>CAWUFW010007386.1:0-600000 GCA_963921515.1 Calotriton arnoldi
TGGCGCTGCTTATCGCTGATTTCCTCATCGCGGTTTGGCCCATCGCATGTTTTTTTGCGATGAGGTTTGTGTTTTTATCACCGTCGCGGTTGCTGTATTGCGGAAATTGTCTGCGGTTTCGGGAGGCTATCGCATGGTACTGCTGTGTTGTGAATTCCACGTTGACACAGGGTTATTTTCCCGCAATAGACTGCGATGTGTAAAGTTGCGTTAACATTTTTTGAGATGTTTAGCACACGTTCTTGTGAATATCCACCAGAGTGGGTACATTTGTTACCCTTAGTAGAGTTTGCGTATAATAACTGCTTGCACTCGGCATTAGGGCGCTTCCCATATTGTTCTTACAATTTCCACCCTTGCATTTGGCCGGAAGTGCTTGCTCCCCAAAGAATCCCACATTGCGGTCCCTGATAAATAACATCATCCAAAAGAGGGCCTTACAGCAGCTTTGGAAAGTAAAGGCTGCCTATTATAAATTTGTTGATAGCCACTGACAATATCATCCAAAGAATACTCTAGAGGATCTTGGTTTTCTATTCTCTCGGATCTGTCTATCCCAGGGCCCCATCCCAAGTGTAGCCCGTATTTTGTGGGTCCAAACAAGTTAATAATTGTAGTCATACATAAAGCACTTCACCACCACCCCCAGACATGATTGATGGATCCCCTGAATATGAAGTAGAGGAATTGCTGGATTTCCAATGAGTTTGGGTTGCAATATTTTGTAACATGGAAGAGCTATGACGCTTCAGACTCTTTTTGTAAGAACATCTGAGCTAGTCAGAATATTTAACCAAAGGTTCCAGAAGCAATAGTTCCTCCCGGCTCTATTACATGGATTTTTCAATGCACTGGGGCTTGGAAAGGCTCCAGAAGACAGATGAGCCTATGATTTTGCCCAGTTGTCCCAGGGTATAACAACATTTATTGTTGTGAGCATGTTTTCAACCTTCACAGCCACTGGTTTTGCTTTTCCAAACCAATCATGTCTTTTTCTGGCACAGAAGAGTTTGAAAATGTATTGATGTCTATTCTGAAATAGGAGTATGTAAAGTAGTGCTCCTGAGGGACTATTTTACTCACTCTTACATACTTCTTTTTAATGGACCCCAGAACATCTATAAATGGAAGAAAATAGTAATATTCAGGGAATATTCATACGCAATTAGTACAAATAGATGGCTGTGCCATCTTTGCACTTTTACTAATAGAGAATTGTACATTTTGGGGCCGAACACAAAGGCTTGCAAGAGTATGTAAAACAGTACTCCTTGGGTACTACTTCCAATACTCATAAATACCACTGTGAATAGGCCCCATTCTTTTTTAAATAGAATCTAGGGGAAAGGATGTTTAGCTGTTAGTGTTATGACTATATCATTCTCAGACTCACTAGGAGGGAATGTCATGTGAGGACAGAGTTAGGGAGAGGGCACAGACTGTGAGAAGGAGCACACATTGAAAAAGAGGGAACAAAGTGGGAGAAAAGGGCACAGACTAAGAGAGATGTAAATGGAATAAAAAAGATTCAAGATTGCCAGCAGTGGCTGCCTTCCCCTTTCCTTGGTACTCTTTGCCCTGGCTCAATTCCCAGACCTCCTTTTTCCCTATTTCAACATCCAACAGATTTGATGTCCTTTCTTCAGTCGACAGACTTACTAGTGTAGATAATTTAAATGTTTTCCCAGACCCAGTCCTTTTGGCTGCTTCTGTTTCATTAACTGGAACTCGCGATAATTGACTTACATGCTGTTGATTCTTTGTATTAAGTTGGAATGTTGCGGTGTTTAGAGAAAAGTCTAATAACCCTGATTGGTGTTTATTTATTGGTAAATATGATATTGTAGCCATTCAGGAGACCTGTGCCACCTCTCCAGTGACTATAGATGGTTATGCCTGTTATTCAATACAAGAGTTTGCTTCCTCGCGGAGGAGAGCAGTGGATGGTCTTACAGTCTGGGTCTGTTCAAATCTATGTGTGGATGTTAAACCCATTGATACTGGATCTGTATCCTTCCAAGCTTTGCAGTTCTGGGACAGATTTTTCCGTTTGACATTTTATGTGGTCAATTTTTATAACGACGATTTTGTTAACTCAAAGTTTTTACTTTTAGCTTGTTTGTTTGATTTTCTATTTAATCTAGCACCAGGCAAGAATAGCAGGACAACGCAACCATCATATGTGCTGTGTAGAGATTTTAATGCTAAACTGGGTGACTGTATTTTAAGAGTTGGGTCTTCGATCGGTGTCTTTTATGGCCTGTTTGGAGGAATAAAGAATTATTGATTGGTTGAAAAGGAATGCACAAACAACATGTTATGAGACAGGAGAACTCACAGCGAAGGTACAATGGTCACAAATTAATGGTTGTAGGTCCTCACTAGGCCCTGTATAACCACTGTTATGGTATAACAAGGCAGGTGTGTAAAAGAAAAAAGGTGACAATTTTCACTTGATCAACTCTGTGTACCAGTCCACTGCGTTGCTCAACAGGAAAACGTTCCTACCTAGAGCGTGAATGGGGTATGGTGTACCTTGCAGAGATGTCCCCTCCCCAAGGGCTGATGGTGCTCCCAGTACCTTGACTGATGCATGTCAGTCTCTAGGAGACCTGAAGGTTATTCTTCTGTTAAGCACCAAGCATTAGACCAGCAAGGGTCTAATTTTATTCTGGGTGGTGCATTGCTAGTCATTTTCAGGTGGGTAAGTGCAATTAGACAATAGCAAAGACCTTTTTTCTATGATACCTCATGCAAATGGCTGGCGGCCAACTCCTATATTAATCATCTGTCTTTGCATAATGAGGGATCTATACTCTCGAGTGATATGTGTTCCAACTACTGAGGAATATGCACTCCCCATTTGTTTAATGGGGAACATATTCTATAAATACCATGGGGTATATTTATGACATAGTGGCGCAGCGCAGCAAGTCACCTTTCTGCGCTGCACTGTGTCACTGGGAAAGGGCAGGAATGCGCCTCATTTATGGCATACGGCGCATTCTTAACTTTTCCTCCTATGCTGGTGCAATGAGCTGTCTAGTGCCAACGCAGGCACCCTTGCACTATGGTGCATGGGTGCCTGCTTTGCATGCAGGATTGTTTTTGTGCAGGAAGGGACACTTTCTTACACAAAAACAATCCTTAAAGGCACACAGAGAAAGAGGAAGTCACAAGGAGAAATAGAGATATTTCTCCTCGTTACGCCTCCAAAGTCTTGTAAATCTGGGAATGCGTCAAAAACCATGGAAGTTGCATGGAAACACCCACGCAACGCCAATGGAACGCCTACCCAGGGCAGAGTAACGCAATGCAGTGATTTGCGCTGCGCTGCGTTACTCCAGATTTTTGTAGCCACTCAAAGCCACCCAAAGTGTCTCTGTGTGGTTACGAAAATTTGGCTTAAGGTTTTGTTGCTTTTGCATCACATTGCGTGGTGCAAGAGCGATGCAAACAGGGTCATAAATACGGCCCCAAGTTTGCAACATCTCCCTGGATTGACTAGCAATGGAATGCAAAGTTAATGAAAATAATTGGTTTAATTTGTTATTTCAAGTACTATAATCAGTGGCAGAGCATCATAAGCCTATGTGCCATGCATTTTTTATGTACTATAGGCATGATCTGGCTCGTAGTAATTGTAGTGATGTTTCAACAGCCACAGTCCCTCATTATATCAAATCGTACATTTTAGTAACACACTGTTCGATTTTACCCACTGAATATATTGGATCAAATATGCCTAAATGGGTACAGTTTATGTATATTGCAAGTGATCTCCCCGGTGCCTGGAATTTTAAAGACAGAGGGGCCGATTCCGATTCGGGCTGGAAATCTCTCCGACCGAGCCGGACCCGGAGAGATTTACGACCGAATCGGACCCTAGCAGCCCGACCGAACAAGTACGATGCGCACGTATGCTATCGGACTCGAGTCGGTCGGACTCCCATTGAAGTCAATGGGAGCCGGTCGTACAACGCGTACGCGGGCTCGCATTGACTCAATGGGTGCGAGGCGAACAAGGACGCCCCCTACAGCGGGTACGCCTCAAGGCGACTCGCAGCGTACATGCACAGGTAGGGGGGACCCATGGGTCCCCCCTGTGTGCGACTCGCGCGGCTACGCGTAGAGGGGGGTCCGACACGGACCCCCAAAGTACGGCTCCGACTGCTTCTTGGAGCCGGACGGCGCGAGTCGGTCGGACTGCTCGCGGCGTGCATCGTACTTGCCTGGTCGGGGAACGTCTCCATTGCGCGGTGCGAGGCGCATCCATGCGAGTCGGTCGGAGCGGTTGGGACCCGCGAACGAGTCGGTCGGCGAATTCGCACGCGCTCGCATCGTACTCGCTCGGCCGGACGCACGTACGAATCGGTCGGGAAAAAGGGCTCTGAATCGGATCCGGTTCAGCCAAATCCGATTCGGTGCCCTACCGGCCGAGATCGGAATCGGGCCCTCTGCCTCTATCGTCTCCATGTGGACACAGAGGTCCTCAGTGACTTTCAATATCCTGTATTATGTATAGTTGGGGGTTCATTCACCAATATCTACTGCAGCACCTGCACGTTCAATGAACATTGTGCCTGCTCCAAATGTGGAAGAGAAGATGGAAATATTGAACCTCCAGGGGCAGTTTTAGAAGTACATAAAATACGACATTTAAACAAAAATAAACAATTCCACAGACAGTTGTAGCAAGAGATCAGTGCATTTTTTAGGCATAGATACTGCAGTCAGGTTTATTTTTTTGGGCCAATTTTCTAAACATTCGTCCTATATCGAATACAAAGTATATGAGCCATTTTCTCTGCGATTACGTGCGTATATAAACGTACAGATTAAAAATTTAAATACACAAACAACAGTCAATTCACAGAATTATCCAGTGTATGCGAAGAGTCAGCACATTCAGAGATGAACAAAATGGTTGCATTAACTTTCACTGTTTAAAAATGTAAATGGTGTTTATCTCACACCCCGACGACCACTGGAGTTTAATCCAATATAAATGTTTAATAAACATATAAATAATTACAAATATATGCCATTAACATTACTAAATAAATGGAATTAATCATGTTTATAAATAACTGTTGCTCCAAAATATTATACGCTTATCACATTACTCTAAAAAGAGAAACACTTTATTCCATTAATGATCTGTGTCTTCTTCCAGTCACTTGAAAGGCACAATTAATGCTGTGCTGCCTCCGAATCTCTGAATGCATTTGTTTCTGTGTTCCAATAATACATATTTCCTTTCCTCATAACACATGCAGCAAGTAGCTGTAAATATTAATGTTCAAAAACCTTCCCATTTCTAAATTTGCAGCTTTCCGAAGGACAATATTTAGAGAATACAAAGGATCTGGTTTAGAGCTTTGGGGAGGTTTAAAGGGCACAATAAATAGCATATTAAAACCAATGAGGTTTTAGACGGGGGCTGATTAGCTGTCAGCACATCAGTGCCTGGGAATGACTGCAGGGTATCCATTTAAGTTCACGATCTTTCTTGTCAACAAACATGAAGGCACCACCATCACCTTTTTACTGGTGTGTGTGAAAATCCATGTTTGCTGTCTTCCTCGTATTATTTTGCTCTTAATATCTGCAAAAGGTGCTCTAGTCTGCTCAGAAGGATGAGTCACGTGTGCTCTCTTTGAAAAGATAACAGTAGTTATTCCCAAAATGCTATAACTGTTTTAAAACCGCTGTCTTGTACACAGTACAGATTTTTGGAGGAAAAATAAAGGAAGTATTTTGCTACCCACTATATTCTAGATTGCACTTTTGATTTTCGATTTTTAAGTATGTTTTTCCTAGCACCCGCTGGCTTTCTTCCCAGCAGCCTTCCGGCTGTATTGCACATTTTTTTACTGTATATTATATATTATTTTATTCTAAATAAGTGCCTTCAAAGCCAACTTCACAGCATATAGATCATCTGGGTTAATGAACAGTGAATGCATACAATTTCTATTATCTCTTCCCTAATCAGTTGTGGAATATGACATACATTCTTTCTGACCTGAGCTGAAGTGCATTCCAAAAGACAAAAAAGTCTGTCATCACATCTCATTTGTTCCTCCTACCAATGCTACTTCAAAGGATTAGCCACACAATGTCAAGGGTGGGAATGTGAAAGGCCCTGAGTGCTTCACTTTCCCCTCTCCCTAGGACACATTTTAAAATGCCACTATAGCACCCATCCTTTCCAGGAATAGGCTCGTCCAGACTAAGAGTAACAAGGCACTGTAGGAGGGCTGGACCAAAGTTGTCTCTGGGGAGGAGCTGTTGTAAGAGACAGCTCCACACAACTGAGATAAGGGTACATGTTTTAGTGTGGGTGCACTGTACCCCGAGATTGTTTTGTTGATAAAAAGCACATCTACAGTAGGAAATATGCACCACTGTATCTGCAGTATAATTTAGAGAGTATCACAACAACAGTTGTTTATTAATATAACATACGTGAAAAATGACTAATACCTGCCACCCAACCATTCCTGTAGCTTTGGGTGGCCTGGAATGGTCTGAATTGTCACACTTGTAGGAGTGTGATGGTCAGCAGTTATATTGTTACTGTCATTGGCAACGCTGGCAGGTGCTATGGGTGGTACAAGATGCAGCGGCCTCCTGGCGAGGGCCCTGACACTAATTCTGTTTGCAAATTAAGCACTGTCTGTGTATATATAGGTTACTAGGGGGCCTAAAGCTATGCAGCATATACTTACATACTGAAGTTATCCAAAAAGTTAAGATATTCTTAGGCAAACCTGTGAATTAAATTTGTTTAGTCATTGTCATTAAAAAGACACTTTTTAAGAGAGATACAATTACAATACTGATTAGGACACAATTATACTTTCTTATGACACATAACCTATATCTACACAGTCTACTTGTTAAGAATCACCAGTACTCTTTGTTAGAGTTCATGCTAAACAAGCCAACTTGTTAGGTGTTTTATGAGGTGTTAGGAAATACAGCACCTTGTTAGTGACAGCCTTCGTGTGCATAAAATCCGTCGATTTCACAATTGCTTTTGAGTATCTTTGATCAGAGTTCAATATGCCATTTTTATCTCACGATGAAGCATTTTCTGATTGGAGACTTTTTTCTGTTTGTCCTAGATACTACTCAATGTTGTGATGCAAGACACCTTGCTGCAAGGTAATTGTTCATCTCAAGTAAGTCCTAGAATGGTTAGAGGGGCTTCTTGGAATTTGGCTAACCTTAATAATTCTACTTCCTTTTGTAGGTGTGGTCCAGTATGATGAACTCAGGATGCAGCAGACCAGAAAGTGTACATGTACAAGTGCGTCTAGTTTTCTGGTGTGGTGAAGCAGAAGTACAAACGTACGCTGATCAAGTACAGATATGAGATCTGAAAAGCTCACCACATCCAAAATGGCTGCCGGTCCCGCAAGACTTGCCCGGTTCTTGCATGTGAATAGCTCTCTAGCAGAGAGGGTGCCGCATCTTCCATCTCCCGATGACCACAGGATCCCCTTCCGGACTTCAAGGTTTCAGGGCATTGACTCAGTGGACCTGGAAATTGCCGTCTTAGCGAAGGAATTTAACTAGTAGAACAACCATGGGAGGAAGAAATAGGCCTGACTGGGGCATCATGACAGGCTGGGACTGAAAAATCAGACAATTTTATTAGTGTTTTCTAGGGTCTCCACAGCAATAAATGACTTTTGAAACCCTGTTTGAATACTTTGCTTGACCGACCCCAAAGGGAGCATGTGCCTGGACATGAAGAGATGGCACATCGGACAGGTGTGGAATACCTGACTCCGTGATTGGAAGAGTGCTCCTTAGCTCTTTCTTCAACCAATGCCTGCACATTCTGCTCAAGGAAGCTGCACCAGTTTCCTACCGATCCACAAGGCTAAAGGGGACCATGGCCTTCTGATGGTGTAACCTACTTCCCTGAGTGAACTTTGATCCTTTGCATTGACAATGTAGAAGGTCCTGAGACAGAGGAAGCTGCTACTGCCCGCGCGAAGAATTGCAGAGCACCAGTTTCAGAAGAACATTTCTCAGGTTTGTCCTACTGTGGAACATATTCCCCCATGATGGGACCCTTGGAGCTATTCACACATCACAGATGTTTATTGTTACAAACCTCAATGGTATCCTCGAACAGAGCAAAGGCTGAGTGGGGATTTGAACCTGTGACCATGAGGTCAGATTTAGATCCATGCAATGGTGCATTGGACCACTGAATCCATAGAGCACGAAGAGGCTAGAGGAATCATACAGTGAACAGGAATCTGGAATCCTTGACATTAAATCTGAAATTAGAGCAAATTCTCTCCATTTTTAAAATGAGTCACAATGTTCATAATGTTCATCCACCATTTACTAGAAAATATATTCAAATCCATTCAGTGCATGTCATTCAAAGTACCAACACTTGCTTCCTGCAGAATGTTTAATTACAGTGACTCATAATGGGCCATAAAATGTAAACACGTCGTGGGGGCCTTTTGAGAATCAATTCCTGAAGTGCCTACATATGAAGCACACACTAATTTGGATGTATTCAAATCACAGAGTTTGTGAGTTGTAAATTAAATAATAATATATCAGTCATCGTGTAATAATCGTTTTATATAGATTTATATATATATATTGCAGGCTTTATGGAAGGCCGTAATCCTAATGCATGCTATTACATATCTTGATAACAGCTATAAATTGTTCTCAGTTTAGAGTGTAAAATCAATGATCATTTTTCTTTCTTGAACATCCTGGAGGAGGAGGTTTCATAGTAAAATGTAGACTGCAAAAGCCTTGGAGAATTATTGCAGGGTCATTCTATTTTTAAACGAGATTTTGAGAGAAAGCTTCATACAAACTTACACAGGCTCTGCTAAACATTCTACAAAGGTTTTGATTCTCAGCACGAACAATCTAAATTCTTGGGTGTCTGAAACACATTATAGTGGCATTTTGGGGAACTGCAAAACTGCATGTAACTGTAAAATACATTTGTGGAAGTTTCTAAGCATTGTATTGTATTTTACTAACTTCATCAATCCCTACAAAATAGATTTATATTTTCTGTCCTTAAGTCCTAGGAAATAGGCATACAGCCTTGTCTAGCTTCAAAAAGCAGAATTCTAATAACCACAATATCTGATCCATGAAGGCTGAATACGAAAAAAAAATGGTTTGCAATAATGCCTCAAAGCACTTAATATTAACATACCAAAACATTTCAATTAATTTACTCCTCCATTCCTGGAATAATTGGAAGCAAGAGTTTAAGAGAAAAATTAGCTCCATTTTTTCATGTGAACATTTTTTCTAGCACTATCCTATAGTAATATGTTATATGTAGACATTATGACAGTATACCAGTAAAAGCAGTGTCAAGAATTTTCTTGAAATCATTCAAAAGACAGAAAGTTGTAATGAAATTGTTAGTCGGGATTTTGAATTGTACTTTGAAAGCTTTGTTTGCTAGCAGGTAGGCGTAGGCAGACTATTTCAGATATACAACAAATCCCATGAATTTCATGTGTAGTTTGCTGTTGTCCATGGAGCCAAACCTTTTCTGTTTTTCAGCCTGAGTTACTGGGGTTTGTGAGCAGAGGGTATTTACATTTAATATTAAGGTCTGCAGGCGAGGAAAGGCCCACAAAAGGCAATACTGCATTTTCGTAAATCTGTGAGGGGGGGCAGTGAACATTTCTTTGGGAAAGTTAAGTCTTCCTATTATTTCTATGGTATAGCTAACTCGAATATGGAAATAATAGAAGAACTATTTTTTCCTTTAGCTCTTCAGCACGCTGGGCAAAGATATCAAGAATGGCCAGCACACTTCTAAATTATTTGGAGATGGTTTCTTGACCATTTTCGATGACGAATGAATCAATTAATATTATCATCTACACACCTATTAATTAAGAACCACTCACATGGGTTGCAAGTCAAAGATGCCACTGCTGCCCATCACAGAGATGCAGAAATAGAAAATTGACTATTCTGGTTTTCTTTAATTTAGCATACGTGGCTTCATTCCACTCTGCAGGACAAAGCAAAACATGTCTTCTACAGGAAACCAAAGGAAGAAAAGTTTCTAACTCAAATGAGGCAAGTGTGGTGCTTTTCAGTTTCAATAGGGTTTCAGTGACACTAGTTCACGTTGAACTCTGATGACACTGTTTAGATCACGTTATTCACCATTTAGCATATAAAAATGCAATGCATCAATCGGATTTTATTTTTACTATTTATAAAAAACGCAATATAGTACATAGTCACTTCCTGTTATGGGTTTGCGAGTGCCATATTTTGAAGACATTTGGGGTTGTCTGTGCCACTTTAGTGGACTTTAAGGGGCATATTATCAAGGGCCGGCGATAAATATCGCAGAGCGCGCTTAGCGCTTGCATATTTATCGCCGGCTATCTCTGTAATTTATCGCCCGTTTAGCGCGTTATTAACAACCCGCATCGCCGAGGTGATAAAAATGTCAGAGATAGCATGGATATCGCCGTTCAGCCTGTGGTCTTAGCCACAGAATCCACCCCCCATGTTAAGTATGCCTTAGTCAGGAATTTAACAGACGTTAAATTCCTGCGTTAAGGCATACTTAACGCGATTAAAATAATCGCTTCCCCGCATTGTAAATATCGCGAAGCTGCCTTCGCGATATTTACCCATGTTGTTTCCACAGACACGCCTACTTTGCATCTCATTATCGATGCGAAGTCAGGCGTGCTGGAAACGGTAGCAAAATCAGCAAAACACGCGATAGCGTGTCTTTGCTGATAAGGCGATATAATTATCGCCGCTTTTCGGCCGAAAACGGCCGCAAAAGCGGCGATAATTGTTTATCGCCGCCTTGTTAATATGCCCCTAAATTGGCTTAATTATGATAGTTCACATGGAAATTGAAATCTTTTAAAATGCTGCTGGATTATTTGCTTGATTATGCGATTGTGTCAAATGAAAAATATTAACTACTTCCAAAGCTCCATATTTATTACAAAGGTGTAAAAAGCATGCAGATCACTTACTTTTAAAGCTGTACCAGTAGCCAGATAATAAGGACTGAATGAAGAGGCTACCGAAACATGTCGCCAACCACATGGAGTGTGAACGTACTAATGATACATTGACTGTTGGTCAATGCTCATATTATTACTGTTAATACTACAAATGTTATTATTATATTATTATTGTAAATTATCATTATTTCCACTACTACTAATAATAAAATCAATAATAAGGTATGTAGACTTTATGCCATGTCAATCTTGCCGACTGACACTCCGCTGCCTGCACTGCAGCACGTAATTAAACAGCGCTGCAGTTATAGGTGGTGAAAGGCCTCTCGGCAGGGTGGGAATGGGACCAAGGGTATGTACAAAAAAAAGAATGCAGCAATCAATGCCATCGAGACTCAGTGAATCGGTGTTTGCCCAACGATGAAATGTCCACAAATCTAATAGTAAGTGCTGAGCTGATCCCCTTAAGGCTCACCCTATTATTATATGTCCCCATCATCCTTGAAGGTCGCTACCTGAAATGGAATTAAGGTGGATTGCATTCATGTTTTATTTGCAACCAGCTGTGAATAACACCAGAAAGAGGTGAGGTCCCAGCAGCATGAGCCACTATGTCCCAATTAATGACACAAAAATGACGAATGCCTATATCTCTACAAAGGGCAAAAACAAATAGCAGGCTGGCTGCAGCTAATCTGAGACATTGTAAGAAGCTGATGGTCAGAGGACAGGCTGAAGAAAATGCAACTGGCAGCTTTCAATGTTTGATTTTGATCAGATAAGATTTGTTGCCACAATTATCTCCCTGGGGCACCCCCCACCACCTTCCAAGGGCCTAACTGTGGGACTTTCTAATGTTCAATCAAGCTTTCTGTTCTTCTGCTATTTCCATATTCTCATTTCCAGCCTCTTGGACTTGAGGACAATATGTTGAAATTCCTATTCTATCTATGTAGCATCCAATTTCTTACAAAGGCTACATTTCTTTTGGCATGTACCAGTACTGATTTACAGCTTCCTAAATAATGTTCTGGATTTAACTCACATTTTTGATCTATGCTACGCTTTGTGGAAGCCCATGTGCTCTTCCTGCAAATGTCTCCAATCCCTAGAATTCCATGCTTACTGCTTTGTTTCCACTCTTGCAGGCCAAGGATGGATGGAAGAATCAGCACATCTGTTGCATGCAGGTGCTAGTGTGATCACACCTCAGGCATGTCATCATTAGTGAATTCTTTTTAGCCTCTGATTACTTCAATGCAGCACTGATTATTGTAGCAGTGTTCCTGTTTGGGTGACCATTTGTTTCCCTGAGAAAGAGGAGGAAACAAGGAGAAATAAAGATATTTCTCCTCGTTGCTCCTCCCCTGGGAAGGTGTACAATTTTGGGACATTCCCAGGTTTACAAGTTCTTGTAAATCTGGGGAACACCCACGCAACGCCCCCGGAACGCCTTCCCAGGGCAGAGTAATGTAGTGCAGTGATTTGTACTGCGTTGCGTTACTCCAGATTTTTGAAGCTACTCAAAGCCACGCAAAATGGCTTTGCGTGGCTTAAAAAATCTGATTTAGTGATTTGTGTGTTCAGACGTGACGCAACCCTCTCATAAATAAACCCTTTAGCTCTTTGATATTAGACAAGCTGCAGAAACACCTTTTACATCCGTGTGTGCCTAGGACAATATGGCTGTTTCTTAATGGACTTCTAATGGCATGCTTGTTAAATGCCACTATGTCACCTGCTGCCAGATAGCACATTTCCTGAAAGGTCATGATGAGAAGGAAGGAAGACAATTTAAAACCCTCTCAATGAACACAAGTAACTTTAGAGTAATCTTATTACTTTGAAAATTGCTTTTTAAAATAGGTACATCATAATTTTCTAAAGAATAGGCATTAATCCTCCAGCAACATAGAGCACCATGCACACGATGCACCACATAAAGGTTTGTTAAATCATATTGTTTGTATTCTTGACGGAGTGCTTCTTAATGGCAGCTATTTCTGCTCACTAACTTTGGAATGTTACTGCAAAGATGTACTTACCTTTCTCTGGGTACCATACAAACACAAAAAATTCATTAAAGCCATTGGATTTTGTCTTACAACTTAAGAATTCTGCAAGAAACATACCTGTGCTTGAATAAGTAAACAAGATAAATGAATGAATGAGTATACAACACACGGTACAAAAATGATAGATCTCTTGGCATGGGATGAGAATAATCTGTAGCAGCTGAGGGGCTGAGTTGCTAAAGAAATTAATTATTTCTAAACAAAAGTGTAGATTTGCAACAACGCTGTTGACATAATATGGTTTAGGGCCAAATCAATTGACTTCAACATTTTACTCAATCAATCATAGTTTTTAAAAAGTGCGACTAATCACCCGTTAGGGTCTCAAGGCGCTGTTGGGGGGATGGGGGAAGGTTCTGCAGTACAGTCGAAGAGCCAGGTCTTGAGGTACTTTCTGAATTGAGGCAGTGACAGTGATGGCCTGATATGCAGAGGCAGGGAGTTCCAGGGCTTCGCGGCGAGGTAGGAGCAGAATCTTCCTCTAGCCGAGGTCTTGCGGATCTGTGGGACAGTGGGCAGTGCCAGTTGGCAGAAGTAGAGATGTCTGGTGGGTTTGTAGAAGGTGAGGCAGTGGTTGAGGTATGCAGGTCCAGTGTTGTGGGGGGCTTTGTAGGCATACGTGAGGGACTCGAAGGTGATTCTTTACTCAATTCCCAACTTTTCCAAGTAAACACAAATGTTTTTTTTCTGCTATAACTTTTGAGACACTCCTGTCTGGGACAATCACCTTGCATTTTTGCGTGGGGGGGAGTGTAAGCCCAATCCACTACAGAAAAGTTGAAAAAAAATAAACTGAAATGTTTGTTTTTTCTTCTACTACTCCATGGCAATTGGCTTTCACTCTCCTTAACCAAAGCAAGGGGAGGAGCTCGGACAGGCGCTTCTCAAACTCAGTTGCTGTCAGAAGATGATGAAAGCAGGAGTTATCTGCTTCAACGTTAATTTTTGTCTATAGGATTAAACACCCACATTGCCTTCACTAGCCTTCAATGACTACAATGGGTAAAGATGTGATGTTGCAATGGCAGACAGGCAGTGGTTCTAGTCTTAGCCTATTAGTCATGTTAATGTCTGGGATTATACACAGACATGCCGTGGTGCATTTCAGTTCTCTTAGGGGCATATTCACAAGGAGCCATCGCCGAATTAACGGCACTTTATCGCAGCCAAAGTCGTGATAAATTTACCCCCCCATTCACAAGCCGGTGTTAACAGCCCACAGCACCAGTTTACCCGCGATAGCAGCCGCAAAAAACATCGCCACAGAGGACCTGCGTAACTGTCGCTAATGAGATGCAGAGTGGGCGTTCCCATGCCAAAAGGCGCAACAACATCACACCTCAACATTCACAATGATCAGCCACATCGGCGATAAAAACACAAAACAGGCGATAAGGTGCGTTAGCACCAGGAAATCTACACCTGCTCTGACCTGGTGTAAAGTCGGACGGCAGCCAGCACCACAAAAGGGAGCACAGCCCAGGGCCACAACCCAAGGGCAACAGATGCCATGAAGCCACTCATCATGCGGCCCGGACACCCAAGAGGGCCACAACACCCACCGCCACCACCCCCAGGACCACCCCTCCCTGGCACCCCCCCGACCAAAGACATGCCACATCAGCCACACCTAAACATGTACAAAATATTCCGCTTGATGCCACACAATCACAACTGGTGACACGCATGTGTCGTCACAGAAATGAGCAGCACACATTCACTTTCCAAGCAACAAATGAAACTTTATTAAAATGAACAACGAAATGAAATGAAGACACATGGCGGCTCCCCTCGGGACAATACGTAGGTCACAGCCTGTAAGACAAAAAACATGATGAGAAGGTGTGTCCTGCGCACATCAGAGGACAGAGAGAGAGCGAAGGAGAGAGAGGGAAGAGAGGGAGGGAGAGAGAGAGAGAGAGAGAGAGGAGAGAGAGAGGAAGAGAGGGAGGGAGAGAGAGAGAGAGAGAAGAGAGAGAGAGAGGAAGAGAGGGAGAGAGAGAAGAGGAGAGAGAGAGGAAGAGAGGTAGAGAGAGAGAGAAAGTGCCGCTCCTGCACACCCAGGCTACACTGCTCACCTGCTGCTACCAGTGTGTCTCCAACCACGTGCCGGTATGTATAGCAGGACACCAGGTCACACATCTGAGTCAGAGCCGTCAGCTGAAACAGAGCCCAGATACATGACTGGCACAGTACACACACTTGCACAAGACAACATCGCCTGCCCGCCCATGCACACCCAGGCAGAGGCACCCCAACCCCTCCGGCCGCCCATCAGAGCATGCCCGCCCATGCACACCCAGGCCTCAATGCTCACCTTCTGCCACCGGCGCGTAGACAGGAGGTCCCACCACGTGCCACTGCAAGCCACAAGCCCGGGGCCCGCGGACATGGCACCCTCCACATCATGCAGCCCAACTCCGCAGGCCACCAGGTCTCACGTTTGGTGCTGGGTCTTGATTACTCCATGGCAGAGGACATACCAGTGCACCCGGCACCATTGCAGGCTGCACACCTGCTCAGCCCAATGGGTGCCACCAACTCTGGGATACCGGAAGCGACGCCACGTGCGGTAGGTCCGCGCTGCCCGTTGGCTCTGGCCTACACTTTGGTCCAGCAGGGCACACAAAACCTGAGCTGTCCGGACCGCTGGGACGGGGCATCATCGCAGGCTGCACACCCGCTCAGCAGCTCAAGGTGCCACTGACTCAGTGCACCCAAAGTCACCGTCCCGTGGCGGGGTGCCTGTGCCGGCCGCAAGGCCTCGGATGTCACTAACCCTGTGCAACCCCAGTCTGCGCCTCGTGGTGGTAGGCCCGTGCCGTACTCAAGGCCTCGGATGCCACTAACCCTGTGCAACACCAGTCTGCGCCACGTGGTGGTAGGCCCGTGCCGTACTCAAGGCCTCGGATGCCACTAACCCTGTGCGCAACAACTCATGGGCCCTATATGAGTGCGAACCGTGGAGCGTCCGTCATCCAGTCACCACCAGAAGAGGGGAATGTGACGTCGTCGGCCCATTATATTGGCGGAGTCACATGGCCTGTGACGCCTGTGCCGGATGGGTGTGGTGTGTGTGAAAACCTGCCCTCAGGGAGTGGCTGTGACATGCTGACAACTAGACCAGTGACCTGCACACCACCAGCGAGTACGGCTGCGACGGGTAGCAATGAGGGCCCCCCTCGGGGCGTAAGCGGAGTGGTCTGGCCTGCCGTACGCCGGACCAGCGCAGGGCTTGCAACAATGACTCGTGGGATCTGGGCGTGGTCCAGTCCATGTCCGGACACGGAAGTGACTGATGCGTGTGTCCCTGTTGTAGTGTTCACGGGACCCGGTACACAAAATGCAATGTAGCACCCTCTGACTGGCATCCCACAGGATGAACATCATTGACCCAAGGGAAGGCACTGTCCCCACACATCCATACATGAATGACGTAAGACATTACACAGCAGTGCGTCACTGGATGTTTATTTGCACATCCAGTGCAGTCATGCAGCTGGAGCGGTACAGGGCAATGCCGAGCACACTACACAATATGGGCCCTTGGAGGGCCAGCCAGTGTACATCCGGGGATGACCTGTACTGCGGAAGGGGAAGGGTACAGTCCGCAGTCTGTCCGCTGTGTCAATGGTCGTCAAACAGGATGTGGCAGTCCATGTCGCTGTCCAAGGTGAGTGCATCGGAATGTATCGGGGGTCAGTGGTAGGTCTTGAGGCCATGTGCGGCACCAAGCAGAAACAGGCAAGGTGGCGGACATGAATGCTAGTACCTCCTTCTAATCTCAATCCCATCCACGTCCACGTCCCCGGATGTGTGCTCTGCCCCACCTGTGGGTGTTGCAGTACCTGCTGCGGCACTGTGTGCCACTGACACATCAGGGGCCGGAGGAGGATTGTCGGCCGCACTGTGTGGCAGTGACACATCAGGTGCCTGAGTGGATACGCCTGTCGCACTGTGAGGCACTGACACACCAGGGGGCGGAGATGTGGGTGGTGTGGGGGCAGCAGCATTCATCATCGCCACGCCTTGTGGCAGCAATGCCATGATGAAGACATGCAGGGCCTGGTAGATCCCAGCTACATTTTGCTGATGTGCAGCGGTCGCTGCCATCCTTTCCACCTCCATCCGCACCATGTCCTCCATGAGCCTCCGCATGTGTGCCAGCTCACGGCTGGCATCGCTGGGGCCACTCTGAGCGGACAGGTATTTCTCCCTTCACGTCATGACTCCAGCGATGTCAGTCAGGGCTCGTTGGAGACCATGGGGTGGACATAGACACCCAAGGATGGCATCCAGTTTGGTAGCCATGAGGTCGAACCCCACCCGCACCTGCTCAGCCGTCTCCCTCTGGCCCTCCAGCACACGGCGCTGGAAGGCCATTTGTTGTTCCTGGGGGTCTTGGGAGAGTGCCGGGGCTGTGGGTGCCTCCTGCTGGGTGGTTTGGGTGGTGGGTGGGGTCTCATCGATGTAGCTGGGCTGCCCTGATCCTGGAGGTTGCTGGCGGATGAGGTCAATAATGTCTTGGATGGTTTGGGTGTTGATGCTGGTGTTGTCCTCCTCCTCGTCATCAGTGAAGAGTGGCTGGGACTGCTCTGCAGGAGGTGTTGAGGGTGCCCCTGCGATGTGAAGGGGAGATGGTGTATTACAATGTGTCCACATGTATGTAGCCGCATGGTACAGGTTGGCATTGTACATTGTGACAGTCTGTGGGTCTGGGCGAGGACCCAGGGTCATTGTGGGTGTGCACTGTGCCCTGCTTGCTTGTGCATGTGTGCCATTGTGGCCATCTCCCCCCATCCCCCCAGTACCTGGTGGTCACTCACCCTGTTGCGGTTGTGTTGTGTCCTGTCGAGCAGTGTCCGGTCCCCCGACTCCGGCCACAGTATCCATACTGATGACTGTCGACACCAGCTCCTCCATGTCATCCAGCTCCAGCTGTGGCGCTGGGCCCCCACCTCCGGTCTGCTTTGCTGCCTTCTGGTTGGCGCTGAGTTTCTCCTTGGTCTTCCGCTTGATGTCATTCCATCGCCTCTTGACCTCGTCCATTGTCCGCTTGTGCTCTCCGACGGCATTCACCTTGTCGACGATGTCCCGCCATATTCCATTTTTGGTGCCCAATGACACGTTGGAGGTGACGAAGAGTTGTTGATGGTGTTCCATCACCTCCGTGACTATGATCCTGTTCGCCTGCGGACTGAACTTGGTCTTCCTGGTCTTCTTGTCCTTGCCCTTCCCTGTCCCCGAGGTCCCAGGCTGGTCATCCGGGGTGCTTGTGGGGTTGCGCTCGTCCTCTGCGCCTGCTCCGGATGCCTCCATGGTGCTTGGGTGTTGGTCAGTTTGTGTGTGGGTGTATTTTCTACTTTTATGTTGATCTGTGACGCCTGCCAGGTGTGTGTTGCAGGCCTGGCGCTGCTTGTTGCTGATTTCCTCATCGCGCTTTGGCCCATCGCGTTTTTTAGTGTTGTGGTTTGTGTTTTTA
Organism: Calotriton arnoldi; assembly: GCA_963921515.1. NCBI lineage: Eukaryota > Metazoa > Chordata > Amphibia > Caudata > Salamandridae > Calotriton > Calotriton arnoldi. Next base: position 18,588 of record CAWUFW010007386.1, read on the forward strand.
TCTCCATCGTGGTGGTTGTATCGCGGACATTGTCCGCGGTTTCGGCAGACTATCGCATGCTACCGCCTTGTTGTGAATTCCACGTTGACACGGGGTTATTTCCCCGCGCTAGGCTGCGATATTGAAAGTTGTGTTACGCTACTCTTGCGGTAGTTATCACACGTTCTTGTGAATATACCCCTTAGTGTTTTTTAATACTCACTGATGCCTTTCTTTTAGACTCCAGAGAGTGCTTGGTCCCTGTGTACTTGTGTTTCTTATGTGGGGCATCTAGCTCCTTAAGGAACGGTCTCACACATGTGCATGCATATCTATGTTCTTGCTGCTTGTTTATGACTGCATAATCAGTAAGTGGAAACATGAGAATGGTATGATGTTGGTGACCATGTGCGTGTGGGAAGACACCTGCTGAAAACCATGAAACACTTCATGGATATTTAAATACAGAATGGGTGTTGTCATTACTTCCCTAGCAACTGTGGGCACCCCCTGCTCAAAGCAACAGAACACTTGACCTTGGTGGTAATGAAATGGATACTCAGATTTTTTTGGCATATCTCTCTGTGTTGTGTGAAGCTGTCAGCTTGTGTAAGTTGTTTCTGTGAACTACTTGTATTGATGTTGCTTCAATAATTTGGAGTTTATCTGGGGGCAGTGTAGTTGATTATGTAGAATATCTTCACTATACACCGTGAGCACTGACCTCCACCCCTGCCTTTTCCTATGAGGTTTGGTGAAAGAAGAAGGGGTGAACATCCAACATACACCTTGGAGCTCTTGGCCAGATAAAGTAATGCCTATTTGATAAGATGTGGAAATCAGACCATGTTTTAATACTTCGTGCCAATGTGTGTACTGGGCCCAAATACTAATAGGTAAATGTTAACAATAAGGATTGCAGCAGCAGGTGCATTAAAAAAGTTCGTTTTCTCTGTAAAGGATCACAAGCATGCAGAGGATGTTCTGAATAATAAATGTATTGATCCATGTGTGGTGGTCATATTAAATGGTCCTGAAATGAACCTTCTGGTGGATGTTGGAAGACAGAGATGCATTTGTTACATTTAGTGACACATCCTGCTTGAAGAGATTCCTATCAACTCAGCATTGGCTTGAAATATATCTTCAAGTGGATCATATTGAATCTTTTTAAGGAATTTACGATATGGTAGCTTTTCATTGTGAAATCCTGCTCTTTAGTCATCTTTAATGTCGTCCTGGACAAGGCTTTAGGGATCTTGGTAATGAGTTGTGTGATACTCAGTAAGAACCAGTGTGTTTCACATACGAGTTGCGGCATGCAGTCTCTGGCAATGTTTTAGAACATTGATGATGGTTGGCCAAAAAATGCCCACAGGCAAGAAGTAGTTCTTGATAATGAGCTTCTGTGACTTCAGCTTCAAGAGTATGGTGAATTGTTCATCAAAGTTCAAAGGTTTTACAAGCAGAGTATATCTGGCAAAAACATCGGCAAGACAAATTTGAGGAGGCTAGGTGTGCCACACGGAAAGCTCTCACAAGGAGATGATGGACGGAGCACTGAAACTTTTCATTCACTCACCGCCAGTCACAGATCTGGGTTGAATCCATCATTGTTCTTTAGCTCACTTCGCCACCCCAGTTCAGTCCCAGCCATATACAAATCAGTCTTGACCCTGTGCCTCACGGGAAGAGTCCAGCCCGAACTGCCAAGCCAGGTCTTCCCTGGACCGGAAACAAGCATAATGGGACCAGTTTCGGGGTAACATCCCTCATCAGCCAGGCTAGCTTGAATCCAGTGGCAAAGTGAGCAAGGGACCCACATCTGGGCATACCCTGCCAACTTAGGGCGAACAAAGCAAGGAGATGATGGACGGAGCGCTGAAACTTTTCAGACACTCACCCCCAGTCGTAGTTCTGGGTTGAATCCATCATCGTTCTTTAGCTCACTTCGCCACTCCAGTTCAGACCCAGCCATATGCAAATCAGTGTTGACCCTGTTCCTCATGGGAACAGTCCAGCCCGAACTGCCAAGCCAGGTCTTCCCTGGACCGGAAACAAGCATCCTGGGAGCGGTTTTGGGGTAACACCCCTCATCAGCCAGGCTAGCTTGAATCCAGTGGCAAAGTGAGCAAGGGACCCACGTCTGGGCATTACCTGCCAACTTAGGGCGAACAGAGCAAACACAAGGAGATGATGAACGGAGCGCTGAAACTTTTCAGACACTCACCCCCAGTCACAGATCTGGGTTAAATCCATCATCGTTCTCTAGCTCACACACACCCTTGCATCTGAATGGTGCTAATGCCCTACTCCCTGGCCTCCCAGACTATACAGTGGCACCTCTTAGATGCATACTACACACCGCAGTAGGTCTCATCTAGGAACTGAAGAAATATGATCACATCACTCCCACCCTGATGGAACTTCATTGGCTCCCTTTGCAAGCCTGCATCATGTTCAAAATTATCTGCATCATTGACAAAGCCATCACTACCCGCACCTCTTCTTATCTTGCAGACAAGCTAATCATTTCTGGTGGGGTACGGCTTGGCCGAGCAGCAAGATGGCTGCTTGTTAAGCGGGCTCTGCAGGCCGGGCTTTCTATCCTGCAAAATCCTGCACACAGCGGAGAAGTCATGCCTTCAAACACTCAGAGCTTAACTTCGTGCACAGCGCTGCACTGAACGAGCACATTTTGGAAGCCCAGGGTCGCCCGAGGCGCAGACTACGGCCGATGACGCATTAAGACAGCCCTGCAGCCCTGCCTTCTAGCCGGGCTTCCCTGGACCGGAGGCCCGTGCCGTTGGGAGACTTTGGGCCACTAATTCGCTGTTCCCAACCTGCGGAGTACACCGACTGGCCCGGGAGAAGATTGACGTGGCCGGGAGAGCTGAACCTGGACCCGATGACGAGGGGGGCCGTGCGGTGTCACAACGGCGGCTCGGACCTACTCACGGAGGATCTGCTGGTTCGGCCGCGAAGTCAACGTGCAGTATAGCTGGGGCCGGCCCTGTTGACTCTGGGAGACAATCTGCCTCTAGCACCCTGTGTACAGTTTGGCGGGATCTGGGGGGCAGTAGTGGAGATCGCGGCTGGGGGCGCTGCTTCGTGCTATCATTGCAGCCCTGAAGATCTGATGCATGCATGTGAGGACAGCTGGGACCTACCTCGGCGAGGCTCCACCGACGGATGCAGCGCTTCCTGGCGGGAGCTGTGCCTGCTGTTGGAGTGAGGTGTGTCGCCTGATTTGCTGGATGCTGGTCCCTCCCGGTGCACCTGAAAGGTGGCGAAGCAGATCTGCGGTGGCGTCATCAGAGGCCGCTTTGGATGCCTGACGGAAGACCTTCCGGGCTCACAGTGAGTACCCATTGAGGCCTGCGGGTTCCCGCGCGCCTGTGTGTGGGCAGGCTGACCCTGGGGCTCGTCGGGGCTGAGGTCTGGTGCCACTCCCTGACGGCTGAGGGCGCTGCGCGCTGGGCAGCGGGTCCCATGCAGCTGGGGTTGCTCTGGGGCGTTGGTGGAGGCGGAGGCAGGTGCTGGTTCGGGGAGCGGGATGCGCGGTACAACGGGTCCCTTAGCTCTCTCATTCAGCACTGAGGCCTGTAAGCCACTGTACCACACGCTGCCAGGAGCCTGACACTGGCGTCTGCCCCACCTTTAGCCCTACTGGTGAGGCCCTTGTTTGCTCGTGCTGAGTGGTAAAAAAAAATGTAAATCCTGTATTTGTAAAGCGCGAACAGCTACCCGAAGGCATCCCGGCGCTGGGGGCCGTCGGGAAGATTAAGCAAGCTATTGCCCAGAGTCACATGGTGCTGGGCTGACCTGCTGCCGGTATCGAACCGTGAGCCCCAGATTCCAGTGTCAGTCGCCCTGGCCGCGGCACCCCACGCCGTTGGGATAAGAGACATCGCTGTGTGTAACACTGCCGGCACGCAACATGGGGAAAAACGATCCTAAACAACCCAAAATCACATTTGAGAATAAACGCCACACTCGCACCATCGACTCTAATTCGGAGCCTGACCTTGAATCTCAACCTGGCGGAGACCCACAAGAGGAAGATTTGCGCTCCATCATGTTAGAAGTACGCACAAATTTAAAATCTATTGACGCTAAACTTGACGGGTTCACATCCAGGTTGGACTCAGTGAAGCGCCAAGTAGATTCGCATGACACTAGAATAGATGCTTTAGAAAACCGGGTGACAGAAGCTCACGAATTCCAAGTTGAGTCCAAGAAGCATTTTCCCAATATGGAGAAAGTCCTGTCCATAATCCAAGCGAAGAACGAAGACTTGGAAGTGCGCTCTAGGCGCAACAATCTTCGCATAGCTGGAATACCGGAAACCACGGCCATACCCAAAATGGAGCCATACATCGAATTTCTGCTGCGCGAACTGTTCCCGTCGGTACTATCAGCTATGTTCGTGGTAGAACGTGCACATAGAACATTGGGCCCGAGACCACCAGTTGGCGGCACGCCCAGGCCCTTAATAGCGCGTCTCTTGAACTACCGAGACAGGGACTCCGTCTTAAAAGCTGTCAGAGACCACGGCCCTATCACTCACCAGGGCAATAACAACTCCATCTTTCCTGATTTCACCCCCCTGGTCCAGGCTGCGCGCAAAGAATTCCTCCCTACTAAACGCTTCCTGCAGCGTGCAGAGATCCCGTACGCAATGCTGTACCTGGCCAAGCTCAAGATCTCATACAATGGCCAGGCCCACTTCTTCACTGACGCCAAATCAGCTTTTAAATATGCCAAGCATGTCTGTTCCGAGCGGCGCTAGCCCCGCCCGTCACTTACCGCCGAAAAAGAAGCAGGACTTAGCGACAATGACTGAAGGCAAACCGCCTCCAGGCCTCATGGCATCGAACTGCCCTGCCCGAACTGATCCTGCAGTTAACACTGCAAATCATGCTTGGGCGCTGCTCTTTAGTGCACCTGGACCTGTGGCTCACTTGCCTATACTGCATCTGCTCCCTGAGCCTCTAGCTCAGCCCGGCCACCCTGCCTTACGCGCAGGGTAGTTCGCCGGCAACCCATGCCCCCGCAGGGAGATCTCGCATGGTTTCAACTGTCTGTTTTGTTTGTGGGGTTATTGGGGTGGGGGGAGGGGGGTATCACAACCTGATTGGGGAGTTGGTGTGGGAGGGGGGATGGACACGGGGTTTCGCAAGTTCAATGTTAAGTTTGTTCTCATCACTAGAACATTGGCTTCATATGATCTACCATGCGCAACTATGAGCCTAACTGTTATCCACATTACACATTGCATCTCACGCACGGACGCCCCAGGCAGGACTGCAGACGTGCACGCATTGAGGAGTTTGAGACACACCTGCCTCATCACTAAAAACACTAAATGACAACGGTTACATGCATCACCTGGAACATACGCGGCCTCAATTATTATAGGAAGGCCAGACTGGTCCACGCTTACTTGATCAGACACAACGTTGATATATGTTTCCTACAAGAAACACATCTCCAAAGCGCCACCGACCCCAAACTTCATAACGGGTACTGGGGGGAGATACACTCAGCTGCATATTCAAATTATGCTAGGGGAACAGCAATCCTGATTAGGCGCAACATTGGCTGGAACACGACTGGCTCAACTATTGACCCTGAAGGACGCTATGTCTTACTGAAAGGCACCTTGCCCACTACACCCATAACCCTGGCAGCTGTATACGGCCCCAACATTGACGACCCCGCCTTATTTGAGACTATCTGGTCCAAAATCACATTATTGGGAGGAGAGACGATTATATGGGGAGGTGACTTTAACGTTGTCTTACAAGGCTCCTTAGACAGAGTTGGAAGCACCCGTGAAATGCACCCCATAGCTAATAACATACTCACTACCATAATTCAGGAACATGATCTCATAGATGGCTGGCGTTCTTGGCATCCCCAGGCCCGAGCAGGCACCTGCATTACCGCCTTTCGCGGTGCATGGTCTAGACTAGACTACTGGTTGTTATCTAAGAATGTAGCCGCCTGGACCATTGCCGTCAAACACTTACCCCACACCCTGTCCGATCACGCCCCAGTGCTGTTCACCTGGATTATACCGCTGTCACTACCGCAAGCCTTTAGCTGGCATCTACCGCCGCACGCCTTCTCGGACGCGGGAAGAGGTACGTGAGGAACTCCAGCAGTATTTCACTACCAACGAAAAATCGGTTGATTCACCCTCCACGCTGTGGGAAGCTTTTAAAGTTGTTATAAGAGGGACGTGCATAGCTAAACAGTCCGGGGTCTTGAAATCTATCAGGTCCACCCTTGAGAAACTGGAAGGAGAGATACACCAAAAAGAACTATTATACTACCACACGGGTATCCCTGCGCATTTAGCTACTATCAGGGAAAAGTGATCCGAGTATGAAAAGGAGGCGGTTCGTGAGACACACTTCCTGGGCAAAAACACACGTGCCCGTAGATACGGGGAGGGGGACCGCCCCGGCAGGGCCTTGGCGAGCTCACTTAAACCTCAATATGCTTCCTCATATATAGCTGAACTTTTAGATGCTGACTCTAATCCAATTCGGGGTCAGTCTGCCACTCTGGGGAGAATGAAGGAGTTTTATACAACCCTTTACACCACAATGCATTCCGGCCCGAACCCTGACCTGCAGGAATATCTGGACTCCATCGAGCTAGTCTGGTTGAACGATGACCATCGAGAATACCTTGATGAACCCTTCTCAGTAGAAGACATTATTCGAGTAATTAGAGGTTTGCCGGGAGATAAGGCTCCTGGTCTTGACGGACTGACACCCTCCTTTTATAAAACGTATGCCGAAGAACTGGCCCCTCACTTATTAGCAGTCTACCAGGAATCACTTGACAGTGGCTCCCTTCCCCCTACAATGCGTGAAGCGGTAATAACTACGATTCTAAAACCGGGCAAACAAGCCAATATATGCGACGCTTACCGCCCTTTGTCTCCGATAAATATTGATGCTAAGATACTTGCCAAACTGATCGCAGACAGACTGCAACCGCTTCTCCCTACTATTGCCAGACCGGACCAATCGGGGTTTATACCGGGGCGCTCTACCACCCATAATTTACGCACCTTTTTCTCAGTAGTGCACCAAATTGACCCAGATCTACCTGCTTTGGAGGCGTTTCTGGACGCCACCAAGGCGTTCGATTCCTTGGAATGGCCGTTTCTTTTTACCATACTGGCCAGAATTGGCTTAAGTGTTAATTTTTTTTAACTTATCCAACTACTTTACTCATGCCCCACAGCCAGTCTCAAGATCAATGATTTAATATCGGACTCGTTTCCTGTGTCCCGCGGCACTAGGCAGGGATGTCCTCTTTCACCCCTGCTGTTCGCACTTGCGGCCAGGTTGAGACAACATCACACGGCTAAGGGACTGGGATTCTCGGACAGGGGCCTGATAATATCGATGTACGCCGACGACATCACACTCTATATAAGTGACCCGGAATCTAGTCTTAACCCGGTACTACGGGAGATCCTGCTGTTTGGTGGCATGTCGGGCATACAGGTAAACTGGGCCAAATCAACGCTCCTTGCCCTGACGTCAGCCCCTATAACGCTTGCGCTGGACTTCTCCCTGACCTGGGCAGATGGCGCAGTAAAATACCTGGGAATATGGCTCAGTAGGGACCTACAAGAAATATGGCGCCTGAACTATGGCAGACTGATAACTTGGCTCGAGACCAAAATAGCCATTTGGACCAGGATGCCACTGTCCTTAGCTGGCAGAATTGCTATTGCTAAAATGATAATCTTGCCCAAACTCCTGTATTTGTTCGTTAACATACCCCTCATCCTCACACAAGCCTTTTTCAGAAAATTGCCCTCTCTCCTTATCACTCACACTTAGGCCGGAAAGCAACCTCGCATCTCCTGGGAGGTGCTGACACTGCCGCTCGAGCAGGGGGGACTCGATGGCCGGACATTAAGCTCTATGCGCTAAGCGCGCAGGTGCAGTACCTACACTACTGGGTGCACCCCACTCCATTCCAGCCTCAAGTCGTGATTGAAAAAGACGTTGCCTTACCTGTGCCATTACCTGCAGCAGTTTACTCTACACACAAAAGACCGAGGGAAGAAATTAACACAGTGGAGACGCTGCGCTGGGCATGGGAGGGTCTCCGGCGCCGTGCAAAGCTGCCATTATTATATGCCCCATCGATACAGCTCGCACACCACCCCAGCATTCTGATCATGCAGGATACTAGCTCTATTCATCGCGCACGTCAGATGGGACTAGACACATTCAATGACCTCTATCCAGACAATAAATTCCCGAATAATCCGTACAGCCCTACGGGTGCTCAGACTCCTGTCCTAGAATTGTTTTTATATTACCAATTAAGAGCTCATTGCAGTCGAATACACTCCACCTCTCCGTCTGCGCCTGCGCCATTAGATGCGCTTGAAAACACCCTAACCCAGCCGTCACCCAAGAAACTCAATACACGCATATACAACGCAACACAGCGTACTTCGCCGGTCACGACACCTTCATTGTTTGAACTGTGGAGCAGAGATCTAACCCCACCCCCTACTGAGAAACAATGGGCATATTGCTGCGTCCAATTACGCCGCCTTTCACCCAACTCTAAGCATAGGCTCATTCATTTCAAGTACATACACAGACTGTACCGTACGCCCATACAACTACACAAAATGTGATTGAGACCAGATGATACATGTTGGAGATGCGCCACAGCACAGGCTTCCTTCCTCCATTTAGCATGGTCATGCCGGCCCATCCTGCAATTCTGGCATACAGTCTTTGATATTATCCAAGAAGTGACAGGATTTCAATTCAACCGCACTCCCCTCACAGCTTTGCTGGGCCACGTGGCGGAGGCGCCTCCAGGCACGGGTCGCTTGACGGCCATGTTGCTCCTCCTTGCCAAGCGACGCATTGCGATACACTGGGTACAAGGCACACCCACCGCAAACAGGTGGATACAGGATATCTCTTACTGCCAGGAAATGTTGGCGGCGTATTGGGAATTAATGCCTACGGCATCCAGACCCAAAGATATCTGGGCTCCGTTTGTCACTTGGGCAGCTGCACGCAACGCGCCACTGACCCCTACAACTCGCAAGCCTGGTCTCACAGTCCTCAATGACACTACCACACCTCCAACTGGGACCTAGCCTAGCTCCACTAGCGCATTGAGCCTCTTGTTACACCCCCCGCTGCACTACTATGCAAGAACGAACAGTAGTGACATGTACTGCAGACGTCAAGAAGGGAGGGGAGCTAATCTCCTCCACTTACACCAGTTCTTTTTCCACTGTCCCATAACAGGATATGGTCTTGCCGCAATGTTTAAAGCACCTTATTGCTCAGTTTGCATATGTATGGTGTGTCTACACTGCTGTTTATTATTGCCAGAATATCTGTTTGCCTAACGATGCTTGGAGCTCCCGTGATGCTGTGATGTACTTTTTATATCTTATAAGATGTGTATTGGATGTAAAATCTATAAATAAAGTTTAAAAAAATAAAAAAGCTAATCATTTCTGGTGGTTCTTGGCACACCCTCAGCCAGGACACCATCAGACTGCAAACTAAGAAGTGTAAAAAAGAATAAAAACAAGACAAAAGGCCTTTTCCACCTGTGCACATAAGATCTGAAACAACATTCCCATATCCATCAGGACTGCTCCGAACTTGTAACATTTAGGAAAGAGTTGAAGACTCACCTCTTGTAAGAACTCTTCATCACAATGCATTAGCCATCCACAACTCAGATTACTCTCCTACTACCTGCTGACTTTAAGTTTGCCTTTGACCATATACAGCACTCTGCTGCCTTTCAGCTAGGTTGAACTACAGAAATACCATAAACATACATACATACAAAAGTGATGGACTACCCCGTCTGCCAAACTGACGGTCAACGCACATCATTCAGATATGGGCAGGCTGTCAGATTTCTGTCAACGAAGCTCACATTGATGCTGTCGATAGAACACTTCCTCCGATGGCCCAATGGAGTAGAGGGCATTGGAGGAAGGGTATTACACTGCTTGCTCTATTTATGGGGGTGACGGGCAGAAAAAAACAAATAATGCTGCCTAATAATTTGGCTGTTTTGTTTTAAAAAAACAAATAATTAGTAAATGTTTGGTGGGCTGCAGTCAAAACTGATGGAAGTTGTCCACCAAACTTTTTGTACCTTGACAGAAGCCGCCATGACAGCGGTTCCTGTCAATGTACAGAGATCACCACTGGGCCAGCAATGATCTCTAAATTTGGCAGATGGTAACAGTCAGGGTGGGGATGTAATGTCCCTCGCCACCTTGCCGGATGGAACATTGTCTGTCACATTTTAGATGAGGCCCTTAGTCTCAAAATCGGACACCTTTGCTGCGAGGTCCCATTGCCAAAACAGAGGTCTTGCAAGTCCAAAAATGTCCCTACTTTTCAGACTTTCCGGAGCTGTTTCTCTTGGTCTTCTGAGGCTGCAAGGCCCCGAGGGACAGCACTTAGAGGTCTGGAATCACTCCAGCAGAGGCCACCAGTAGGGTCCAGTCCAGATTAAGTTGCTACTGGCCAGCTGGTCACTTCAGTAGAAAAGCCCTCTTGCAGATTGTAGCCACATCAGGGTCAGCTGAGGTACTAACCGTTGGAGTCCATCTCTCAGTCCTGGGTACAAGTGGGAGGAGGTCCAGTCCTTCCAGTCTCCACACAGGTCACAAACAAGAGCTTCATTTCTCTTCTGTCCATCGGAAGGTTCAGGTATGTTCTGATAAACTGTGCGTGAGGTGCAACGTTTGTAGCATTTACTAACCAGTAGGTGGGGGTCTCTTGATCACTCCATAACCCATGAAAGAAAGTTCTTAGTGGCAACCTTTCCCACTTTTGCAACACATCATATTTGCCTTACTGAAAACTATCTCAGAGTATTATTCTGAGGAAATTCCAACAAAGCAGCATCCCTCTTACCTTGGTGTCCAACAGAACCAATGAAGGTTTAACAATGGATAAGAAGGAAATCAATTTCCTGGATATAACCTTGAAACATGAGACCAATCAGATTTACACTGCTTTATATACCAAGGAAACGGACAGAAATACATTTCTGCACTACTCTGGTTTCCATCAAAACAATCTTCCCTGGGCCTATAGCCAGTTCCTAACTATAAAAGAGAGGATTATTTTGCAAATGCAGGGAACCTTGTCTTTAAATTACAACAGCGTAAATATCCCAAGGAACTACTGAAATGAGCAATGACACGAGCATGGTACACCCCTCGGGAGACCCTACTTGAACCAGGGCACACATTTGTTTGAATATTCGTTTTAAACACCAGGCACCCTACCTTGTGGGCTACAACGCTCACTTAGGGGTGACTTATTTAGTATTTAAAAGAAGTGTCTTACCTGTCAGAGAAGGTTTTTTGACAGGTGTATTTGCAGGTTTAAATGCTGCAGCATTCAGGCTACACAGGTAGGGCTGAAGTCATGTTTTCTTTGTCGGCCTGGTGGATGGCACAACATGTGCTGCAGTCCACATGTGACATCTAACTTTTATTTCCAGTGATGTGATATTTTTCTGCCCCATATGCTCTGGCCTTACTGGGAAATTGAATATTCCAACTGGGAATTTGCCAACGCTACCATCTTTTAGTGGTCAGGGCACATACACTGGGGACTGGACACCAGTGGCCCAGTGTGCGGAGGTCAAAATCCAGCAATACCAATCAGTGAAAAATGAGTCGGTCATGCAAAAAGAGGCTGTTTCTCACAGTCGCTCTATCAGAGAGGGTTTTTGTAGTATCAGAACATTCCTACTTTTTGCCCAAGAAAAACAAATCAATTCACAGATCAATTAAAAACTATGACTGTGAGTGCAGTTACACACAAAGTCAGCTGTTGAACAACACAAGGGTGGCAAAGTAAAAGAACTGCCATTAATGGATTAACACTGTAATGCAGGGGTCCAAAGCCCTGTAAATCTGACAGCATAATCAACAAAGCACCACTTTGCCACTGACAGAAAATCTGTATCCGCAGTTAAGGATTTATTATTCCTAGACAACAATAATGACAACATTGCAAACTGTAGTGGGACATCAGAGTTACAAAATGGCATTCGGACCCAATGATGTGACACGGCGAGCAATCAGGAAACACAATTACATGCCACAGAGACATGCTTATGGGAGAAGAAATAGGTGATTGTGTGTTGGCTTGCAGCCAGCAATTATTTTTAGCTCCCTGTTTTTAGGTTTGGCTTAACAGCCCAGGCGCTGTGTCTGCGACACATGTTGTTTACATACAGTGGGCTTACAGCCTGCCCATAGCTTGCCATTTGCTAGCTTCAGCATCACTCTCATTTGCTTTGCTCCCGCTTGTCACAGCATTCGGGCATCATGTCCTCTTCTTGTGTTTGGCCCTACCCTGGAGCATGGCCCAAGGGCTTGTCTTTCAGTCTGTCTCCCATATTCCCATCCATGTAGCTTCTATTTACTCCCACCCGTCCCCCTTCAATGTTGCTTCTCCCTCCCACCCCTACACTGCACTCTACACCACTGCATTCTACTTTATGCCACAGCTCTCTACCCAACTCCACTCTACTCTGCACCACTCTACCCCACTCCCCTCTACCCTGCAACATTCTACTTCATGCCACTCTACTCTATGTCACTCTGCTCTACGCTACTGCACTCAATGCCACTCTGCTTTTCTCTACACCACTCTACTCTATGCCACTGAACTCTACACTATTGCACTTCATGCCACTGCACTCTACAACACGCTACTCTGTAATACTCCACACCACTGCACTCCACACCACTGCAATTTATGCCACTGCACTCTATGACACTCTACTCTGCACCACTGCACTCTATGCCACTTTACTCAACTCTGCACCAGTCTACTCTATGCCACTTACCCGTACGCCACTCTACTCTGCATCACTCTACTCTACTCTATGCCACTCTACTCTACTCTGCACCACTCTGGTCCACTGCATGCTACCCCAGTGCCCTATATGCCACTCTACTCTATTCTGCACCACTCTACACCACTTCAATCTACACCACTGCACTCCATGCCACTCTACTCTACCCTGAACCAATCTACTTTACGCCAATGCGCTCTACTCTGCACCACACTACTCTACGCCACTGCAGTCCATGTCACTGCAGTCTATGTCACTGCACTCTACGCCAGTCCACTGTACACCACCCCACTATACTCTATGCCACTCTATGCCACTCCACGCCACTCTCTGCCACTCCACTCTACACCACTCTACCCTACCCCACTCTGTTCTAACTCACTTAACTCTACCCCACTTCACTCTGCACCACTCTACTCTATGCCACTCTACTCTAAGCTACTGGAAGCCACTCTACTCTACACCACTCCAAGCCACTCTGCTCCACTCTACTCTATGCCTCTCTACTCCACTTTACTCCACTTTCTTCTACTCCACACTACTCTATACCATGCCACTCCACTCTACGCCACTCCATGCCACTCCAGTTTATGCCACTCTAGCCTACCCAACCCCACTCTACACCACTCTACTCAACTCTACTCTATGACAATCCACTCTACGCCACTGCTCTATACCACTCTACTCTACTCTACTCCACTCTACACCAGTCCACTGTACTCTACTCTACACCACTCCACTCTACTCTATGCCACCCTACTCTACGCCACTAGACTCCACTTTGCGCCACTCTACTCTGCACCACTCCACTCCACTATACACCACTCCACTCTGGATATTGTGTGAGTTTCCTAATGAATTCAGCTTCTCCACATCTAAGTTTTGAGATTCACACATTATAATAGAACATCTTTCCATGTAAAAATAAAGTAGTGCTTCCATTCCTTACCTTTAATCGCATTACTACAATAGTGCTTCCTCATCCCAGTTCTTGTGTTATGAGGCGTGTTCATAACCTGGAGACTGTGATCAGGCTGCCTACCTAAACGGAAAAATATAAGCTTTTCTCCCTACAGGTGTACACCTATAAAGGACCACCTCTACCCGGAAACCTCCTGAGCCGACTAGCAAAGCAGCCCGACAGATTGCAAACGAAGACGGTAAGATACATAGAGGGCAGGAAGGACATAAGGATTTGGGTGAGGAAGTAGAATTGGAGTAATGAGATTACCGGTAAGCAAATCAAAGCATAGCTTCCTAAACACTTCTTTGCTGCAGTCCTTATGGTGTGAGAATATTTGAAAGTAGGCAGGATGGCATTGATTGTCCACCAAGGTAGCCAGCCAGAATGGGTAACGTCCAGACACAGAGGAGAAAGGACCAAATCTAGAAGGTTAAAAAAAGCACAAAGTGTCCATGCCAAAGAAAGCCAGCAAGCTCTAGATGTGAGGCAATGAGAGCCAAGGAAGCCAAATGTGTCATGACTAACCCACAGCCAGTGATGTAGAAAAGAGGCAAAAGCAACCAAAAGACCCTCCTACATAGCAGGTACTTCTGAGCTCAAGGAAAATCAATATCCTTTAGAAGGTTATGTCACCACCCTGCGGGTTGGAGAGAGACAGAAATAGCTGCACCAAACAAAATGTTTGAGACCAAAATAGGAGTCGTACACTCCCAAAACAAATCCAACACCAAGCATCCTTGAATTCACAAATTAAAGGCCACAAACAGGCACTGAGCCGCACTCAAAACAGGGCACAAGAGCACATTGGCCCAAACAAGTTACCAACAGCAAACCAAAGGGAAACCCAGAGGTAAGGTTAAAGGTCACTTGCAAGGAAGCAGATCAGTGTTCAGTGCACAGACGACCCAGTCTTAAAGAATTGCCACATCAGAGTAAAAAAAAAAAAAAAGAAAGCTAGAGAAAAAGTACATCTTACACAAAGGTCAGGACAGAGCATGCCACTGAATTTGAGAAGGTTAAAAGAAGAAATACATGCATACCATGCACCGAGGAGTGCCTAACCATAGCAGTGATTAGACACACCCAGGCAAGTGCAGGACTCCAGAATACTAGGCAAATGGGCCGAGAAATACTGGAAAACCAGAAGCAAGGGACCAAAGAGTGCCAACCAAGAGGAGATGAAGTCCAACTGGGAGCACCAGACAAAGCATGCGATCAGACCTCACACCCAAAAATGAGATGAAGCTCAAGGGCCCAACAATAAGGCATGCAGCAGGATGCAAAGTAGGCACAGTGCATCCCATGACCTAAAATCAAAGGCCTAAGAGGCCGCCAAGACCGCATATCCCCAGAGCAGAGTCTAGAGACCCAAAATGGAGAATCCATCAGAGTGCAATAGAGTGGCAGAGATCTTGCAAATTCTTAAAGCCAAGACAATCAAAGAAGGGACCAGCACCAGAGCCCCAGAGTACTGCAGCTACAGGGAGTGGCCCACAAAGGGCACAAGCCCAGATAAGGGATGCACACTCCTTTCAAAAGACCCCACCGCACATGCACAAGGTGCAGAGGTTTTGAAGGAGCAAGAATTAAAAGGCAGCAAAAAGCCAGTCCTCATCCCCCCACTAATCCAGAGGCAAACAGCAGTATAAGAAGGGAAGGCCAACAAAAAGAGCAGCAGACAATGGCACAATGCCCTTGGGGAACAAGCATCCAACAAAGAATCCAAGCGCCCCAAGAATTAGAACACCCACCCACAGTCCAGCAGAGAGTAGGTAGGTACATAAACAGGCACAAACCCCACTGCCATGACTCAGACATCATTCTGTGAGACAGCTATGGTCAAACAAGAGCTTCAACACCCCAAGCATGGCCACAAGGGCAGGGATTACCCCAGAGTTAAAAAGCACTCATGGAGAACAAAAGACCATCCACCCACCAGGGAATTAGAGGATTACCCACAACAGGACAAAAGTGCCCTATACTCATGTAAGATCAAATGAGCCAGCCCGCAACCAAACTGAATGCCAAGTGAGCAGAGTGAGGGCAAAAACCTGACTGAAACAAAAAAAAGCACTTCCAGAAGGACAAAAGACAGAACGGGGAGACCACATTATTCCAAATCCACAGCACAGACAAAGAAACAGAAAATTACACCAGAGGGGTAGGAAACAGTACTGAGAAACATCTGACCAGTGACCACAAGCTCAAAATCTAAGAGGGTGCCAGAGGAGCATACCCATAGGAAACCAAGAAGCTTAAGGAACCGAAACAAAAGAAGACAGAGGTGCCTTTCTTGAATAAAAATCAAACCCTTTCACAGGATCAGCAAAATGCTGGGTTGGAGTGGGGTCCCCAAACACCCAGTCCCAAAATAAGATGGGGGCAAAGTCTAAAAGCAGAATCAACCCCCCAACAGTGAGGGAAGGAGCCAACCCCAATCAGAACCACCAGGAGAAACCATAGAGCAACCCAAAGACACCAACCCCAAAAAGGATTAAGGGAGACCCCAACAAAAAGCCAATAAGCACACTGTACTGTGCAAGAACACAAGTGTTCAGCTCCTAGCCAGGATATCCCACATCAAAAATCCCAAGGAACAAATCTCCTCCTCGCTTCATGAATTCAGCAAGAAACTGAAGACGTGACTTCTTCAATTAACCAACCTACCACAAGCAAGGCTAGGCACATACACCGGCTCACTGCCAAGATACCCTTATGGGTGGTCGTGTGCTTTCCAAATACATGTAACATAACAAACACTACCCTGAGAAAAAGGGGGCAGAAGGACATAACAAGAAGGAGCAACCCCAACAGTGAGAGGGGCTCTACTCACAAACATCTCAAAAAATAAATACCTGTCCACTAGTGGAGTAGGATCCAGTACTCCAAATTAAAAGAAAGCACAACTCGCCAGGAAGCTCAAAAGGCTAACATGCAATTAGTACAAAAATAGGCAATAATCAGGAGACAATTGTCCTGTCAACTGACCAGAGCTCTCGCCCAAAAAGATCAGTTGGACCATGCAGTTTTGGACAACATTTATAATTATTTCCCTCAATACAAGTCTATGGAGCATAAACACATGACAGGAACTTGTTACTTCAGCGAGACATGGCTAACGAGAAACCATAATGGAGCAACTGGAAGGATCTTCTCATGAAGAAAAACGCGAGGCGTCCTTGAAACTAAGACACAGATGCATGAACACACTGCTGAGTTAATGAATTTCCGAAAATTAACCTGCTGGTTGACACCATTGAAAACAAGCTATGCTTTACTACGAGATGAAGGATATGTGCAAATTTACTACCTCGAAAAAAATGGCTTCCATGCCTACTAGATTAATTAAACTTAGCATGCATATTGAGGCTAGTGCACACTTTAGATCATTAAAAAATTAACATCAACATTCGGTTTAAAACATATCAATGCATGTTGTAATATACATATTCAGGAGAACATTAACAACAAAGCAATAGGAATATAGGAATACATGATTGTGTTCTACACTAAGAAACAGACTTTAACTCTAAACTAAGTGGGGATCCAATGTGGGGTAAGACAAACATAAGACCTGGGACCATAAGGCCCACACCAAGCCCAATGGGGAGGCAAGAATACACACAGCCATGGGCCAGGAAGGTAAAGCACACATTCCACAAGTCCCAAACTCATCAGGGAGCACAGACGGAAGCCCAGGACTGGCCAACTCCTCAGGACAAAGGGGGCACTCACCTGCCCAATATGCAGAAGGCAGGAACATTCCAGCCGGAAGTCCAGCAGAGAGCACCTGGGTGATGGCCCAGGGCCAACCCCTCAGTAAAAAGGCAGTGACTATTAGATTTATTTATTCAATATTCTATTACAGCGCTTTATTCAACGTGCTTCACAATATTCCAAAAAGCTTCACAAATAAAAAAAAATACAAAGCAGTAATCAAGAATCAGTACTGCTTCATGAAGACACAAAGGGGCATATTCACAAGGACTTATCGCCGAGTTATCGGCACTTTAGCGCATCAAAAGTGGAGATAGATTCATCACCCCATTCACAAGTGGGTGCAAACTGCAGACATCGCCAGTATTCCCGCAATAACTGCCCCAAAATGTATCCACACGGGTGACACCACCAACTAACCCTAATGAGATGCAGAGTAGGTTTTCCCGTGCAAAAACACAAGAAAACACCACTACACCACTTTCACAACAAACTGCCAGATCTGCGATGCGAACCAAAAACAGGTGATAAGCCACGGTAGCAGCAGGGATTTAACACCTGCCTTCTGCTGGTGTTAAGCAGGATGACTACTTGCAGTATGAAAGGGAGCCCAGGCCAGAGCCCCATCTGAAGACCCACAGATGCCATGGAGACAATGATCATGCAGCTCGGAGACCCAAGAGGGCCACAACACCCACCGCCACCCCCACCAGGCCCCCCCCAGACAAACACATACCGTGCACGACACAAGAGCCACAAAAAGCGCATGATGTCGCACAATGACAACAAGAAACACACATGTGTGGTCAGAAGAACGAGAAACAGTCACCCATCATTGAAGTAACAACCAAAAACTTTATTGAAACACAACACAAAACACCAATGCGGACGACTCCTGTCGTGTCCGTCCGGGACAACCATGATGTCACGGCCTGGAAAATAAAGCACTAAATCAGAACGTGTGTCATGCGCACATCAAAGGAGCGAGACAGAGAGAAAGAGAGAACGAATGAAAGGCAGAGAGAGAAAAAGAGAGAGAAAGAAAGAAAGGGAGAAGGAGAAGGAGAGAGAGAAAGGAAGAGAGGGAGAGAGAGAGAGAGAGAAGGAAAGGAAGGCAGAGAGAGAGAGAGGGAGGGACACTGCGGCCCCCGCACACCCAGGCACCACTGCTCACCTGCTGCCACCGGTGTGTCTCCAACCACGTGCCGGCATACACTGCAAGCCACCAGGTCTGTAATCTGTAATCGAGGCCAGGGTCAATCATGGCAGAGTCCATCTCACTGCACACGGCAACAACGCCTGTCCGCCCCTGCGCACACATGCAGCCGCACCCTAGCCCCTCCCGCCGGCCAGCGCTGGCTGTCCGCCCTTGCGCACCCAGGCCCCACTGCTCACCTGCCGCCAATGGTGTGTCCCCCAGTGGGCACACCATGTGCCCGTGCAAGCTCCAGGCCCTGGCCCCACGACCATGGCATGCTCCACATCATGCAGACCCACACCGCAGCCCAGTAGGTCCCACACCTGACGCTGAGTCCTGAGGCATCAATGGCAGAGACCACATCAGTGCACATGTCATCATCGCAGGCTGCACACCCGCTCAGCAATTCCGGTGCGCCTAACCCTGTGCAACCCCAGTCAGCGCCACGTGGTGGTAGGTCCGTGACGGCCGCATGGCTTCGGGTGCCACTAACCCTGCGCAACCCCAGTCAGCGCCACGTGGTGGTAGGCCCGTGACGGCCGCATGGCTTCGGGTGCCACTAACCCTGTGCGCAACAACTCATGGGCCCTTTATGATTGAGAATCGTGGAACGTCCGTCATCCAGTCACCTCCGGCAGTGGGGAATGTGACGTTGTCGGCCCCCTTATATTGGCGGGGTCACATGGCCTGAGACGCCTGTGCCGGATGGGTGTGGTGTGTGTGCAAACCTGCCCTCAGGGAGTGGCCGTGACATGCTGACAACTAGACCAGTGACCTGCAGACCACTAGCGTGTAAACCTGCGACATGTAGCCTGTGGCCCCCACCTCGGAGCGTAAGCGGAGTGGTCTGGCCTGGCGTATGCCAGACCAGCGCAGGGCTTGCAACAATGACTCGGGGCTCTGGGCGTGGTTCAGTCCATGTCTGGACAAGGCAGTGACTGATGCGTGTGTCCCTGTTGTAGTGTCTACGGCACCAGGAACGCAATCGGCAATGTAGCACACTGTGACTGGAATCCCACTAGATGAGCATCATTGATGTTAGGGGGAATCACTGACCCTACATTCATCCACACATTCATACTTGAATGATGAAAGACATGACACAGCAGTGCGTTCCTGAATATTTAATGCACATCCAGTGGAGTTTTGCAGCTGGAGCAGTACAGGGCCCTGCCAACCCCACTTCACAATATGGGCCGGTGGAGGGCCAGCCAGAGTCCATCGGGGAATGACAAGTACAGGGGAAGAGGAAGAGTACAGTCCGCAGTCTGGTCGCCGTGTCATTGGTCACCAAACAGGATATGGCAGTCCATGTCGCGGTCCAAGGTGAGTGCAGCAGAGTGTATCGGGGGTCAGTGGAAGGTCATGGGGCCATGTGCGGCACCAAGCAGCAACAGGCCAGGTGGCGGAAATTAATGCTAGTGCCTCCTTCTGATCTCAATCCCATCCACGTCCTCGTCCTCGGATGTGTGCTTTGCCTCACCTGTGGGTGGTGCAGTTCCGGCTGCAGCACTGTGTGCCACTGACACATCAGGGGCCGGAGGTGGATTGTTGGCCGCACTGTGTGGCAGTGACACATGAGGTGCCGGAGTGGAAATGTCTGCCGCACTGTGAGGCACTGACACACCAGGGGGCGGAGATGTGGATGGTGTAGGAACAGCAGCATTCATCTGCGCCATGCCTTGTGGCAGCAATGCCATGATGAGGATCTGCAGGGCATGGTAGATCCCAGCTACATTTTGCTGATGTGCAGCGGTGGCTGCCATCCTTTCCGCCTCCATCCGCACCATGTCCTCCATGAGCCTCCGCATGTGTGCCAGCTCACGGCTGAGATCGCCGGAGCCACACTGAGCGGACAGGTGTTTTTGTCTCCGAGTCATGACTCCAGCGATGTCAGCCAGGGCTTGTTGGAGACCATGGAGCGGCCTGTGGGTGTCCGTTAGGGACTGGAGGTGGTCCCTGATGGGACTTAAACACCCATGGATGGCGTCAAGTTTGGTAGCCATGAGGTCGAACCCCACCCGCACCTGCTCAGCCATCTCCCTCTGGGCCTCCAACACACGGCGTTGGAAGGCCATGTGTTGTTCGTGGGGGTCCTGGGAGACAGCCGGGGTTGTGGGTGCCTCCTGCTGGGTGGTTTGTGGAGTGGGTGGGTCTCCTCAATGCAGCTGGGCTGCGCTGATCCTGGAGGTGAGTTGCGGATGATGTCAATGATGTCTTGAAGGGCTTGGGTGT
This sequence comes from Calotriton arnoldi, assembly GCA_963921515.1. Lineage (NCBI taxonomy): Eukaryota > Metazoa > Chordata > Amphibia > Caudata > Salamandridae > Calotriton > Calotriton arnoldi. The sequence continues at coordinate 39,608 of CAWUFW010007386.1, forward strand.
CGATGCTGGGGGTGTCCTCCTCATCATCAGTGAAGAGTGGCTGGGACTGCTCTGCAGGAGGTGTTGACGGTGCCTCTGCAATGTGAAGGGGAGATGCTGTATTACAATGTGTCCACATGTATGTAGCCACATGGTACATGTTCACATTCAGACAGCATGTCAATGTACATTGTGACAGTTTGTAGATCAGGGCCATGATCCAGAGTCATTGTGGGTGTGCACTGTGCTCTGCTTGATTGTGCATGTGTGCCATTGTGGCCATCTCCCCCCGTCCCCCCAGTACCTGGTGGTTACTCACCCTGTTGCTGTTGTGTTGTGTCATGTCGAGCAGTGTCCGCTCCCCCAACTCCTGCCACAGTCTCCACGCTGATGACTGTCGACACCAGCTCCTCCATGTCATCCAGCTCCAGCTGTGGCGCTGGACTCCCATCTCCAGTCTGCATTGCTGCCTTCTGGTTGCCTGCGAGTTTCTCTTTAGTTTTGCGCTTGATGTCAATCCATCGCCTCTTGACCTCGTCCATTGACCTCCTGTGTTCTCCGACGGCATTCACCTTGTCCATGATGGTCCGCCATATTCCATTTTTGGTGCCCAATGACACGTTGGAGGTGACGAACAGCTCTTGATGGTGTTCCATCACCTCCGTGACCAGGATCCTATTCTCCTGCGGACCGAATCGCCTCTTCCTCTTCTTCTTGTCCTTGCCCTTCCATGTCCCCGAGGTCCCAGGCTGGTCGTCCGGGGTGCTTGTGGGGTTCCGCTCGTCCTCTGCGCCTGCTCCGGCTGCCTCCATGGTGCTTCGGTGTTGGTTATTTTGTGTTTGTGGGTTTTTTCTACTTTTGTAGTGATTTTCCCACCTGCCGTATGTGTATTGCAGGCCTGGCGCTGCTTATCGCTGATTTCCTCATCGCGGTTTGGGCCATCGCATGTTTTTTCGCGTTGGGGTTTGTGTTTTTATCGCCGTCACGTTGGTTGTATCGCGGACATTGTCCGCGTTTTCGGGAACCTATCGCATGGTACCGCCGTGTTGTGAATTCCACGTTAAGACGGGGTTATTTTCCCACGATAGACTGCGATGTGTGAAGTTGCGTTAACCTTTTTTGGCGATGTTTAGCACACGTTCTTGTGAATATACCCCAAAGTGTTCCCTCAGTATTTTTTTTTAATGATGGCAATTAAGGCAGTTGATCTTACAGAAACAGAAATTGCAATCTATTGATGAGGGTTAATAGTGAAAAACAATGATGCACGGAGAAGGTAGTGGGTATAGAAGGAACATAGATGGAGGGAGAGTGCAATGAACGAGAGGGAATAAAAAGTGAAACAAAAGAGAACAAGCAAGTAAGGAAGAGCTAGAGAATGCAGACACATAAAAGCAACACACACAATGTAGGGATTTTGATTAGCTTGGACCAAATCGGTTAAATATTTAGAATGATCAACATATAGTGAAGAATAATAGTTAAGATGCCAAAGAGAACCAAAGTTTGTATGAGCAATTTTGACAGAAAAGGTTAGATTTTGTGAACAGTGTAAAGATGAAACTAGCAAGATTTTGTGACAGCAAAACCCTGTGGAGTAAAATTGAGTGATGAATTGGAGAAACAACTTCCCTCTTTTTTCGATAGACTCCCGTGCAACTGCCGATAGGGCAAAACAGGCACGATTGACCGCTGCTCTACCCAATCATTCAGTCTTGCCAAAATTATCTTTGCAAATACTTTTTCTCCTACATCCAGGAGATTAATCAATCTATAATTCTTCAGAGCTTTCACATCTCCTTTCTTATGTACCGCTCTAATTATAGCTCCCCTCCAACTATTGGGGATTTGGCCGTATCTCATATAACCACAAACATTTGTGAGAAGATTTTGGCCCACCAGTTCAACTGTGTCTTTATTATAATTGCAGGGGGGGTTATCTGGTCCTGCTGCTCGAGTTAATTTTAACTTCTTTATAATCTGTTTTACATTATCTACTGTGAAGTATATTTTTATATCTTCAGCCATCCCTTCCCAAGATATCATTTCTCTTTCTACGGGCACTTTTCTTGTACCGTACAGCTCACCCAAGTACTCTTCCCATACAGCTTCTTCCACCACACAGCTCATAGCCCCTTGAGTCTGTCCTGAAGCTTCCTGTATTATCTTCCAAAATTTCAGTAAATTTTTTGCCTAAATGGCTTCCAGCAGATTTCCCCAGCATTTCTCTTTATAAATCCTTTTCTGATTCCTTACTAACATTTTGTAGGCCTTCCTCAACTTAACGAGTTTAATATATTTACCCAGATCATATCTAGCTCTAAGGCTTCTCTCTTCTTTCCTTATCAACCTTTTCTTTTTCATACATTCCTCATTGAACCACTTCATTCTCCTTCCTTGAATCGTTTGATTCTCCATAGGCCTTAATTTCTTATTTTTAAATTTTACCCTGAGGCATTGTACTACTTGTTCAATTGTTTCTTCATACCATTCCAAATTCTGCCCTCTAGCATTTTCCAAGTTTAAATTCTGTTGAAAGTTAGCCGATTTTGCCAAATATTCATCTGTTAATCTAGTTGTAAAATGCTTAGGATAATCTAGTTGTTGGGGAATTACTACATCTCGTGAGCTCTTTGCACCTCTAATTAATTCAAGCAGCAAGGGGTTATGATCGCTACTTTCTCTTTGAATTACCCGAAACCCTTTTATTTTTACAAAATTCCATGCATGAAGGAAAATATAATCAATTGGGCAATGTTGTGTGCCGACCTTAAATGTTTGCTTAGTGGGGCAGTCAGTCTCTATCCTGCCATTCAGACTAAACAAACCCTTTGTCCCCAGATACTTCCCTAATGCTATATCTCGTCGGGAAGAAATGCAGTCGGGAAAGTTGGCTAACATTATATTGTATGAGCGCAATATTTCTATAAACCAGGGATCTATCTGTTTAGGATTCAGTTTGTAATTGAAGTCTCCCATTAGTATAAGCATATCATTACCATACTTTTCACACACAGTGTCCACATCTTCCTTAAAATTCCCCATCTCCAACCTATATTCCTAATGGCACCCCCACTGCATGTAGACATTCATAATTACCAAATTTTCATACATAATATCTAAGACCAACAAGGATACTCTGCAAGCAAGCAACCATTTACATTTTACGTTTATAGGTATCACCTTTTTCGCCATCCTGGTCGATATTAGTTTCATAATCCCCCCCCCGCCCCGCGCTGGGCGTCCAAGCACTCCTTTCTTCGCTGGCCTATTTAGTTGGACAAATCCTTCAATTACAGAGGTTTCATCACATAGCCAAGTTTCTTGTGAACATATGATTTCTACACTTTGGGCTAACTCTTTTAAGCTTTCTAATTCTGCCAGTCTTCCAAGCCCATTTACGTTCCACAAAATAATTTTAAGGCAATGCGATGACCCGTTATCCTAATCAATTTCACTTAGACAATTCTCTTCCTCCTGATTCCACTGGGGAGGGCTGTCTGGCTATTTTCTAGGCTCCAATTACCCCAATACTTACTAATTTCTGAGTTATCAATGGCAATTTCGATGTTTGCTTTTTCCCCACGATCTAAATCCATCAACCTTACCTGCCTTGCTCCTAAACCTGCATGGCAATTCATAAAAGCTCTTCCTTGTTGACTTCTCTCATCCAATTCTGCTTTGGAGATTAGTCTTATCCCTTCCTTCAATACCTCCATCTCTGCTTTTACAATTGCTGCCTTTACCAGCCCTGAATACCTTAAAACCTTAGTGATTTCCTTCCCTTCGTTGTTATGACTAAAACCCACTTGTCTAAGGTCCTTGGTCCCAATTTCTCTTAAACTAGGACATTTCGAGAAAGAAAATAAGAGCTGGGACCGATTAAGGGGTAGAAGCCTCCTTATTTTTTCCCTCCCCCTTTCTATTTGGGATGGTTCAAAGTACAGCCTCATATTACCCACTGCTTCCTTTTCTACAGCATCGGAATTCCATCTTTCCTGCCCATTTTTCTTACTGGTGGTTAGTTTTAGTTTCCTTCCTTTTTCCACTAAATTCCTAATGTTATAATTTCCTCCCAAATCTTTTTCATACGATTTATCCATTTTTCCCTCCCTACTGTTTTTCAATAGAGTTTTAGATTGAACATTCTTTTTCTCCACTTCGGCTTTCATCTGCGTTTCTCCTGATAATCCCTTCCTCTCCCATATTTTCCCACTATTTCTAGGGGCTCTCCTCTCTTGGTTGGTTGCTTGTTGTAAACCCCCTCCATCCTTTCCTTTCTGTAGTTCTTTGCCCTTACCCTGTTGGCGTACCTTCCTCCCTATTTTTCTCTGTGGGATATATTGCCTATACCGTTGGAGTTCACCCCATTTCTTTATCAGCATCGGGCGTCTAGAAATATACACATTCTGCAGCTCTTCAGGCTGCACGGTTTCCCCAACACTTCCCAAATTCTGAATTTCAGGAACAGGTCTTACTATTGTTGGGATTAGACCCCTGAGGCCTTGTAGTTCACCCACAATCTTCTGAAGTTGGGTTTGTGGGGTTTTTAGAATATCGTTATTTATCATAGTTATTTCTAACAATCCTTGCAGTGTTTTTTACAACATCAGCATTATGTCCAACATCGAGGCCGAGGGAGTTGCCGAGATATCTAGTCCCAATGTGATGTTACGTACTGACCCTTCTGTAATCTCAATTCCATGATTTGCCGACTGCCCCATACTCTTATCATGCTTGGACCTAGCGGCCATATATGGAATGTCTCTCTGATCATTCCTTACTCCATCAGTGATGCTTGCCTCCTGTTCAAACTCTTCATTATCTCGAAGGGAAAAAATCTGCAGAGATGAGGACCATCTTGGTTCTAAAATGGATTCATTTTGAAAAATAGTTTGATAGTTTACAATTGATGAATCTAGTTTTAGTGCACTATGATCAGCAATCTCATCTTCATTTTGCTGTCCTACTCCGGTGTCCAGGATTTTCAGTGGGGATTGTTTCCTCTTAAAGTGTTTGGCCACAAAGCCCTTTATTGACACTGGCGCTCCTCCTTTCGCTCCTGGTTGAGGGTTTTCGATTGCAGCTTTCTTCTTTATATCTCTCCTTGGAGGCCTTTTTTCTCCTTCTCTGGAACTTCCTATATTTTCTACCAGTGTTCCATTCTCAGTTCAAGACTCAGTAATCATCTTAGAATGCCCATTCTGCCCTTTAAGTACTTTTTTCTTCTTTGGGGCCATCTTTAAAAATCACGTGCTTATTGTGTAATTGTTGTAAATTGTGGCGGGGTGTGAATCTAAACCTTTCCAGCACTTTCACACCAAAGTGCAACTTCATTTTAACCTCCACCACCCTTATCCAGCTACTGCACAGCTTAAATAATTCTCCTGCTATTATCAGTCCATTAAGAAAAGATCCTTAATATTCTATAAGTACCATAACATAAGGACACTTACCTCTGTTGTGCCAGATGCTGACTGACCGAGTCCTGTATTGAGATGTTGAAATTTAAGTGCCACCGTTGCTCCTTTTTCCTGATTGAATGCCCACTTCCCTTAAGTAGGCTCCAATATTCAATGGTGTTCTGCTTAGTATCCGATGAGTGACAATTTTCAAAATGGAGACTCCTACCACCCTTGCGGCAATTGACCCAAAACACAGCCGCACGTGGAACCTCATACCGGCCGTCCACAGCCGTACAACAAAGGTTTTACTCAGGTAGGGAGGGACAAACTGAAGGCAATACTGGATGGCCCGCAGCCTTTAAAGTCCTCAGTGCCCCCGCAGCGCCCTCAACTTAGGCGCTTTTCCCACGATTCACACTTTTCCTCCTTCCTCCTTCACACCGGGTTAGTGCTGAATGTCAAGTCGGCGTTTCGCTTCAGCGCGCTGGCATACTTGCCAACCAATAAGCGGATCGTGGTCGCGGGCGTTGCAGTCGTGCACGCGTATCCTCCGCGTCTCCGACGCCTCCAATGCAGCAACAGCGTTGAGCAACAGTGTAGAGCGTGGCGGCATGGCAACATAACAAGGTCAGTTCAGTGGAACAACAGCGGCACAACAGAGCCATGTACCATGTTGAAAGCCGCAGAAAGGTCTTGCACAATTAGATCAGAAGAGAGACAGTTATGTTAGGTGCATAGAGTAGAGCTGTTTTCGTGTTTTCATGGAGCAAATAAAATGGAAACCAGATTGGGCACGAGGAAAAGGGTTAATAATATCAAGGAAGAAACTTGTGTGAAATCAATTTATTCAAGGACTTCGGAGAGATGTGGAAGTACAAAGACTAATTGAAAATCGCAGAGATCATCAGTACTGAGGAAATCACTGTGGACGACTTGAAAGATGAAGGGAAAATTTGTAGACAGACGGTCAAAGGCCCAACCCAATGTCAGACAGAAAAAATGCAGCACTGTCCCCCAAACTTACTAGGAAGCAGTTAAGAACAGGCCAACATCATAAGAGCACCATGTAGCCCCGAACAAGCCAGACAGGGGCGCTAGGGAACACAATAGCCAATAGGAGGTAATGCTACAGGTAAGAGCCCAGCAGGGTGCAGACTGTGCATCCCAAAGCACAGCCTCCACACCAGGAAGAACAAGCATTGGAAATACAATCGGTCTCGAATTTATTTGAGTTTTACAGCTATTGGCATTGTAAATGGCAATGTAGATGAATATGCTACAGCAACTGAACACCTTTATTTTGTTTCACCAACATAATAAAAAGCAATGCTCCAAAACCACACAATCACCCCCTAGAAAACAATATCTCTCTAATAAGGTTTTACACTTCCTTTAGGCCTGGGAAAACTTCAAAAAAGTTACATTAAACAGATCCACCCAGCTATAGAGCATTAGCTCCACCTATGGGAGAGTGGATTTATAACTCATCTCACAGTGGAAAAAGTTGATTATTTTGGGGTCCTCTCCAACTTAGGGCGAGGACCCAGATGATGACCTGGAAAGGAAAAGCATGCCGTGCAGAATGATTTTGTGGTGGTCCCATCGTACTAGGACCACCACAGGCCTAGTTAAGGGCAAAAATGTGTTTTGAATAAAGGGCCCAGCAAAGCATTATGGGGCGAGTTTCCAGGAGTGCAGTGAATATCATAGTATTGGCTCCCCTGCTGAGCCAGGGAGAGCCCCAGTAAATTTTCCTTTTGTTTTCTTTTCTTTCTGCGGGCTCCTAGCGTGTTTCCCTTTTTTGAATGGGCGCAACAAAAAGCTGTGGTTTGTCAAGTTGACAAAGAAATGCTTTTTTTGTAAAAGTGCCCCATGACACGCTAATGTCTGCTGCACCCTGTTCTTAACACCCGCCTAAAGAAAGGGGCCCGGCCGCCATTTTCAAACAAAATAAAGGAAAGTGTTGCGAGAGAGCTGAGAAAACAATTTAGCAGAATAGTGCTCGGAGGCTTTAATTGAAGCCTATCGAGTAACGGCACATGTAACAGGGAGTGTTGTCATGGGAGGTTACAAATTGAGACAAGGCGGTACCAAGGAGGGGCTACTAAGCCTATTGACCAATGAAAAGCCACAGTTTTACAAAGGACAATCACACAAGCCAATGAAAAATATGGGCAAAGAGTGGGTGGAGCTTCAAGTCCATATCACAATACAGCATGCGCTGCCCAGGCTCGACCTAAAAATTGGTAAGGGACATTCACCTGTCCTCTAGTGAAAAGGACTCCAGTGCTGCTCAGCAGACGTGTACTCCCTGGCCAGCAACCCAGCAGGGTGTAGAGCCCTCTTACTCTGGGTAGGGGGAACCTGCTTCCAATAACAAGGGCTGAATGTAAAATCAAGGAACCAGGGAAGGGCAGGCAACCACCTAAACAACACCACACAACCCCAGGAAGGCTCAGCAGGAGTACGCGGTACATCATAGATGAACAAGAGACGAAACAGGAAAACAATACAACACCCCATTAAACTCAAGCCGAGCAAGGACCATAGTAGGAAGCCTATGACAAGGCCACACTCCAGACAGAGTAGGGGAGACACTTTCCTGCCTTCCAGTGTTTCACAGTAACAAGTACATCCAACCCGACCTGACCCGAAGCATAACAGGGAGCATACACAGGGAAAGGTCCACATCCAGCTCAGCTATCTTGGGGGTTGGGATTCACCATCCAGCCAGTGCTGACAGCAACATCCAGAAGAGCAACAACAACCCCAACCCTAAGCCCAGAAGGGAGCTAGGGAAGGTCAAACACATGAACAAGCAACAAACTGGGCACAACGCCAACCCCTTCCTCCCCCATAAAAAGCTTAGGCATATGTCCGGACAGTTCCTTGTAAAAAGAAAAATGATGGCAGCCTGCTTTGTTGTTATCAGAACATTAGTAAAATTCTATATCTCTTACCCACACAGTTCAGGATAACGGTGGTTCAGGCGCTGATTCTATCCCATCTGGACTACAGAAACTCCCTTTACATTAGGTCACCCAAATATATAAGGAGGAGACCCCAGGTAGTCCAAAACGTGGCAGCGAGAATTATCCTCAGGGTCCCCAAACACACCTCAGCAAAAAGTGCCCTCGCCGCCCTCCACTGGCTCACAGTGGAGGAAAGAATAAAGCACTACACCTGGACCACGGGGGGATGAACCTCAAAGGGCCCTCCCTGATCATGGCTCTCCTGTCACCCTACACTCCCCGCAGGACACCATGATCCTCCAACGCCCGACTCTCGAAGGTTCCTCGAATCCAAAGGACCAGATGGGGTGGGAGATCCTTCTCTCATCTGGTCCTTAAGCTGTGGAACTCAATGACTCAATGGCCTTTGAGCTAAGAAACCAACATAACGAGACTCATTTCACGCTTTAGAAATCCGCACAGCATAGCATAGCATAGCAACACTGCCCCAAATAAACCGTGCAGGAAGGCGTGGATGCACACAAAGGAAGCCATCAAAAGTCAGGAAAACAGCCCACAATAAGCAATTGCTGGCCCCGTGGATGGCGTCGGAACAGGAGTGCTCTCGATGAGCTCCTGAGGGTCGGGATCACTACCCAGTGAAAATCCCGGTATTGCCCTGCCATCCAACCCGCAACATTATCCCCCTGCAATACCTCTCTCTTCGGGGTCCAGAGAGACATCGCCGACGAGCCTACCAGCCAAGCGGAAGAAAAAGAAGCGAGGAGGAGCGGCCGAAGCGCCCATCATGGCGGCGGTCGGGAAGCAGCGACTCCACATCACCGCTAAGAAGGAGACCTGAGAGCCGCCTCAGGGTCTGCTGTCAACCTGTAGTGAGGTTACAGCGTGAGGGCCAATGAGAGGAGGGCTACACGACCGGACGACCTTTCCGGAGAGACTGTGCCGCAGAGGTGAAGCCTGCGCCCGCCATCTTTGCCCCGACGAACGACGGTGAGAGGGGTGGCGAGTGGTGACGCCGGCGACCCCACTGAGAACCGGGAGTCCCGGGATGCAGCCTCCGCAAGCTTTGGGACAATCTTGAGGTGCTATAGACAGGCGCGGGGTGCCAGCCCTGGGCTGCCTGACCTCAAAATGGCGGCTGTTTCAGACAGGCGCAGGGTGCCAGCCCCGGGCTGCCTGACCTCAAAATGGCGGCTGTCACCGACCTTCACCAGGATCTCTAGGCAGCACTGAACAGAGGGCCTCCATAGAACAAACATACACTGGTGACCATAAAACAGCAGCAAATGCTGAGTCCTTGTCCCGGGGACCATCGCCCTAAAGTCATGCATGCCTGATTTTGAGTTATTCCATTGGAGGCCAAGGACCATCAGTACTAAGACAGACAGTACTAAGATGGCTGCCGAGCTGGAGCTGGACAAAGAAGCTCCCAGGGCCGGGATCATTAACATTTAAATATCCCGCCGATACCCTGCCATCCACCAACTTTTGTAACCAGCAACGCTACTAGAAAGGAACATAAATTGCTCTCTCACAAGCAATTCTTAGGTCTCCTTGGATGCAGCAGGAGTTCCCTTGATGACCAACTCGTCTCCCCAGGGACTATGAATCCCTGCCTGTGATGACTGCCTCGGCACGGGAAGCATTGCTATCGAGTGCATATCAACCCTACTGTAAGTCTGGGCTTCCCTGTAACTCCGGGATGGGTGCTACCAATTTGATCTATGACGATGCCCCCCGGACTGAAACCTTGAGCATTGTACACACCACGGAGCCGGTTCAACAGGGCCCATGCCCGGTGGAACTTTGATGGAACTTTCGATGGACTTTTGACGATGCCCCCTGGGCGGATACCAAAACTGTTTGTACTTACCTCAGTGCATGAGCAACCCTGGCCCATGCCCGGTGGAGCTGTCATATGCAGCTATAGAGGAGTCTGGCCCTGGTTTCACCCCCTCGGCCATCACCTACCCAGCCGGTCATCTGACATTGTTTTCCTCGTTTCCCCGTTGTGTTTCCTTCCCTCCCCCTCCTCCGCCCTCCGTGATTCTTTGATTTAATTGATGTAACTATGTAACCTGTAACTTGCTGATCCTCTTGTAAAGCGCTCTGATACCTCCGGGTCTAGCCAGCGCTATATAAAACTTTTCAAATAAATAAATAAATAAGCACAGAAAAGCCCACACATGGCCCACAACATAATCAGGGGAAAGGAAACATGGGGTGACTCCCCTCAAACCACACCAGGGGCAGGCCTGGCAAAAAAGGATGTATCCTGGGTAGAAGTGGTCTTTCATAGACAAACCAAGAGGGGGAGGAGTTTAGATGTTTTATTTTTGATAGTCCCAGATAAGGAATTGGGGTGAAGAAGTGATGAGGTAATGCAAATTCCAAAGGGCTCACAAGTACTGCCAAAATAAAATGTTAGCAGTAAACCAATGCAAGAAAACCATATTGCATAACGTACCGCCTTTGCATTCTTCACCTTGGAGCCGTAGATTCGCTGAAGGAACGCATGAATTACCTCTTTTGATGGGGATATGCAGCACAATGTTAATTTGCATGAGGAATCTACTAGCATCTCGGGCTTCAAAGTGCAAGACATTGGTTCCCTAATACACAGGAGCAGCTTGTTTAATAAAAGTCATATTTAATGAAACAAGCCTGACTCTGCCTCCTTTGGAAGTCAGATGAGCACACATTCATTCATCTGAAATACCAGCCATAGCTCGGGGCGCTTTTTTGAAATAGTCAGAAAGTGATGCGGATTGGCAGCTGGTCCCAAAATTAACAAGAAAACAAAACTGCTTAGAATCCGCCGTAAACACATTCTGGATCATGGATGGCAGGAAAAGGTCTGTCTCAGGCGGCTCCCTTTAAAAGTGAAATTGCTCTCGGGACTTCGCAGCTGTGCGGCGGCATTATTCACCGGTTATATTAGCTGTTTAATAGGAGCGTGTGCTGGGAGACTAGATAAATTGATTCTTTCATCCGGTGGAATGGCCGTGGATTGCCATCAATACGTGTTCAGAGTAAACATGACACCTTTTACACCGGCAGCATCCAGGCTAGATTCTGCAAGAGCAGCCCACACTCTTGGAGGAGTTGGAAGCAAAATGGCTGAATCCTGGTTTGCTATAGATGTCCCTTTGAGCTGGTATGTATCTGTGTCCATGCCACACTGGATGGGGTATATGCACATCAACTGTATCGAGAGATCACATCACCTCCTTATCCAGGAGCTTCCACCCCAGCATGGAAACAGGGATTTATTAGCCCGGTCGAAGGTCTATCTCGGATTGGATGTCCATGGAGTTTCCCGATCTCTCACTGTACTCTTCTGGGGCCCATCCCTTTTCCCGAAGAGTTGGTTGCCATGTGACTGGGTGATGGAGCTTCCATTGGAGTTGAGATGGCCGTAAGGTCTTGGAAAACTACTTCATGACTGTTAGACCTGCCAACCTTAGGTTGGTCGGCCCCCAAACTTTTAGCCTTCCTCCTCCATTCTTGCCAATCTCGTTTTTGCTGGCCCTAGAGCTCTGTGCACTTTAATGCTGCTAACCAGTGCTAAAGTGCATGTGATCACTCCTTAAAATATGGCAAAATTGGCTTCTCCCCAATTGGCATATTTAATTTACTTATAAGTCCCTAGTAAAGTGGTACTACATGTACCCAGGACCTGTAAATTAAATGCTACTAGTAGTCCTGCAGCCCTTATTGTGCCACTCACTTAAGTAGCCCTTTAAATATCTCATGCCCACCATTGCAGCCCATGTGCGTAGTTGTAAACTGCCATTTTGACCTGGCAAAATAAACATTTTACCAGGCCAAAATCTTCACTTTTTAATACATGTACCCTTTTTTAATAAGTCACCCCTTGGTTATGCCCTGGACAGCCCAGAGGGCATGGCGCAGTGTATTTAAAAAGTTGGACATGTACTTTTAAGTTTTACATGTCCTGGTAGTGAAAAACTCTTAAATTTGTTTTTCGCTACTGCAAGGCCTACCTCTCCCATAGGATAGCACTGGAGTTACCTTATTACATTTAAAAAGCTGTGATTTCCAAATGGGAGCAGGTAACCAATTTGTGTTTGCTGTCTTTGGAATTGTAATGAAAAATCCTAGGTTCAATCAATCAATCAATCAGTCAATCACTCAATCAGGATTTATAAAGTGCGGCTATTCACCTGCGAGGGTATCCAGGAGCCGAGGGCTTTGCTGCTTCAGGCGGTTCAGTTGAACATCCAGGTCTTGAGACCTTTCCGGAATTCTAGAAGGGAGAATGAGGTCCGGAGGTGAAGGGGAGGTCATTCCAGGATTTAGCAGCGAGGTAGAAGAAGGAGCGTCCTCCACTGTTGCTTCAGCGGATGTGGGGAGTGTGGGGAGTGTGTGTAAGGGAGAGGGAGGCAGAGCGCAGATGTCTGGAGGGTTGTTGGAAGTTCAGGCGGTGGTTGATATATGCTTGTCCTTGGTTGCCTAGGGCTCTGTAGGTGTGGATCAGCATCTTGAATTGACATCTCTTTTGAATGGGAGCCAGTGGAGTTTCTTGAGGTGAGGGTTGATGTGGGCCCATTTGGGGAGGTCGAGTATGAGTCTGCTGCTGACTTCTGTATGGTCTGCAGTCTCTTGAGGAAGCAAGTGGTGCATTGCTGTAATCCAGATGGCTGGTGACTAAGGCTTGAGTGACAGTTCATCTGGTGTTGATGGGGAGCCATTTGAAGTTTTTTCTGGGCATATGAAGAGTAAGGAAGCAGTGGTTGAGACTGCATTGATCTGGCTTTTCATCGTGAGTTTGCTGTCCAGGGTAATGCCGAGGTTGCGGGCATGTTCTGTCAGAGTGGGGAAGGGTTCTAGTTCGGAGGGCCACCAGGAGTCGTTCCATTGGGTAGTATTGTTCCCGAAGATCAGCACTTCAGTTTTGTCTGTGTTGAGTTTCAGACCGTTGTTTTTCATCCAGTCTGAGACGCTCATAATACACCTGTGGAAGCTGGCCCTAGTAGTGGAGTGGTCTTCTGGGAGCAAAGGGATGAGCTGGGTGTTGTCTGCGTAGGATATGATGCTTAGTCCATGGGTTCTGACGATGTTGGCCAAGGGGGTCATGTAGGTGTTGGACAGCGTGGGGCTGAAGGGCGAGCCTTCAGGGATGCTGCAGATGTTGTTCTTGGGTTCCAAAATCAACAGTGGTAGGTGTATTCTCTGGGTTCTTCCAGTGAGAAAGGAGGCGATCCCTATGAGGGCGTCTCCTTGGATTCCAATGTGATAAATCCTTTTGATAAGGGTGTGGTGGGATACGGTGTTGAAAGCTGCTGAGAGATTGAGGAGAATCAGGGCCAACGATTCCCCCTGGTCAAGGAGAGTTCTGGTGTCATAGGAGGCAGCGATCAGGGTGGTTTTAGTGCTGTGGTTGGTGCAGAATCCGGATTAGGAGGTGTCCAGAAGATTATTGATCTCCAGGTGTTCTGTGAGTTGGCGGTTTATGGCTTTGGGGCAAAGGAGAGCAGAGAGATGGGACCGTAGTTCGTGAGTTCGCTGGGGTCGGTGGACGGTTTCTTGAGAAAGCGTTTGACTTCTGTGTGTTTCCATTCTCCGGGGAACGTAACTGTGGTGATGGATGCATTGAAAATTGTGGCGAGCTCACTGCTGATCTTGCTCCTGAGGTTGAAAATGTGATGGGGACAGGGGTCTATGGGTGCTCCTGAGTGGACGGAGTTCATGATAGCTGTGGTGTTCTGTGTGGTGAGCTGGTCCCAGGAGGTGAATAGGTGGTTGGGGCTTGCATCTGTGGGAGTGAGGAGGCTGTAGAGGTCAGGGTTCTATATTTTTGTAGATAGTGGAGATCTTGTTGTGGAATAAATCCGCCATGGTGTAGCAAAGTTCCTGGGAAGAGGTGATGATGTTTTGAGTGTCTGAGCGGTTGGAAAACTCTCTGACGATGTTGAAGAGTTCTTTGCTGTGGATAGAACTGGCTTTGATGCAGTCAGCCAGGGCACTCCTTTTCATCTCTTTCATGAGTTGGTGGTATTGGTTGAGGGCTCTCTAGAAGGTCGCCTGTCAGCAGAATCCTTGCTGGTGTCCCATTTCCTTTCTAGTTGCTTGTAGTTTTGTGGTTCTTAGTTCTGTGGTGTACCAAATGACTTGTTGGGGGATCTATTGAGTTTGGTTGGCATCATGGGGGGTTCTGTTGGCACAGTCGGTGATCCAGGCAGAGAAGTTCTTGACAGCCTATTCTAGGTTGACTGCAGTGTCAGGGTGGTAGGTGTTGAGGGCGTTTGTCCACTGGCTCTCCGACACTTTGTTTTAGCTGTCGTGGGAGTTCCTGGGTGGCGGTGCTGGGGGGTGCTGTGATGATGAAGTAAACGGTGGTTTGGTCTGTTTAGGTGAGCTTGGTGACATGACTGCACTTGACTGTCGCTGGCCGTGAAGATGCAGTCAAGCATGTGTCCTGCATTGTAGGAGGGACTGGTGATTAGTTGGGTGAGGCTGATGTTGTTCATGCTTTCGAGGAGGTTGACGGTGTTGGTGTCATTGAGGTTGTCGAGGTGGAAATCGCGTTTTCCCAGGAAGATGTGGCTTTTGGAGTCAACGGCGAGTACAATGAAGTTAGGAATGTGTTGCAGAAACTGGGGCGTGGTCCTGGAGGTCTGTAGGGGAGGATGCCTCTGATGGTGGTTTTGCCGTCAGTTTGGAGTTGAAAATTGATGTGTTCCGTGATCGCGGTGGAGTGGTCTGCAGTGGTGGTCCAGTGGATGTTTTCTTTGTGGAAGATGGCAATACCGTCTCTGTGTTTGTTGATAGGGTCCCAATGTGCGCTCTTGTAGCGGTCGGGTGTTGCTGAGTCGATGTCGGGGTGGATGAGGGGCTGAGCAGGACTTGGTGAGGAAGATGACATTGAGGCTGAAGGCAAGAAAAAGGCCCTACTGTGGATCGTGGAGAGTTCTGGCAACAGTTTATTTTGCATAGTTTGGTATCCAGGGCTCACAGCTTGGCAGGGGGTGTAGGTGTGAGTAGTGGGAGAGCCAGGGCTCCTGGTGCTGGGAGCGGTCCAGGCGTGGAAGGGCGCAGAAGAACTTGCCTTTGGCACGCTGGCGGTGTGGCCGTGCTGCAGCCTCCATTAAGTAGGTCCTGGGAGAAGGGAGAGGTGCCGGATGGCAGTGGGCAGTGCTGGCGGGAAGTGGGCTGTGAGAGCTGCAAAAAAAGGGCAGGAAAAGTGAGCGGCGAGAGCAAAACCTGAGCAAAAACTGGAGGAAATACAACAGGAAGAAACACAATACAAAATAAACACACAGTTTACAATAAGACTCAACAATTAAGTAGGACTAAAACAATTACAGTAAGGATTAAACCAGATGAATAAGTAGAGAATAAACAATGGCACTAAAGACTAGCAAAGTGTTTACAAACACAAAACTAAAACAGGCTAACAGGCAAAACAAGCAATACAGGCAAAGGCGGCAGAAAGGAACAAACAGCAGAGGTGAGAGACAGCAGCAAGGGGCAGCTGGTTCAGGGACCTGCTCAATGGGGTTGTGCTGCAGCCTCCATTAAGTAGGTCATGGGAGGAGGGAGGGGGGTGGCGAAAGTGAAACTGGAGCAAATACAGGAGGAAATACAACAGGAAGAAATACAGTACAAATTAAACACCCAATTTACAATAAAACTCAGCAATTAAGTAGGACTAAAACAATGACACTAAGTCATGGTGAAGTCAGATTTTAAATTTCAATTTTGAAAATGCCACTATTAGTAAGTTGCAAAAAGAACAATTGATGGACACAATGCTGAACAATGTCATGCATTCACCGCAGTACTGAGATCTGGGCCTAAATCCATTGTTTTTTTGCTACCCATACCATTCCAGTTTAGACCCAGCCATATGCAAATCAGTCTTGACCCTGTTCCCCATTGGAACAGTCCAGACCGAAATGCCAGGCCAGGTCTTCCCTGGACTAGAAACAAGCATCCTAGGGACGGTTTCGGGGTATCACCCCTCATCAGCAAGGCTAGCTTGACTCCAGTGGCGCAGTGAGCACGGGACAAAGCAAAAATCGATGGAATAAGGCCCAGATCTCCGTCCTGGGGTGAATGTTTCACATTGTTCAACATTCTGTCCATCAATTGTTCTTTTTGCATTTGTCACCCCGAGTGGGATGGGTATGCCGAGACGTAGGTCCCGTGCTCTCCATGCCACTGGAGTCAAGCTAGCCTGGCTGATGAGGGGTGAAACCCCGAAATCGGTCCTAGGATGCTTGTTTCCAGTCCAGGGAAGACCTGGTCTGGCATTTCGGGCTGGAGGGTTCCCATAAGGAACAGGGTCAAGACTGATTTGCATATGGGTGGGTCTGAACTGGGCTGGCGAAGTGAGCTAAAGAACAATAATGGATTCAACCCAGATCTGTGACTGGGGGTGAGTGTCTGAAAAGTTTCAGTGCTCCGTCCATCATGTCCTTGTCTTTGCGGTGTTCCCAGATCATCAGGCCAGGCCAGGCGGCAAGCGGGTCATAATTTCTCCAATCGCCACACGCAAGTATTTCTGTTTTGGAAGCATTCAATTTGAGATGGCTCAAAAACAGAATGCAGCACACACAGAAAGAGGTAAAAACGAGGAGAAAAAAACCAATTTCTCCTCGTTACGCCTGCCTTGGGGAGGTGTACAGATTTGCAGCTCTCCTAGGTTTACAAATCCATTTAAATCTGGGAATGCGTCAAAACCCATGGATGTTGCACGGAAACAACCACCACAATGTCCATGGAACGCCTCCCTGACGCAGTGTAAGACAACGTGCAAGTCAATGCATTGCCTCACACCCTATCTACGAGGCCATGAAAAACCATGCAAAGTGGCTTTGCGTGGCCTATTAGATATGGGTCTGCACTCTGTGCGGCCAGAGTGTCATAGAAAGGAATGCATCGGCAGTGCAAGGGGCTTGTAAATAAGCCCCCTAGTTTTCATGGTTCTCAGACTAAGGTATGGCCTCGGTAACTGGGAACTCGAAGTGGGAACACTACAGGTGCTGAGAAGCTTAAGGCATCTTCCTGACAGTGACGGTCTATCAAGACCACTTGCCAAATCGTCTCCGAATGTGGAGTTCTCGTGGGTGTATTTATCCTTGCCCACATATTGCAACTATTCTCCGCCTACCATTTTCTCTCACTGGTACAGCACCTGTGAGTATCCTTGTGTTTACATGTAATCACTGGGTGACTGTCAGCACCTGACGCACAGTAATTCATAGAATGTTCACTTCCAGACTCACTTCGACTTCCCAGTCCCTCAGGGCATCCCTCTGTCCTGACGAGACCCTTGAACCTTTTGATGGGTCGATTTTTTGTCAACACTGTTAGCAAACAAACCTTCTAACATAACATAACAATGTTTGGTTAAGCAACTAACGGGCTTATTTATGAGAGGCTTGCATCCCCGGAGCGTCACTTTTTTGTTTGCTGCTACAGTGGCGCAAGCCTCTCAATCATATCTATGAGGCAATGCAAAGCCACTCTGCGTGGATTTACATGGCATCATAGATATGGAGTAAAACAAAGCAGCACAAGTCACTGCCTTGCCTTACTCAGTGTCAAGGAGGCGTTCCATGGGCTTTGCCGTGGGTTTTTCCACGTGATCCAGCGCTAACAATAAAATTATTCTCCTATATACTTCGGTCATCCAGGTACAATTATTCCTTCAACACACACACTATATCCATATGACGGTGGGGCCCATAACACCGCATATATATTCACTTACTCATTTCTTCCCTGGATTTCCTCCGTCAATAACCTAGGAGAAAAACGATTCGCTGGAAGGAGACGGGATACCCTTTTAACATGACATAATGTTTCTCATTTGCTTTAAGGTATTCCGCTCATTGGTCGATGGACCAACTAGTAGGAATCAGTTGATGGTGATTAAGACCAGCTCAATTACAATAAACTCTTTAACATTTCATTTTAATCATTGAGCTAAAGAATCACTGAGTCATTTGTTTAAAGAATAATAAAGTTTATATAAAGTTTTTATGCAAGAAATGAGGTTAAGTTTATTATTCTGATCATTACATTTATAATCACTATAAGAATAAAATGAAATTGCAATGCATATCTATTAGACGGAAAATAAGGTTATCATAGTAAGAACTCTAAAGATCAATCTATCTATCTGGGGAAAATCTAATAGTTCTAAAATAAAAATATATCAGGAAAAATTCTCCTAAAACAGCATCTTATACTCAACTGGAAAAGAAAAATAGCAGCTCGTCAGCATCAGCAACCGCAACTTCTCCCATCTTCAGCATCTAACTTCTCCAGCAACTCCCGCAGCATCTACCTCAGCAACTCCCACGGCAACTAACTTTCCAGCATCTCTCCCTCCCACCAAGAATAGGTCTTCTTATACCCTAATTCTAGCTTACTGAATAAAAATGTTGCATCTTCATGGCGTGATTCTTTCTCATTGGTCAAAACTCAGGCCCATATACATTTTAATCAAACTTCCTGGTCTTAACCAGTTCCTTGTGGAATGTCCATGCAAGCATCGTTTCCCACAGTTTATGTCATTGCTCATCCGTTTCGATCAGTCCAATTTATATCTTTTTCTGCTACATTTTGGGTTTAACAGTTCCGTCCATTGATTCAGTTGGACTTCTCACGCTTCTTGCTGATCATCTTGCCACACATCTGTTCAGAAAGGTCACAACAGCCTTGACCATACTTCCATCTTAGCCTCTCAGCACCAGCACATGATCATCCCTTTCCACAGCCTCTCTCCTCTATCACACGGATCATGCGTTTATTATTTAATAACCTAGGAGAAAAACGATTCGCTGGAAGGAGACGGGATACCTTTTTAACATGACATAATGTTTCTCATTTGCTTTAAGGTATTCCGCTCATTGGTCGATGGACCAACTAGTAGGAATCAGTTGATGGTGATTAAGACCAGCTCAATCACAATAAACTCTTTAACATTTCATTTTAATCATTGAGCTAAAGAATCACTGAGTCATTTGTTTAAAGAATAATAAAGTTTATATAAAGTTTTTATGCAAGAAATGAGGTTAAGTTTTTATTCTGATCATTACATTTATAATCACTATAAGAATAAAATGAAATTGCAATGCATATCTATTAGACGGAAAATAAGGTTATCATAGTAAGAACTCTAAAGATCAATCTATCTATCTGGGGAAAATCTAATAGTTCTAAAATAAAAATCTATCAGGAAGAATTCTCCTAAAACAGCATCTTATACTCAACTGGAAAAGAAAAATAGCAGCAGCAGCATCAGCTTGTCAGCATCAGCAACCGCAACTTCTCCCATCTACAGCATCTAACTTCTCCAGCAACTCCCGCAGCATCTACCTCAGCAACTCCCGCAGCAACTAACTTTCCAGCATCTCTCCCTCCCACCAAGAGTAGGTCTTCTTATACCCTAATTCTAGCTTACTGAATAAAAATGTTGCATCTTCATGGCGTGATTCTTTCTCATTGGTCAAAACTCAGGCCCATATACATTTTAATCAAACTTCCTGGTCTTAACCAGTTCCTTGTGGAATGTCCATGCAAGCATCGTTTCCCACAGTTTATGTCATTGCTCATCCGTTTCGATCAGTCCAATTTGTATCTTTTTCTGCTACATTTTGGGTTTAACAGTTCCGTCCATTGATTCAGTTGGACTTCTCACGCTTCTTGCTGATCATCTTGGCACACATCTGTTCAGAAAGGTCACAACAGCCTTGACCATACTTCCATCTTACCCTCTCAGCACCAGCACGTGATCATCCCTTTCCACAGCCTCTCTCCTCTATCACATGGTCCCCCGCTCATGCGTACTCTAGCAACTGGCGGCCATTTTATATCGCTGCTCGACAGGCCTAAGCGCACTATTTTCAAAGATAAACAAAATATTGTTAAAACAAAGAAATATAAACCCTTTAGTTTCCCTCCCGTCTTTCTACGTACCCCAATTAGGTATTACCTAGCAAAAAGCAACATATAAAGCTGTCCCTTACTTACCATCGCTTTATTTTGCAACTACACGTTTTATTTAAAAGCACGGATCATGCGTTTATTATTTAATTAGTACGCAAATATGATGTTATGTTAGACATGTAAACAATTATAAGTTGATTAATTTGCACACGGAATAGCGTGTTACCTTTAACCCTTAACATGTAACATACATTGTTGGTTATTTACTTAAACGAACATGTTTATTAATTATTTTATGAAAATATTAGGAGGTTAAAAAAATTTCATTTACCCTGCTCCATCACACGCAACACCCATAAATCTAAATAAATCTAAATCCGTATTTGTAAAGCGCGAACTACTCACCCTTACGGGTCTCAAGGCGCTGGGGGCCGTCGTGGAAATTAAGCGAGCTATTGCCCAGAGTCACATGGTGCTGAGCTGAGCTGCCGCCGGAGCCGGGGATCGTACCGTGAACCCTGTGCTCCGAAGACAGCTGCCCTGGCCGCTGCACCACACCTCTCCACTGGATTTTGACAACGCCCCGATTTACTTAATCATGTAAACCTGGGGCAGCACCAAAATCTTATGGCTCCCCAGAGCAGGCATAACGAGGTGAAATATTTTTATTTCTCCTCTTTTTTTCTCTTTGCATTCTGCAGCGCACATGGAAAGAGTAAAATGCCTCTAGGGATTGATTTTGTGCAGGAAAGTGCCCCTTCCCGCACAAAAACAATCCTGCCTGCAATGAAGGCACCCTTACACCATGGTGCAAGGGTGCCTACGGTGACGCTAGGCAGAAAATTGTGTGCCAGAACAGGGGAAAAGGACATAAATACAGTGCATTCCTGCCCTTTCACAATGGCATATGGCAGTGCAGTAAGAAGACTCGCGGCGCTGCCCTAGGCCAGTTCCTCATAAATGAGGCCGTCAAGTGCCTATTCTAATAGGACTTTTTTGCGTGGTTGTTTCCATACCATCATGCCCATGATTTTCTCACGATTCTTTCACTACCTGTTTCACTTTATGTTTTGTTGCTCATATGGGGGTCACTTTGCACACATTTTGTTTTTAAAATTGTTTTCATAATACCGAGGATACAATTTATGATGTGAACAAATGTGCATTATTACACCGGAAACCTGCTATCCAGATTTTGTTATGATACTATATTACAATGACTAAACTAATCTTTGCTGTGCGCATCCAATTATCTTGCAGAGAATGAGTTCTGTGTGAACCATTGTTGTTGTTTGGACATTCAAAGTTTTTTGGGCATGCGCTAGAGAACCATATAACTACTTCCAGTTCGCAAGGCAATATACTTGAGACAGATGTAATCCCTAAATATATAATTAATTGAGTGATGAAAGATTGTACACTTTGCCATATCATAACTCGAGGTGTCGATGTGTAACACCAAGATAGAGTTTGAAAACGAGCATTTGCAATGCAATAGGTCTCGCATTTATGAGAGTTTGAGCTATTGGCATTGTAAATGGCAATGCCTTTTTATGTGTTGTTTTTAAAACAGATAAATAAAAGGCATTGTCATTTACAATGCCTATAGCTTAAACTCTCGCAAATGCGAAACCTATTGCATTGCAAATGCATTCGTCCAATACATTCTTTTAAAAAGCGCTAGGAGAGAGCGTGTCCTGCCTGCAACAGCCGGCAGGACAAAGTTATTTGAGATAATAGTGCTCGGAGGCTTTAATTAAAGCCTACTGAGTACCAACACACATAACAGGGGGTGTTGCCTTGAGAGGTTACAAAATGAGACAAGGCGGTACTAAGGAGGGACTACTAAGCCTATTGACCAATGAACATCCACAGTTTACAGTGGACAATGACACAAGCCAATGCAAAAATATGGGCGGAGAGTGAGCAGAGCTTCAATAATGGTTGCCATATTTGAGAACCATGTTCTCCACAGTAAAGAATTTTGGTAGATAGATATGAATACCACCTCTTAATTATTGATCACTGTTCCACCTACTTAAATGTTCGAATGCAAAGGGTTACCCCTCTCCTGATCTGGCTGAGTTTTTAACCCATCACCTGGGTAAATCTTACGGTAGTGTGGGTGGGATAAATTCTCTCACTAGGAGGTTTACAAGAGTGAGGAAGTGCAAACTTTGTGCACCTGACACAGATTCACCGGCAAAGTAAGCACTAGCCAAGCTTAATCAATACATTAATGCCATGCTTTACAAAGAGCCATGTCTACTGGTTTTTCCATGCATGTTTCAGTCAGGGGGCATAATCCCCTGAGATTGTCGGCGTTAGGTAACATATTTGTGTTCATCTTCTAAAGTGTCTTGACCATACTCACTGTGTGAAGGGAACTGAGATCAAAGTTCTAACCCTACGTGGAAACCTTCAAGGGCTAGCATTGAGGTGTACTGTGGAGGTGCAAGAGGGGCATGAGAGGTGTCCCAGAAACCATGGAAGAAAGTGGAGTGAGGGTGGTTTGGCCATACTCATGTTTTAGCTAAAGTGTGATGTTTGCAGCTGTGTTGAGGAACAGCCAGAGTAAATTACCTGAAGTTGACTTTGCAGACAAGGTCAGAGAGCTGAATGTGATAATTTCCTTTTGGAAGTGTTTAGGAGGGAAGAAGGCCCCTGAAATCATTGTCACAAATAAGGATGCTTGATTAATATTGGGAAAGGTGGGGACATTAAGGCATCAAGCATAAAGTGATGCTTCAACAATCCAAGATAAGAGATTTGGTGGAGCAGTTTAGCAGGATATTGCATGAGTGTGTGTAGTAAGGCCAAGGAAATGGTGCAAAATGATTGAGTGAATTGAGGGATAAATTATAGAAATTGAGAAGGATTTCCCATTTTCAAATAAAGATGTCTCCATTTAGTTTACTGAGCGGCAGTTCTGCTGTCACCAATACATACTCTGCTTGGTTGGATGCATTTGATAGAAAAGTGTGTGCCTGGAGGAAGTTGGTTAGGAAAGATGTGCAGGGAGAAGAGCTGGAGAAAAGAAGTCATGATGCTAAGGTGAAGCGGGGAGTTGAGGAGATATTAAGAGCTGTATTGAGAGAGAGGACAATGAACGTGCAGAATGAGCATCCAGTGGTGAATGTAGTCATGAGAGAGCAGGAAATACTTTCTCTGTTGAGAGTGACAGTGTGGAGAACATGAAATGGGTAAGGTATAGAAATGCAGATCGAGCTGCGGCCAAAGGGAGGTGTAAGAAATTGGGTTATTGGTTGAGGGCGTGAAAATCCTGCTCAAGCAACAACCACAATCCACTAAATTAACCTGTGCTTAACCCTCTGGCAGCTTAGCACAAAAGCAGTCAGGCTCACCTTAGAGGCAATGTGCAAAGTATTTATGCAGCACACAAACAGTAATAAAGTGAAAACACAACACAAAAAAATCCCAAATCAAATTTGAAAAATAGGATACATTTGGATAAATACAAATGACACCAAAATGAACTAAATCCAATCATTAGAACCGGAGTTAGAATTTTTAAAGTTTTTAGTCGAATCTAGTGCATAAAAGATTAAAGAGGCAATCGCGGGTATCTGGGGCAAAGTCAAAAGTTAAGGCCGACCGCAATGAAGCCTGGGTCGCATCCACGAGGTGGATTGGCCGGGTCTCGACTTAGGAAAAAATTTTGAAGAAAAGTCCAAGGGAAGGCAGAGTTCAATGGGGAAAGGCAGAAGGCTGTGGCTGAGGAACACTTGTCATTGCTGAAGGGCGATGGACAAAGTCTCAGTGATGCCGTTGACGATGGAGATAATAAAGCTCAGAGCGGGAGAAGCTGGATGCTCAGGCCAAGGAGATTGTCATTGTTGATAGGGGAGCCTGTTGCTGTCGAGCCGGTGAAGAGATTTTTTATCTTCAAACTTAGACAACTTATTGGAAGCGGAAAACCTCTATTGGGACAAATCTCTAAACTGTAGCCATAGAGGGCTCCACGAGGCCAGACACCATCGCTCAGAGGTCCCGCTGAACAGAAATTTCTGCTGCAGAGAAGAACGTAGCAGGAACTACCACAAAGTCAGGCCGATTGACAATGTACCTTAAGCGGATCAGCTGGCATGTAGATCCCAGTCGTATGTCGGTTCTTCTAGCACTTTTTCCAAGGCCCCAGGTTTTAGCACCTCTAACACCACTTCAAAGGGTCCAGGACTGGAGGGTACCACTTGGGGGCTTAGGACTCACTCCAGCAAAAGCATGTTCAGGATTCAAGGTCTCTGGAGCTTCTTATGTCCCTGCAGCTCACACAGGAGGCCAGCTAAAACGCCCTGGAGTCACTTTGGCAGTCCTGGGTTTAAGCAGCAAGGCAGACCTCAAGCAGCAGGACAGTCCTCTAGTGAGCAAGGCAGGCCTCAAGCAACAGGGCAGTCCTCTGGTAGCAGCAGGGAGGAAGTCCTCTGGGGAGCAAGGCAGGCCTCAAGCAGCAGGGCAGTCCTCTGGGTGTCCATGCAGTCCTTCTGAAGTCCTCCACAGGTCTAGGAGTGTATTGAAGGGTGGCTCAAGAGGAGGTCCAATATTTATACCTGGTGCAAGCCTTTTGTGTGTGGGGTGAGAAATCCTGTCTTACCCCCACATCTGGTTCTGATAAGTTCTTCCCTTCCCCTGCCAAGGCTCCACACTGCCTAGGTGACAATAGGCTGGTGTCAGGGACCTTTGTGTGTGCTGAATGCAAGCCCTTTAAAGTGCAAGTGGGGCAGGCCACAGCTCCGCCCCAGTCATCATGGTTGCATGATTCCTCCTGCCAATACACAGTCCCCTTTGTCTCCCTGTCTGGCAGGAATACACATATCCTAACAGCAGAGTCATTCACAGTCATGTGACCCAGGGCACTGGCAGAAGGCACGCATGGTTAGGACACGAAAATGCCAACTTTCTAAAGTGGCATTTTCAGAATTGTGACTTAAAATCCAACTTTACCATTAAAGAGGATTTGAAATAACAATTCATTTTGGTGTAAACATGACATCTCTTCCTGATCCCAAGCCAAAAGTAATCACTTATTAAATGTAATACTGTAACTCAGTATTAGTCAATGGGAGAGATAGGCCTTGTAGCAGTGAAAAACAACTTCAGGAGTTTTTCACTACCAAGGCATGTAAAACTTAAACCCACATGTCCTACTTTTTAAATACACAGCATCCTGCCCTAGGGGCCTTGAAGGGTGGTTGTATGATGAAACAACGCAGGCCTTTGCAATGCTTTTTTTACCCCACATTTTTGCATATGTTTTTACAATGCATGCCATTACCACACATGTATATATATATATATATATATATATATATATATATATATATATACACATACATATATAATTTATTTGTGGAGGGAGACCCTCACACCCTCCAATTTACCTTAAATGCGTGGTAATGGCATTCGTTGTAAAGGCATATACGTGGTAAAAACATGCGTGGCAAAAAAGATATGGTAAAGGCACAACCTGGTAAAAACCTTGTTGTTAAGGCTGTATCCCTTGTAGGACCTACCTTATGGCTGACTTATGAGTACTAAAAAGGAAGATTTAGGCCTGGCAAAAGATTTTTTGTGCCAGGTCGAAAAGGCAGGTAAAACTGACCTACAGGTTGCAGTGGCAGGTCAGAGGCATGTTTTAAAGTGGTACTTAGTGGGTGGCACAATATGCGCTGCAGGCTCACTAGTAGCATTTGCATTTGCAGGCCCTGGGTATATGTAGTACCACATATGGGACTTACAAGTAAGTTAAACTTTCCAATCAGGTGTAGGCCAATTTTTATCTTGTTTTAGGGAGAGAGGACAAGCACTTTAGCACTAGTTAGCAGTGGTAAAATGCACAGAGTCTTGATGCAAAAAAAAGAATTCAGACAACAGGAGTGGGGAAGGCAAAACCTTTAGGGGTGACCCTGCAAAGAGGGCCAAGTCCAACAGGAGGAATATAACAGGCATAACAAGAAGGCACAATGGAAAGCTGACAGGATCTAAAGAGTATATGTGGAACAACTCTTGGAGAAAATATGCACCCCATATGTTAATATGTTTATGCCTGTTGCAGTAAAATTGTTGTTATGCACAGACTAATGAACTACATATGTTGTGTATGTACATTTAAATCTATACCCATCGCTCTTCCATTCTGTTGGTATCTTGGTTGCAACGCTGAAGGATTCTATCTTAGGCAGGAACACTGCTGTGTTCTTGTTGGCTAGAAGCACTTTTTTTTCTATTCAATAATCCCTTTAAAACATCAATTTTTTGTCCTGGTTCTTTTCAGAATGCCTAGGTAGCTGCACATAGGAATTAGGCTGAAGAGTGATCGTCAATGTTTGCAAGCAAGGAAGCTAAAAGGCTTCAGATAGTTTTGAAGACCAGGCATAGAGACCTTAACATGGCCATCTTTTCTGTAGAGAGCCTCAAAGACCACTGACAATAGTGGGAAGTTGGAGGTAGTTCGAAACTTTGATGAGTCTATCACCATTGCCTTTTCTAGCTGGCTAGCACAATCACCAGAGAACAAGACCTTCTGAAGACCTTCAACAAAAATTAAAGCGGCTGATATGGATAGTAAAAACCATTTACTTCAATTGCTTCACAGTAACTGACCACAACAATGATATAAACATTATGTTGCTAATGACATTTACATCAATTTGTCCTTACCTCAACTTGGAAATTGCTAAAGCTAGAGTCAGAATAGTGCATCCCTCCAGACGAAGAAATGACAAAATGAGGAAATGACTATTGTTAATGCAAAGTTCAGGTCAAGGCCATGACCAATCACTCTAATGGAGGTGGAAATTGTGGCATGCATCCCAGGAAAGTCCCCAAAATTAATTGCAAGTGCAAGTGTAGTTGGGCAAATCCTCAGGTTTTTTAATGTTAAAACAACTTAGGAACACCACTTTAAGAGGAGGCATTTATCTATCTAGACCTTGTTTGTAAGTGGGCCAGTAAGCTCCATGTACAAACCCTTTGTTGTGGAGGGGTGGGAATTAGGTGTGCTGCAGTCAACACAGCTTCCTAGCCAATTTTCTCCGCCAAGTCACACCTACTGAAATCCAAACAGAAAAAGTGTCCATTAAATTCTGCTACATGTGGAAGTCAGTAAGGAAATTACCAATTCCACATGTAATTCCTCATTTTCTTGATGAAAATAGGAACATTTTATCACACCTGGAAACATCACATCTATGGTCTTTGTATTTGCTAGTAAATACCTCATCTTCTGCCCCATGTAAGAACGGCCTTAGGAGCGAGGGCGGCTGAATCATGGAAAGCCTGGGTTGTTGACCTTCACATTGGATATGCTTCTTTGATTTCAGGACTTCTTGAAAGATTAAATGATCTCTTACAATACCTGATAACTGAACCGATGTAACCTCAAGGAAGAGAGTGAGGCGAACAGGCTTTCTATCTCATTTACAGACCACCCAAGCGGGGGCTTTTGTTATGGAATTAACTATCAATCAATCAATCATGTCACTTATAAAGCGCACTACATACCCGCGAGGGTCTCAAGGCGCTGGGGGAAGAGGGGGGTGGTGCTGCTACTGATCGAAGAGCCAGGTCTTGAGGAGTCTTCTGAAGGCCAGTAGGTCTTGGGTCTGTCGGAGGTTGGTGGGGAGGGTGTTCCAGGTCTTGGCGGCGAGGTGGGAGAAGGATCTGCCGCCGGCGGTCGTTTTCCGGATGCGGGGGACTGTGGCGAGGGCGAGGCTGGTCGAGCGGAGCTGGCGGGTGGGGGTGTAGAAGCTGAGTCGTCTGTTGAGGTAGGCTGGTCCGGAGTTGTGGAGTGCTTTGTGTGCATGGGTGAGGAGCTTGAAGGTTATCCTCTTGTTGACAGGGAGCCAGTGCAGGTCTCTCAGGTGGGGTGTGATGTGGCTGCGTCGGGGGATGTCGAGGATAAGACGTGCAGAGGCGTTCTGGATGCGTTGCAGCCGTCTCCAGGAGCTTAGCCGTCGTTCCTGCATAGAGGGCGTTTCCGTAGTCCAGCCTGCTGGTGACGAGGGCCTGGGTGACTGTTTTTCTTGTTTCGGTGGGGATCCACTTGAAGATCCTGCGGAGCATTCGGAGGATGTTGAAGCAGGATGAGGAAACGGCGTTGACCTGCTTAGTCATGGAGAGGGTGGGGTCGAGGATGACCTCTAGGTTGCGTACGTGGTCGGTGGGTGGCGGGGCTGTTCCCAGTGATGTTGGCCACCAGGAGTCATCCCAGGCTGAAGGGTTGGAACCAAGGATGGGGACCTCCGTCTTGTCCGAGTTCAGCTTCAGGCAGCTGGTCCTCATCCATTCGGCGACGGCCTTCATTCCTTCATGGAGGTGGGCTTTGGCGGTGTGAGGGTCTTTGGTGAGGGAGAGGATCAGCTGGGTGTCGTCGGCGTAGGAGATGATGTTGAGGTTGTGCTGTCGGGCGACGTGGGCGAGGGGTGCCATGTAGATGTTGAACAGCGTTGGGCTGAGGGAGGAGCCTTGGGGTACGCCGCAGATGATCTTGGTGGCCTTGGATCGGAAGGGGAGAGGCGGACGCTTTGTGTTCTGCCGGAAAGGAAGGATGTGGTCCAGTCCAGGGCCTTCTCTTGGATCCCGAGCGTCGTGAAGGCGTGTTCGTAGTGTGTGGTGGCAGACCGTGTCGAAGGCGGCTGATAGGTCCAGGAGGATGAGGGCTGCTGTTTCTCCGTTGTCTAGCAGGGTCCTGATGTCATCGGTGGCGGCGATGAGGGCGGTTTCGGTGCTGTGGTTGCTGCGGAAGCCGGACTGGGAAGGGTCCAGGATGTTGTTCTCCTCGAGGTAGCGGGTCAGTTGTTTGTTGACGATTTTCTCGGTGACCTTCGCGGGGAACGGGAGCGGAGAGGTGGGTCGGAAGTTCTTGAGGTCCTTGGGGTCTGCCTTGGGTTTCTTGAGTAAGGCGGTGATCTCGGCGTGCTTCCAGCTTTCCGGGAAGGTTGCTGTCTCGAAGGAGATGTTGATTATTTTCCAGAGATGGGGCGCGATGGCTGTACTGGCTTTGTTGAAGATGTGGTGAGGGCACGGGTCTAGCGGTGAACCGGAGTGGATGGTGTTCATGATCTCGCTGGTGTCCTCGTCGTTGATGTTGGTCCAGGAGAGCAGGCGGTTGGTGGTTGTGGGGGCAGTGGTCTCGGTGGTTGCCGGGGCGGTCGTGGTGTTGAAGCTGTCGTGGATGTCGGCGATTTTGCGGTGGAAGAAGGTGGCCAGTGAGTCGCACAGGTCTCGCGACGGCTGGATGTTGTTGGTGTTGGAGCTGGGGTTGGAGAGTTCCTTCACGATGTTGAAGAGCTCTTTGCTGTTGTGGTTTTCTCATAGCTGTAGAATAGACCTAGGGTTTACAGTGTGGCCTCATTAACTTTGTGGAATTTGTACAGGTCACTGTTAAAGGCTTTTCCTCTTAGGGGACATTGAGCCGTCTTTGCATTTAGATGGACCTGGTGTATCCATAAACCTGAACACCACCTGCCTGGCGAGCTTCATTGCAAGATCATTCCCATCAGCTCCAGGGCTTGGCCTTGAAGTGGAGCTCATCTGGGAAACACTTATATGCTATTGTATTTGAGTGTTTGATTTAGAGGGTCTTATGCAAGGCCTGGGACTATGTGTTGAATGGGGTGGGCAACTAATTTGAGGTATCTGGTGTTAATGTGATCTTATGCACGTGTATGTAGGTGAAGGGGAACCCCACTGTGTTTAAGGAAAGCAAGCCTCAGACGTTTTGTTTTGGCTTCCTGTCAAAACCCTGTACCAGCAGTCAAAGGATCTTCTCATAAGGATATTGACCAGTGGCGTTAGAGTCAATAGAGAAAGGTACATTCATTTCAGAGTACTCACAGTTGAACAGAGTTGGAGTTATCTTAGTGTGCATGTTTAGACTGCAGCCAAATCCAGATTGTGGCTGGCAACTTGAATCCTTATGAGTGTAGAGTTTTGGCACTTCATAATCTCCTTGTCCCAAACCCCAGATCCTACATTCACCAGTTCTGCCGTACCAGGTCAGTTTGTCTGCACCAAGGTTGTCAAAGAATTACAGTCTGTATTAAAGCTTTCTGTCAATGGTACAAAGATCTGTGTGTCCTTAGAATCCTTAGAGAGCCTCCTTGTCTAGTGGATCATGGAGGATGCAAGTCCTTAATTCAATGGTTGACAAGGTCACTTTCTTTTCTGTTTATCCTTTGTTTGTAGCTTGCTTTAAATACGCCTGCACGTTCACAAGCATTTGTACTATCATACTGAAATTATATGCAATAAAAATGTATTCTTTTATTTACAATATATGGCAAGCATCTGTTTGCTATGTTTGGGTGGTGGAATATTTACTTTTTTCTTCTTTTTATTTTGTAGCATTCACTTGCAATAAAAATATGAAAAATACACCAACACACAAGCTTGCCATGGTCAGACCTAGTAAAAGACACACAAATGATGGAGGGAATGCTGAACAAATCAAACAAATCACAACATTCACCCCCAGTCAAGAGATCTGGGTTAAACCAGTCCCAGGATACTTGTTTCCAGTCCAGGGAGGACCTGGCCTGGCAGTTCGGGCTGCACTGTTCCCATAGGGAGCAGGGTCAAGACTGATTTGCATATGGCTGGGCACAAACTGGAATAGCATGGGGAGCAAACAAATTATGGATTTAAGCCCAGATCTCTGTACTGGGGTGAATGTCATTGTTCAGCATTCTGTCCATCAATTGTTCTTTTTGCGTTTGTCACCCCGAGTGGGACGGGTATGCCCAGACATGTGTCCCATGCTATCCATGCCACTGGAATCACGCTAGCCTGGCTAATGAGGGATGAAACCCCAAAACCGGTCCTAGGATGCTTGTTTCCAGTCCAGTGAGGACCTGGCCTGGCAGTACCGGCTGGACTGTTTTCATACGGAACAGGGTCAAGACTGATTTGCATATGGCTGGGTCTAAACTGGAATGGCATGGGGAGGAAAAAACGATGGATTTAGGCCCATATCTCTGTACTGGGGTGAATGTTTGACATTGGTCATTCTTATGTCCATAAATTGTTCTTTTTGCAATAGTCAGACCTAGTGGCTTTGCTAATGCTTGGTTTCTCTAGGATTGGGTTTTATACCTTCCTCTTCAGAGATGGACTTTCCACCAGACTATTATGGGCAGAATGAAATTTTACAAAAATATTGTGGCCTAAATATCAACTGCAAAAATATTTTGAAGATAAATACATATTGGTAAATATAGGTTTAATCTACTTAATTTCACGTATGGACCTTGGCACGTATGCACCCTGGCAGAGCCTTCAAAACGGTCCCTGTGAGTGGTTTCGTACTGAACCAGTGCTGCAGGCAGAGGTGTTGAATGCACAAGGCCAGTAACACAAAAGTGACCAGGTAGCACATGGGCTTGGTCATGATAATCCCCACTGTAATGTACTTTAGGCAGCATGGTAAGGGGCACATGGATGCATGTGTAATAGTCCAGGCATGATACCGGACATGGTAGACTCGTCTTTTAACAGGGGTCATGTTGTGCATGCAGGAAGGCATGTGCTCAAGTCCTAAAGTCACAGCACTTCCCCTTGTCACCAGGACCGCACAAGGAGGGGAGCAGCTGGGGCTATTTGCCCTAGGACCCACTCTTTTTAAGGCCCTGCAAAGCAAAATCTATTAATATTTTAGACTGCTCTTGTTTAGTGGTGGGCGAATAATTCGCTCCGCCTGCGGAGTTCGCTGAGTTTTGCCCACAAGAGACGCGGAGCAGAGTTTTTTCTCTTGCGCGGCTCACCAACGCTAAGTTGGCGAGCACTTGCGAGAAAAAATTGCGTTCTAGACCTCCTCCCGTCAAGATTCCTCAACGCAGGAGGTCACAGCAGGTCGCGACCACTGGTTTTGAGAAATCTGCTGCTCGCGTTGAGGAAGCTGCTGCTCAAGTAGAATGTCTACTCGAGCGGCAGAAAGCAGCAGCGCCCTCCGGTGTGATGCGAAGTGCCGTTTGCGCTGATGTTACAGCCCGGGACAAACTCACGGCGCTTAAAATCAGTGCGAGCAGCGTGACTTAATAGACTCCACCACTGGCGGAACTCCGCAGAGCGCAGTGGAGTTTTTGCAACTCTTTGCGGACTTCCATGATTTCCGCCCAGGCCTACTTTTGTTTTTGAAAAGGGAGGTAACCTTAGCATGCACTCGGTGTCACTGTAAAACTAGAGAAGGGTCCCACATCACATTTGTGGTCTGAGCTACAAAACAGCTTCTGACACGCCTGCCTGTGACCTACCAAACTGCACTGATCAACGTTTTTGTCCAAATCACGTTCTGTTATTTGTGTTCCCTTTCCAAATCTCCTAATGGTCATGCTTGTGATTTGAGCCATAGATGATTACCTATCCTGGCTAAGTTTTGGGTGAAATATGTTAGCCTTGTCTCTATGATAAAAACTGCAAATTATGTTTTTTTTAATATGACTTGAAGTAGGATGGATGCGTTAGAACAATACGCATGGGTTCATTGTCAATATCATCCAGACCATAGGCGATGAGCGACTTTATGACCAAAGGTGACTTTGCTTCACTTGGCTGTAACCCGCGAGTTGATTCAGTGCTGTGGTCAATTTCGTCTGTTTACTTGGAAGTTAATATTGGCTTTACTCTGAGATATACTTACCATGCTAATGAAATGGGGCACCACCTCTTTCGAAGCAGCAGCTCATGGGTGCTGATTTACCAAAGTCCAGAGGGAGCAGAAGAAATGTCATCCATCTGTTTTCCTTCATGATACCCTGATCAGCCTTCTTGTCCCACTTTTAGCTCTTCTTGAGCCTCCTATTGGCTGTTGGTTGGTCAAGGTGATGATATGAAGTGGAATCTACTTTAAGGTAACAGGGCTCCTGGAGCCATGTGTTTTTCACATCCCAGGCCTTACTGAATGAGCTCTGTCTCAGCTTTCACTTTTACTAAGTACAAAATACTGTACAAATCTACTCCCAGCATGGCCATTAGTCCTCATTCTGTTCCATAAAAGCAGGATTAGTTGTCCCTCCCTCCACTTACCTATTAGGGTGCTACAACTAATGAATATTTATTTTGATAAGCCCCCCGCGCCTGCTTTAACTGGAAGCGTCTTTTCATGTCTAGGGCAACAACGGTATGCCAGCATTAACCCTCTTTTTAGCATTAGTAGACCTATGGTACCATTTCTGCTTCTAAGGGCCTGATTACGAGTGTAGGTGCTATTTATCACACCTGGTATATAATGATACTGAAAGGTTGTTTATCAGGTGCAATAAAAAGGCACCTATTAGGAGTTTGTGGGGAATAACATGCAGATTTTGGTGTTTAACACACCAAAATCTGAATGATGTGGTAAATGCTGTATGCTTTTCCTCCATTAAATTTCGGCAGGTTTGATCTGTTGAAATTTATATGAGGTTGAGGTATTTAACGTATCCGATAATTATAGATGCATTAAATAACTTTCAACTCGGAACTCAGAAGTCCAGACAGTGCGTAAACCTGTATTTACGCATGGGCCAAAATACACCGGCCCACTTTTAATTAGGCCCATAGTATAAATTGGCATTTTCGGGACCCCAAACATGAACAACTTTGTTGACGACAGTGTGACTGACTTTGTGCTAGGAAACACGCATTTGGCTTTGGTTAGGCGGAGGTCCTGCTTATGATATGGTTAGGCGGAGGTGCCACAATAATTTGCTAAAAGGAAGATATAGGTAAGTAAGTAAGATTTGGGTAATGGAGAATGCAGGAAGTGGCCTCTGTTCCTAGACAAGTTAGAGTGCAAGGCCATAGAGCGAAAGTGCAGCTGAAAGTGCTGACACATGGAATGTGCCTCTTGTGGAGATGAGGCTCCTCACCGCTCTAGAGAGGCTCAATAGGGATTACCTACTGCTGATATGCTACAAGTTATGATCGATAAGGCAGTGGAGCTGGCTTTTCAAGCGAGGTAAGGTCCTCCTTCTCCTAAAGGATATTGCTGGACTCCCCCCTTGCTCAGGACATTGATAACTCAGAGGAAGAGGTGGAACACAGAGGAAGATAACAACAAGCAGTGTAGCTGGCTGAAGTAATCCAGGATTTAAGAGATAATTTGGGATCCCCTGTGTCTTCAACACAGGAGGAAGAGAATGATTTCCAGAGTGTTTGCATG
Source organism: Calotriton arnoldi (assembly GCA_963921515.1). Classification (NCBI taxonomy): domain Eukaryota; kingdom Metazoa; phylum Chordata; class Amphibia; order Caudata; family Salamandridae; genus Calotriton; species Calotriton arnoldi. The sequence continues at coordinate 74,047 of CAWUFW010007386.1, forward strand.
TATTTTGGTAGCAAGGAAAGTTCTGTATAGGCAAAGGGCAGATGTTGAGAAACCTAGCTTTCTCGAATATGTGTCAAGAAGATATCCTTTAAAAGGTTTACAGAAGATTTCCCAACAAGAGTAAAGGCGGACTCTTTAATGGCCGGCATCTCTTCCCAGGGTGCTATTACTTTTGAATACACAACACCACCTGATGCAGTTGATAAGAAAACTGGAGGTGCCCTAAAAGGATCCTATACTGAGTCAGGCACTTAATGCAAAATATACAAAAAAGTCTTTAGTGAGTCACTTTCAAGCCCTAGTAGAGCAGCAACATCAATGATTAGATTGCACTTCCTGCCTGTCTATGATGTAGGAGCGGGTCATATTTTTAGTAGTGACTAAGAGACATTTCTGGTCGATGGCGTGGAAGGCAGACAAGTTACAAAAAACATTGTTGAGCCATCTACCTTTCAATGGAACCAAGAAGTCTGCATCCCAGCTAGAAGATCTGGTAAACAAATCTTTTGAAGATCGGAAGTTGCTAGCTCTAATTCATCCTCCCCATTAGGGTAGAGGATTTGGGCTCTGACCATCTTTTGGACTTCCAGTAGCAACATCTAAAGGGACAGGCTTGGCTTTTCGAGGTAGGGGTCATAGCTGTAGTTGACCCTATTTTCTGACAATTCAATATTCCAGGGCATCATCTCCCAAACTGCTCCTTCAGATCAAAAGTCCTGGGTATTCCTAGAAGGTGAAAGGAAAATTTCTTTGCAACACGGCAAGCAACAATAAAAGACTCTGGAAATAACCAGATCTGGTTGGTGGATGGAATTCCAGGATTCTCCAGACTGAATTACCACTCCTTGCTGTCCTCTATGCTGGGTAGGTCTCATCAAGGGCATTCAGCATTTATGTCTCATAGGGTCATTGTGTCCATTTCAGAAGAATAAATATGCCAGAAATGTTACTCAATAATGTTCCTAGTTAACAAACCCTCAGGGGACTTTCGTCTGATTTTGAATCAGAAAAATGTAAACATTCTTACTCATCTCTCCAGGAACTTTCTTGTCATGTTTCGAGCTTTTAGAGACATATTTCCACATTCTGATTCATCCACATTTCCAAAAAAGAACCTTGGTTCTGTATGAAGGGTGCATACTTCCAGGTTTGGTTTCTTCCTTCAGGTGTTGCCTCAGTCCCAAGAGCATTGACTAAGGTGCTGGTTCCACTAGTAGGTAACCTGCATGCTCAAGGATTCCAGGTGTTCCCATAGCTGCACATTTAGTTAATTTGTGCCTCTTCTTTTTCAAATGGTGTGGAAGCAGTCTAGCTGGTATGCGAAATCTGGAAACAACCAGAGCTTATAGTCCGTAGGAACCCTCATGAGGACAAGCTTAGAGGCAATATTTCTTCCACTTCAGAGACAGCAAAACTAAGTAAATCATGTCAAGGCCCTCATACAGTATCACAAAGGTCTTACTAGACACTGGTTGAGGGTTCAGTGGGACATGGCTCCTCCCTGTTGCTGGTTTCATGCATACCTGTTTATCTATAGATCTCACAGAAGCTCCAATGTTGGTTCGATTCAGTCCATTTTGCGATATAGAATCCTTTGACTCTTCTTCAGGCATTGGCCATAACAACAGATGCCAACAACAAGGGGTGGGGAGCCTCTCTGGGTAACGCTTGATTCAGGGTCATTGGACAAAGGAGGATGAGAGACCTTCTCTAATTGGTAAAAACTGCGAGCACTGTATATTGAACTTTTGTCATGTGCACCACTGATTCAGACTCAAACTCTGCAGATGCAAACAGACAATCAAGTCACTTGCTCCTACATAAATCTCCTGGGCAGCTACAGAATATTGAAATTAGTATGCCTAGCAAAGTAATCCGTCTTCCGGGGAGGGAGATGGGCATGCAGACAGACTGAGTGAAATATTTGCCTCATCAGTGACCCTATGTCTCTGTCTGTTTCTTGCCATCCAGAAGAGTTTTGGGAAGGCCTTGAAGAGCTCCCACCTGCCCATCTTTTGCCCTCTCCTTCTGTCTTCACAGGCATTGGGGGGGGATTATGTTAGTCCAGTGGCCCAGGGGCAGCTTTCTATATGCGTTTCCCCGTATCTTCTCCTCAGAAGAGTACTCCTGAAGATCATGCACGACCATGTGTGTTCTGCTAGTGACTTCAACATGGTATCAAAGCCTGTGTTTTCCACTACTTCAACAGCTGGAAAGTCATAATTTTCATCCTTGGGAGCCTGACTTGAGCAAAATAAGACTTGAGGGAGACAAATAGATTGAGAGGGTATATCCTGGTTGCAGCACTGTAATGCCACCTGCAATGGCATCATGGCACTGCCACTTCAAACTCGCCACTAGTGAAACATTCTGCCAATATGTAAATGGGATAGAGCAAGACTAGTGAGGAAGATGTTGAATGTCAAAAGTGCAGCATATCATGTTGTGAGGAGGGACGGGTCAGACAAGTACATGTGCAAAAAGTGCAACCTGCAGGTACAAATGGCAGACTTGGTTTTGCCAAACAATAATCCGTGAACACTGGCAAGAGCAATTAAGAGAATGAAATCTAAGTTTGGTGATTTTTCCGATTGTAGACGTTTTTTAAATGTGCAATTTTGGGTGAAAAAGAGTGTGAATTAGTAATTTTATGAATGTATATGGTAGTAACTGATGAAATAATGATGTTGCACTTAAAACAATTCGATTATTTTGTGTAGAATGTGATTTTTAATGAAGTATAGTTATGCCACATTTTCGTACGAGACACCATTTATTTAAAATGGATGCAGTTAGTAGTGCTCTGCTCATCTTTCTCCTGCTTGTTCCCCTTCCCGATCAGCAACCCGCTGCGAGTCTTCTCTCCTCACAGTTTCCGCAGAACACAGAATGCTATAACGTAATTTACCAAATGCATTAGAAAGCATGTATTGTGAATGAAACTTTCCATCATGTACCTGATGTACCATTTTGAAGGATATCTGCTGGAAGTTCTGATGCAGGCCTGCAGAAGAATATAATTCTATAAGCTTTTGTTTGGGAAATGTTTCATATTATATTGTACAGCTCCAGAGTGCCGTTGCTGACTCAGCAAGTGGAAGATTTCTCTTATCTTGAGAAATGGGTTGGTGTTAAGAACTTTTATAATTACGAAGTTGTTTTTGATTTTCCAATGTGACCTAACCATGATCATACGATGCTGAATTTGCAGTCGTATTAATTGATTTAGATAGATCGTGCATAAAAAACCCTGGTTTTGAAGGATCGGGGGTGACTAGGGGCCAGATGCATCAAGCATTTTTTGCCCTCGCAAACGGCCGATTCGCAGAATCGGCCGTTTGCGAACGCAAAAAATGCTCTTCTGATGCAGCAAACCCTATTTTGCGATTCGGTAACCTGTTGCTGAATCGCAAAATGGGTTTGTGATTCGCTATTAGGAAGGGGCGTGTTTAGGGCGTCCCTTCCTAATACCGAATCGCATCGGTATGCATAAATGTTTTGTGACCGAAATGCGGTCGCAAAACATTCGCATTTTACCACCTACTTCAAGTAGGTGGTAACCAATTCGCAAATGGGAAGGGGTCCCCAAGGGACCCCTTCCACTTTGTGAATGTCTGTAAATGCATTTTCTAAGAGCAGCCAGTGGTCCCACGGACCACTGCCTGCTGCTAGAAAATGAAAGTAAAAGTTTTCATTTTCTCTTTTGTAAAGCATCCCGTTTTCCTTTAAGGAAAACGGGCTGCTTTACAAAAAAAAAAAGATTGCTTTATTTAAAAGCAATCACGGACATGGTGGTCTGATGACCCCAGCAAGCCACCAGCCCCGTGATTTTTGCGATTCCTAGGGGGTCGCAAATTGCGACCTATCTCATTAATATTCATGAGGTAGGTCATTTGCGATCCCCTAGGAATCGCAGAAAGTGTTAAACACACTTTCATGCATTCCATTTTGCGATTTTCTAATTGCGAATCACAAGAATTTGCAATTAGGAAATCGCAAAATGGATTGTTGATGCATCTAGCCCTAGGTTTCCAAACATGGCTGTGAATGTGTTATTTTGCTTTTCAATAATATAGTTTTATGGGAGTCTTACACCTGGTGCACCTGAAGTGTACCTAAGCACGCTTTCACATTTTGGGTCGTATTACAGATTGTTCACTGATGTAAAAAACATAGCAAATCCAATTTGCATAAAATTTGTTTTTTTATGAAGAGGAACGATTTTGCTACCATTCTTAACATAAACAGTTTGCACAAAAGACAGAAATGGAGGAAATAGAATGTTAAACCATGTTAAATTATGACACTTCTAGGGCTTATTAATCATTTTAGGTGTGCAGGAGAGTTATACTTGAATTACCTTTGCATGAAACATTATTACTTCTAACATATTCCTGATCACATAGTTAGAAAATAAAATTACTAATTTTGACGCAAACACAGCCCCAGCTTTCTCATGTGAAACATGTTGATAATGTACTTGCCCTGTCCCTTTGCATGTCAACAGAATAAATACGGTGTGAAACCAGTATGGTCAAATGTCAGCTCTAGTGCTAAACTTTATTATGGGGCAAACTTTTTCTCTCTATTCCATATTATGCAAGTTGTAAAAATGGGACAAAATGGATATGCCAGCTTTTAATTATTATTCTTTTTTTTTGCACTGTTGTAAATCTTTCTGGTGGAACACTTTATACAATATGAGCCTTCATGAGTTCTGTGCCAGACGAAGTTCATGGACAAAGGGAGAAGATGCTCATTATTTCTATTTTTATTTACACAAATGTTTGCTGGAACAAAGAATTAAATAAACTTGGCAAGCACACTTTCTTGGTTGTAAAAAGCAATTTATGCAATTCTGATGCAGCTATACTTATCTGTATTTTCGTTTACTTTTTCAGACCGTTTACCATTGTTTCTAAGAAATCCTCTTCCTTTCAAAGAAGTTCTTTCAGTTCTTGCAACATATGTCAGAGGATAGGAGGCCCTAAACAAACATTTACAACGCCAACTGAGACATAATTTGCTTCACATAGTACCCTATATTTAAAATATTCTTTGGTTCAGCAGAAACATGGTTCTATTTGAGTTGGCCCATTCTTATCGTAAACCTTATTTTTTTACTCCAAAAATAACTGCATGTCCCAAGGGGTACCACATTCGGGCTGGCTTGTCACAATGGAGACTTCCACCAAAACATTTCGAAGAAAAACCGCTCACAGTGGAGCTCAAACTCTGAAACCTAGAACTTTTTTTTTATCCCAGAAACGTCCATTTAACCGTGCTCCCTGTTCCAAATATATTTATTGTCTACATGTCAGACTGGACAGAACAAATGAATTTTTTTCTAGTATGAGTAAACAATTTTCCCTTCAACCATAATTGCTAATTTCTCCTCAAAGCTTTACTGCTCTTTTTCTAAGTTGCCACTACAGAGCCACAGAGTGATGGGAGAACCAGAAATAGCAATGCATAATAATAGGTCTATTGTCTTCATCCTGGTAAAGGTTTTTAAGAAAGAGTGCTGATTACCTAAAAGGACTGTCACTGCTGCTTATTTTTTTAGTCATTAGGGGACATATTATCAAGGGCTTTATCGCCCTATTAGCAAGCTGACGCTAACAGGCGTTAGCTACAGCTTTCAGGCGTTAGAGGCCGCGTTTACCATCGCCTTGCATGTCAGCGATAATTATCGCTAATGACATGCAAGGAAGGCGTTCCCTACTAAAAGCGACTGGAAACAGTCGCTAACTCCACTACCCCCTATTAGCAAGGCAGGCGAAGCGATAAAATACTCGCGCTAAGCGCGTTTATCGCTATATTTTATCTCCTGCTAGTGAGGATGACTTACCTGTTTAAAGTATAGGAGGTGGATTCTAATGCTGAATCCACCTTAGCGATAATGCGAGAATATCGCTGCTTTTCCAGCAATATTCTCACATTTTGCCGCTATTGCTGGAAATATTATCGCTATGGAGATAAACCTTGTTAATAGGGTGTTATCTCAGCGATATTTTCCAGCAATAGGCGGCGTTAACCAAAGTCGCGCTAAGCGCGCTTAGCGATAAATATCGCTATTCCTTGCTAATATGCCCCTAGGTTTTTATGACATTAGTTCAGACATTCAACACTGGACTAGGGCAGTAGTGGCTTGAAAAGGAAACAAAGGAAGACCCCCCTGCCACTAATGTCCAAAAGCAGAATATCTCACTCTTTAATGGGATAATAAATTCCCGTGTGCCAAACCAACATGGGATAGAGAAAATAGACTACTGTGCGTGAATTACACAATTATATATATTTAATACAAAATGTAATCACTTTATATAATATCATTTCAATAAATGTAACATAATCCAGAATCCATATTAAATCAATAATATAAGAAAGAAACAGCACAAAAATAAAGATAGTTCTCATCCCCCACTCAAAACACCATTCATGCCTCATCAACCATTCCTACTCATAACCCAATTCTCTTATACCATACATACTCAGTATGTGGCTGTCTCGGAACGGAGGTGGTGGGGCAGGGGGATGAAACCCCCCCCCCAAAAAAACGTACCTTCTTCTTCTTTGCTGCCGCACGTCTCTCCTCTGTCCTCGCCAGCACCGGAAGCACCCAGGCTCCCAGACTCTCCTAGCCAATCACGACACTGCAGGAGCAGCGTTGTGATTGGTCTGAGCAGCCTGTTTGGCCGCTCAGGCAGTACCTGGGAGGCTGGTCACATTCTCCACTGGGCTGTGCAACACAGCCCAGTGTAGAACATGCCAAGTGCTCATGACTGCTTGGCCAGCCCCAGAGGGCCGACCAAACCATCATGCGCACTTAGGGAGGGAGTGCAAACCACTCCTGCTCCCTCTGATGGTGGGGAGCCCAGCCCCGCCTCTCTGCTCCCTCTGATGGTGGGGAGCCCAGCCCCGACCCTCCCGACCTGGCTGGAGTCCGCAAAGAAAAATAAAAGGATAATAACTTCTTGTTATTATCATCTTTTCTTTCTTTTCCACCGCTCAACGAGCATTGGGGCAACGATCATCCGCCTTAGCGGAGGAGCCACCACTGCACCATGGTGGAACAAAAGATGGAAGTTCTGCTGTCTCCATTTTGGTGTTCTGATTTGCCCTGGCAATTTTCTGTCGAGTCCGCTGAAGGATACTCCACTAATGTTTTGGAATGCTGTTCAAGCAGGGTTCACCTCTGCTGGACTGGGAGTACACCCAAAGTGTGTCCTCACTCGCAAAGGAAAGTGATGGCTGACCCACTCCGTGCGATGGGGAGATTCTTGCTTGTACGATCACAGGACCATCTACCTGAACTCATGGGAGAGGTGTCTACTCACACCAGGATAAAATCGATAGTTTCATATAAGTAAAATCCTTCTTTTCCTACTCTTTGTGTTGAGTGACTGTGCTCATCTCTGGTAGATAGATGAAGGAGACAGGAGTCTGACCCCTGCCGTCATGAATGAAACATGAAATGACGCATTGCGTGACACACAAGGCTAGTAACATACAAGAGGGTTAACGCCATTTGAGCTTCCCGTCCTTTGGATTAGCTCTTACACCTCGATGACTCTTTAGTAGATTCACCCTTCTCTGCCTTCCAGCTGCAGTCTACCTTCAGGTTTGAAACCTGCTTTAAGACAAAAGACCACCTAAACTGGTTTGGCTACTTCCCTGCTTAGCCCAATAAGTGCTTACCTGTGCTCTGGATGTCAATGACTGTGACGTACACCATTGCACTGTGCTTGCCACCACATAGCAAAAGGAAAGACTGGTTAGGGAGTCTGCATTGTGATTCCCTAATACTCAAACGCTGGGCTGGTTGGTGCTGTCCTCCTTCCCTCCAGTACTAAAATTCTTGGGAAGATGTACCATACTCCTGAAGGCTGGAATTAACATTTGTTAAGTTAAAGAAAACAACTTTATATTGATCCTGGCATCCCACAAGGGACCTGCTCCCCCACACAAGAATTGGATACAATATTACCCCCCTCCACCCACTTCACAGCCTGTTAATATTATTTGCTTTGCAGGTTGAAGGAACTCTGCAACCTGGCACAAACATGACATCTGCCCCAGACTACACATTCAGTCAGAACCAGGACTATATCTAGAGTTCTGGACAAATACTGATTAAATGCTCTGTTTGGAAGACGTACTTCTCTACTGCCCAAGTGAGATAAGAAGCTGCCTGACCAACAACGCAAACCAAGGTTCTATCCAAAAGAGACCTGCATGGACCACAACTCATTGAACTCACTACCTATTGTAGTACTAATAAATTGCAGAATGATGGCCAGTCTTAAACAGACGTCAGCATAAACTGTGGGTTATGGAGGTGCTGTGATCATCTAAACATGCATTTTGGTGAGCTTCCACTGACCCTCAAATGGGCACCCTTAACGGATGCAGTGATGCCAACATCAGCAATGGAGGAGAGTCCTGTTTGATGCAGGTGTGTGTTAAGGGGTGGATAGCAGCAGTAACGTGTTGGCAGGGGAGGGATCATGCAGTGGGTGTGATTGAAAATTTACCTGATGCCATAATGACAACAGCAGCAATGGAAGCGCCACATACACTGAAGAAGCACAGTGACACACATGCGATGCCTCGAGCTCCAGGCTCCATGCCCGGTCTCCATGCTTCTTACCTGCATACAGCTCCTTGATTTGGGCAGTGGGCCCTTTGGAGCGGTGGCGCTTGGAGTTACAACCTGTAGCTTCTTCCTTCCTTCTGGTCCTGAAACCCGCAGGCAAATTCAATGTGAGGCATCACACTCTACTTGCCTGAATCAGGTTTATAACTTGAGCAGCACTGTTGTCTTCTGGCTCCTCTGGTCCTTGAGAGAACTCCTGTGGTCTGCACAAAACGTACGTCCGGGCTCCTGGGCTGCTCTCCTTGCGCACTCCTTCCATCCTTGTCTACTGCTGGATCTCCTTCCCCACCTAACCTCATGTGCACTAGCTGGGCCTGGAATCCTGCTGGACCTATCTCCACAAACTCTCCCTACAACTTCATCTAGTTCTCTGCACTTTCTGATCCTCTTTTCCACATTCAGTCCCACCAAGCTTGATCAGTTGCTGGGCCTGCTCTCTCCCTTATCCTGTTCCCAACTGCACCCGTAAGTGGCACATGGCAAACTCCTGGGGCCCGCAAGGGTTAAGTGGAGTCCACACATGGCAGACTCCTGGGGATCAAAGGGGTCATGTGGATCCCACACATGGCAAACCCCTGGGGACCGCAAGGGTCATGTGGGGCCCACACATGGCAAACCCCTGGGGATCGCAGGGGTCATTCGGAGGCCACACATAGAAAAATCCTGGGGACTGCAGAGGTCATGTGGAGTCCACACTGGCACTTATGACTCCCAGGCCCCAGGATTACAGAAGTGCTCAGCAGTCCACCTGGAACTTGCACAGCTGCACCTCCCTTGGTATGATTCCTCCCACTCAGCATCATACATCGGTGCAGACAGCACGGTTATGCTAGTGCCAATGTTTGCTGGTACATGGAAATAAATGAACTCGGGCAGCACACTTTTTGGTTGTGAAAAGCAGTCTATGCTTTTCAGATACTGATATATTTATCTCACTGTCGTTGACTCTTTTTCAGACCGTCTACAATAGTTTTCTAAGAAGTAGCCTTGTTGCTATTCCATCTCTGGCTAATTCTTTCAGTTGTCTCTTTACGCAACATAAGTCAGACTCCAAATGAGACATCATTTGCTTCACACAGCAAACTATATTTAAAGTTTTTTTGTTAAGTAGAAACATCAATATATTTCAGTTGGCCCATTTTCTATGGTAAACGCTTTTAAAAGTATTCATTCATAGCCAAAAGGTTATATCAACAAGTCAAAATAGCCTAAAATAGGATTTGCCTTAATGCTTCCAAAGCACAGATCCTACATTTGAGTGAGTAGAATCATGCAACCGTATTGTGCAACTTCCCATCATCATCAATGTGCTACCTAGCGCCAGTGGAGGCGCCCTTGTGCCATGGTGCAAGGGTGCCTGTGTTGCAGGTAGGATTGTTTATATGCAGTAAGAGGTGCCTTCCTGCTCAAAAAACAATCCCTAGAGGCGTACTCATCTGTCTATGTCTGCTACAGAAAACAGCACACACGCAAAAAGGAAGTAACGAAGAGAGCTGAAGATATTTCTCCTCATTAGCCAGACTCAGGCAGGCGCACCATTTTGGTGCAAACCCAGGTTTACTGCCTTTAGTAAGTCTGAGTTTGCGTTAACACACATGGGTGGGTGCATGGGAATGCCCGTGCATCACCCATGCAATGCCTACCTGATGAAGTGTAATGCAATGCAGTGGAAGGCGCTGCATTACTTTTTTTTTACAAAGCCACACAAGGCGATGCAAATCAGCCCTTGCGTGACTTTGTAAATCTCGATTTGCAGTTTGCGTTGTGACTACTCCAAGTCAAATTGTGTAACAATGACACACAAATGTTAGTAAATCTAGGCCTTAATGTAGAAGTGGTCATTCAAGACTTTGCCATCATCAGCTCAGATCAATCATGTTCGTGTAAAGAATCCAAGAAAGGATCAGCCACTGGTTCAAGTCTGAGATAAAACAAAAACTTCTCATGCACCAAGCTGAAAGGAAGTGTCCCAATGGTAACTCTCCAGTAGCATGTTTTTTTTTTACAAATGCTGAATGCAAGTGCTACAATACATGAGGATACAACCTTCCATGTGACAAACTAGTGGTTTTCATCACATACAATGTTAAAAAATGTAAAAGTCTACTTAGGTCTCCTTCAGCTCATCTTGAAACAAGATTACAACTCCTGTGAAAGAGATTTTTCCACCTATGATGCAATCACTTCCAACAATAGCAGCGTCGAATGTCAGCAGTTTTCTGCAACATCTTAAAACGGGATCGTCTGAAGATCCTTATCCCAGATCATGGTTATATGACTGTCAAGGACTGCATGTCCTGAGAAGGTCTTTGGAGCACCCTCCTTTAGTTCCAGAGGAAAGAGACCTCTTCCAACTGGCACGATACCACCCTACACAGATAAATATATCCGAAAGGTGTCAAGCGTCTCCTTACGAGGTTCCCATTTAGGAGGAGAAAAAGAGGGAAAAAACCTCCTTTGACAATCATGTAGTTCTTGGATTACCATAAAACTGGGGTTAACAGAAAGGCACTATACTCATCCTGACATCAGTAAGGAAAAAGAGTCAATCAAAACCAGTAGTAGAATCCAAAAGAAATGATCCAAACTGCTGAAAGCAAAAATTAGGAACAAAAACAGTAGGAAAGTGCTTAAGATTGTGACTAAAAATCAGGAAATGTGATTCGTTATGATGCATGTTGAAAATGCGATGTTACAACGAATGCGCTACAACGTATTCCATTACAACGCGGTCATTACAACGACCGCGTTTACATCGCAAACCCTTACAATGCAAGTCGTTACAACGACTTGCTGTAGTGGGCGCTGGATGTTGGAATAGTAGAATTTTCTATTCCAACTCCAGTCTGTGCAACAGTAGGGAAGGTGTTGGATTTTAAATCCAACACCTTCTGCCCCCTACAGCAAGTCGTAACGACTTGCGTTGTAATGGATTGTGATGTAACAACGCGGTCGTTGTAACGACCGCGTTGTAATGGAATGCGTTGTAGCGCATTCGTTGTAAACGATGTCTCCCATGCATGTTCTTCTTGTAATGCCTCCTTTATGTACGTTTCAAACAGGAACTGACATCAACAAAAGACTCTCTTGGATTGGGAACCTCAAACACCCTGCAATGGACTGACCACCATTTTGGAAAGGGCTGTTTGTGAGGTTAGTTCCCACCCCTTTCCAGGAACTCAGTGACATTAATTCGACAATGAAGAAGCCCCGGTTTGACATCTGCACACTGTGATGGATTCTGAAGTTCCACAAGCATGCTAAGAACTGTGGACTGCACCTGCCCTTCCGGTTTATAGCAATCATTGAGCATAGGAATGGTCCTGCTGGTAAGGGGGCCCAGCCTTAGACTGATCGTGATGTCTGACAATATTGAACAAAAGTTGAATCTGGTATCCTCATATTCTCTTCTTTTAAGCTACTGCAAACCAAACATAGCAGGGAAGTTTTTAGCAAGCTTGCTCTCAAAATAAGTAGGTGCCACTGGCTTTTTTGAATTGTTGCAAGAGGGTTTCCTTCTTGGTTCTGGAACAGAGACAGATCTGACTGCGGTTCAAGATTCAGGATTCTGGGCAGACTGTGACAGTACTCTTGTTACACCCACAGCTGTTTTCAATATGGTCAATCACCTAATTGTGGCCAGTTGTCTCGCGTCAGCTGCGTAGGTAGGTTCCATCTTGATTTAGCTGAGAGTTCCTATGCTGTAGCATTGCCACCTGTCATTCCCCCATAAATATATAACGTGTTTCATGTTGAATGCCACTGGGCTTTTCCCTATCCTGCATTCTTTTTAATATTAGTCTAGAACCTCTCGGGCATTAATCAGGTCCTTTGGTTTTCGATCTGTATAAGTATCAGCAGCCAACTTCTGTGAGTGTCTAAAATCAGTGCAACTCTAGTCCTTCATTTCTTCTGGATTTTTTTATCATCGGTGCTCCACTAGAATATTAAGTTAATCACTGCTATAACAGCTTGCATCACCCTGCTTCAAAAGCGTGGGATGTGGGCAATGTTCTTTGAGGGTTTTGGGGCCCAGATTTTGGAATTCTTTCCAGTTCTATCCCTGAAAAAGCACTGACCATCTGGCCTTTTGCAATGCCTTAGGAACACCCAAGTTAAATTTCCGATGCATCATTTGAGTTGACTCTGCTTTTAGCATCAAGAACCATTGAAATATTACTGTGCTCAATAAGCCCTTTCAGTCAATCAAATCAATCAATAATCATTACAAACTTAGGTGGATTCTAGAGGTTGTCTCTTTTAAACTGACCATCACACTCCAAATCAATACAGTTAACTAAAGTCCCTTTAATACCTGAACTAAAGAAGTCGTCCCAATGACGACGAAGCTGCACAAGATATCTCTGGTCCTAGTGATGGCAATGTGTTTCTTGGAGAGTTTCAAAAACATCAATGCAGGTCTCCAGGCCAAGTCATTGGAAAAACTTTAAGAGCTCAAAAATGCATGAACCATGCCATATCTGGACCAAGTGCATCACATTATCGCATGTAAAAAACCTTCATTGACTTTAAATATGGGAAAGAGTACATTCAAAACACTCTGCATAATTTCAAGGCAAGGTCTGTCTGCAGCCCTGTCTCCCGCAGCAAGATCTACATGCTCTCTGAGTCAAACAAATTTCTTAAGGTAGGTATTGTACATGATCAAGTGCACCAAGGCCCTCCCCTTTTTAACACCAATGTGGTTAAATCCTACATGAATTCTCATAGATGCCCAAGACCATGTTAGCCATAGGCAAACCCAAAAACAAGTTCAAATAGGAGACATTCTGACCGAAGGTAAATAAAAAAGACCTTGGTGTAATGGACAGCTGTTATGCCGTGAAGCCACTTTGGATCTCCGAAGGCTGTAGACTCCATCTGTGATCAGTGGATCATAGAAGTATCCCTTAACTTAGCTTAGTGCATGAGGCAGACATCTATGTTTGTCCCACCATGTGCGCGTCACTCTCTCTGGACACTACTCCTGACACACTCTGTACATTCTTCCACCTCATAAGGTGATAAACATATTAACTCTTCTGAAAAGAAGACGACACGGGGTAAGGTTTCTTCCCTTCACTCTTTAATCCGTCCGGTCACACAGCATCCCGGCAGCAACTGCCAGTGTAACCGCATTCCATGTTCCACGCAGGGAACGGAAGACAGAACAGAATGATCACGAGATCATCGGTGATCCCAACACACCCCCCTTCCTTCAAATACAAACAAAAGAATGATGAGAACATTTTTGTCAACATAGTAATAAAACACATTAGATGTACAGGTGACAGGTAGAAATAAATCGTAATGTTCAATACCTTACAAAGTCCCGGAATCTAGAGGGAACAACCCTTGACCTAGAAGAGCTTGCTCGGGGAACAACCTCCCTGACAGGAACAGAAACCTTTGGACTTTCCCCCAAGAGAGGCGGAGTCGTGCAAGGAGTGTAAACCCCAAGTTTTCCTTTCACAAATTCAGCTTTTGACTCTGGCACTACTGAGACAGCGCACTTGTTCCAGATCTTCCCATTCTCCAACACAACAACATGCTCTCTTACTTCTCTCACTCTGACTGGGTCGGAAAACCGGGACAAACCCTTGCGAACGAGAACAGGTTTCTTGATTCTCACCCAGTCTCCCTGATGTACTGGAGATGCCCTTACACGATCTGAGGCGTACCTGGCTTGTGCGGCAGCCCTGACATCAGCTACCATCCCCAGCCTCTCCACATCCACTTCCTTCCTTGACATCCAATCCTTGTTAAGCTTAGAGCCAGCAACCCTACCCCTTAGCAAGGTGAAAGGAGATACCCCAGTACTTGAATGTGGAGTGATTCTCATTGCCCACAACATATTGGAAACCGCCTCCTTCCAGTGCAAACCGTTGACAAAAGCTAACTGTAGCTGATCCTTGATCACACGATTGAAGCGTTCGACTAAACCGTTACTGCAAGGATGATAAAGAGAGGTGAGGATATGTTTGATACCATGTACTTTCAGAAATTCCTGCATTTCCACTGACACCAACTGAGTCCCGTTATCGGTCACTAACTCCTCTGGGAAACCCTCCCGAAGAAAAACCTCCTTAAGAAAGTTAATGACCGTTGCAGAATTTATGCCATCCACAAACCTGACTTCTGGCCACTTAGACATATAGTCGATCAGCACCAAGGCGTATTTGGGAGAACTGCCTGTACACCCAAAAGGACCAGCAATATCGAAGGCTAACTTGCACCAGGGTGAGTTTTCCACAACTATGGGTTTGATGGGAGAGGGATAGGTTACTTGAGTTTTGTCACTCAAGATACATGCACCGCAATCACGAACACAGTGTTCAATAGACCTGTCAACTCCCGGCCACCAGAAATCTTCCCGAACCCTCCGCTTCATGGCACGAATGCCCAAATGACCTTCCTGGGCCAGATCCAAAACCTTCTTGCGCATAGTCACGGGCACCACCAACAAGCTACCTCTACGCAGAATCCCGTCAACCAGGGATAACTCGTCACATATCCTCTTGAAGGGAATCAGTTCAGGAATCAAATCCGAGTTGTTGGGCCAGTCCTGAACCACAAAGTCCATTACCTTCCTAATCTCGCTATCCTCCGACAAAGCCAATTTCCAATCAATTTCCGACAGAGCAGCACCTGTATCAGCTACCCCACTAACAGCACATACCATTTCCAAATCCTCATCCACAAGATCACAAACAGATTCAGACAGTGGTAGCCTAGATAGGCAATCGGCAACGTGGTTCTTTACTCCTGGCACGTACTCCAAATGATAATTAAATTCATTTAACCTATACTGCCACTTGGCTATGCGTGGAGTGGCTCTGCCACCACCCCTGGTGGTGAAGAGATCTACCAGTGGTTTATGGTCAGTCCTCAGGACAAACTCATTCCCCCATAAAAATTGCGGAAATACTGTACACCCCACCACAGAGCCAGGGCTTCCTTCTCAATAGTGGAATAAGTGCTCTCCGCACCACGAAGTGCTCTAGAAGCAAAAGCAATGGTCTCCTCCCTATTGTCAGATCTTTTCTGCATAAGGACAACGCCAAGACCCACATTGCTCGCATCGGTAGTGACAATGCAGCGATCGTTGATGTTAAATAACTTAAGTGGGCGTGCCTGCACAATTGCTTCCTTCAACAACTTGAAGTCACAAGCACATTGGTCTGACCATACATACTTCACGTTCTTTCTTAGGAGTTCACGCAAACACACTGTCCTATCAGAGAAGTTAGCCACAAATTTAGCATAGTACTCCACTAAGCCAAGAAAGGAACGAAGCTGGTCTTTATTTTGTGGTTCGGGTGCATTCTGAATGGCATCGAGAAGTTTAACTTTGGGTTCTACTCCTTTCTCTGAGATGTGGTGTCCGAGATAGTCCACACCATCTTGCAAAAATTTACACTTGTCTTTCCTTAGTGTTAAACCACTAGATTTGACTATGTCCAAAACCTCCTTAACTCTGGAATTGTGCTCTACTTCTGTTTTCCCATGAATCAAAATGTCGTCTTGGAAAACACGACTCCTGCAGTGTTCTTGAACAAGCTTCCCATGAGACGCTGGAACACTGCAGAAGCCGATGCCAAACCAAACGGCATGCGTACGTAACGAAATGCACCTTCCGGTGTCACAAAGGACGTGAGGTGTCTCGAGTCCACGCACAATTCTATTTGATGGTAAGCGGAGGAAATATCCAGAGAAGAAAAATACTTTGCCCCTCTAGTGTAGACAACATTTCATTTATATTGGGCAGGGGTTGTCGGTCCACCCATATGCAAGAATTTAGGTCGCGCAAGTCCACACACATTCTGAGAGACTTATCAGCCTTGCGCGCCAAAACGATGGGGGACAACCATTCAGACCCCTCAATGGGCTCAATCACACCCACGGAACACAACCGCTCAAGTTCCTGTTTGAGCTCACCACGCATACTCAGAGGTACTTTACGCACTTTATGTGCAACAGCTTTTGCACCCTCCTTTAAAACTATGCGGTGCTGAAAACCTTTGAGTTTACCCAATTCACCGTTGAAAATCTCTGGGTACCTTTGAATCCACTCACACTTGGATAACAGTTCTGCAGTAACCTTATGTACAGGGGTAAGCTCAGGAAGATTTGAGTAAAATTGTTTGGCTTCGTATTTCGATAAAACCATGTCTGGATGGTTGGGATCAAGGATGATCCCCAGCTCACCCTGTTCCTCCCATCCCAATAAATTCGCACCATCCTTTACAATGTAAATAATGCTAAGCGTAGAATCCCCTTTGAATTCCAACTTGCCTTCAAACTTCCCAAGCACCTCCACCCTTTTACCACCATAAGCAAAGATCTTAATATTGGACTGAACAAGGGGAACGTTGCCCAATCTCTCAAAATCTTTGGCATTGATGAGGGTAAAAGGAGAACCAGAATCAGCCAAAAACCTTATACAACTTCCATTTAAATTTATGACACACGCAGGGATTTTCTTTTGTGTGGTTCAACAATGGAGGCAATTTCCACTACACCATCCTGTTGAGTAGAGGAAGAAGACAACATCAACAACTCATAGCTTTCATTATCATTACTATAGTTAACATTATCTTCTTCAAAAGCGTTCACAGTTCTTGTCTGTCCCTTATGTGCAACAGTAGCCTTGCACATACGTGCCAAATGTCCTCTCTTACCACATTTGAAGCAAGTTTGATTAATCGCAAAACAAAATTTAAAATTGCCCAGATGAGATCTGCTGCCACATCGGTAACAAGAGAGGTCAGCTTTTTCTGATTTTTCAAATTTAGGTTTAGGCAAAGAGGATGCAGATGAAGAAATGGGTAAGTTAGTGTTGCTCCCTTTGGCGGCTCTACTAGTGGGTTTGGTGCTGACTAATTTAATTTCATTGGATGCTCCACTCATTTCTTTCATGCATAGTTGGGAATGTTCGATGCTTCTGGCCAAAATGAGAGCAGTTTCTAGATCAGGGTCTTCGGAAGATAGAAGTTTCTCTTGAATTTTTTTATTGCAAGTGCGCTCAATTAGCTGGTCCCGGATGATTTCGTCTCTGAACTCCCTATAGTTACAAGTGACGGCTAAGGTTCTGAGGGCAGCTACAAAATCATCGATGGATTCGCCAGGGATTTGAGCACGTTGCAAAAACTTGTGACGCTCCAGCACAATGTTTCTTTTGGGATTGAATCTCTTATCCAACGTTTTAATGAGAGAGGCATACTCATCAACAATTAAAGAATCACCTTCATCACCACTACTGACACATGTTCTTACTAGTTCTAGGGGTAAGGTCTTCAAAATAGTTCTTCCTCGGCACCCAAATTGTATACTAGTAAAGCTTTTTTTTCTTTGAGGTGAAGGTATCTCCGTCAATCGCCTCGAGATAGGCATCAAAAGTTTCTTTCCACTGTTGCCAAATGACAGGGGGAGTACCGGCTGACTGTAGAAAGGGAGGTGGTGCAATTACACGATCCATAGGGTAATCTTGCGTGGGTGAGTTGCTGCCACAAGTCACCACAATAAGATTTGTGTTGCAGAATAGAGCTGAATAGATAAAAAACGCACAAAATGTAATGTATTTTAAAGGGAACTAACAGTGCACTGCACCAGGACGATCGCCAGAAGAGCGTGTCACCGTTGGGTTTGCAGTTTTACAATAATACAGTATAAGTTGTCAATGCACCATCCTTCCAAATGTTCCTTTAAATTTACTTAATTGTGCCACTGGTTATCTTTGAACCACTTAATTCGTAGGATGAAGCTTGCCCCACAACAAGAAAACACTAAACAGGTGCAGAGCAATAAAACTTAGACTTCATCAAAGGAAGATGGCACGCGCTTGGTTTGCGCGCAATCTGCCTTCCCAAAAGTTCAACTAGTCAAAGTGTTTCACGCGTATAAGCGTAACGGAGCTTTAAACCAGCAATGTGGCGCGCGCCGGTATGCGCGCCGGTTGCCACAACAACGCAAGCTCCCTAGCAACGCTTGACGTCTCACGCGGAGCGTGGTGACGCATGCACAGATTGCTGTGGAACGGAAGCTCTCAAACAGAGATGTGCGTCAGTGTGACGCGTGCTGGTACACGCGCCATGCACACTCCTTGACACAGCGAAAAATACTCCAAAATACGCTAACACCTCACCGGAGCCTTCAGTGAAGATGCAGCTTGCAGGGCAACCAACTCCGGGTATCTGGGTGTTCATGAAAGACACTTCGGTAGCTCTCAGAGGATTTCCACACGGGCTGTCAGGACTTGCTTCGCAGGAAGACACGGAACAGCGCGATGTCAGAAGAAGGACGGAGGGAAGGACTGCGGACCGGACAACTCGTCGCCAATGAAAAGAAGACGACACGGGGTAAGGTTTCTTCCCTTCACTCTTTAATCCGTCCGGTCACACAGCATCCCGGCAGCAACTGCCAGTGTAACCGCATTCCATGTTCCACGCAGGGAACGGAAGACAGAACAGAATGATCACGAGATCATCGGTGATCCCAACATCTTCCTTTACCTGTAATCCATTTTGCAACACTTCCTCTGAATTTCCTTTTCAGCCCATGCCTGTAAAAACATTTCTTTCACTAGATGGCTCCTATTCAAAGCTTCCATGAAGAAACAGAAAGTGACACGTTTGGTTCCTTCCAAACCATTTATTTATTTATTTATTTTGAAGGTTTTATATAGCGCGAACAAGACCCTTGCGAGTATCAGAGCGCTTTACAAGTCATATGTAGAAAGCAAGATATAGCACACAAAGATATAGGTGAAACAGCTATAAGCAGCTTATACACGTACAAATGAGCTGGCGTAAAAACAAAAGAACAACTATGGAGCGTAAAAACAGAACTAGTAATAATATACAGTAAAAGGACAAGAGTTCACGTTAATTTAGCCATGAGGATTGCTTTCACTTCTTTTTGAAGGAGGCAGTGGACGGGTTCATTCTTGTTTCAATGGGCAAAGCGTTCCAGATCCTAGGAGCCATACCAGAGAAGGATCGGTTATAGGTTTTTTCTTGGCGAATCGTTGTGGTTTTAGAAGAAGAGTCTTGGCACTCCTGGAGGCTCTGATGCCCGCAGAGAGCACCAATTTCTGAGCTAGGTAGTGCGGGGAGTTGTGGTGTAAGGCCTTGTGCGTCATACAAGCGATTTTCAGATGAATTCTAGCTTCAAACGGTAGCCAGTTGAGGGCTCTCAGGTCAGGGGATATGTGAGAGTTTCTATTTGAGCCCGTGATGAGTCTCGCAGCTGAGTTGATAGTGGCTCTTAGTGGGGCTGTCGATGACCTTTGGAGGCCGCATAAGGTTACCGCCCCATATTCCACTCTAGGGATTACTAGGGCTTGAACTGCTTGTTTGAAATCGTAGGCTGGCAGAAAGGGTTTCAGTTTTCGCAGGGTCTTCAAGTGGAAGTTAGCTCCTTTTGTGGAGGCACTGATATGCTTCTGCATCTCTAGGTTGCTGTCAAGCGTTACACCTAGCAATTTCGCTGAGTCGACGATGAGAGGTTGTCCTTTGAGAGCTGTTAAGTGCTTCAGCCAATCCAGGATAGTGGGAGTTTTGTTAGGGGGAGCGATTAAGAGGAATTCTGGGAGTGAGGGAGTTTAGTTTCAAATGGTTTTCGGCCAGCCATGTTTGGGTTTTTTGTAGTGTGGTGTTGAGCGATTTGATGTCATCAAGTGAGTGGATCTTGATGTAGATTTGGGTGTCGTCTGCATACATATGGAAGTGAATCTTGGCGAGGCTGAGAAGATCGGTAAGAGGTTCCATAAAAAGGTTGAAAAGGGTCGGTGAGAGGGAGGAGCCTTGTGGAACTCCTAATGTGACTGGCATGGGGTTGGACAGGGATTGGTTGACCTTGAATCTTTGGAATCTATTTTGGAGGAAAGAGGCGAACCAGTTAAATACAGTTCCAGACATTCCCATTCTGTGTTTCAAGAGTTCAAGCAGGTTGCCGTGTTTGACGGTGTCAAATGCTGATGACAGGTCGAGTAGTATAAGTAAACACGCTTCGTTTTGGTCCAGGATTTTTAGAGCGTCGTCAATTACATGTGTCATGGCTGATTCGGTACTGTGACCTGCTCGGAAGCCTGATTGAAATTGGTTAAGCAGGTTGAATTGATCAATGTGGCTGTTCAGCTGTATGTTAACGCATTTTTCCAGGAGTTTGGCTAGCATAGGTATGTTAGAAATTGGACGGTAGTTATTTGGGTCCGAGGGGTCAGCTGTTGTTTTCTTTAGGATAGGCGACACCTGACCTGTTTTCAGGATGTCTGGAATGGATCCTTGAAGGAGGGACGTATTTATGATCTTGGTCCATAGAGGTAGTAACAGAGGAATGAAGTCTTTTAAGTAATTAGCCGGGAGCGGGTCTGTGAAATGATTGGAGGGTTTCAGAGCGGTTAGCGTCTTTAATATGGAATCTTCCCTGTAAGTGTTGAAGTGGGACCAAGTTGCGTTGTTTTTGAGTTTGAATTTTGGGAGGTCGTTAGCTTGTGCACCAGCAGGGGGCAGTGATGAATTCTTTCTCATGTCTGAGAGGGATAAGAGGTCCTTGAGTAGATCTGATTTTATGGATTCTGTTTTAGAAGCGAAGTAGGAGGCAAATTCATCACAGTTGGGTAGAGTAAGTGGGATAGCGTAAGGGAGACTGGGTACGCTCTTGGTTTGGGTTTTGATAAGATCGAATAGCTTTTTGGGGCGGTTCTTGGCTTGGTCTAGTTGAGTGACCATCCCGGTCACCTCTGCAGTGTGTAATGTTGTCACATCCCAACCTATAATGGTGGCTGTAAGAAAGTAGATTATTAATTGGGGTGGAGGGTAATAAGGCTGCAAACTTGTTGAGGCGAAACATACTTTCAATAATGTAAACTTGGGCTTAGCCCCCTGGAAGCTATGCCACAGAGCAGATAGGCTTGACTTCCAAATTGTGTAAAGTATTTAGCAATAACAAAACAGTTAAAACACACAATAAAATTCCCTCAGCCAATTTATAAAAATAGAGAAAGATTTTATGAGTAAAATGACTCCAAAACAACAGAAAATTCAATAAGGAAAACAAGAAATGTAATTATTAAAGATTCAAGGCAAAAAGCATCAAGAAAAAGTAAAGCGCAAATCAGTAGTCACTTCACGGTTGACCACAAACTAAGTGTGTTTTCAGCCCGACCATGATGGAGTGTGGGTCAGATACACCAAAGTTTTTACCTTCTGACTAAGGGGCCGATTCCGATTCGGGCCGGAAATCACTCCGACCGAGCCGGACCCGGAGAGATTTCCGACCGAATCGGACCCGTGCAGCCCGACCGAACGAGTACGATGCGTCCGTATGCTATCGGACTCGATTCGGTCGGACTCCCATTGAAGTCAATGGGAGCCTGTTGTACGACGCGTACACGGGCTCCCATTGACTCAATGGGTGCGAGGCGGACCAGGGCGCCCCCCACAGCGTGTACGCGGCGAAGCGATTCGCCCCGTACACGCACAGGTAGGGGGACCCATGGGTCCCCCTGTGTGCGACTCGCGCGGCTACGCGTTCAGGGGGTCTGACACGGACCCCGAAGTACGGCTCCGACAGCTCTTCTGAGCCGGAGTGTGCGGCTCGGTCGGACTGCCCGCGGCGCGCATCGTACTCACCCGGCCGGGAAACGTCTCCATTGCGCGGTGCGAGTCGAGTCCGAGCGAGTCGGTCGGTGCGGTTCGAGCCGGGAACGAGTCGGTCGGAGCGGTCGGGATGCCCGGACGAGTCGGTCGGCGATTTCGCATCGTACTCGCTCGTCTGGACGCGCGTACAGATCGGTCGGGAAACAGAGCTCGAATCGGATCCGGTAAAGCCGAATCCGATTCGGAGCTCTACCGGCCGAGATCGGAATCGGCCCCTTAGTCTCTGAAATGGAAGTCAAAGTCCTCCAGCAGGGCAAGGTTGCAGGCTGTATCCACTGAAGTCAGCTCAAAGCTCAGATAGTCTCTGGAAGAGGTGCTGCTGAAGCCATTGGTTTTACCAGGAAAAGATCAGAGTGGGAGAAATTAACATTTTGCAGCCGCTGCACTCTTTGCATGAGGCAGATACTTTTCGTGCCTTTGCCCATTCAAGATTTCTACCTTTGGACTTAGACTTATTTGTAAGCTGTATCAGACGTAGCCCCTTCGAAATCGGACACCATTGCCACAAGGTGCTGCTGATGCTGACACGCTGGAGTTCATGGAGGCCCAAAACATATCAGGTTCTGGAGCAGCTCCTCTTGGTCATGTCTAGGGATCCCAGAAGCTCAGGTGCAGTACTTAGGGGACAGGACTCACTCCATTAGAGGCCACCAGCAGGGTCCAGTCCAGGTCCAGTTGCTACTGGCCAGCTGGGCACTTCCCAAAAAAGGCTTCTTGCAGCTTGTTGTGTTCCTGTAGCTCCATAGGAGGTCAGTCAACTGACCTTTAGAACCACGTCTTATTCCTGGGTACAAGTGAGAGCAGGTTCAGTCGTCCATACAGGCATCAAAAAACAGGTCCAATCCTCTTCTGTTCTTTCACAGGATCAGAGAGACATAGGTGAGGTGCCACTTTTATAAGATTTACGAGCCAGTGGATGGGGGGGAGGGGGTGACTCATGGACAGTCTCTAATCAATGAAAAACAAGTTTCCACTTTTGCAGCACGTCCTGTTTGGCTAACTGCAAACTATCCCACAGTGAACTATTCTGAGGCAAAATATACATCGCACAATGTTTCTGCCCCTGAAAGGAGCTTGTGTGTGCTAGGGGTGTGTTTAGGGAAATGAGCATTCCTCCCTCCTTGTCTACACCAACCTGATTCTGAGACCAGCTCCCCCTTCCACTGGACTGCTGCTAAACTAGCTACAGACACAAAAGGGGACAACAGGCTTCTCTTACCTAGGTCTTCCTTTACCCTTAACTGTGATTGGCCTGATCTCACCCTGGTCCCTTTTAAGTCAGTGCAGTTCTTGAACCCTCCCCAACTGCCCTTCCTGAGTTGATGTGTATCACATACCTCACGCCCAGGTCTTCTGTCAAAATTCCTAGGCCATTGTTACTGCTTTGGGAGCAGTTTTCACACCTCATTAGGAGGAATCGCTGGCAGGGCCATCTTTAACCAGGGCAATGCTGATTAGCCTACTGGAGGTTCAGGCAATGAATTCTACTTTTTCAAAGTCACTTTTCCTAGCTATTTATTAAAAATAGGACTTTACCACTGAATTTAATGATAGTACTTGAATATTCAAGTTGAATGTGCCAAACCAGAGATAGAAGAGTTATGATTTTGTTCTGAACTTTAGTTTTTCTCATGCCAACATTACATTCTCACGTGTATCACTTTTAACTACTAGGCATCCTCTCTTGTAGCATACATGGCCTACTTAAGGGTTACTTATTGGGGGGCAGATTTACAAGAAAGTGACGCATCTATAGAGATGCGTCACTTTCCTGCGCCACTCTGAGAAACCCTTGCGCCACCATGGATGCGCCGTATATTTATAATACGGCGCACCATGGCGCAAGGATTGACAGATGCGTCAGAAATTCTGACGCATCTGTTGGGGCAAAAGTCACGCATTGCTGAAGTCGTGTCGCAAGCACGGCGCAACTCCAGCAATGCGTGTTGAGGCCTATTCCCACTACACTGCGTCACTCCTTACTCCTGCATCAAGCAGGCGTAAGGTTTTGACGCAGTGGCGTCCTAAAAGTGGCGCAGTGAAATCTTGTAGATTTCACTGCGTCACTTCTACTAGGCTTTTTTGCGTGGGAACGCCCACCCTGCATACATTATACCTGACGCAGGTATAATGTGACGCAGGGCTTTACAACGTGATGCATCTCCCTAGATGCGTCACGTTGTAAGTAGGCCGCATTTTTTGCGCCGCCGTTGCGTCAAAAAAAGTGACGCAATGGCGGCGCAAGAAAGCACAAGGGGCTTGTAAATCTGCCCCTAAATATTTAATTAAAGGCAAGAAGTCACACTATACATGTTATGGCTAATGCCATGTTTCCTTTGACAGTCTACTGGATGGCATATCCTTTGTTGCAGTTCACAGAAGACATTTAACTTTTCCATGCCCCTAGAGTATTTCCTTCGTCATATACTATGGTCTTACGGGCATGTTTAATATGCCAATTAGGAATCAGCCAAATTTACCATGTTTTAGGGGTCAGAGCACATACACTGGGACCTGGACAGCAGTGCCCCAGTGTTCAGAGTTCAAATACCAGCAACATCAGTCCACAAAAGATAGGAGTGGCCATGAAAAAGAGGCACTTTTTCACAGAGGTACTACTTCCCTTACATCACTTTCTGCTTCCTGTTTTACCTTCTTCCTGTTTCACCCTATAAAAGGAGCTGGAGCTTTCCCTACCATGTGCTCCGAATGCTACAGTAATTGTGGTTGGTGTTCCCTCCTGGCTTGCTGTTTTTCCTGCTCTACATCCTGGAATTCTGCTCTTATTGGATTCAGTCCTCCTCTACCACATCTACAGTCTGGGCTTTGTGAGTGACAGTTTCCTAAACAAATCTCTGCTTTGAAAATCCTGTCTCCCTGGCAGCTTTTGAGCCACTGCATGGCTTTTTTCTGAAATCAATCACCCTCTAAGGAATCACCTGTTGCTTCCAGACAATTTTCTAAGTGTTAAGCAACACAGTGACTAAATGAAGGATTCACAATTACTTTTGGCAGCTTTAGGGAGAGAAGAAAGTGCACCTGTCACATCAAATATTGGCAGTGGCCACAAAGGAAAATATTGGGCTAATCTCTCAGAGCTGAGCAACAATCAGCATACCATTAAGTCAGATGGCATGTTGGAAGCCTTCACCTGGGAAGCTACAGTAACTCTTCAAGAGCAGAAGCAACGGTGTAGCACTTAAACACAATGGGCTCCAAGCAGCAACAATGCTAGATGGAGGCAGCCTGTATCTCTTCAGTTCCTTGGCTCAACAATTGGTGGAAGGCACTTAGATATCAGTTGACAGAGACACTGAGCGACCAACTACTTGCACAACTCAACCACAACCAAGGGATAACATCCAAACAATGTGGTTATGAAAAGGATAAAAAACAAATATTGAAACTACTCTTCAAGTAGTTCAGACGTGAATGCTGATAGCCCATCTCAAGCCCATTGCTTACGCCTCAGTGTCACACACAGGAACGACCTATTTTAAGAAGAAACATGCCAAGGGAATACGAATACTCCAGCGGTAAATCAAGTATGTGAGCAAAATCATGTCAAAGGCAAATAATGGTTTGCAGAAGTATCCATCACAAAAGTGAGAGGTGCTTTGAACATTCTCCTCAACTCCTCAGAATTAATTCGCAGAATTCACAGTCAAATATGTAACAATGCAGCTAAGCTTTTTCTCAGATTACCAGCAGCACCGCAGTCCCTTACCAGGCAAAACAGTGCAGTAAACCGCCTTTACAAAAAATGGCCCATTTTGTCTAACCTCAAAGCATTTATTCACTACTTTACTTTACTAGAATGCTCACGGTCGTTTGATATTGAATGCTGTAACTCCATTACACGCATTTTGAGGAGGTTATAGTATGCTGCTGGGGCTGGAAGCCGCCAAAATGTCTGGGTGTAAGTCTGGGAAAAAATGAGGAAACTCTGGAGGGGAATCAGGTGCAGAATCATGGTACACCTCGCAATCCCCACATATTTCCCCTTCTTCTTCTTAGTTACCAGTACCACTGGTATCTGTAACTCTGGGGAGCGGAATACCGGCTCCAAATTCCAGGGCACTCATAATAATACCCATAGAGTGTGTGAGTAGAAATTTGAACATTTTGGCCCACAGACCAGTATCTTACGCTGTTTGATTTTTAGTGGTTTCAGAGGGAACCATTACTCCTTTCCATAATAATATATGGTCACTGTGTGCTGTATGGTTCTTGTCTTAACCAAGGTACTGGCGATGTATCCAAAACTGGGTGCATGGATTTAGCTTCTACAAACGTCTGGGGGGAGGATGCAGATTCAGGCACCCTACTGCAGCAGCCTGCTCAAAGT
This sequence comes from Calotriton arnoldi, assembly GCA_963921515.1. Lineage (NCBI taxonomy): Eukaryota > Metazoa > Chordata > Amphibia > Caudata > Salamandridae > Calotriton > Calotriton arnoldi. Next base: position 100,715 of record CAWUFW010007386.1, read on the forward strand.
CCTGATGCATTATTGAAATAAGTGTAAACTGATGAATTACTGCCATCTGATGATTGTAATCTTTTCAATCTGCCATCAAAATTGTTGCTTTTGAGTACATAGCTTCAATATGTAACCCTCATGAGGCGATCCTGCTGGAAACTAATCCAATATATCTATCTCAAGACCTCTATCAATTTATTTTGTCATCCAAATCGACACTTAAATCTAATTTGTTTTCTTCAAAACACAATTATTTTTGATTTTGCGCAATTTATTTTCATGCTCTTGGCCATCAAATGTGTGGACTAACAAGATAACAGTGATGGCCCTAGTGGCATCACGTCATGTTGGACATTTTCCTCTGCATATATCAGGAATAGGCAGGTCATCAAAGCGCGCTTCAGAGGACATGGATTAGCAATTGTTTTAGCCTCAAGTAAATCAAATGCAAATAATATAAAAAAAGCCATGGTGGAAATTCCAAATTTCTACTGTCTGCCTCATGTGGTAGTCTTATAACCTAAGTGCTTGTCTCAAATGTATTAAAACAATGACCAACATTTTGAATGAACCCACAGGGACATTCAGCCTATGAAGGGAACCAAATTTCAAACCCGAAATAATAACCATTAGTAAAATAGTTGAATAAACTCATCCATGGATACTGAGTAAAGAGGACAGGCCACGGGTTGTGTTTGTTAAATGCCTCTATTTGGAACACTGTTCAGTCCAATCATCCCTCTGTCCCTAGTTCATCTGGCTTTTGCTCCTCCCAGATGAGTGGTTTTCTCTCACTACTTGCTATTGGCTGCTTGGTGTATCATTTTGCCTTCTAAGAAGTGCTTCTATTAGAATGCATGAAGGACTATTTTACATCTTAAAAGTACACTCAATATCACACTCTTTGTCACATTCAATTATGTATCTAAATTTGCAACCTTTATAGAAAGCAATCATTTTTGCTGTTTTTCCAGCATTAGCAAATCCAACCAATCCGACTTCAATCAGCACTTGTGCATGCATCGCATACAAACAGCATTTGTGCATGCATCGCCTACAAACAGCATTTGTGCATGACTCTGTTTGCATGCCTTAGCACAGTAAGGGCAGACGTATTGGTTTTGCCAGTGTGTGTCTTTTCAATCTCTGTCTCTCTAGTTCCCTATCAGTCTCATTCTCTTTCTTTTCAGTTCTCCCCTACCACTCTTTACAGTACCATCTACACACTCTCTCATTATCCCCTTTCGCCCCACACATGTTTTCTCTTATTTTGATGCAATTTAATATTCAGGTCAGGCGTTAGCCAAGATCTTTTGATTTTCCTAAAATTAAATGTATAATATGCTCACATATAGGGGCTTTCAGTCAGCCTTCTTCATCCATTGGTCGGATACTGGGACATTCACAGTTTTCTCCCATCCACTACAGCATGGGGCAATGGGTCAGCCCAGTTCAACCATTTCATTAAGAGTGATAGCAATCTGCCCTTTCACAAGGAACACATCCACAAATAAAGTTGTTCCCACAATTTGTGCTTTTTCAGACGAAAAGCATATTTTTGCTTTTAGCCAATATATTAGTTTATTATGGGCCGGAGCATGGATGCCAGACAACATACTTAAATTGAACTCTGACAAACCAGACATCCTGGTGATCGCCGCCCCTCTCACTATCTGGTCCAGGCACAGTATCCCATAGTCAGTGGCTCTCTTTCTACTTTTCCCTCTAAAATTCTCAATCTGGAAGTGTTTTATCTCGGGTCTCTTTCTTTCACTTCTCAAATCAGCAAGCAAGCATCCATGTGTTTTCCATCTCTTGAGAAAATCCTTTATTTGCTTCCTCAGGAAGGCAGTCGCGTGGCATCTCATGCTGCCGTCTCTTCCCCCCTAGAGTGCGGCAATTCAGTTTTCCTAGGGCTTCCTAAGTCTCTGGGGTTATCCTGCAAACCATTTAAAACATGGCTGCTTCTCACTGTTAGACCTGAATCCTATATCCTCTGTCTCCAGGCACCATGGCAATCTTTACTGGCTGCCAGTTGACAAAATCTCAGATTTAGATCCATCTTCCTAGTGCATCCCACACTGCACTCTTTTGTCCAAGTTTACCTACAAAGCGGATTCATCCTAAACATATTCACTAGTGCCTTAAGATGAGCATCTTTTCTCATTGTGATTTTTTCAGCTTCTGTAGCTCTTTTCTTGGTGGCCATTAATTTTCGATCAAAGGTGCAATTCTTTGTAAATCCCTTTCTCATCCGCTCATGCTCATGTGGGATTACTTAGCTTTCTACAAGAGACTGAACACTCACTTGTTTTTCTTATGAGACCTATTCTCTCTTCTGTTGCTTTACAGCTGCATTTAGTCCCAGGGCACACTTGGCAACCAATCATAAAGGCAACCATTGTTTTTCTCAGTGAATTATATACAATTTTGTGGTATAAATTTAAAGCAGATCTATCTTCTGGTGGCTTCTCTTGTTTGATAACCAGTATGTTGGGTTTCTCCTTTTATTGAGTTTGTGGGTTCTAACCAGAAATAAAGGTGCTACCTATTTAAATATATGTAGAATGCTTTGGTCTGTTTTTCTGTGTTGGGCAGTAAAACCAGTTCTGCTTCAATATTTGTTTACAGAACAGAAGAAGAATATTTCTGTTGGGCTGGTGTCTCTCTCTTTCCTTCTAGCACTGTCATTCTTATCTCTCTCTCATTTGCTCTCTTTGACTCTCTAACTTTTTCCCAATCCACTTACTCCCTATTTCACTTTATACTGAAATCATTATCTCTATATTTATATATCAAAAACACAATATGAGAGACCAATACTGTGGGTTATCTAGTTTTTAAAGACCATATGATACATTAAAAAATGGCACACATATAAATCTGTAGAATAAAATGATAGTTTCCAATATCTACCTAATTCTGCAAAATGTGGACATGTACAATTTCATCATGGCATTACATGATGACGTGGCACACATCAACCCACCTTTGCATGCAACTCTCATTCATAAAAACACAGGTGCCTCTTTGCACTTTCATGATTCGGCGGTGATTGGACTATATTGGATTGGCGCAGAGGCCATATCCCAAATTTTATAATCAACTAAGGTATGGAAACTTGGTTAATTGTGTGCACCACAGCTACTAAGCCTCAATCTTTTTAGTGTTTGACAAAGAAGAACATCAGGTCCCCACACCCAGTGGGACACTGACCAACTTTGAATAGGATATGGTGACCAATCTGACCAGCATTGTATTAATGTATGAGTGTGTATATAAGAACAATCGGAGCATAAACTATTTTGACTTGCATGTCACTATGTTCACTGTGCCCACTAGCACAATGCACAAATGTAGACTACCTATGTCTACATACATTTTAATATGGAAGCAATGTATTATTAAAAAAATTGTGAAATAGTTCTGTAAACTATTGGAGTTCCCTTTCATTGTCCATTAGTTTCTACACAGAAAAAAACAACAGTAAGTTTCACTATGAACATCCATTCACAAATGTGCCTGCGTGTACCTCCGAGATGTCTGTGAGCCCGAGGTGCATCTATCAGTTTCTTCGAGGTGCTCACATGGTTTAGATTAAGGTCTGCTCTATGGGTACTGATGAATGCCAAAGACTTGGTTGGGATAATTTTAGCTGCATCACCCAATCTAAAAACCTCACACTTACCACTTTCTATGGGATTAAAATTGCTTGGTCTTCTTTTGATCATTAAACATAAAAACAAAACAAAAAAGTTCTCCACTAATGTGCTCCTAATGGAACCTGTTGGGTATTGCACATCCCAAACAACGTGGAGCATGACCTGAAGATGAAGTACACCACCTCACAGCACCATGAAGTATAATTCTTGGACCAAACGAACTCAGTCACCCGAGGGATATTTGCAGCCCAAGTGATTGATTTTTTCAGAACTCCACTCCTTATATATAGTTAAACCACCCACATATATCACCCAGGAGAGGTTTCAAGAGCTTGGTTCTCTATGACTGGGCCATAGTGTAAAACTAGTACAGCAAGCTAAGTCACACTTTAGTGTGCCATGCAAGCCGACAGACCTGAGTGCCTTATATAAAAGTTGGACATACTAAATAGTAAGGAAAAGTATGTCCCCATAGTGAATAGTTATAAAAAATCAGTTTGGCATTGTGTAGTTAAAGTTAAGTTTTATTAAAAAGCTAATTCAATGGTAAAAGACTTTAAACAACCAACTTTTAAAAACTGAACTTTGTTGTGTCCGAGAGCAAACTGGTTTAGAACCAGTTTGCCCTGTTGCCAGCCCCAGGCATTAGAATGCACATCCCAAACCTAAACTGCTTGTTAATGACCAGCGACTTCGAGGGCAATGGCCTAGTCTCTGAAAACAGTAATGCACACAAGGCCGTCTCAGCAGTTATTCCTTTTGATGTGATTATCCCAAATGGGGGTCTCAGAAACGAAAAGATTACATTGCACTCGAAGAGGGGAGGATACCTCACCTTTATATGGAGTGGCTTAAATGGTAGACAACTCGCCAAGGAAAGCTGTCTAAGAGTTAATTGATTGCCCCAGTTGTCACTTCTGCTTCGAAGAAGACCCACCTGACCACATAGGCAGTATTTTGTCTGAGGGCTAGGACATCTGACTCATGCCTGCACTCAAAGACTGGATCAACTCTGTATGAGAAAGTCAATTATTAGTTGGAATGGATGGTAGTCCACCACAAGTAATAATGTCACTATTCTTGTTAGGCAGGGTCTAGGGTAAGCTGTCGATGAAGGCAGGTAAAACTCCAAGTTGGGAGAGTCTGCAGTTCCCATCCAGGAAACCGCTGATGTTGATTGAATGCCACTCGGTGTAGATTCTACCTTCGGACTTGGCCTCTTTTCTAGAAGTTGAATTCCTTCAAAGGGGCAAAGTAGGCCCACTAAAGATTTCGGTAATTTAAACCTGAGCTCAACCCCTGGTAGCTATGCCACAAGGCAGACAGGCTTAGCTTAAGAATATGTGTAAAGCATTTAGAAGTACCAAAACAGTTAAAAAGTTGAAAACACAACACAATAAAAATCCCATTCCAGGTTATAAAATAGAGAATATTTTAGTGAATAAAATTCCACCAAAATGACAACAAGCGGTACCATCGATATGAATTTGTAACGTTGTAAATAAAAATAGTACCAAAAAACACAAAGCACCAACCACGGGCAAATAGTCAGGCAAGACCATGACAGGGGTAAAGTTTAATACAGACTGCAATGGAGTGTTGTTCGGATACGAGGCCCAGGTTGGTCCCAGTCAAAGATTTACCTTCATACTTAGGAAACGTCTGAGAAGGTGGAGTCCTCAGCAGGCAAGGCAGCAAACTGGTTCCGAAGACGGGGTCATCGAGGACCGGTTGCCGAAGGACAGGGCTTCAGGGAAGTCGTTGATGAAGGCAGCAAACCTCCAAGTCGGAAGAGTCTGGAGTTTGTATTCAGGAAACCACTGTTGTTGATTGAATGCCGCTTGGCGTAGAATCCTGTGAAGATTTCTACAGTTGGACTTTGCCTCTTTTCTAGAAGTTGAATTCCTTCAAAGGGGAAAAGTTTGAGGCTGTAGCCAAAGAGAGTTCAATGCTGTCAGTTGCAGGTCAGAGTCAGGCCCTCTGAATCAGATTTGCTGCTACGGAGAAGGACATATCAGGAGCTGTGGCAAAGCCAGGCCCACTGGCGATGCACCCTTGGCAGATCCACTTAGCAGGTTGACCCCAGTCTTCTGTCGGTTCTCCAGGCAAAAATCCTTCAGAAAGTTTCTAAGTCCCAGGCTTTAGGGTTAGGCAGGAGGAGTATTCTCTGACACCAGCTAAGGGTTCCAGGATTTCTGGATTAGCACTTGGGGGTCATGAATCACTCCACAGAAGCCATCAGCAGGGTCCAGTGGTGGTCCACTTGAAACTGAGCCGCTGGGCTCCTTCATGAAAGTGGGATTCTTGCTGATTTTTTGTCAAGAAAAAAGCTTTTGGGACCTTGTCACCTAAGGACCTAATTCACATTAAAATCGTGCATCTCCTATGTTTAAATACCATGAACCCTGCCTTATGGCACTCAAGGCTAACAGGTGTGACTTATTCATATTTAAATTAGAAAGAGGGTTTAGGCCTGTCAAGAGGAGTTATTTTGACAGGTTGATTTTGCAGTTTAAACCTGTACAGCCAGGTTACTGGTGGTAGGCTTGCAGTCATGTTTTGCATTGTAAGTTTAGTGATGGCACAATATGTGCTGCAGTATAATGGCACCTGACCCTTGGAGTCCACTTCTCAGTCCTGACTACAAGTGGGTTAGGGTTACCCATAGAGTTCTACTCACAGGTCTATACAACAGGTGCAGTCCTTCTTCAGTCTTCCACAGGTCTATTAGTTTCCTGAATAGGGTTCTCAGAGGTGCCACATTTATGCCTGGCCTTAGCCTGTGGGTGGGAATGACTCCTGGCACCTCCCTAAATAATACGGAAAAAGTTGCCAGGGGTAACCCTACACACCCCCTCTGTGGTCATTCAAAACTGGTTCTGGGGCAGATCCTCTCCCACTGAGATAATGGCTATAAGGACAATGGAGGGGCAGGCCCAGGTATGAACTACATCTGCTTGTGACAGAGCAGGCCCCTTTGAATATACTTAAGTTCTTAGACACTCAGAGGAAGAGGACACCACCCCACACCCAAGCCCTTTGTCTCAGCTCTGGGAGCCGATTCCCACCTCATCAACTAGCTATTTGGCTCCTTTGTAACAGTTGGAAGCTCATGCAATTTGGCTTATAGAGGTTTTAGTCAGTCAAAAAGTGACTTTGTAAAAGTACCTTTTGCAAAACATGTGAGACAAATCCCACTTTATCAATGGATTGGATTTGTAATAAATATTTTATAAAGTTATACACTTTTTATCTGGGTCCTAGGCGGATATAACATTATTTCTTTTTAATATTGACTTCCAATGCTTTCCTATGGAACAGTTAAACTGGATACAGTGAAAATAGCTTTGTGGGCCTTGTCACTTAAGGATATGTTTAACATTAAAATTGTACATGTCCTACATTTAAATACTATGCACCCTGCCTTATGGACCCTTAAGGCTAACTTAGGTGTGACTTATTAAAATTTAAATTAAAAAAGAGGGTTTAGGTCTGCTAAAAGGGGTTATTTTAGCAGGTCGAATTTGCAGTTTAAACCTGCACAGCCAGGTTAATGGTTGCAGGCCTGCAGTCATGTTTTGCATTGTTACTTTAGTGATGGCACAATATGTGCTTCAGTCCACACGTGACATTTAACTTACATGCCCAGGTAGATTTTGTACATAGTAGGAACTTATAGGTAGGTTAAATAGCCAATGAGGTGTATACCAATTATATATGTTTTAAGGGGTTAGAACGCATACACTGAGCACTGGAAAGACTTTCCCAGTGTGGAGAATCTAAAACCCAGCAAAAAAAGACAGCAAAAAAATCGGGGTCACCACGCAAAAAGGGGCATTTTCCTTCACTCTGCAAGAGTCAAGTCGTCAGCACTTGTTGCTGCTACAGGGATGCAAAATACAGAAGAGTGTTATAAAGGAACCAGAATCCAGTAACAGTAGAAACTTCATAATTTATTAGATGTCACGACTGGAGCATAGTTATCCGTGGGCAGTCAGTGAACAAGTGCCTGGAATTCACTCACACAAACAATGGAATTGAGACTATAATAATAAAACACAAATAACATTATTTTTATACCTTAAATACATAACCTATCCACACCCCTTTAATATAAAGAACTAAAGAAAGCAAGAAAGAATAAATACAAGACAGACCAACTTACCCCAAATGAATTAAAAATACAAAATTCTATATATAAAATGGTTAATGCCTTATTTAATCCCGTAAATACACGAGGGCTATCAGAGATATTTATTCACACTGTGCAGTGCCTCTACCCGATGCTCCTTGCACAGGATTCTCACCAGACTCCCCACCTCAATCCAAACTATCACCCCCACCAACATCTCTATCCACCTCTTGTCTATTTCCCTCTCTTCTCACTTGGGACTGACTCCACTAGTGATCATCGATCATCATGAAACTGCTGCATCCTTCATCTACACTACTTTTATGACTCCCTCCTTTGTGGTAGATAAGCATTTTCCTGTGATTCCACTTCTCACCATTCATCAGAACCACATGAAAGTCATAGACCTCTTTGACTTTGTACAGGCCATGGTACTTAGACAAACCTCTGCATACACAACCCGATTTCACTTTGACCCAATCACCAAACCATCAACTTCATGGGTTTTCACATCCTTAACCTCATTTTTACCCAACACCAATTCTTTCATCCAAGCAGGAACCATTTTGGATTCCTTTCTCCTGCAATAGGAGATTCATGGGTCACAATATTTACTGGCACATCATTACGGCAACCAATGTTTCTGCATCTTGACTTCTAGCCTATGCCATATGAATAGCCCTTTTTATTATTCTATTTACTCTATCTACAATCGTGTTGGCTGAACGTTGTATTGTGCTATACGACAATGCTTAATCTCTCACATAGTCAAAAACTCCCCCAGTTAACTGTGTACCATTATTAGTGAAGTCATAACCATCATCCCTAAACATTCCTCCAAAATGTCAATAGTAGCTATCTTGGTTGCTTCTTTCATGGACTTCATCACCAACCACTTCGAATGAACATCCACCAACACCAGATCTAACCTCAACCCTCTCTTGACACTTAATAATAACAACGAAGCCATGAAGTCAAAATGTGCACTATTCAAAGCTCTTCCATGATCATTTATATGCCCCTCGTGCGCTTGCATTCCATACACTGTTCGACCAACGAGGGTACTTGATCCTCCACTCCCGACTACCAAAACTCGGCCTTAACTATCTTTTTGGTCAAAGTTTGACCTAAAGGATCCTTGTGTGTTAGGTTGATGATTCTTTTACATAGCCCTTCGGTAGGCACAAATTTGTCTCCTCTGATCATCAATTTACCTTCACACACACAAAACTCTTCCAACACTTTCAAGTATAGTCTTACGGCAAAGAGTACTGAAATCTCTCTCCTTCCTCCTTTATCGACCAGGTGAGCAACTTAAAAACTGCATCCCCTTCTATCTCTTTAGTCCACTCTCTCATCATTATGACATCAACACACTACTCAGTTATGTACACTGAAAACTGCACCTTCTGTTTTATTAACCAGTACAACTGCACCATCCTTTTCCTGCCAATCTACGGAAAGATGGGAAAAACAATTGGCTTGTGCATTTCACCCAGTAATATGATCAAGCTTGTAGCAGTATTCCTGGAGATGAGCAGCCAGTCTTGCTAATTTTGTTGAGCCTTTCGCTGCACCCCCTAGTGACAGTTTTACTAAGGGTTTGTGGTCAGTGTGAAGAAGAAATTCTATTTGTTTGGTAATCCTACACACTCCATGCTGTAGCCAGCGCTTCCCTGTCTGCGATTGAATAGTTTGGTCCTGGACATGTCAAAGAGCAAGAAGCAAAGGCCACAGTTTTCTCAGTATTACATACATATGCAATAAAATTGCAAGAATTTCAGGTGCACTAGGATCAACTGTGAATATAGTCTTAAGATTTGTGTCTAATTTAACTAAATCCCCAGCATTAAAAATATAGGGGCATATTAGCAAGATGAGGCGATAATCATCGCTAACCCTGCTTAGCGTGATTTTTTTTATCGCCGGCTATCGCTGGAATATATCGCCACGCTAACGCTGTATTAGCAACGATTAGCGCTATGGCGATGAATATTCCAGCGATAGCGGGGAAATGGGCCAACATCGCTGAAAAACCAGCGATGTTGCATGGAGAAGGGAGAACACCTTGCTGATACGACCCTGTGGTCGTATCAGCATAATCCACCCCCATGTTAGGTATGGCTAACACCTGCTAATTGCAGGTGTTAAATAAATGGCGATGACCCGGTTAGCGCGACTTTTCACGTCGCTAACTGGGGCCATGGCCACCTTGCTAATAGGCGATAGGCCTGTTAGCGGGTGTTTCCCAGGTTTGTTCGTCTGGAATGCCCACTTTGCATGTCATTAGCGATAAATATCGCTGACATGCAAAGCGGTAAAAACGGGCGCTAATGCCCGCAAACTGTCGCTAACTGCTGTTAGAGACAGTTTGCTGATAGGGCGATATAAATATCGCCGCTTTAGCGGCAAAAGTGCCGCTAAAGCGGCGATAGTGCCCTTGCTAATATGCCCCATAATCCTTAATTTCCCAAAACATTGTTGTTTATTCATTTTACCTGCAATTATCCCCCTTTCTCAACAGTACTCTTAAGCTTTCGGTTTTATCTACAAATGTTTTCACAGTTTTGGAATAGTAGTCAATGAGACCCATAAATGTTCCTAATTGATCTTTGTCCTGTGGATGGGGAGCTAACCTTATGGCCTTTAGCCAATCTGCCTGGTTTGAGTGCCCTATAGATAATGTTTAACCTAAGTTTTGAATTTAATTAACCTAAAATTTACAATGTTCTTTCCTTAACTTTAACACGGCCTCTGTAAATCTGTCTAAGGCTTGTTTGAATGCTAGGTTATGCACTTCTATTTTCTTGTCAAATACCAATATGTCACCTTGAAAATAAATGATCTTCATACCCTTGAAAGCCTCTGTCATCATTCTTTACAATACGCCGGCAGCTGAAGATAGGCTGCAAGGCATCCTCAAGAACTACAGCGTGCCTTCCATTGTAATAACTGCTGTAAGGAGTTTAGAATCCTTGTGCAAGTCAATTTGAAGTCTAATTTGGAAAAAAATGTTTCCCCACCCTTTAGAAGCAGAATGAGTTCACTGATATTTGGGGAAGCTATCTAAAAGGGGCTGTTAGTGATGAGCGATCTGGCAGCTGTAAATGTAATGTAATGTAACGTGGATTTGTAGAGCACGAAACTTGTCACCCGTGAGGATGTCCAGGTGCTGAAGGCGCACCAGCAGCCAGAGTCCTAAGAGATCACGAGACAAAGTTTGCATGAGAGCAGAAGGTAATGAGGCTGCAGGGAAGCGCACAGGGTGTCACCAGATCCTTTGTTGATCACCTCAAGGGCTGCACACAACACACACCACATGCTGATCCTTTGCTGATCCTCATGTCGCACTTAGTGATTCCCCTTGTGCTCCCTGATTTGAATGTACACATCACCTGAACAGGTCAGCACATCACCACTGCAACTCCTTTCTGCTGTTGATACAAAAAATAAAACAATTATATAAAATAAATAAATTAAATTAAATCATAACATAAGGCCACGGAGGTCCAACCAGAAAAACACCAAGGTCGCTCTGACCCGGCTTCTCGCAAAGTACAGCACTAGTTTCACCAATGGGTTTGTTAACTTCTACGCCACTTCCTGGGTCATAAATACCCAAACTTGTTGCCAAATTATGTTTAAAATCTCCATGATCCAAAGACACCAAGCATTAAATTGGGAAGGTTAAGGACTTTGCCCCTGACCTCCCGTACTCTGTGACGCAGAATATGTGCCATTCGCAGTCAAAATGTACTACAAGTGCACTGGAATGTCAGAACATGGGTGGCTGTTGTGTGTGGTGCTTTTGCTTTTTTGCACTTTTTTGTATGAAAAGCCTACGTGTGTAAAAAATTGGCAAGAGGATGCATTTCACACTAAAATATTGTGCTAAGTGACAGATTTGCATGTTTCTGTAATTACAAGCAATTTTGCATAATTTTGATGAAATTTCAAGCAATTAGGCAAAAGCAAATTAAGTGAATTTCGCACAGCCCTTAAATACACTACATTTGGGCTTACCTTCAAAATATCTGAGTGATTTACAACGGGTCCAAAACTGGGTGGGGTTTTCACAGTCTCCTTGGACGAGATATACATAGGTTTGTGTTTGCGAATACCTAATAGCAAATTTTTGCGATTCTCTATTAGGAAATTACAAACATATATGTTCTACAGTATATTTTACACTATTTGCGATTCCCAGTGGGTTGCAAATAGACCTTCCTCATTAATATTCATGAGGTAGGTCACAATTTGTGAGCCATTGGGAATCGCTAAAGTCACAGGGATGGTAGCCTGATGGGGTCAGCAGACCATCATGTCTGGGACTGCTTTTAAATAAAGCAACTTTTTTTTTTTTTAAATGCAGACCTTTTCCTTAAAGGACAACGGGATGCATTTCAAAAACAAAAATAAAAAGTTTAGGGGCATATTAGCAAGACCCACGTTAAAATTATCGCTGCTTTAGCGGCAGGAAACTGCCGCTAAAACGGCGATAATGGGCTTGCTTAATATGCGTTATAGAATTCAATAGAAGCCCAGGTTAGATGTGCAGGACATCTAACCTGGGCTTCTATTGAATTCCATAACGCATATTAGCAAGCCCATTATCGCCGTTTTAGCGGCAGATTCCTGCCGCTAAAACGGCGATAATTTTAACGTGGGTCTTGCTAATATGCCCCTTTCTCTTTATTTTTAAGAGCAGGCAGTGGTCGGTGGGACTACTGCCTGCTCGTAATAAAACGTTTTTGCAACCATTGACAAAGGGGAAGGGGTTACCACCTACTTGAAGTACGCAGTAAAATGCAAATGTTTTGTGACTGCATTTCGGTCGCAAAACATTCACACATACCACTAAGAGTCGCAGTTAGGAAGGGACGCTCTCAACACGCCCCTTCCTAAAACTGAATCACTAACTGATTTTGCGATTCAGTAATAGGTTACCGAATCGCAAAATAGGGTCTGGTACATAGAAAAAGGCTTTTTGCTTGTCACAAACAGCCCAAGTCTGTGAATCGGGCCATTTGCGATGTGAAAAAAGATCTGTACTTCTGGCCCCTAGAGCCGTTTGCTGGCATTCAATGAATAAGCATGTTACATTCAAAGCCATGGATATTGCTCACAGAGCCATTACAAGTCAGGCCTACTGTACTTCAATAATTTAGGAGATGTATCCCTAGCAGAGCTCTAAGGTTTTCAGATGCCCTTCGATTAGATATCACTCATATTAAACACACTTGCAAGGGTGGCAGAGTGCCAGGGCTTCATCTTACCTCTCCTTCGTTTCTTCTGTTTGGCTCTTGCACTCAGCCTCCTGGCTGCTATGTTTTCTTCTTTTAAGTGCCACTCTTGGAGTCAGAAAACTCATAATCATGGCCTTTGTGTGGTGTCTGTTTTTATAAGTCAGTGTTTGATAGCATAGTGGGTTTGTCACCTCTTTGTAGATAGAGTTCAACTGTGTGAACTCAGAAAACTTGCTAGTTCTGTTAATCTCTGCTGGGTGAACATCTGCACATGCGTAACATGGTTTTTGCAGATCTGTTTGTGTTTAGTATCACTCTCTGCCTTTTTTTAGTCTTTGGTCACATATCTCACTCCCATTTGATGGAATCTATTAAATTTCAACATCAAATATATTTAAATGCCTCTAAATGTACAGGGCCATATTAATGACCCCGTTTGCGTCATGTTTGCACCACACAACATGGTACATGCGAGATGCAAACCTTAAGAGATATTTATGAAGCCATGCGAGGTCACTTTGGAGTGGCCCTGAGTGCCTCCTTAAATCTAGAGTAAAAGCAACACAGTGATTGCGCTGCGTTGCCTTACTCTGCCCTGGAGAGGCATTCCATGGGCATTGCATGGACGTTCTCACGCAACTTCCACGTATTTTGATTCATTCCCGGATTTACCAAAAGTGGTAGATCCACCTTCACAGCGGAGGCGTAACGAGGAGAAATATCTTTATTTCTCCTCTTTACTTTCTCTTTCTATGTGTCTCTCAGGATTGTTTTTGTGCAAGAAGATCTCCCTTCCTGCACAAAAACAACCCTGCATGCAACGGATGTATTGGCGCTAGGCTGCCAAAAGAGTGCCAGCACTGGGGAGATGGCAGGAATGCTCTGTATTGACTTATATACGGTGCATTCAAGCCCTTTCCCTGTCATGCAGTGCAGCGCAGCAAGGTGACTTGCTGCGCTGCTCTGCGTGACCATTTCATAAATCGACCCCTGAATTTTGAAGCTGCCAAATGGCAGTTCACTAGGAAACAACTACATTATCTGTACTACATTTCCATGCTTTTGCTAACAAGCAAACAAACCAAATCATATTTTAGGATCCATTTTTGTGAGCATATGAAAACGTACTGAATTACTCCTTGACAGAGCTATGATTTGTTCCCTAAAGAAATCATATTATGTTCCTTTAAGTGCCTAAGAGCAAATAAAGCTTAGACATGTTTCAAGTACACGTCATTCAATTAGCAGTATTTGTCTATACAATATACCAGGTTTTTTTGTCCAATCCTTTATTCATTGCAGCCCAAATCTATGGCAAGACAATATTTTGAAAATAGTACATCCCTGTTGTTAGACCTGGCTTTTTCAGCGGATTTATCCCCAGACTTTTTGCTTTTGGCCTCCTGTTTCTGACCCGTTTTTGTTGGTTGTATGACTCTGGGCACTTTACCACTCCTATTCAAAGCTAAAGTGCATATGCTCTCACTGTAAATTGTTTTTATGGATTGGTGTTTCCATGATTGGCTGATTTGATTTACTAGTCAGTCCCTAGTCCAGTGCACTGTGTGTGCCCAGGGCCTGTAAATCAAATGCTGCTAGTGGGCTGCAGCACTAATTGTGCCACCCACATAAGCAGCCTGCAAATGTAACTCTGGCCTGCCATTGCAGAGCCTGTGAGCAGTCTAATACTGCCATGTCGACTTGGCAAGTGCACCCACTTGCCAGGCCCTAACCTTCCCTTTCCTTACATGTTAGTCACCCCTAAGGTAGGCCCAAGGTACCTCTGTGGGCAGGGTGCAGTGTATGTGAAAGGTAGGACATGACCTGGTGTGTGTGGCATGTCCTGATAGTGAATTACTGCCAATTTCGTTTTTCACTATTGCAAGGCTACCTGTTCCCATAGGATAGAATGGGGAGTTTGTTTATAACATCTTATAAACATAACTACCCCTGGGAACAAGGTAAGAAAATAAAGTTTGATATGCCTGAACTAAGAATGTTAAAATGCATCTTTTAGTGAGGGTGATTTTTACATTCTGTGTTTGAAAATGCCACTTTTCGAAAGTAGATATTTTCTTGCTTAGCCATCCAGTGTGCCTCTGCTAGGTTTGTGTATTGCATGTCTGGCTTTTGGATGACAGGGGCTGGGGAGGAGCAGTGGCTCCAGAGAGCCTGATGAGTCAGGGCTGGGCTGAATAGACCTTGGCTGCATTTAGAGTAGGGGGAGGAGATTTCCTTTCACCTGAATGGGCCTGGTTTGCCAAGGACAACGCTGTATCCACCTCCTGCCAGGAAGCTGCACCAGAGAGGACAGAACCGGTGGTTTTGACCAAGCACAGGGCTTCTCTGCCACAGAGAACAAAGGATTTTGTAGTATAAATATTGGGTCCCAGTCCCCAGAACTTTAGATCACTTCTAGGAATCAAGAGGAACCTTTGCCAAGGAGAAGAGCCGGAGAAGTTGAGGAGGAATACTGCCCCTGTGCTGTTTGCTGTCTGGGGTTGGCCTGCAGTGGCTACTTGCTGCCAAGGAAAGGAGAAAAGGACTTTGCTGTGTCCCCTGCTTGAGGAAGATCTCCAAGGGCTTGAATTGAGCTTGCCCCCTGTACATGAGGTCTCAGGAACATCAAAGACCTCACCAAACTTCTGGGCAACGTCTCTGGAACCGCTGGTTTCAGTTGCCTGGAGAAGAAAAGGGTAACCGACACTGTCATCGAGTCCGTCGCAGGATTCCATGTTCTGAAAGCACCGCAGAGAGCACCGCCTCATTTTGCAACTAGCCGCTGCTTGCACGCGTCCTGCGGGCATCGCACTCCGCAACGCTTCGCTACACGCTGCATTGACGTCTTCCACTCCGTCGCTGCCCGACTCGAACATCGACCGGCTCCGTCGCCGCATCGTGACCTGCCAGCCCCGCATCGAGCACTGCCTCACCCTGCAACCCAAGCCTTGGTCTCACCGACTCCTTCAACGAGCCACTGCCTGCACCGAGCCGTGAGGACATCGCACGCTGCAATGCTTCCATCTCACATTGCAAGTGCGACGGTTGCCCCGGAACGGCTCGTACCATCGCGTCGGCTGCAACAACAAAAGGTACTGTTTCCGAGTCTGTCGATGCTTTTACTAACCTTTATCGACTCTGGTGGCCGGAATTATTAGACTCTGTCGTATTCAGTATTGCGGTAGCCCCGGATGGAGCTTCTGAGTCAGAGAAACTGTATGTTCATGTTTTTCCTGCAATTTAAAGGTTATTTTGCACAGTAACTATTTTTAAGAGTATTGTATGGTGGATTTTTGTTGTTTGGTCTTGTTTTGGTTTAGATAAAGATTACTTATTTTTCTAAACTGGTGTGGTGTCCATTTGTAGTGTTTTCACTGTATTACTGAATGTTTTCACAAATGCTTTTCACACTGCCTCTGAGATAAGCCTGTCTGCTTGTGCCAAGCTACCAAGGGGGTGAGCAGGGGTTATTTTAGAAGTATATCCCCCTACCCTGACTAGGAAGAAGGGTCCCTACTTGGACAAAGGTACCTACCTCTGCCAACTAGAGACCCCCATTTCTAACACCTGTAAACAAAGTTGTGGGGGATCCACCGGCTGAAATGTCAACCAACGGAGACGGAACAGCCACTGACCCTCCCCCAGCCCTGAAAGTGATTAAGGATGATGAGTAGCCTCTTTCCCCTTCTGACCATGAACGAACTTACCAAATTTGCTCTGGTATGATTGGAAGTAAACTTTGCAGTAAGAAAAAAAGCACACACCGAGCCAAACGGGTACAAAACGCATATCTAATCATAACACAAAATAAAAGTGGAAATTATCTAAAACATTTTCAAATATAGTAGCCACAGACTGCCTCTTTAAAGTGGTGTAACCTGTGATAGGAAGATTCTTTCACTCCCAGAGGCAGGAGATATGAGGACACGAATTGTTGATAGCATCGGAAAATGCAGCAAAGATAACAATAACCTCTGAGAACAGATGGAGGGATGTTATGTAACAAGAGTAGTGGTATGTTGCTCTAAGTGTTAGAATCAGGATGCCAAGGTTACAATTTCAACCGCTTGATCACTCTCCTCCCATATGGCGACCAAGCTATTGAAGATATATTTTCCATTTGTATCACCCTTATTGGTAGGGATTGATCTGTGGGTACATTTTCACAGATTAATGCTGTTGCATCTTTTGCTTCGTATAGCCTCTACCAGGAATTCTCTGGACTACACTGGAATATACTGGACTTAAAGCAAGTGCATGCCCACCGTCTCATCTAATTACCACGTTCATAGTAAAGGTGGAAGGTCCATCCAGAATTGTTATTTAGTACTAAATAAGGACTTAAAACAAACTTTAAAAACTATTGATATATGTGCATAGTAAAAAAGTGGAATCAAGCAACAAAAATCTTTAACTCAATAAAATGCCTAAAATCAACAATGATTCACATTAAAACAGCAATATGTCCCCAAGTTACAATCAAGTCACAATGCACTGTTTTCAAATACTCCGGGTAAAACATGCAATTCTTACAGTACAGTTGACAAACCTTAGATAATTGTGATAGCTAGAGAAATTATGGGAATGCAGAATATTACAAATTGAAACCTGTCAGTAAATGCAAATAAGTTCTCAAAGTTCATTTACAAAAGCAATTTTCTCCCAAGTTTGTATTAAGACCTGAGGGATGGTCTATCACTGTCTTACTGTGGTCAGGATGCCTCCACTATCTTCTAGGCTTAATTTGCCCCAAAAGCTAGATGTTCCCTTAGCTATGGGTAACCCATATGCCAGGTTACAGGGGGTGATTGCAAAGACTTCTCCACTTGCAAACATTCTGATGTTTGCTTTCATTAATGGAACACCATCATGCTGTGTCAAGAAGGCTGGCAAGCAGCACCTCTTGGTACATCACTTGCATGCCAAAACTATTGGAGTGCTGCAACCATTCAGGATCAAAGGTAAGGGGTTCAAAAGGGGTTGCACTCTTGAGACTACTGGTTAAGGAGATCACTTTTGAGTCTGCCTGTTCTTCAGTACACTACCTGTCTGGTGAGTACTAGGGGCCAGATGTTGCATGCCAACTTTTTTCAATCAGTATTTGATTTTGCAAGATGACCTATGTACTATTAGGTTGCTTCACACTCATCAGCTATAATAGGTCACGGAATGACTTGCCTAATGAATATTAATTAGACAAGCTGCCATTTGTGACCCCCTGTGATTCGCTACAAATGCAGGGATGGCCTGCAATGGACAGCAGACCACTATCCTTTTGTATGCATTTCCAAATGGAATACTTAAAGGAAGTGATGATCCTTTAAAAAAAAGTCTTCAGTCTGGGAAAACATCAGGGGGCATGCAGTGGTCCCATGGACTACTGCCTTTATACCCTGAGACTGCCATCACGATTCCAAAAGGAGGGTCCTTCCCCTCTGTGAATCAGTTAAAACCCCCTCTGAGGTGTGGGTAACTGTTCAATGGGGCGTGCCTGGAATTGCTGTTGCAAATGTTTGATACATTGCCTGCAAATCACAATTTGGAAGAAGCGCCTCTGTTATGCCCCTTCCCAACTGCAATTCAGTATGGGTTGCAAAACCAATTTTACACGTTTTCCACCTCCTTAAATACATTTTGTACATAAGAAACTGCCATTCTGTGGTCACAAACCCGCAGGGTGTGCAATTGCAGAATTGCAAAATTGCCTTGCACATCTGGCTCTTGCTTTTTTAATTTGTGGGGGCTGTGTGATGAAGGGCACATCAAATAAGCCAAAAGGAAACAAAATACAGGGGAACGTCAGGTCCAAAGGACAATATTACATGGATGGGCCAGCTGATGGTGCAAGCTGGTGGCTACTTTGCTTACAAGGCTAATTGTCTGGTTGCATTACAGCTAGTGTTGTAGAACAACCCAAAATCTGACTCCTGTTCTGCTGTTGGTGGTTATTCTGTATCTGTTGACCTTGCTACAGGGAGCTGTTGCTACATCAAGTTCACTGAAAGAACAGAGTAATGCCCTTTGAACATCTAGGCAATATTTCTATATACATTAAAAAATGGAGTGTTGACTTGAACAGGAAGACACAGTTAGGAGTTCGGTCTCTGTGGTGCTCTGCTGCTGAAAATTACAGAGCAATTAAAGAGATAAGTATAATACCTCTTTTCTTGTGTTGACTAAAAATAGTCACTGAAGGTGGGAAATACTAATTTCTCTTTCATGGGAAAACACACACAGCATCAGTGGTTGAAGATTATAGTGTTTCTCGTTTTCCAAACTATAAGTTTGAATCAAAGATGTTTATCTGTAAATAATTGATGTATCCTGTATGAACCACCTAATAAAGGCATGTCCACAGGCAGAAAGTGGGGTCAAAGTGTCCCCTGTGCTGTCAACACAGATTGTTCTCAAAGCTGCTGTTCAGATAATATGGCTTCTTTATCACAATGTCTTCAAAAAGAGAAAGGTGCTGTGCCTGTAATCTCTTTAGTGGTGCAGTTTTCATTCTTGTCTTTTAGTGCTTGTTAAGGATGACTTACAGTCCTTTGAATGAGGGGTATGCCTGTTTGTCAGTCATCTGTATTCTTTGCCTTGCATGTTTGGGTAAATAATGGAGCTGCTATAAAAACAGAACAATTGCCTAATTGCCTCTTCTTGGCTTGTAATTGCTGTCATTAACCATTTTTGGATGTTTTTACTGTTGGTATGATGTCTACAAAGTATGATTTGTGTCTTTGGTGCTGCATTGTCTTTACTCATTTTGATAATTAGGGAAATGTGCATAGTTTGTGCTCATTAAAATGTTTGACTGAAGCTCAGGCCCTCTTTGTAACTTGTAACAGTGTTTGGCTCTTTCGAAACCATCTTTGTTGTTTTCCCCTGAGTGGGAGTCTTTGTTTTGGCCAATGCTGCTTCACTAGATATCCCTATTGCGGCACACGGGTCTCCTTGTCCAATGGCACCAATTATGAAAGTTAGGGACATTGAATTGGGTGGATTAAGTCATATGCGATCCAAATATGGGATGGAGGGATTTGTTTAGCTGTGAGGGTGGGGATTTTCTTTGTCTATTTATTCAACAACAAGCACATATTAGTGTGTTTGGTATAAAGGGTTCCAGAACGAATATTCTGAGTTATATGCTGACCCTACAATAATGAGACTTACAATCTTAAAAAAGTGCCTGAGGGGCATATTATCAAGAAACGGCGTTAAAATTATCGCCGCTTTAGCGGCAGAAAACTGCAGCTAAAGCGTCGATAATGGGCTTGATAATATGCCCTGGAGAATTCCAATAGAAGTCCATGTTCTGGTGTCAACATGGGCTTCTATTGGAATTCTCCAGGGCATATTATCAAGCCCATTATCGACGCTTTAGCAGCAGTTTTCTGCCGCTAAAGCGGCGATAATTTTTAACGCCGTTCTTGATAATATGCCCCTATATGACCTTTGCTCAACCGCAAGGTCAATATATGCGACTTTGTAGGTGTCTGATGCTTTCTTGTAAAAGAAGCATCTTTGTTGCTACTGCCTCCGGCAAAGGGTCAAGTTTCACTCCAATGAAATCATTCTTAGCCATTGATTTGGTCTTTAGGGAAAACGAAGAGCAGCATCTTCAGCCGATACAAACTCAAGTGTAGAACTGTATCACACTTTGGCTTTGTACTGTGATCAAAGTGGTGTCAGCCAACACTCTGTCCATTTGTAGCACGTGAATAATTTACAGACGGAATACATTGTGCTTCGCCCTGACTGAAGCTGCCTTCAGAGGTTCCATGGGAGCTGTGCTTTGTCGCATTGGGGATATTTTAAAAGTTTGGTTTGCTGGAGGCAACATTTCTGTAGCTTGGTAGCTGAGGGTTGTTTAAGGTTTCTGAAATGAATGCCATCATTTTGTGACATATATAAACTGATCTGCCTTTTAAATTTGGCATTAATAAATATGTTCAATTTTTTTCAGACGATTTCCCATGAATGCTGTTTCCTTAATCCTTTTTTCAAATGCGAAATATTCCACTTATGGCTGTAAAATGCATGTATTTATGTTTGCATCAATAATGGGTTAATATTCGAAGTTTGCCTTTTGAGAACATGGTGCACCGAATCAGTCAAATTCGGAAGCTCCCAGAAGGTCAAAAAGAAGCAGAGTAATCAAATCTGGGGTCAAAGGAGCCCAAGGGAGGGGAAATGAAAAGGCCTGTTATTTTATCACAGAAGTTTTAGATATTTTTGGGATATTAAATCCAAGATGTAAGACTCTAGAAGAGAAACTGAGGAGAGGGCTGCTGGAAACAAGGGTTAAGAGGAGGACAAATGTGCCCCTAAATGATGGACCCGAAACAGTCAGAGAGGCAGAGCACCATGAACAAAGGTAAACACAATAAAAAAAGACTTTCCAAGCTAAGCAGAGTTGCTGTCCCTAGCGGAATGGGAAATAAAAGAAATCTAAATGCCACAAGAAGAGATATCAAAACAAATAAAAGATGAGAAGGGGGTCCTTATAAAGAAAAGGATACAACAAGTTGTGACTTCCAAATGACCCAACAACATCATCATGAAAGTACCTTTGAGCCAGCAGCTACTGCCACACGTGTTAATCATTTTGAAATTATAAGTGTCAATACCACAGGTAAAGGAAAACAGGATTTAAAATCTAAAGACCAAGAGGATTTGCAAAACACACTAAAACCACCATAGACAAACCCGGATAATCCAGAAGTCAATGGACGATTCAGGTTAAAAGTGAGGACAGTGGAAACTAAAAACCCTTGTCATCAAAATGAGAACAAGAACCTTCATTTAGACTTGGGCAGTGAATACCAGTGACTAAGACTGAAAACATTTCACTTATCATAAATGTTCAGCATCAAATGTCTAAGTAACTCCCCATTCTTAAAGTAATCGTGAACATGTTCTTCACCCAATGAAGTCCAATGTACGATTCAACCATCGATTATACTGGTCCCTTGAGTCAGTCCACCACACGTTAAGATTCTAGCCTTGAGTTGTTCAGCATTTGAGGCATTGAAAATCCAGAGTAAAGATGATAGAACAAAATTACAAAAAAGGTATTATGATTCATCCGTGAATTTCCAATTGCCCCCAGGAGAGATCACTAGGCTCAGAATGGTCCATCTGTTTCTAAATGGCATTGAATAAAGAAATGTGTCTTCCCCGCAAAATAAACATTTAACTCTGCCTACAACTATCTTGACTAAGACCTGGTTATGCACATTACTAAGGGGCAGAATCAAGATGACCTAATTGATGGTCCTCATCTCTTTTGTGTCAAAATACGTAGCCTGCCATTCTGAAGAGTTGTGATGAATGCTCTGTCTTGTTATTGTTTGTCATTCAAAAAGACCAGTGAAAACAGAAAATATCCGCATTGGAAAAGAGTTTGTCCATTCTGGAAACTGATACTCAGAATAGTGCTGCATGAATTTCAAAGATTTGACTGAGAGAATTCCAAGATGTCCACAGCCCTCCTGAAGTCAAAGATGCGGTCTAGTTGTGGCCACGAGAGCTGTGTCTCTTGGTAATGTGCACATGCGAACATCGTGCTGCGCACTTCAACTGTAGTCTTGAGGTGGTGAGGTAGTGTTTCTTCACCACACATTCTTTGAGGTGAATCTTTGGTAAATTCCAGTCAGAAGTTAGTGTATCTGAACAGTGCATGTACAACTTGGATGGAGAAACGTCCTCTGAATCCAATAGAGAGTAGCGTCTCAATCTGCATCATCTCATCCTTCTTGAATAACATTCCTGTTAGAGACTTGTGTTCTACTGGCAGTCAGCTGTTCTATAGAGGTAATCTCTCCAGTCTCCGGATGCAGTGAATTCTACTCGTCAGAGTGAACATGTATAAAAGAAAGGCTTGCATCTTGTGGACATGTGGCAGCGCACAGCAAGGCATTTAATGAACAAATTCTTCTAGAATTTTGGGCAAACAAAAGGGTGTGAAATATTTCAAGAAAAGACTAAAACAAAAGCATATAAGGAAGTCTTCTACATATGTATATAGATTTTATATAAATATATATATATATATAGAGAGAGAGAGAGAGAGAGAGAGAGAGAGATATACATACAGACAAAACACCTCATTTGCTCAAAAAAAGAGATGGAACCGGCACTCCGTTGGTTTTCACTCTGGCTTTATTTTTTCATGAGTGTTGCAATCATCTATGCGTTTCGGCTGCTGGCCGCAGCCTTGTTCACGATGACGAGCCCCATTTGCTTTTTTGTTTAAATACATAATTACTTTCTTGGAAAATTCACATAGAAAGAGGACAATTGGTATTGTGGTTTCAAACATACTATGTAGGGTAAATAGTAGCACCATCTTGGAACATATATTCCTGTACAATTCTCACATTATTTTCTGTCCCAAAAACAATTCATCACCGTTTTAAATATAATTCAATTGGAAGTTCCGTTTACATGATATTTCTCGTTCTGAGAACAGCTTCCCCCTGATGGGCCACATCTTTCAGAGGTTCCGAGACCCATGTGCAAATTATGCAGAAAAGCTATGAGAGCTTCATCCACCCCTATGTCCCTCAGCACAGTCCACAGTATAGATCTTACCATGGTGTCAAATGTTGTGCTGAGGTCCATGAAGGCCAGATGTATACTTTCCTTTTTGCAACTGTATATTTATTGACAAAAAGGTAAAGATTCAAGTTTTGCTCTATAGTTCCTCGGCCTGGTCTGAACCCATATTGGATTTCAGACAAGATTTCATTGCTATTTGTCCAGCCCATTAGCTGCTTTAGCAAAATCCTTCCTCATACTTTTACTTCAGTGTCCAACAGAGAAATGGGGCAAATCCCTTTTTTAAAGATTGGCACAATCACTGATTGCTTCCATGATAAAGTGATATAACTGCGTGCCACAGCATTCAGATGTTGGGTAATTAGAGGAGCCCAAAGATCTATACAAGATTTAAAAATGTCTCCGGGCACCCTCCCCGATGTGTCTTCAACAATGCCTTCTCTCACCTCCCCCAATTCAAAATGTAACTTTAATTCTGCAGCAGAAGGTGCAATGGGAGCAATATTACTGATGCTTGCATATATTCTTTCTCAGTGGGATACCCATTTCTGTGTTGGTATGATGTGGCTCATGTCTAGAGCTGCTACCTCATTAAATGTAGGGTTGTTCACCACTCTCCAAAAAGCTGAACTGTCTCTTGAGCTACAGGCCTCCTTAAGCTCCTCCCAGGCTTCATCTTTCAAGGCACACATTTGCTTCCTGCATGCCTGTGCATAATTCCTCCTAGCCACTTTTACTACTAATAGTGAACTAGGCTTTTGTTTCTCCTTTATTTGTTTCTTTGTCTGTCCAATTCACCAACGCCTTCACAATCAAAGTGTGTTAAACAAATAAACTTCAAACATCAGCAATAATATTAAATGGATGCTGCAATTGTTTAAATTCACCAGTACCCTAGTTCCAGACGTGTTCTGCATTTTTCTTGGTGGGCATGTTTTGATGGGCAGAAGCATTGTCTTATGCATAGTGATCTTAAGTGTCATCTTTATAAGACTGATCAAGCATTTTGCAGCTTCTTCCCTATCAGCAAAATTCCCTTTCAGAGAACCTTTATTGTGTACTTATTTATCATCGCTGAGAGGAGGAGGAAGCTCAGAAGTGAAACAGAGCGCACACTATGAATTGATCACTTCCCCTTATCTTCACCAAGCACCCACACATTCAAGTTATGGTGCTCATGGCGTTGCCATGGCGTTCGTACTGATAAAGATGAAGATAGCCAATTCAAGACAAACCCCACACCTGCAGGTGGGAATCCAGGTGGGAGGCAACGCCTCTTTTGAAAAAACAGACATCGTCTTCTGGTCCCCTTGTTTAAAAGCCAAACATTGAGAACCAGCCTGCACTCAATGCCCCTCCAAGCATCTCACCCATCCGATGCTATTACTCAGTTTCCAACCACAGCTAAAGTCCACAATACTGTACAGCAATTTCTAGTGCAGCATTGAAATAGAAGGTATAAGAAGGGTGTTTGAAAGGGTCCTTGAGGTGAGGGGGTACCATACCAGCCAATCACCATGCTCCACTGCCAACTCCACGTGCCCCCATAATTACCCCAGCTCCTATGTTCTTTTTAAACTCCTAACCCTTGTTTATGAAATGCTTTGCAGTACTACTAATTATAGGACCCCAGACAAAGCTACCATGGGGTTCTATCCATTTGTGCTGCTGGCCAGGTCAGGCACCTGAGGAAGAGAATGTCCATCGAGGTTTGAAGGACCAATCCTCCGAAGGTGGTCAGGTCTTTACAAATACACTATTGATTGATTGATTGATTTCTGCAACAGTGCTTGTGCGCTAAAAGGGCTTAATGGCAGGAATCTTGAGCTGAAGGTGGTGCTCATTTATACTTAACCCATTTGAGAGAACGATGAAAGACCATAGGGAAAGAGATAAGGGGACATAAACGTGAAGGTCAAATCCAGATGGCCGGAGCAAGTACCGAAAAAATTGTTCCAACAAATCTGCATCCACAACATGTAGGTTTAATTAGGAAGAGTGCAGATCAGGATCTAATCAATCTCCCAGGCATGTATATTTATGCAACTGGTATTAAATGAAAGCTGGTATAGTAGACCGTAGAAATGAGTATGAGTAATGCATGTTTAGAGTGGCACAGTGGACGAAACACTATGGGTTAGGTTGCTAGCTAGAGCGACTGCCTGTGGATTAGACTGCATGCAAGACTTTTTCCCATCATCTTTTGTTGGTATGAGTAAAACACAACACCTTGTACATGAGGAACTCTTGTACATGAAGCCAGCGTAGGTCAATAGAAAGTGGCAAGCACTAAACTGAATGGTTAGGAGCTGCCCATAACTAACCTTTTTGGCAGCTTGACTTGTGGTCATCTTGCTACTTTTGCAACCTTTGCAATCAACTTCAGCATGTAAGATATCTTCATAAAAGTGTTTGTAACCATCCCAGTCATGGCTGTCACGCCACTACATTAATACATTGGACATGACAGGCATTTTGTGTTAAGTGGAATCCCCAGTTTATATCCATCACACTGGCTATTCTGCTGATGGCATATGTGGGCACTGGAACGCAACAGCACAGAGCAGTAAGGACGACACTCACTGAAGAAGCAGGGCTGATTTCTTCAGCTATGGGAAGTGTGAGAATCATTTTTGCCCTGTTCACCCCCATTGTTTGACTCATACTTGTGGGAACTGTCTCTGACTGTGCCCTGGGCTCTGCTAACGAGGTCCAGGTCTAGGTATAATTACAATTGGCAATGACAGACCCTGTGAGTCCCTAGTATATAATAGGACAGGAGGTTTAGAGGCCCAGTAGATTTCCTCCACTGGAGTGTGCACTACTGTGTCACTTTTAAAAGCAGTCCTGCTTTGCAGACTGTCTTCAAAAGTAAATTCTATGCAAATCTGGTGCCAAAGGTACTTCCAAAGTGGTAATCTACATTATTTTATGTCTAGGTCACCCCCAAGGTCTCCTCAAGTTGTCCCATGGTGGGGAGCCTTTGAACTATGAGCAGAGGCATCATATAGGATATTTTATAAGCCCTGGTGAGGGAAAAACTGCCAACTTTGTTTTCCCCCATTGTAGATTATTAGCTCCATAGGCTGACATTCGAATATGTTATTTAAGTATAAATATTGCTTGGAAAGAGCTCAAAATGTTGTTCAAAGACTTAAAAGATCATCCAAGATAAATCCAACAACTTGCCAATGTGGAATATATCCTAACTAGTACAGCAACAAAGTTATAGAACTTTGGGCCATATTATCAAGAACGGCAATAACATTATCGCCGCTTAAGCGGCAGGAAACTGCCGCTAAAGCGGCGATAAGGGGCTTGATAATATGCCCTATAGAATTCCAATAGAAGCCCAGGTTCTGGTGTGAAGGACATCAAACCTGGGCTTCTATTGGAATTCTATAGGGCATATTATCAAGCCCCTTATCGCCGCTTTAGTGGCAGTTTCCTGCCGCTAAAGCGGCGATAATGTTATCGCCGTTCTTGATAATATGGCCCTTTCCTTTTTGGGAGCCCAAATCCTGCCTTCTAGCAGCCTTTTCCTGATTGGTCAGCCTTAACAGGCTTAGCCAGGCTGCTTTGATGAGGAGATAAGTGACCGCATAGAGCAGAGGTTATCTGATGGGGACAGTTCTGAGCTGCAAGGAACAGGCCAGGGCGGGGGCAGGGTAAATCACACTGGGCTTTAAAGACAGCAGGACAGTAAGAAATGCCAACCAGGCCTCCCCCTCCCCTGTAACCTAAGCTATATGTCAGACCTGGGAAAAGAATGTTCAGGAGGTGGAGAAGAAGTTTTAATGGATATGAGCCACACTAGTAGGTTGATTTAGCCAGCTCGTACTCCAAAGAAGAGGAAATCTTCATCTTGAATTTTAAAGTGCAGTGCTTTGTGGGACAAGATATGGCATACTTTGGAGGAAGCTGTTATGCTGTTGGGTGGCACCCGGCACCTCATTGGACAGTGGTGCCCCCCTGATTGTCACACCAGATCATTGAATAAATATGTGAGATCTGCATAGCAACTCGGATTTGCTGCCTGAAACTATAAGAAGAAGGATTGCCCTGCTGGAACCCTTGTCTGTACCACACAGGTTTGCTCCCTGAAGGACTGCTCCTATTGCACACTTGGAACTACAGCCCTGAGGACTTTAACTTGCTTCAAAAATGATTAAGGAGTGGACTCCCTGAAAGCAACAGGTTAACAGAGCTTCCCTGCACGATCTCCCTCAAGAGGTCCCCAGCCTGGAGTGCATCCAGTGGACTTTTAAGGATTTGGCCAGGTGCATTGTGGGAATTGTAGTCCGGACTTCCAAGGACCATCCGAAAGCATCTGTACCCTTGGATTTGGGGTTTGGACACTTTGAACCCTCCAGAGGAGCTTCAGGAAGAAGTTCCGGAATTTTGGAGAAGTTTGGAGAAACTTTTGGAAAAAGCTCCATAAGTGGACCTATCCGACTACGAGAGTCAACCCAACTACCTTTGACCACGACCCGGCCTGGATTTCAGGCTCATCCCACTGAAAGCTCCAGACTTCCAGGATTTGACCGGGGCCTCGAAGAAAAGCAATCTGACTATGTTGCATCGTGGCCTGCTGGAGGGGACAGCATGACATTGAGAGAAAATCCTCCAGAAAAGTTTCTAAGTGTGAAGGTAACATTTTGACCGGGGCCTCCCGCTTAGTGTATCCAGCCAGGGCTTCATCACGTCGGCCTCAAACTTTGACTTTGTCCCGGTCAAGCGCTAACCAGATGACCCAGGTTGGTGCTATGTGTTTTTAAGCACTATAAAGTTGTTAATTTTTAAAAATTCATATCTCAGGTTCCCTATATTAGATATTGTCATTTTGGTGTCATTTTAAAGATAAAAATATTTCCTATTTTTATAAATTTGTGTGGGATTTTTATTGTGTTGTGTCTTACTTATTTAATGTATTGGTGTTTTTAAATGCTTTACATACCTGTGTCCTGAGTTAAGCCTGCCTGCTCGCAGCCAGCTACCAAGGGCTGAGCCAGGGGCTTTTGTATTGAGACCTTGTCTGGACCTTATATTGCGTGGGTGTCCTTATTGCTAGTGGTAGGTGCATATTTGCCCCTACCAATAACCCATCCTCCAACAGGAAGCATGTATTTGACATTTCTCCGACATTGTAGTGCATGGATAGTGAAGTTTTCCGTACAGTGTAATGGAAGCACTATCTAGGTGGACTAACACAACTAATGCTGTTAGAGCTTCTCTTTATACTGGTTAGTAATACTCTTTTTAGTGATTATATGAGCTCTGACAAACAGCTAAAGTTGTCTTTAGCTTGTCCTAATAACATGAAAATGTTAGTAGCATTGAAAATGATTTTGGAAAGGGGAACAAAGCCCCAAATGCTCTAAAAATAGAATTAAAGGACAAAGGCAAAGGTAAGATGGAATGCTCTCACCATTTGCTCTTCTTTATAAGAAAACAGAGAAGAAATCAAAGAGAGATGGTGAGAGGGTTTGGAGTAACTTACCCCATGAAATAAGACAGAATATCCTTTGGCATCCGGAAGGAACGAATACACTAGAAGCAATATGCCAGAGATGTGAAGTGGAGCCAAAGACATGATAAGTGAGAAAGGTGTGGCTGAAACTAGGTAATCTATGCAGGGTCAATGTATTGATAGGATAGTTGGAAGGCATCGCAGTGGGGTATGTGCATCAAAATAAGCAGTGGCAGATATCTGAAATCACTCATCATGCATAGTTGTTTAATGGGCTCGCTTGCTTAGTGTGATAAATGCCTTCTTCATTCTAAAGACCCCCTATTTATATCCCATTTTGTGAAGGCCTCCCTTATAATCCACTAGCTCCCTAGAATACCTAAATGCATTTACTGATGTTTAGGAAGGTGCCATGGAGAGATGGGCAACCTTTTAATGGTCATGCAAAATACCTAACCAGATGGCTGTTGATGCCCTTGATGCTGTCATCTTGAAAAAGTAAAAAACATGGCTCTACAATTAACTGCATGCTGCTGACATTGTGTGTGCCCTATAAGTGATAATTTCATCTTTGCCTGATTAATAAAATGAGGAACATTAATTTAGATTAGATTGTCCTGTCGATCCACAAGAATGCTGTGGGATCCTTGGGCTCTCCTCAGGCTGATACTAGGACTTATCAAGGTCCAGAGGTACTTAACTATGTTATTGATCACTTGGACACTTACTACTTTGGTTGTGTTCTCCTGTACTACTTTGGGACAGATCCTTGGGAAAATGTGTTTTCAGGAAAGATAGCCGAATTTGAAAGTATAGCCTGCGGGACAATATGTAATGAGGATTCATAAGATGCTTAGCAGTTTTACCTTTCCCAATTCTGGAGGTTCATGGTACTAACAAGTGTATCTGTTCCAACTGTAATTGGCCTAGTTTGTAAGTACCTTGGCTGTTCACTTTTTACTAATATACTTCTGGGATGTCATTACCCTCCCAGAGATAGGCTTGAAAAACCCAAAGGATGGGATGAAACACGGGTCAGCTGAATCATCTGTTATTTTTCATTACTGGGCTACATCATCTGCTATTTGTCATTACTGGAACACGTGTATTGACTGTTTGACTGTATCAGGAAGAAGTTAAAAACCATCTACTGTGTTACACGAAGTCTGGCCTTTTTGTTGAAAGAATGTTTAAGGATTGAAAACTGTTTGGCATATTTGCTATACTCACATCAAACAGGGTGTCAGTTTGATGAATTGATTAGGTTATCTGTACATCGAGTGCTCCACTATTCATTTTTGATATTGTTCTATTTTTTTATACAAACTTTTATAGATATCTCAAACTTTTGGGCAAGAGGTGGCCTCTTTTTCCAAAGAGCTACAGCCTTTGGGTAGTGATCTTTTAGGAGAGGTCAGCGTTCTGACTACACATGAAATGAGACATAGCCATATGAGTT
This sequence comes from Calotriton arnoldi, assembly GCA_963921515.1. Lineage (NCBI taxonomy): Eukaryota > Metazoa > Chordata > Amphibia > Caudata > Salamandridae > Calotriton > Calotriton arnoldi. Next base: position 131,223 of record CAWUFW010007386.1, read on the forward strand.
TGCCTTTTTTTTACACGTATATCAGGTTACCAGATGAGTCCATATCACCAAGGATTCAATATTCCAGTCTTGGGCTTTTCATTTACAAATCAATATTTTCAAGTGTGGTAATTCAATTGTATCAGGTGAATTGTGTAAGGATTACCACATTCAGGGCCGAGCTGGAATCCAAACCAGGCCTGACACAAAATAAGCAACTAAAATGGCATCATGGGCGCATATGTGGAATATGGCAGCTGTTAGACCTGTCATCATTGGCGTGGGTTTCCCCTGTATTTTTGCCTTTGCCTCCTGATATTTTGCTGTGTGTTGGACTTCGTTTTTCTCGATCTAGATGCTTTGGGCACTTTGCCACTGCTGTTCAGTGCCAAAGTGCAAGTGCTCCCTCTGTAAATTGTTGTTATGAATTGGTGATTCCATGATTGGCATATTTGATTTACTGGTAATTCCCTAGTACAGCTAGTGGGCCTGCAGCAGTAATTTTGCCACCCACATGAGCAGCCTGTAAATGTAACTCAGACCTGCCACTGCAGTGTCTGTGTGCAGTTTGGTACTGCCATGTCGATCTGGCAAGTGCACCCACTTGCCATGCCCTAACCTTTCCTTTTCTTACATGTGAGTCACCCCTAAGGTAGGCCCAAGGTACCCCTGTGGGCAGGGTGCAGTGTAAGTGAAAGGTAGGACATGCCCTGATGGGGGTGGCATGTCCTGATAGTGAAATACTGCCAATTTCATTTTTCACTGTTAAAAGGCTATCTGTCCCATAGGATAGAATGGGAGTTTTATTTATAACATCTTATAAATATAACTTCCCAATGGGACAAGATAGGAAAAAAAGGTTAGTATGCCTGAACTCAGAATATAAAGATTCATCTTTTAGTAAGGATGATTTTTACATTCTGTGTTTGAAAATACCACTTTTAGAAAGTAGGTATTTTCTTGCTTAGCCATCCTGTGTGTCTCTGCTAGGTGTGTGTATTGACTGTCTGGCTTTGGAGTGACAGAGGCTGGGGATGTGCATTCTGTTCAGACAGCCACTTGGGGGGTGAGGTGTGTCCTGCCTTTCCAGGGTGAGTCAGGGCTGGGCTGAATAGACCTGGGCTGCATTCAGAGTAGGGGGAGGAGATTTCTGTCACACCTGAATGGGCCTGGGCTGCCTTAGACAATGCTGTCTCCACCTCCTGCCAGGAAGCTGCACCAGAGAGGACAGAACTGGTTTTGGCTGGGCAAAGGGCTTCTCTGCCACCAAAGAACAAAGGAATTTGTGCTATAAAGACTGGGGCCCAGACCCCTGTACTTTAGATTACGTCTGGGATTCAAGAGAAACCTTTGCCAAGGAGAAGAGCTGGAGAAACTGAGGAGAAGTACTGCCCCTTTGCTGTGTGCTGTCTGGGGTTGGCCTGCAGTGGCTGTTTCTGCCAAGGAAAGGACAAGGACTTTGCTGTGTGCTGTGTCCCCTGTTTGAGAAAGATCTCCAAGGGCTTGAAGTAGAGCTTGCCTCCTGTTTTGAAGTCTCAGGGATACAAAGACTGCACCCCCAGCTCCCCTGAACTTCCTTGCTGGGAGTTCTGACCTGCCAAGAGGTGCCTGCTGCTGTTCTGGGCCTCTGGAGGATGTTCCTGCTGTTGGGAGCTGGAAAAGCGATGCAACTAAGAGAAGCGTGACGCAACTGCACCTGTTTCCGACACATCGCTGAAGAAACCGACGCAGCGCCTGCCCCCGGCTCGAGAAATCGCCACACGCCGCATCGAGTGCACCGATCTACGAAGTCTGAGATCACCGCACCGATTCCGACGCTGGGCTGGCTGTGCGGCTGCAAGAACCAACGCACTGTGGGACCGCGGCTGGAGAATCCAACGCATCCCCGATCCTCACGCATCGCATCTGAGCGCCCCGCCTACAAGTACGCCGGGGTCGCAGTAAGAAACCGATGCATCTCCTGCCCGCACAGTAAGAAACCGACGCATCATCTCCCCTTTAGTAAGGAACCGACGCATCACCGCCTCTGCGTGGCAGTAAGGCACTGAGGCATCACTTCCCCTGAAGTAAGGAACCAATGCATCACCTTCCCTGGGCGTAAGGAACCGATGCATCACCTTCCCTGCAACAGTTTTTGTTTGTGTGCATGACGCATCCAAGGTACTTTGTGTGAAACGTGTCGCATCTGCAATTTGCTTTGAACAGAACTGTTTCTACCTTTTAAAAGTCATATTTTTCTTACTGTATTGTGGATTTTTGTTGTTTTGGTCTTGTTTAGTTTAGATAAAGATTACTTATTTTTCTAAACTGGTGTGGTGTCCATTTGTAGTGTTTTCAATGTATTACTGTATGTGTGCACAAATGCTTTACACATTGCCTATGAGATAGGCCTATCTGCTCGTACCAAGCTACCAAGGGGGTAGCAGGAGTTATTTTAGAAGCGTATCCCCTTTACTCTGACTAGGAAGAAGGGTCCCTACTTGGACACAGGTGCAAACCATTGCCAACTAGAGACCCCCATTTCTAACAGCAGCCCACCCAGCTCTGAAAACAACCCCCTTGCCAGCAGCCCACTGGGAAAATGCCAGAGTAGCAGAATGAACAGTCTGGCTATGCCCCTCTTCCACTCTTGAATGCATGAGGCTGTTAAAACTAACCTAGGACAGGAGCAATGTATCCTTGCCAACAAGGAATCAATCATCTAGCAGCCAGATGTATATAGTGGCACCCATCCAAAACTTTCACATTATTTATAGCAAGAAATATATGGGTTAAAGTACCCACGGCAGTACATTATAAGGATATTGCAAGTCACGTAGAAGTTGCATGAGCATATAGAGGAATGAGGTCGAAGGCTGATATCCTTTATGTGGTCATGGTATGCCGAAATGACAAACACATGGAACATAATAGCCAAAGAAGTCTGACCCAAAGCCCATTCTATCACTTTTAATCTTGTTGTGCTTTTTAAAGAATTGATGACATGGGTGCACCATACAACTAAAGCTGTTTGCACCCAGACTAATGAAACAACCAGTCCTAGAATACAAAAAGGGCACTGTATCTTGATATGGGGTAAGCTGTTACAGTGCATGCATGAAAACAAAAACTACCCTTGACTGAGAACGGCCATTCACTGGTTCTGTTCTGAATTTACTGCAAACAAAAAGTAATTGCTTCCCATTTCCTTGTGTGACCTCTGGCTATTTTTCTGGTTTCCCATGTTTCTCTTGAAATAGGGCTGTGTCTTTTACGTTTGTTGCTGTAACAGTAATCGGAGGTCTTGCAACATTTCAATGTTAGTTTATTCTATTAACCTTGACATTTTATAGACACGTGTTAAAAGAGAAATGTAATATTAAAATCAATATTGACTATCAGCAGTAAAAATGCAATAGCTGCGGTGATAAAACGCTGCAAGAGCCTGGGAGACAAATAATAGTGCAGAACCACCCTGGATTTAAATGGTTGTAAAGTTCATTCATTTGGAATCATAAAACAGCAGGACACTTTCGTTGAATTTATGGTCGTCATTATTACAATGTCGTTAATAACACTGCGGATGACAGGGCCATGATGGATGGCCCATGAAAAAGGGTTACAATTAAAGCAGCATTTACGGTGTATGTTCAAATCATTTCTGCCTTTTCCTGTCCCTCTCAAACAATAATCGCTGCTGTAATCTTGCAATTAACAAGACAGAGTTCAGAGGGCGCTGTTTCTTATAGTGCCTGGGGGAGGCCATTTTGAGTACCGAGCTGAACATAGCCTGAGCCATCATTAGACATAGGAAATAGCAAAACTGAAGCACAGATTTACAAACATTGGGGCATATTCTCAAGGACTTATCGCTGAGTTAGCTGCACTTTATCGCAGCCAAAGTGGTGATAAATACATCGCACCATTCACAAGCTGGTGCTAACAGCCGACATCACCAGTATTCCTGCGATAGCAGCCGCAAAAAACATCGCCACGGATGACACCGGCAACTAACGCTAATGAGATGCAGAGTAGGCGTTCCCGTGCAAAAACCCGCGGAAACACCACTTCGCAACATTCACAACGACCAGCCAGATCGGCGATAAGACCACAAAACATGCGATAAGGCGCATTAGCAGCAGAGATTTAACACCTGCTCCTACCTGGTGTTAAGTCGGACGACAACCTGCACCACAAAAGGGAGCCCAGCCCACAGCCACACCAGAAGAACAACAGATGCCATGGAGCTACTGACCATGCAGTTCGGAGCCCCAAGAGGGCCACAACACCCACCGCCACCCCCTAAACAGGCCCCCCCATGCCCCCCCGTGGCCCTACCCCGCCCCCCCCCGCCCCCGGACAAAGATATCTCACATCTACCTCACAAATTCATGAACACAACAATTCGCCTGATGTCGCACAAGTACACCAACCAACATCCATGTGTTGTTCGAAAAAGGAAAAACACACATACATCGCAGAAGTCCAAAAATAATCAATTTATTCAAATTCCAATCAACATCAATAATTGGAAGAGTCATGGCGGGTCTTCTCCGGACAAACCGTAAGTCACAGCCTGCAAGACAAAATTGAAGATAAGAAGGTGTGTCATGCGCACAACAAAGGACAGAGAGAGAGAGAAAGAGATAGTGAAAGAAAGGGAGAGAGAGAGAGAGAGTGAAAGAGAGGGAGAGAGAGAAAGAGAGAGAAAGAGAGGGAGAGAGAGAGAGAGATAGCGAAAGAGAGGGAGAGAGAGAGAGAGAAAGAGAGAGAGAGAAAGATAGAGAAAGAGAGGGAGAGAGAGACAGTGCCGACACTGCGCACCCAGGCAGCTGCACCCCAGCCCCTCCCGCCGCCCAGCGCGGATTGCCCGCCCCTGCGCACCCAGGCCTCACTGCTCACCTGCTGCCACTGGTGTGTCTCCAACCACGTGCCGGGTCACACTGCAGGCCACCAGGTCCCTCATCTGAAACAGAGTCCACAGCTAATGATGGCAGAGTACATATCATTGCACACGGCAACATCGCATGGCCGCCCCTGCGCACCCAGGCCGCTGCACCCCAGCCCCTCAAGCCAGCCAGCGCGGATTGCCCGCCCCTGCGCACCCAGGCCTCACTGCTCACGTGCTGCCACTGGTGGATCTCCAACCACGTGCCGGTCCACACTGCAGGCCACCTGGTCCCTCATCTGAAACAGAGTCCACAGCTAATGATGGCAGAGTACATATCATTGCACACGGCAACATCGCATGGCCGCCCCTGCGCACCCAGGCCGCTGCACCCCAGCCCCTCCCGCCGCCCAGCGTGGATTGCCCACCCCTGCGCACCCAGGCCTCACTGCTCACCTTCCACCACTGGCGTGTCTCCAAGAGGGCACACCACGTCCCGGTGCAAGCTCCGAACCCGGGGCCCGCGACCTTGGCAGCCTCCACATCACGCATCCCCGCAGCGCGGGCCACCTGGCGCACACCTGACTCTGGGTCTTGATTTTGCAATGGCAGAGATCATATCAGTGCACACATCATTGCAGGCTGCACACCCGCTCAGCTCTCTAGGTGCCACTAACTCTGTGAAACGCAAGGCAACGCCACGTGGCGGTAGGCCCGCGCTGCCCGCTGGCACAGGCCTACTTGCGGTCCACCAGACGCACACTTGACTCTGGGTCTTGATATAGCAATGGCAGAGACCATATCAGTGCACACGTCATCATCGCAGGCTGTACAGCCGCTCAGCACTTTAGGTGCCCCTACCTCAGTGCACAGTAAGTCACCGTCCCGTGGCGGTAGGCCCGTGCCGGCCGCAGTGCAACCGGTGCCACCGACTCCGTGCAATGCAAGTCATGGATCCTATATGATTGAGCCTCATCGTAGGCCAGGCGGACGCAGCCATGTCACCTCAGGCAGTGGGGAAGAACTGGGACACGTAGCGTCGTCGTCCCCCCCTTTATACGTACGCCGAGTGGGCTGGGTCGGCGTACGCCAGGCCAGCGTAGGGGTGTGAACAAATATCCCTGGCCTCTGGGCGTGGTTCATATCTGGGCTGCACAGGAAACCAACTGATGCGTGTGTCTCTGTTGCAGTGTCTGCGCCACATGGGCCGCAATCGACAATGTTGCAATGTTGCATGCAGCCAGAGGGCGTACGCGCACGAAGGGACTGTACATGGAGTGCAAGGCGGCTCAGGGTCTTGGCTCATACATAGCAACTGGTGTGTGTGTTCATCGCTTGTGGTGCACCATAAGCCCAAGGCCTAGCCTCAATTGCAGCGCGATAGCCACATCACATACCCAGGATACAAGCAGTGGTCTGACTAACATTAGGGATGAAAGCCCCCTTGTCTCAATACAGAAGGCGGAAGGACATCTGCACCCCCGGCCTTGGAAACGCATGCGGCAGGCACCCCCTAAGAGAGATACCATGTCAGACGAAGACGACTCCCACACTACACACGGCGCCAATGAAAGGTCAACGTATCCACACCCCACACACAGAAGTCCTTGCCCGAGGTACTCCTGCATGGAACGGCCTTGACACTTACGTACAGGACAACCCATACTTACAAACTTTGCACGCTCATACGACTCATTCCTCCGAGCTGTGGCATATCATCCACATAACAGCCGCAGGTCAGAAGAGTGCCGGTTCTACAAGTGCGAACAACGCAATGCCAGAACATCCCGGGCACATGCACAACCCCTGCCACATGGAACTGTACCGTGACCGAATGCTGCATTTGTTGGGGGCACTGCCACTGGCAGTGTTGTGCATCAGTTACCGTCTGAGCTTCCGTCTTGCGTACGTCACCTGCGTCCAGTCCTGGTTCCACTGCCGATCATGCATATTCGAGTGGCCCATGGATGTCTGCCTATCCAACACAACGGTAGCTGAACTGGATTATGACATGTGTGTGTGCCCCCTGTTGGACCACGACCAGGAGTGTAACCGTGATAGCCATTCATGGGATGCCTTGGAATTGGGCGTATGTTCTGGCAGTTGGGCATGTGAGATCGCACAATTCCTCGTGTGCAGTGACCACATCGAAGCGCTCCCCTATTGGGCTGTGTTGCGGATTGGTGAAACGGCGTGGACGGAGCACATCTGTCCGGACCAGCTAATGGATTGGCTCGCCCCCGTGTTCGTTGAAGTCGACAACGACGTACTCTTGGAACTGATTGCCCATGAAGCTGCGCTCGCTTTCATGGACGAGTAACTACGTTCCTGCAGCCACAAAAGATTGTAACCCATGGCACAGGTCCCAACACCCTTTTGCATCTTGGGGAAATGGACACATATCCCACCATGACAGTGGACATGTCTGCATTCGCCTGGACTCAGAATGCATGTGCGTGCAGGACTGTGGGTTGACACACACCTGTGCAAGGTGAGTGGACAGCGGCGCCTGGCAACGTTCCTCAACCTGACACACCGCTGGAGGGAGAGTACCCACATGGCAATGTAGTACTATATGTGACCTTGTTGGTCTCCTTCACCTGCTCACTGTCAGCAGAGCAGGCAGTCAGCGCTGTCCGGTGGTACAGGACTATGCAGATCCCATGGGCTGTGAGTGGTGTCCCCTGACACGGTGCAGTGAGCATTTGTCAAACACCACATGACTCGTCCAGCAAGGCAAGGTGGGATCAGACCGTCGGCATCCTTCATGGTTGGTGTTCATTTGTGCCTCCCCATGTCTTGCACCTCTACATGTTCCTTGGCTGCCTGTTAGTGTATGATGCATTGGTCTGCATGTTGTGGCCCTTGTCTTGCCCATACTGACACGCACATGCTAATAAAGTCTACGCAGCTTCACTAGTGTTCAACTGTGATGAGTGTTGATTTGCATGCCAAATCGTGTGCCCCAATGAGCATTGTACGTACACAGGGAGGGACTGACTGACGGATTTCACTTAGGGGTGAGTCCCTATTGCCAGCTCCACCTCTGTGAGCCAGACATTGTGTTTGGGAGAGTTGGTGGTCGACCTGTGCACTTACGTGTCTTCAGCAATGTGAGTATGGTGTCCAACTTCTTGCCATGTGGACCAATGTGTTCCATCAAACCAGGCTGTGTCCACACAGTTGAGTGTGTGTAGGTATGCGAAGAGATGTTCTGTTGTCACATGTGATGTGGGACACTACTTTAGGCCTCCTACCGACTCTGACATAGTTACACACAGCCCTATTCAATACATGGACGTGGGGCTACGTTGGGGGTTGCGAGATTGTTGTTCATGATCAATGAGGCCACAGCTAGTTCACACCTCCACAGTCATGTAATTGGCCATGTGTGTCACGGTCAAACATGCGCATTGATGTCATTTCCCAGGGTGTACCTATTTGTGCAATCAATGTCCCTACAGTCATCCATACTGTCATACTTGATTGGACATAGACATGACACATCTGTGTGATTAGGAATGTTTTATTCACATCCTGTGGAGTGTCGGAGCTGGAGCAGTACATGGCCATGCACACCCCACATTACATGGTTGCCCAGTGGAGGGCCAAACAGAGTCCTTTAGGGGATGACAAGTTATTCGGTAGAGGAAGAGTTGAGTCCGCAGCCTGTTTGCTGTGTCATTGGTAACCAGAGCAGATATGGCAGTCCATGTCGGGGTCTAGGTGGATGTCGCAGAGTGTTTCGGGTGACAGTGGAAGGTGTAGTACCAGGGCATGATGCAGAGGGCTGTACCAAGCAGGAACAGGCCATATGGCGGGGGATGAATGCTACAACCTCCTTTTTGACACAGAGTCATTACCGTCCACATCTTCATCCTCGTCTTCTGTGTCAGGTGTGCCAGGTGTGTGTGGTGGTGTTATGGCTGCATCACTATGGGCCATGGAATCATCAGGGGGCAGAGGTGGTATGGCTGCATCACTGTGTGCCACTGACTCATCAGGGGGCGGAGGTGGTATGGCTGCATCACTGTATGCCACTGACACATCAGGGTGCGGAGATGTGTGTGTCGAAGTTCCTGCAGCAGTCATCTGGGACAGGCTCTGTGGCAGCAATGGCAAGATGAGGATCTGCAGGGCATGCTAGATCCCAGCTACATCTCGCTGGTGTTCAGCCATGGCAGACATCCTTCCTGCCTGCATCTGCTCCATGTTCTCCATTGCCCTCTGCATCTGTGCCAACTCTGTGCTGTCGTCGCTGGAGCCTCTCTGCCTAGACAGTTCTTGTATCCGAGTAATGGATCCAGCGAGGTCAGCCAAGGATTGTTGTAGGGCATGGAGCTGACTGTGGGTGTCCGTTAGGGACTGTAAGTGGTCCCTGATGGGACTGAGACACACACGTATGGCATCTAGTTTGGCTGCCATGAGGTCGAAACCCAATTGCACCTGTTCAGCCAGCCCCCACTGGCAGTCTGACACACGGCGTTTGGAATGCCATGTGTTCTTCGGTGAGGTGCTGGGAGCCAGCCGTGGTGGTGGGTGCTTCCTGCTGTGTGGTCTGTGCAGGGGGTGGTATCACCTTGATGCAGCTGGGCTGCCCTGCTCCTGGAGGTGGGGTGCGGAGGCTGTCCACGAGCCGTTGGAGGGTGTCGGAGAAGATGGCCAGGGGTTCCTCCTCCTCATCACTGAAGAGATGTCTGGTCTGCTCTGCAGGAGGTGTTTATTGTCCCTCTACAATGTGAAGGGGAGATGCGGGTTAACAGTGTGTTCCATGTATGTGCACGCATTGTACATGTTTACATACTGACTGCATGACAATCTACATTATTACTGTTTTGGAGGAGCTGGGTATTTGATGGGGGACAGTGGACATTCCGACTACATGACGGATGTGAGGTTGTACTCGTACATTATCATCTGACAGTTTCCTGCTATGCCTGATGTGGTTGGCCATTTTCTACGCACGTGCGGCACCAGTTGTGTCCTCTGTTCTGTGGTGTACGTGTGGCACTTTGTACCACATTGTGGTCAATGTTGATGTGCTGTGATTGCTATGTGTGTGTGCTGCATTGTGGGAGAGTCGCCCCTGCAGCTCTGATTTAGCGGCCCCTTATCCCTTTGAGGCGGTGTGCCTTTGACTTGTGTGCTTTTACGGTGCTGAGATGTTGGCGACTTGGGTAATTTGTGCTCCTGTACGGATTTTGTACTCTTGTGCATTGTTTGTCTGCAGATGTGTTGTTGATGTCAGGGGTTGTATGTGCACGTGGATGTGTCTTAGTGTGACCTGCTCCTTTGGGGATGTTATCCACACTGGGCCACCTCAGTGTCGTGGCGTGCTCCATGTCATGTATTTTGACTGCAGCCATGCTAGTGGTCATGCAGTGTCACTTGCATTGTCAGTGTGGCTCACAGAGCCGCTGCTTTGCTGGGTTCAGCACATGTGCATGGGTAGGTTGTGGGATTGGTGGGGGGGGCCATTTGTGCACATGGTGCACGGGGGCCTACTTGGTGTTTCTGTGTGTGCTGCAGTGTGCCAAGGCCATCAGGGACAGGTTCCACAGTCATTGTGGGTGTGCAGTGTGCTATTCTTGATTGTGCATGTGTGCCATTGTGCCCGTCTGCCCCCGTCCCACCAGTCCCTGGTGGTTACTCACCCTGTTGCTGTTGGGTCAGGTCATTTCGGGCAGTGTCCGGACCCCCAACTCCTTGCACCGTCTCCGCACTGATGACTGTGGCCACCATTTCCGCCAGCTCATCCAGCTCCTCCTGTGGCGCAGGACTCCCACCTCCAGTGGCCGTTGCTGCCTTCAGGTTGGCAGCGAGTTTCTGCTTGGTTTGGCTTTTGACGTCATGCCATCGCCTCTTGACCTCCTCCATTGACCTCCTCGACACTCGGACTGCATTCACGTTGTTCACGATGGACTGCCATATTTCCGTTTGTGTTGCCGATGACACAGTGGAGGTGACGTACAGTTGTTGGTAGTGTTCGGTCACCTCCGTGACGATGATCCGGTTTTCCTGCGGAGTGAACCCCGTCTTCCGCTTCCTCTTCTCTTTGCCCTTCTCCGGCCCCGGGGTTCCTGGCTGGTTGTCTGTGTGGCTTGTGGGGTTCGCGTTGTCCTCTGCACTGGGTCCGGGTGCGTCCATGGTGCTACGCAGTTGCATTTATTTGTCTTTTTTTCTCTCTGCTTTTATAGTGCATTCTCACGCATGGCGCGTGGGAATCGCCGGCCTGTCGCTGGTTTTCGCAGATTTTTGTATCGCCATTGGGGTCATCGCAACTTTTTTCGCGTTGGGGTTTCGCATTTTTTCGGCGTTGCGTTGATTTTAACGCGGGCATTTGTCGCGTTATCGTGAGGCTATCGCATGGTGCCGCCGGGTTGTGAATGCTGCGTTAACACGGTGTTATTTTCCCGCAATGGACTGCGATGTGAGAAGTTGCGTTAAGCGATTTTGGCGATAGTTAACACGCGTTCTTGAGAATATCCCCCATTTTGTGCTGGGGTTGGGTCCCTTTTTAGGGGGAGCCCGATGTATTTTAGAATCTACTAAGCCATGCAAAGCCCAATTTACATAGCTTAGTAAAAAAAAAAAAAGTAATGCAATGCAGCATATAGCGCTGCCTTGTCTTACTTTGCATCGAGAAGGCGTTTCACGGGGGAGCATGGGGCATCCACCCCAGGAGTTTGACACAAACCGAGATTTACTTAAGTCAGTAAACCTGAAATTGCACCAAATGGTGAGCCTACTCAGGAGAGCTATAACAAGGAGAAATATCTTCATTTTTGTGCTGCATTCTGTAGCACACATGGAAAGAGGAATATGCCTCTGAGGATGGTTTTTGAGAAGGGAGGTCATTCTTCCTGCACAAAAACAATCCTGTCCGTAATACAGGCACCCTTATACCATGGCGCTGGGTTGCCTGTGTGTCTTTGAAAATATGGCGAAGTTCAGCTCTCTCCCATTCACACAATACAGCACAGCAACTGTTGCACTGCGTGAAATGTTAGTAAATATCACCCTATCAGTTTGGTATTAAATACCATAAAATTGCAGTGCCCATTTCAGAGTTTTTGCTTCCTCTATGAAAAATAGCCATAGACATCTCGCCACGCCTCTCACTCAGGGACATCTTAAAGATTTTTGGGGCCCTGGGCCAAATGTATTTTGAGAGCCCCTGTTCGGAATAGTTTTCAATTTATTATACAATTTCAACTCTGTCATGCCCTCTTTGGCCTGGTCACTGACAATGCACAGGCACACTCATCCAAATTCTAAATGTGTTTACATCTAATATTCAGGTATAATGATGTGTGTTTTCAATACTGTAACACAGAAGCAGCTCACTAATCTTACTGCAAATAATCTCCAAGACACCCTCACATTTCTCATATGCGAGTTCCTGTTTTGATGTAAAAGAAACGTTTTGTATGGATTTTGCATGAAACAAACAAAACATTTCACCCCAAAATGTTCGTAATAGACTCTCACACATCACCCATATTAAAAATAAATAAAAGGAAACTGGTATTTAGAACAATCTGTTTAAGAATTATTCAAGGCTGTAATATCAGGAGAATCTCTGGAGTTTCATCTGCACTTTTGAAAACTAATAAATAAATACATCAATCACTAAAGAGGGGGAAAAAAAATTTGTTCAAGGTCACCAGTGCAAGAGTCTCTGCAGAAAAGAGCTGGTCTTATCAGGGAGCCCCCTGACAGGCTGGGGCCCTGGGCCAGAGCCCACTTTGCCCATGCCTTAAAACGTCTCTGCTCTCACTTCCTCAAGCGTGCGGACATGTGCACAAATGTAAACTCACACACACTTATAAATTAAGTTAGTTAACATTTATATTGCATCACCGGAGCATTAACAATAATACATTTGTAATGTAATGTAAGCAATTTGTAGAGCGCAATGGTTACTCCAACAGAGAGTCCCCGTGCCAGGATTCCAAACAGAAAGGTGGCTACAAAGGATTGTACCTAGAGGAAATTCGTCTTAGATTTGTATGAAAAACCAGGTTTTTAACTTCTTCCTGAAAATAGTTTTGGACCGTTCCTGCCTGAGATCTAACAGCAGCGTGTTCCAAAGTTTAGTGGCAAGGTAGCTGAAGGAGCACCCGCCTAGGCGCGCTCTAGCTATCCGTGGAGCCACAGCCAAAGCAGCATCAGAGGACCTTAAGCAGCGATTGGGCTGATATGGTTGTATCAAGGGGAATACATAACAGGGACCCCTTGAGTTCAGAGTTCTATGACAAAAACATAGGGGTATATTCTCAAGGAGTCATCGCCGATTTATCAGCACTTTAGCGCCGCAAAAGTGGCGATAGATTCATCGCCCCATTCACAAGCTGGTGCAAACTGCCGACATCGCCAGTTTTCCTGCGATAGCAACCGCAAAAAACATCGCCACGGATGAGTGCGACAACTAACGCTAATGATATGCAGAGTAGGCATTCCCGTGCAAAAACACACGAAAACACCACTTCACGAGATTCTCAACGACCAGTCAGATCTGCGATGCGAACCAAGAACAGGCGATAAGGCGCGTTAGCTGCAGGGATTTAACACCTGCCTTCTGCTGGTGCTAAGCAGGACGACTACCTGCAGTATGAAAGGGAGCCCAGCCCAGAGCCACATCTGAAGACCCACAGATGCCATGGAGCCAATGAACATGCAGCTCGGAGACCCAAGAGGGCCACAACACCCAACTCCCCCAGGACACCCCCCCCTCCAGACCCCTCCCCCCGCCTGGACTACCACCGAGGCAGCATAGGACAAGACAGCGGACCTTCCGAAAATGGCATGGCCCCTCAGCCACACAAGTGCAGAATATGGGGAGAGGTGGGAACCAAGTATGTGTGAAGGAGGCAACTCACCCATGAAGAAGAATGTACACAATGCCAACTGTGGCGGTGATGTGCTGGACAGACCACAGAATGCAGAGCACAGACATGCCCATGTGGACATATACTGCTGGGGTTTGTAGTGTTGTGGACAGTGGACGCAAACATGTTACCTCAAGCAGTGGGGAAGACCTTGGACATGTAGCTGTGCCGTCCCCCCTGTAAGCGTAAGCGCAGTGGGCTGGGCCGGCGTACGCCACTCCAGCGAAGGAGTGAGGATAAAAAGGCCGGGGCTCTGGGCGTGGTTCTCTTCTGTGATGGGCAACGCGTCTGGCAGGACGGTGCACCTCACCCTGCCACGAGTCCGCCGCTGTGACCTCCAGACTCCGCGACACAGGCCCTCAGCACATCTAGCGGCACAGCAACACGGAGTCATGTGTGTGCCGGATACTGCCTTAGTCCTACACTGCGGTCAGCAGGTCCCACAATTCAAATCGTGCCACATATCTGTTAATGGAGGAAACCACTAGTCAACAGACATTGCCCCCAGTGCGGCCCGCCCGGACGACGCATCATTGTTGGCTGTGCACCTGCTGAGCGCTCCAGGTGCCACTGAACCTGTGCAACAAAAGTTGACGCCACGTGGCAACATTGAGGCAGAATTCAGTAGGCCAAAAAACATTGCTCCCAGTGTGGCCTGCCCGGACGACGCATCATCGTTGGCTGTGCACCTGCTGAGCGCTCCAGGTGCCACTGACCCTGTGCAACACAAGTCGACGCCACGTGGCAATATTGAGGCAGAATTCAGTCGGCCAAAAAACATTGCTCCCAATGCGGCCCGCCCGGACGACGCATCATCGTTGGCTATGCAGCTGCTGAGCGCTCCAGGTGCCACTGACCCTGTGCAACACAAGTCGACGCCATGTGGCAATATTGAGGCAGAATTCAGTAGGCCAAAAAACATTGCTCCCAGTGCGGCCCGCCCAGACGACGCATCATCGTTGGCTGTGCACCTGCTGAGCGCTCCTGCTGAGCAACACAAGTCGACGCCACGTGGCCGTGGGACCTTTCTGACCGCTGCCTCCGGCCTACACTGTGGTTAGCAGGGCTCACAATTCAAATTGAGTCTTGATTCATTTATGGCAGAGTCCAGTAGGCAACAGACATTGCTTCCAGTGCGGCCCGCCCGGACGACGCATCAGCGCAGGCCGCGCATCCGCCGAACACTCCAGGTGCCACTAACTCAGTGCACCACAAGTCATCGTCACGTGGCTGTGTGCCCTTGCTGACAGCTGCCTCCGGCCTACACTGCAGTAGCAGGTCCCCCAAGTCAATTTCAGTCTTGATTCATTTATGGCAGAGTCCAGTAGGCAACAGACATTGCTTCCAGTGCGGCCCGCCCGGACGACGCATCAGCGCAGGCCGAGCATCCGCCGAGCACTCCAGGTGCCACTAACTCTGTGCAGCTCAAGTCATCATCACGTGGCTGTGTGC
Organism: Calotriton arnoldi; assembly: GCA_963921515.1. Classification (NCBI taxonomy): domain Eukaryota; kingdom Metazoa; phylum Chordata; class Amphibia; order Caudata; family Salamandridae; genus Calotriton; species Calotriton arnoldi. The sequence goes on from CAWUFW010007386.1 coordinate 146,412, forward strand.
CCTTGCTGACCAATGCCTCTGGCCTACACTGCAGTCAGCAGGGCTCGCAAATCAAATCCAATCCTGACCTGCAAGGACACGCCATCATCGCTGGCTGCACACCCGCCGCCACCGCCAGCACCACCTCCAACCAACAACTGCCAGAGTCGGAGGAGTCTCACAGCCAGCCTATCTAAGTTGCTCACACCTGTCTTGGATGCCATCATCAGCTTGATACCCTGCTCAGGTCTTCAGGTGCCACTAACTCAGTGCACCACAACTCATGGACCCTTTATGATTGAATCTGTGTGTGTGATCCGATGATCACTGTTCTCGTTGTTGCCAGCACCAACCACTCCCTGAGGGCTGGCTTACACTCACCCCACACCCATCCAGCACAGGCGTCACTGGACATGTGACCCTGGTAATAAAAAGGGGCCGGGCGCACGTGCACGTTGCCAGTTCCACTATCTATCTAAGTGTGTCCGTGTGGTCATTATGTATGCATGATGGGCCAGGGCCCTACCAAATTACATTGTGCTGTGGACAGTGGACGCAACCATGTCACCTCAGGCAGTGGTTAAGACCTTGGACACGTAGCTTTGTTGTCCCCCCCTGTATGCGTAAGCGGAGTGGGATGGGCCAGCGTACGCCAAGCCAGCGTAGGGGTGTGAAGGATTTGCCCGGGGCTCTGGGCGTGGTTCAGTTCTGGCCTGGACAAGGAAGTAACTAATGAGTGTGTCACTGTTGTAGTGTCGGCGCCACCCAGTCCGCAATCGACAATGTTGCAATGTAGCATGCACCCGGAGGGCGGGCTTGCACGAACGGGGAAATGAAGGAGCGCAAGACCGCTCGGGGTCTTGGCTCATACATGCCAAGTGCTGTGTGTATCTGTATTGCCGCAGCATGAGCCAAATGCCTAGCCTTAATCGCAGCGCGAGTTCAGTCAGGCATGAACTCTACATCTGTGTCCGCACTATCCTTCCCACAGGCCTACACTCACGTGGCCGCCCACCTCCAACGGCCAACATCACAGTGTCGTTGTCAGGCTTGTGGACATGCGCAGACAGGCATGACAATGTTGTGCCGTAGGAGTGCAAGTGATGCAACCGCGCAGCGCACACAAGTAAATAGGCTCAGGGGGAGGGAGGAGCAGCTGTGAGGCAACGTAACACACAGTGATGCCGCTCATTTGCCACATTCAAGACATGTCAAACATGAATCCCAAAGTCGCACACATCCCACCCCACCCCCAACAAGCCACTTCACATTTCCTGAATGCAAGCAGATGAGCAACTAACATTAGGGATGAAAGCTCCTTTGTCTGAACTATGAGGCGGAAGCATATCTGCACCTCTGACCTCGGAATTGCATGTGCCCGGCACCCCCTGACAGATACTATAGCAGCTGATTGCACCAACAACAATTCAAGAGGTATCGAGTAATTACTAATGCACCTATCCTAGACTGTAAGGTTTATATATATCATAAGCTACTAGGGTGCACAGAATCAAAGGCTGGATACCTCTTAAGCCTTTTAGGATAAAAAGATCCTACTCATAAATTTCAAACAGCGATTCAGCACTCCTCTTTATAAGAAAAACAGTATATTCTGATAAGTACAAACAAAGTGAAAACAGAAAGAAAGAGAACATTCATTCAGCAGGTTCTTGTTTCTTTTTGTTCTTTATTGAAAAATATTTTCTTCTTTAAAAGCAACTGTAGCCAACGTGTTTCGACCGAAGGTCTTCTTCAGGGCCTAATCAATAAGTGGGACAACACTGTATCTTAGCTCTGATGTGTGTCTCTTATGAATAAAGATGGCTTTGTTTCTTGCTCTAGCTGTGGGGCTGTTTTTATGGTATCTCTTAGTTCCTAGGTTTGCCCACCAAGAGTATGAATTGCTTCCTTAGTTGATCACAATCACGATATTCAATTTCCCACGAGCATTGGTGAGTTCCCAATGCTCATTTGTTCTGTCAATGACGGGAATCCGTACGGTGGGAACGGTCCGACAACAGAACAAATGAGCATTGGGAACTCACCAATGCTCGTGGGAAATTGAATATCGTGATTGTGATCAACTAAGGAAGCAATTCATACTCTTGGTGGGCAAACCCTAGGAACTAAGAGATACCATAAAAACAGCCCCACAGCTAGACCAAGAAACAAAGCCATCTTTTATTCATAAGAGACACACATCAGAACTTAAGATACAGTGTTGTCCCACTTATTGATTAGGCCCTGAAGAAGACCTTCGGGTCGAAACGCGTTGGCTACAGTTGCTTTTTAAAGAAGAAAATATTTTTCAATAAAGAACAAAAAGAAACAAGAACCTGCTGAATGAATGTTCTCTTTCTTTCTGTTTTCACTTTGTTTGTACTTATCAGAATATACTGTTTTTCTTATAAAGAGGAGTGCTGAATCGCTGTTTGAAAACTATAGCAGCTGATGTCGACTCCCACACTACGCACAGCCTGACGAAAGACCAACGTATACACACCCCACACACAGAAGTCCTTGCTCGAAGTTATCTTGCATGGAATGGCCTTCACACTTACTCCCACACCATCCCAGGCGTACAACCGTTGCACACTTCAACAACTCATTGATCCGAGCTGTGGCATTTAAAGCACAGAACTGGCGAAGGTCAGAACAGTGCCGCTTCAACCAGGGCCACTAACGCAATGGCAGAACATCCCGGACACATGCACACCCCTGTCACGTGGAACTGTACCGTGCACGTATGCTGCATTTACTGGGGGCACTGTTCCCCTAAACCAATGTGCATGATATCTCCCTGTCTTGTTTCATACTAGCGCTGGGATGCCCATGGGTAGCCATGCGCTCTATAAATCCCTAAACCAAACTGCCATTGGTAGTGCTGTGGATCAGTTACCGGCTAAGCTTCCGCCTTGCCAACGTCACCTGCGTGCAGCCTGTGTTGCATTGTCACTCGTGCATATTCGAGTGGTCCATGGATGTCTGCCTATCTAACAGGGCGGTAGCCAAACTGGATTTCGACATGTGTGTGCGCCCCCTGTTGGCCCACGACCATGAGTGTCACCGTGACACCCGTCTATGGGATGCCTGGATACTTGGCATACATGCTGGCAGCTGGACCTGGGGGATTGCAGAACTCCTCGTGTGCAGTGACCAAATTGAGCCGCTCCCCTATTGGGCTGTAGTGCTAATTGGTGAAAGGGGGTGGACGCAGCACATCTGTCCGGACCTGCTAATGGTTAGCCTCGCTGTCCTGTTCGATGAAGTCGACAACGACCTCATGTTGGAAATGATTGCCTACGAAGCTGCACTAGCTTTCATGGACGTGTAACTACGTACCTGCAGACACAACAGTTTGGAACACATTGCACATGTCCCGACACCTTGTTGGAACTTGGGGTTCTGGTCACATCTCCCACGACGACAGTGGACATGGCTGCATTCGCCTGGACTCCGAATACATGAGCGGACAACAACGCGGGTAAACACACACCTATGAATGGTGCGGCACTCCCCCGGAGTGTACAGCGGCGCTTGGCAACGTTCCACGTTCTGACATACTGCTGCATTGGTCTGCATGTTGTGGCACTTATCTTGCCCATACTGACAAGCATATGCTAATGAAGTCTACGCACCTTCACTTGTATTCAACTGTGATGTGTGTTGATTTGTATGACAATGTGTGTCTCACTGCCTATCTGGGTCATGGCCATACATGCATTACTACACCATCAGGGATGTCGGCAGCAGTTGTGTCCTCTGTTCTGTTGTGCTGGTGTTGCTGTTTGTTCAACATTGTTATAAATGTTGCGGTGCTCTGGATCTTATGTGTGTGTGCTGCATTGTAGGTGAGTTGCCCCTTCAGCTCTGATTTGGCTGGCCCTTATCTCTTTCAGGCGGTGTGGCTTTCACTTCTGTGCTTATGCAGTGCTGTGATGTTGCAGACTTGGGTAAATTGGGCTCTTGGTTGGTGTTGTGACTCTTGGCCATGGTTTGTCCGCAGATGTGCTCTACTTAATTGCGCATGTGTGCCATTGTGCCCATCTCCCCCTGTCCCCTCAGTCCCTGGTGGTTACTCACCCTGTTGCTGTTGTGTTGGGTCATGTTGAGCAGTGTCCGGTCCCCCAACTCCTGCCACCATCTCCCCACTGATGACTGTGGTCACCATTTCCTCCATCTCATCCAGCTCCTCCTGTGGCGCTGGACTCCCACCTCCAGTCTGCATTGCTGCCTTCTGGTTGTCTGCGAGTTTCTGCTTGGTCTTGCGCTTCACATCATTCCAGCGCCTCTTGACCTCGTCCATTGTCCTCCTCAGCACTCCGACTGCATTCGCCTTGTCCAGGATGGACTGCCATATTGCATTTTTTGTTGCCATGACACAGTGGAGGTGACGAACAGTTGTTGATGGTGTTCTATCACCTCCATGATCAGGATCCTGTTTTCCTGCGGATTGAACCGCGTCTTCCTCTTCTTCTTCTCCTTGCACTTCCCTGACCCCGAGGTCCCAGGCTGGTCCTCCGTGGGGCTTGTGGGGTTCTGGTTGTCCTCTGTGCTTGCTCCGGCTACCTCCATGGTGCTTCGCAGTTGTTTGTGTTTTGTTTGTGTTTTGTGTTGCCGCTTTTATTGTGCTTTTTGCAGCCTGACTTGTGGGACTTGCAGGCCTGGCGCTGCTTATCGCTGGATTTTTTATCGCGGTTGGGCACATCGCAACTTTTTTCAAGTTCGGGTTGAGATTTTTATCGCCGTCCCGGTAGTGTTATCGCGGACATTTGCCGCGTTATCGAGGTGCTGTCGCATGTTACCGCCGTGTTGAGAATGCCACGTTGACACAGAGTTATTTTTCCGCGATAGACGGCGATATGGGAACTTGCGTTAACCAATTTTGGCGATGATTATCGCACGTTCTTGAGAATATTCCCCATAGAGCCTTTAAGAAAATCCTTTCCCTCATCGGAAGCCAATGTATTTCTCTAAGGGCAGTACCTGTGGACAAGAATCTAGGGATGTTAAGCAACATCCTTGCTGCCGCAGTCTGGACATGGAGTGTTCTCATTCTACCTTTCATAATACCAAGGTAGAGCACTTTACAGTAGTCCATTCTGGACACCGAGAAGGCTTGAACCACAGTTTTTTTTAGCTGCATCAGGAAGCAGCCCCAGAATATTGTGCAGCATCTTTAGAATGCCGAAACAAGTCCCTGCAAGGCTGATGATCTGGTCGCCAAAAGACAGATGGTTATCAAACCATATTGCCAGGTTTTTGGTCTTGGATTTAGGAGTTGGGATGGGTCGCAACACATCAGGCCACCACATTGTGGACCAGATGTAGGGTTGTTTTCCTACAATCAGCACCCCTGTTTTTCTGGCATTTAGTTTCAAACAACTGCGGTCCATTCAGTTAGTTAAGCCTACCAGGCAGTTTCTAAAGTTGGTGGCAGTAAATAGCAAAAGTGCGTGAATATTTCATCGTTCTTTTAGGACCTCCTTACAAGTACATCTTTACTTCCAGTGGGAAGAGTAACTACACTCCTAATCAACAACACATTGTTTTCGTCCAGGAGAGTCCATCGGCTTCAAGCCTTTGAAATCTTCAAGACAGAAACCAGGGGAAAATAAGGAATTGTATGAGTATCTCCAGAGGGACGGCATTAATGAGGAATTTAAGAGGGAACTCGCAATAAGGTCCTGATGTATGTGGACCTACATGGTCCAAGCTACAAAGTCACTTAGAACAATATTCATATATCAGACATACTTTCAAAGTTTGTGCACTTACTTGACTTGTTACTGCAAATTAGTGGATGTTTTTCAGCAACATGCCAGCCTTTACTTAAAGAACAATGCTTTCATTGGAGCTGGAGCAAGATCACCGCCGAGCAGCTCACCGCCTCCCTCAGCCAGAACACACCCACCAACACAACGGACCCAAACGAAGCAGCCAGCAACCTCGCCAAGTGGCTGACCGCCTGCGCCGACGACCTCGCACCACTAAAAAACCCTCCCAGCAGACCCGGAAGCAAGAAAACCCCTTGGTTCACCAACGAACTCAAGGAATCCAAGAAGAACTGCCGCACTCTCGAGAAAGCCTGGCGACTCGACCAGACCACAGACAACAGGACCGCCCTCAAGCACGCCACCCGCAAACACCACCAGCTGATCCGTGCCACCAAGAAGTCGGCACTCAAAGAACGACTGGACAACAACGCCCACGACAGCAAGGAACTTTTCAGCATCGTCAAAGAGTTCTCCAACCCCAGCGCCGGAAACAACGACATCACCCCTCGCAAGACCTCTGCAACTCACTCGCCGCGTTCTTCCACCGCAAGATCACCGACATACATAACAGCTTCGACGCACAGACCACGCACCCTACCGCCGAACCAACGCCCGCCACCACCACCCTCTGCAACTGGACCCCGATCAGCACCGAAGACACCACCCGCACGATGAACTCCATCCACTCCGGATCACCAACCGACCCCTGCCCACACCACGCCTTCAACAAAGCCGACGCCACCATCGCACCCCATCTCCGGGACATCATCAACTCCTCCTTCCACACCGCCACCTTCCCGGAGAGCTGGAAGCACGCCGAGCTTACCGCCCTCCTGAAGAAACCAACGGCGGACCCCACCGACCTCAAGAACTACCGTCCCATCTCGCTCCTTCCGTTTCCGGCCAAAGTCATCGAGAAGACCGTCAACAGACAGCTTGCCGCCTTCCTCGAGACGAATGGATCCTCGACCCCTCGCAGTCCGGGTTTCGGGCCAACCACAGCACCGAGACCGCCCTTATCGCAGCCACCGACGACATCAGAACCCTAACCGACAACGGGAAACAGCAGCCCTCATCCTCTTGGACCTCTCCGCGGCGTTCGACACCGTCTGCCACCGCACCCTAGTGAAGCGCCTCAGCAACATCGGAATCCGAGAGAAAGCACTGGAATGGATCATCTCGTTCCTCGCCGGAAGAACCCAGAGAGTCCGCCTCCCCCGTTCAGATCCGAGGCCACCGAAGTCATCTGCGGCGTTCCACAAGGATCTTCACTCAGTCCAACCCTCTTCAACGTCTACATGAGCCCCCTCGCAGCCATCGCACGCCAACACAACCTCAACATCATCTCCTACGCCGACGACACCCAGCTGATCCTCTCCCTCACCAACGACCCCACCACCGCCAGAGCCAACCTACACGACGGGATGAGAGACGTCGCCGACTGGATGAGGAACAGCCACCTTAAACTGAACTCAGACAAGACGGAAGTCCTCATCCTGGGCTCATCACCGTCCGCCTGGGACGACTCTTGGTGGCCCCCGGCCCTGGGCACCGCGCCCAAGCCAACGGACCACGCACGCAACCTGGGCTTCATCCTGGACTCCTCCCTGTCGATGACCAGACAAGTCAACGCCGTCTCATCTTCGTGCTTCAACACTCCTGCGCATGCTCCGCAAGATCTTCAGATGGATCCCCACTGAAACCAGGAAGACCGTCACCCAGGCACTCGTCACCAGCCGACTGGACTATGGGAACACCCTCTACGCCGGAACCACAGCCAAACTTCAAAAAAGACTCCAGCGCATCCAGAACGCCTCCGCACGACTCATCCTGGACATCCCCCGACACAGCCACATCACCGGACACCTGAAAGACCTGCACTGGCTCCCCGTCAGCAAGAGAATCACGTTCAGACTCCTCACCCACGCACACAAGGCCCTCCACGACCTGGGCCCCAAGTACCTCAACGACCGCATGACCTTCTACACGCCCACCCGCCAGCTACGATCAACCAGCCACGCCCTCGCCACCGTACCACGCATCCGCAGAGCCACCGCCGGAGGAAGATCCTTCTCCTACCTGGCAGCCAAGACCTGGAACTCCTCCCCACTCACCTTCGGCGAACCCAGGACCATCTCTCCTTCAGGAAGCAGCTCAAGACCTGGCTGTTCGAGCAGTAACTTACCCCTCTCCCCAGCGCCTTGAGACCCTCCCGGGTGAGTAGCGCGCTCTATAAATGCCGTGATTGATTGATTGATTGATTTATAAACATAGATATGGGTAGCATAACTAGTGATAGAACACAAATTGTGGAATGACAAGGTCTTCATCAAGCTATGCACTTGACGCCTTCGGGTATTCTTGCGCTTTATCAGTTGTTTCATATATTCATTCATTCATTCATTCATTATGCATTCATATTGATATCATGTAAGGAAAGCACTACAGAATAGTGATCATGTTTTGTTTTATTATTGAGCTGAATCAGCTTTGAGACTGCTTTAGTGGTGTATGAAAGAAACAAATGAAATAAAATATATCACACAGAGTAATTGAAAAGAATACCTAGATGCAGTTTTCACCAACTCTAAATCACAAATATCTTTTAAATTGAGCTGGAAAATGTAGGCTAGAATTGACTCAAAGTTAAAACATAGCTTTTCTTGCAGGAGTTGAGTAAGTAAAATGTGCTGGTTATTTTAGTGGTTTGAAATTAATGGTCAGGTAAGAGTGAAGGATGACTATGCATCAGAACAATCAAGTGTCTCAGTGGCAGTCTTTTCAGTGCTCAACATCCTATTTAACAATCTACCATGTTCTTTCAGATGTATGCACCCTCAGCAATGTTGTGATGAAAAGGTTTCCAGGGCTGAAAGTTTCTTAGCCCCTATGGGGTCCCTTAGCTCCTGACACCACAGGCAAAAGTATGAATGTGTCAGGTTAAAGGGTTGGATCCAGTAAAGTTTTTGTGTTCCTTTTTTAGGAACAAGGACTTCTTAAGGCCAGATCAAAGAATAATGTCCACCCGTTGAGATGGGTGGTAACTCCCACCACCACAAAGGCATTATACACAGTAGTCCCTTTCTAATAGGGCATATGTCATCATGGGACAAAAAATGCACTCTGATCTCTTTAGCCATTTCTGCTTGCTAGTCTGTATGTATACCAGGTAAAATTCTTCTGGATTTGGATGGGCAATGTTGTGTCTCCGTTTGAGGATGCCTCCCCCTTCGAGGGTGAATGGTGTCTCCCAGGACCCTGTTGAATGCTGGCTTCTCAAACACAAACTTTCCTGTGATTTGTGCATACATTAACAAAGAGCTAGTCTAAATGTGGGTGGTGTATGCCATCATAGAGCCAGCTCATTATTACTGAATTGATATATGCAGCTGGCCCCGTGAGGTGCAGAGGATTAACTTGTATGACTTTCGCCCAGTGTACATCACCTACCTGCTGCCAATCATGCTCGGGGCACCTTTTTATGGCCTACTCCCACTGACTGGAGTCTCCATCTTCAGGCCTTTGTAATGTAGCAACATCTTCTGGTGGGCACTGCATCTGCCCACTAATAGGTGCGAGCTAGCACCTCATTAAATAATATGGTCCTTGATATCTACTTGTGTGATGGCCTGTGATGACGTGCATTAGGCTGTTGGCAGATAAGGATGTCGTTGCTGGGAGATGCTGGTGGCTTAGACTTTTGCTGGCATTCTACTTGTCTCCAAGTTCAATTCACTACGTGTGATGGATATGCCCATCACCAGGTCACTTGCTCAATGTGCCATAGGAATCAAGCTGTCCTTACTCATGAGGCCCCAATAAGCCAAAAGCGTTCTGGGGTTATGTTCCCTTTTGGAGGTGGCCTGGCCTTAGAGTTCAGGCTTGACTGTCCCATGAGTAGATCCAAAGGTCATGTGCATATGGCTGCTCTCTTGCATAGAGGGCAAAGAATGATGGTTTAGAATACTATTGTGAGTTATTACCAGTGCCTGAGATTAATTCAAGTATTCCACCGATAATTTTGGTAAGCAGACTTGTGCATGAGGGTCATTACAGTAAATGCAATGAGATCTCACTTTTGTTTAAGTGACCCTGTTGAACCTATATGAAACCCATCAGCCTCTATTGGTTTAAAGCATCACTGTGTGCCAATAGAAGGAACAGAGTAATCCTGAGACCCTATTTGACAAAGTTTACAAACACTGAACATCCCCATTTCTACAGGTGAGAACTCGCTGTCTGGACCACTCACTAAAGGACCCAGAATCTTACCAAGCAATATTTTAAAACTTGGTTTTCTCTGGGTATTACATATTTACATTCTTTCAAAAGACATATTAGAACACTGCAAGTGTCATTGACTAGCATAGACCCTAACTCAGATAAATACAAATCTAAATCTCAAACCCAGTGTGGAACATTTGTGCAATTCTGCGGTGGAGCTAAAGGAGAGACCAGTGAGTTTTGCGAAGCCTAGCCGTGTAGGTTGTTGGATTGTGTGACTGAGAAAAGTGATGACTCTGGCTGTAAGCTTGTAGGAAAGAGTTTTTGTGATCCCTGTAGATGCCAAGACTCTGAACCTATGGGGCCTTTCAAAGAGACAGGATTGCACTTAGTATCACAACTACCATCTGCATATGTGCATTCATATTAAAATTCAAACCTTTGCAGCAAAGGGTGGTATGTTGTCAGTGTCTGGAGTAAGCAGTACTACCATGTCATGTACAGGGCGATTTTCCTCATCAAGACCTGGAGGTACCAGTCCGCATACCTGCAAAAGCAGTACAGTTCTTTTTTTTATAGTTGTCATTGTCCACTTATGGATCCCCATCTTGGAAGGATATGTAGTATTGAAGGCTCAAAAGGAGCTGGTGCAGTTTCAATATCTCAGTCTCTAATGAAGGGTCCTGGGGACGGAGATGGAAAGTGGATGGGACTTGAACAGTCTCTATCGTACTCAGGATTACTAGGTGTAACTTGCCCCAGAAGAGGCCATCTTAGAGCTGACATGCTGTTATATGGAGAGGGGACACACTTCTTGTAAAACGGCTGTGATGAAGAAAGACAGTGCAATTAAACAAGAATTGATACATGGTCACTGTGAGTCATATGACAAAGTCTACCTCTGTGGCCACCATCCTGACATAGATCCATAGTGTTCAAAGGTACCTGCTTACTATGTACTTTAAAGCAGCCATTGTGCCGGAGGACCCAGGCTTGGGTTTGCTCAGGACCATAAGTGCAGGGCAACAGGCAATGGGAGACTGACCGTCTGATTACTCGTTCTCTCCATTCTCAGGAATTGGATGATTGTACACTACCAGTTTATAGTCAATGGCTTCTTGGGTGCAAGCGTTGCGGTTAGTTGTTACCAAGCTGGAGTCGCATGTATTGGTTGTGTACATTCGGAAGGTGATTGCAGAGTTCTGGTCATGTCCAAGCACAGTGCCCTCCCTACACAGACCTACATTTTGAACAATACTTACAACAGATAAGAAGCAGATAAAGACTAGACCTGGGTGACATTTTAATTATGTTGATGAAGTTTGTGAAATTGTTGAATTCACAAGGTTGCTCAGAAAATGTCTTGCAGAGAGACATTTTGTTTGAAATAGTGTCCTGCTGGTATATGGTGTTATCTTTTTATGCAAGGTATAAAAAGTAATTGAAAAGTCAGCCGAGATACTGGCAACCCATGTTGCACTCAAAAGTATAAATTTGTGTCATCTCTGTGAAATGGTGAGAAAATACAGGAGAACACAAATTTCTATTTCACACACTTCTGATATGGACGTTTCACATGTGGCATACTCCACAAGCATTGAGGCAGTGTTGTTGGGAACCTGTGGAGATTGAGCTACATATTGAGCTTTCACAGAGTCGACTAAAACTTGGTGGTTCTTCTTGGCATAGGGGAGCAGAGGCAAAAAGCAAAGTTCTATCACCCGTCAGCCCAATTTCCCAGGACCTTCAAGATGAAAACAGGTCTGAAACCTTCTTCTGAAATCGTTTCTCTCAGAAATCCTCTCATCGATGAAACGGTCATTGGGGCTTGGTGTCCAGCCAAAATATACAGCTTCTGATGGAGTAGAGCAGGAAGGAGGTTGGCCATTGAACTGGTGCTGTCTGGTCTCCTACAAATCCAGAGACAGATCAAGAAATGGTTGATCCTATGAAAAGAGCTCCTTGGGAGGCCTGGGATGCATATCAAAAAACATATAATATTTCAAACAGTGTACAGTTTAGTAATACATTTCTTAGCAGACTCTTTAAAGATCTCAGTGTGGTACAAAGACCAACACGTAAGCCTGCAAAGCCAATGCCTAATTAAGTGAGCTATTTTTCCTTTCTACAAATCCATTTCATTCTGGATTAGGGAAGCAGCCTTTGTAAATACTTTGAAAGGAAATGCAGGCTTTTAATCAAAATGAAATTTGTAAACTCCTCCCAGTGCTAAAAAGCACAGTTGGGGCCAGATGTACAAAGCCCTTTTGAGGTCGCAAACAGCCCGATTTGTTGAACCGGGCTGTTAGCGACTGCAAAAAATGCTTTTCTAAATGAACAAACACCAAATTGTGATTGAGTAACTTGTTACTAAATCACAACTTGTGTTTGCGACCCAAATCCGATTCAGAACTTTTGAAAGAGGCATGTTTAGGGCATCCCTTCCACATACTGAATCGGTATGGTATGTATTAATGTTTTGCGAGCAAATTCATAGCATTAATAGACTACAAACATGTAGTGGTAACCCATTTGCAAATGGGAAGGGGTCCCCTAGGGACCCCTTTCCCTTTGAGAATGAAATAAAATGTTTGTTTAAGGAGAGGCAGTGGTCCTATTCTTAAACTAACAAAAAAATGAAAGAAACCCTTATTTGTTAAATCCTGCCCCGTTTCCTTTAAGGGAAACAGGTTGCATTTATTTTAAAAAACATAGCTTTATTAAAAGCCGTCATAGACCACCATACCTGGGATGGCTGCGTTTCCTAGTGGGTCGCAAATTGCAGCCTACCTCACTCATATTTATGAGGTAGGTCAATTTGCAAACCACTAGGAATCGCTAAATTACATTTAACATCTCAATGCATTAGTAATTCGCTAAGAATCGCAATTTTGAAATCACAAATCCTAATGTTCGTACATCTGGCCCTAGGTTTTTAATGACTTGGCGGTGATTCCATGCTTGTCTCTGAAGACAAGCCCGCATGAAACAAGAGCTGAAGTTGACTGCAGTTAATACTTAGTTAAACTGCTTGACAGGTGGGAGCGGATGAATATGGCTGAGATCAATTCTCTCAAAGGGAACTGCTGCTTTACTGAGAAGGGCTGGCGGTGGTCTCAATACACGGTTAAATAATTGGCAAACTTTACATTATAAGACATATTGTCGAATGCCCACCAATAGCACTTGTGAAGGAGCAGTAATGGCATCTCAAGGAAATCAGGTGCCACGCCTTAGAAAGGATATTGGGACTTCTTCAAATTTAGTGTATCTTGCAGTTCCGCTAGAATGGTGGTAATGCCTCAGCCTGCCTGCTAGAGCTTGCTAATTCTCAAACCAAACACCCATGGGTAAGTATAGTCCTGAGCTAGACAGGTGATGAAGTAAATGAAGTCAGAGATTGTGACTCGCCCTCTGCTTTAGAAGAAGAAAGTGTTAGCAAGGGTAATTGTTGTTTCATATTTCTTTTTGGTCACCTGGGTCATTAATCCTGTGCTTTGTAAATTTTTTACTGTATATGTTTTACTTTAATCCAAAATTAATTGGTATGACCCATTGGACGTAGGTACCGGGGGCATCTGAGTTGTCACAGAGGTCTAGCGTGGAGGGAATATATCTTGGAACAACAGTTGTCTAAGGTCCCTTTTTGCTTATTTTTTCAGAGGTTAATTGCATTGTACCTGTGGCTCATAACTCATGGGAATAACATGTGCTGTTGCTTCCTTTTCCCAAGCTGCCAGATTCTTATGAAGGTCAGGAGCTAGACGTATGTCACTAACAGTCAAGAGACACTGGTTATAACCTCATGTCAGATGGGTGAATCAATCAAACATGAAGGATGACCAATGTTATATTGTAAGACCCTGGTGAATGGGTGCAAAAAATCTGGATATTTATTTCTGTATCCCTTTTATTTATTTATTTATTTGAAAAGTTGTATATAGAGCAAACATGACCCTCGTGGGTATCAGAGCGCTTTACAAATGGTAAAGAGCAGAGACATATAGAACCAATAATGTCATAATCCAAAACCATACAGGATAAATCAATACCCAAGATGAGGGGTATCACCTCAATGTTAAGACAGCTAGATCAAAAAATAAAAAGAGACAATAGCATAACTAACGAGCAGTAATAATAATGTCATAATCTAGAACAGTACAAGAACAGGCAACACGCCAGATGAGGGTGGAGTCCCCTCAATGTTAAAACAGATAGATCAAAAAGTCAGTAGCATAGCAAGCAAGCAGTAGTCATGAGTGTAGTTGACAAGTCAGGATTAATTCGATTTTTAGGGTTAATGGACATTATGATTGGTGCCCACCAAAATACAGATATTAATGAGTTATGCTTGCATTGCTAAGAGGCTGGAGAGTCTTAATATTTCAATATTTCCATACACTCCACATCTCTTTTCTTTGTGTGTCTCTTCATCCATCTCCCAACATCTCCCTCAAATGCTTTTCTTTAACCCTGTACTCTTTACTTAGTACCTCTACTACTACCTTATGCCAGTACCTAAACCTTACCAATGCTCTATCCAGCTAACCCTACATGTTTCCTAGTGGCTTTATCCTTTCATACTATCTAGTCCATCTTCTCTTGCCAATACCATACTACAAGTCTAGCCTCTGAAATCACCCCATGGCCCAATTGATGTACAACACGGCAGAGAAAGACTTTAATTCTGCGGTTTTTGCATTTAGGTTTTGGATGCCATGACTGGCGACAGGGACTAAGGCAGTGTGAGCCACAACCTGAGTCTCTGAGGGGCATATTTATGTAGGAGTTGGGTCGCCCTTGCGCCACGCAATGTGGCGCAAGAGTGACACAACTCCTAAGTTATTAATCAAGCCACGGAAGGCCACCTTGACAAATTGCGTAGCTTGATTAACCCGGAGTAGCTCAACCCACTGCAAATGGCTGTGTTGCATTACTCTGCCCCAGGGAGGCATTCCATGCGTGGAGCGTGGGTGTTCCCACACACCACCCATGGATTTTGATGCATTCCCAGATGTATCAACAGTGGTAAACCTGGGAATGCGAAAAACTGCTACGCCTCCCCAGGTGAGGCATAACAAGGAGAAATATGTTAATTTCTGCTTGTTTTTTCCTCTTTCTATGTGTGCTGCATTCTGCAGCACGCACACATAGAAAGAGGAAATGTCTCAGGTGATTGTTTTTATGCAGGAAGGTGTTCCTTCTTGCAGAAAATCAATCCTGCTTCCAACTCAGGGGAGTATATTAATCCTTCTCCTTCCTATCATAAAAGAACCTTGTTAAAATATCGGAGGAAAACCTTGATAAGTTTCACTCCATAGTAAGGCGAAAATTCATCGTCCACCCCTTCTGGATATCCTTTCTGGATATCCATACACCCGCTTTACCAAATACGAGGTGTAATAATATTATCATTTAATGAGGATGTGATATGTACATCTGGCAGTCGATACTACTCACAAGCTATTTAGTTTCTGACTATTATAAGGGACACGTACCTGCCGTGCGTATATACATGCTGGACAACATAACTTTCGTTAATCGCCTTGAAAAAGTCTAAGGGAAGACGAAACACGTGTTGGCTGATTATTCGTGCTGGATTTTATGCAATTGAAAATAAAGAATTTTATTGTTGAAGAAATCTGAACATTGTGGACTCTGTATATTGCATGTAATCAGGAGCAGTGTGTTATTATATTGACCATTACTATCCTGAAATTGATATGTTTCTAACAATAGACATTTAGAACTGTTTTCTACCTTACCAGTACTCTGGGTGATCCTTTATTAGAGAAGGGTGTGCTTATAAATGCTCTTTTTGCAATTTTGTGTACACAGTAGTTTTCTCCTGTGACAGTTGCATCTTTTGGTAGTAGGTGCATTAGAGCCAAGGTAGCACCCCATTGAGAAATTGTAATATCTATTTTAAAATTGATTCACACTGTATTGTATTCGATATGATAAAAAGAATATCTCTCTCATACTGATTGTGCGGTTTTTCCCAAACTTTGGGAACTGCTACTACCAAAAAACTTCTGTTTACCTCCTGCACAGCATGTTGGGACAATCCAAAATGGCGTCATCCAGGAGCCACTGGTCACATCACCTCCTGGGGTCACAGCTCCACCCTCACTGATATCACTGCCAGGGACTTGCACACTAGAATTTTAAAGAGGGCCCCCCTCTGGGTTGGCTCCAGTTGTCTGGGCACTCTCCTTTCTTCAGTGGGCTTGATCAGGCCCATCCCTGGTATAGGGTGACAGCTGAGTGATTAGTTCTTAGTCCTTAGGAGCTGGAGAAGTACTGCTAAGGCCTGGGCTCTGATCTGAGTTGAGCCAGGGAAATATGAACACTCTGGATGACCCATAAGATGTACAGTTATCATGTTGGAAGTTACATATTTGATTTTCTCACACAGGTTACACTTCAATTCAAGGCGTCAATAGTCTCTGTAGGACAAGGGAGAGTGAAACTACACTCCAAAGCAGTTTTCTCTGTATGTGTATAATGGAGGGCCACTACAGGCAAAACAGTAAAGCAGACTGACTTTCCCTAATAGTGTACAGGTTTCCATCTGGGCAAGCTCCCGACTGAGTGACCCCCTTGCTCCAACAGCAGTGTGGATGCCTTGTCCACCATCACAGTTTTTAAAGCCTCCCAAACGTGTGGTAGCAGTCCAGCTGTTTCCGGCTATGTAATTGACCAGTTTTTCTCGGGCCATTTCCTGGAACGCAATGTCCTCAAATGATGCAGGTTGTAAGAGCCAGGTGGGTGCAGGTGGGATAGGCTCCTTCCATACGATACATATTAGGAGTGGATTATGATCTGACAGGTTCTTCTTTAGGTATTCTGCCAGTGTCGCTTTGAGTTGTGTAGTAGAATGGCAAAGGAAACGATCCAGATGGATGTGAAGATTGTGTGGTGGTGAGTAGAAGGAATATTCCCTGGTGGCCGGTTATGTCGCTCACTAGCTGTCAATTAAGGACCAGTGTGTGAGTAATTGTGCTAAATTCGATTCTGTATGCGCTGTGTGTGCTGTGGTGGAGTGGGGGGGGGTTAAGACATATGTAGGAGATGGTCCAGGTTGCAATTAAAGCCCCTCCCAATAATCTAGGACAGATGGAACCATCTAGTGAGAAGTGATGTTATGCACGCCAGGAACTGTTGTTGTGCATTCCCCAGCAATAGCAATACTACCATGCCATCCAGCTGACGCTCCACGAACACATAGTGCTCATCCAGATCAATCCCAACAGCTGTACTCTTGAAGGGCACTGACGGCCGTATCCATATGAGTGTTCCCTGGCATAGCCCGAGTAGGTCTAGCAAACACATCTACCCCTCCAGCATTTTTGCTGTCGGAGGTCTTCGACTCTGGCACCATGAGTCTCTTATAAGAATACAACATGGGCCCCCCTCCTATTGTTGTAGTGGTGGATTTAATGGCGCTTCTTGGAAGTGCCCAATGCCACACCCCAGACATTCCAGGTTGAAATTATAGGTTGGCCATTTAATGATCGTGAGTGGATGGGTACAGGAGTAAGTAGAGGAGTAGGGCACTGGCCAATTGAGACACAGGCTGTTGAGCAGTCTACAGGCATGCTGCAATTTGTATTTGTTTTAGAATTTGTAAAGGGCGTTATACCCAAAGGTGTCAAAGCACTAACAGTAATGGAAGAAGCAGGAACATGAGGGAAACATCCACCAGTCATCACGGAAGGGAGAAAAGTCAGGTTTTGAGTTTCTTACGGAAAACTGCATGGGAAGTTATACTAGCAATGTCGGGAGGTACCGCATTCCAGAGCTTGGCTGCAGTTCACCTTCCTAAGAGAAGACGATCTCAACATGTGTGGATAATGTGAGGCTCGAATGTCAGGACAAACAAATTTCCCAACTCCAAATCCCGGGCCTGCAGAGCAACATCTGGCTGCCTAAACAGTTAACACATGACTTCAAAATAATGGGTCCCAAAGCATAATCTCTCCATAATCACAGGGTTTCCTAGGTAAAGAGAAGGGAGTTCATGCATAAGCAGTATGCAGTGTAGGAGGGGGCTTATTCCGTCCTGCATTCATGATACAAGGCATATGCAAGCATCCGGTTGTACACAGTAGGTCACAAGGGCTCATTAAGATGCAGAGCAGTGAGCCAGGATAGTATGTTGAGGTGCCACCAATCCACACCAGTCACCAGCCAGGCACCGGAGGCCCGCGACAATTCTCCCATGGCCGCCCTACATGCAAAGGCTGAGAATGATGTTGGCTACTATTTAAACAAAAAAGTACACACAAAATAAGTAGGTAGCCACTAATTAATGTGCAAGCAATGAAAACACAGTTAGTACTGGAGAGCCAGATGCAGTATGTTATGTAGAATCTTTAAGGAGGTCTAGAAGGCCATCCTTAATGGAAGAGGATGTCTCACACACAATATTGTGCCATGCTTCATCATAGGCATCCTCTCCCCACCCTAGTAAGATGGTACTACCAGGGTGGACTCGACCTCCGCGAAGACTTCTGGCAGTACGAGGGAGTTCTTACATAAAACTTGCAGGATAAACCGGGATCCTGTCAAATTAAAAGTGCCTTCAGGTTCCTCAGTTAGCACCTTTATTAGTGAGGACCTGAGGTACGTTAAAATCAAAGAAGTCGATGGACCCTACAGAGAATAATGTCTCTGATCCATCTCTCAAAAGGCCAACATGTTTCTGCCCACACAAAGAGCCATTTAGGTCTGGGGCATTCGTCAGGGCTGTCGGATCCCTACAACAAACAGAAAAGGAGTTTCCCCTGTGTCCCTATCTAATAGGGAAGGGGGTCCACCTAAGGTGTACCCAAGTGAGTCCTACTTGGGACAATCTCATGCGTAACTCATCATGTGCCCTCGATTAAAGGGGGGACCTCATATACGGTCAAAGGGAGGGGTGGTGGCCTTCGTAGTCACACATTCGTCAGAAGGACCACCATGCTGCTTCACCTACTGTGTCCGCTCCCCACCCGTTGGTACG
The DNA here is from genome assembly GCA_963921515.1 of Calotriton arnoldi. Taxonomy (NCBI): domain Eukaryota; kingdom Metazoa; phylum Chordata; class Amphibia; order Caudata; family Salamandridae; genus Calotriton; species Calotriton arnoldi. The sequence goes on from CAWUFW010007386.1 coordinate 165,399, forward strand.
CTACTGTTTAAACAAAGTCATCCGACATTTCCGGTGTAACTACAGGGAGGAGAACCGAAGCATTGCTGGGGCCTGAGGAATTCAACCTATACTCCGAGTAAGCTGCCTCTGATTCATCAGCAGCTTGTCACCCCCCTGTTTTCTAATATTGGTCATGGCAGACAGAGCCAGATTCTGGCCCCTATTTGGTCTGGGTAGCAGGCTTCGCCACCTCCCTCCCCCCCATAGGCGGCGTCGCCCGTGGCAAAGCCAAGGGGCTGGCCATACGCCTGCGTGGCGTGGGGTTCTCCGATTCTGATGGTTCGTAGCATCTCTGCTCTGAGTACAGGGCAGCCTGGAGAATTAAATCCTTGTCCCTGAAGTTATCTAATTTAGCCACCACTGGGCATGGAGGGGATGTCAGGTGGGGGGCACTATGCAGGCACCCGATGGGCCTAATCCACTGTGAAGAAGGGGCATGACCCTGTGAGCGCCACAGAGGTGGATAGGTAGGTCTCAAAGAAGGCAGTGGGGTCAGTGCCCTCCGCGCTGGATGGGGGCTGCAATCACCGCGCTCATCATAGGCCTGGTGGGGCCTTACCTACCTTCAGTCCAATCAAGACTGCACTGCAATCGCTGTGACTGCAATGGACCCAATTTGGGCTAGGGGTGTCCTTGATCCCGGTGGGACCACGCTATTGCATCCGTCGGAAACTGCCACTTCATGTAATGCGCATGTGTTGCAGCCACGGGATCAAATGACTATGGCTAGGTGGGCACTCAGAGGGACGTAGACAGGGCTTCCCTCTGTAGCCCATCAAACTTATTGTTAACCACGACTCCCACACTAGACGTGAGGGCGGGCCACACAAGCCTGCAAGGGATGATCAAGAACTTGAAAGAGCCATCTCAGTACCATAAGGGGCCAAGATTGAAAACTCTGTGTGCATTTGATTTTGAGCACTAAAAAGGTGCACTACACTACATTGACACAATATACTGATGTCCTAGAGATGGAGGGACTCAGTGGATAGGGATGATTACTAGAGAGGGGGTGCTGAGAGTGTTGCTCCATGAGGACAAACTGTATTCAAAGACACTATCTCATATAACTCACTGATTTTTGTAGTATTTAGTACCCTTGTGGGAATAAAAGCACTTTATGTGATAATAGAAAAGATATACACCGGGCTGGACATTAAAGTTATTGTGTCTGTTGGTTTCTTGTTGAGTGCTGAGCTCGAGCAGCCCATACAACCTCCCTGCAAAGCCTGTGACCGCTGCCCTCGCTACCCTGAGAATCAAGGGTGGAAGGGGTTGTACTTTGCCCAGTTTGCAGTTCAGCAGTAGGACAGGGCCAGGACACCAGTGGCAAATGACACCAAGCCCCATGGTTGGGGCTCACGAGCCCCTGCTTTCTGGCACAAGAACGAGCTATGACAATTTTCAAGTATAATTCTGCTGCCCTATAATATTCAGCTTCCTCCTCCACCCTTGGAATTTTTGCTTTTTTTTCAAAACCAAGTTCAGTGCAGTGCTTTACAAAATGTTTGTTGTTTGAGGGAGGGCAGACACCACTACTTTTTTCCCTTTTTAGGATTTTTTTCTTTTTGTATGTTTGTTGTTGGATGGCCTGGAGTTTGGTGCAGAGGGTACAGGTACTTCAAGGTGTGACTGAGGGATAAGCATGTAAGGGAAATTGATATTTTTGTTTTTGGTAGGGGAGGCCTGGGGTTATTTGCATACATATTCCCTCCATTTCCTTATGTATATGTGAATTTTGTCACGTCTGCCTTTATACTGTGATGTTTTCCTGTTTGGGGCCTAGTCTGCTGTTGGCCTTGAAGTAGTCTTTTAAGGTATTTTTCACATTCTCCCTGCTGCTGTGCTGGAGATTGTATTATATTATTTTAGAGACTTATGGATAGTCTTGAACACATGTCAAATTTAGGTTATGTTTTGTCTGGCCGTGCCTGATGGTGGCTAACAGTAGCGGCTCGCACAAGTAAGAGCGGTGTGCAAGGGCGGGCGCAGGGCGGGGTGGGGGTGGTGGTTGTCGACAGATGAGGGGATAAGTAATAATAAATAAATAAATAAAAGCACTTACTTTGCGCTCGCCGCATCGCCATTGGCATAACCATATGGTATACACAGTGGCAGATCAAGGCCTTGCACAAGGACCCCGATCGACTGGTAATCACGCTTTGGGTGCAAACTCTTGTACCCAAAAGGGGTTGCAATGGGTGGGCATATTGCAGATGTTTGCTCCCTTGATTAGTGGCGGGTGCACAGAAGCAAGTAGTTCACAAGCTCTGTTTGCATGGCTGGAATATTGAATACAATTTGCTATTAGTATGTTATTCCCATTCCAATGTGTCAAATATTTAATCTCGCTCAAAACGCGCAGTCGCTAATTTGAGAATTAATTAGGAGGTGTGACATTTGTGTCCATTTTTTGAAGACTGATCATGAGCGGGCATAAAATATACATCCTAGAACTCCTCGTGGTACTTTTTCAGTCACCCAAACTATCAACTTTTGTTTTGCTTGGGTAGAGATATCTTGTTCATGTTTGGCTTCAGCCAACGCTTGTGCATCTTTCTGCTGACCTTGTGATGACATTTGGCAGACTGAGCAAGAACATGTCAGCAGCAAGAATCAGTATCCAGATCTTTAGCAAGACATTAGTAAAATTAAAAGGACGAGGAAAATTGTATATGAAAAAAATCAACTAATTGTTGAGGCGTTTCTCACAAATAACCATTTGCCAGCCGGACTCATCACTGTGCCCATAAGTCTTTCGATTAGTACACGATGAGCAAGAAATTCACAATTTTAAATGAAAACATTGTATCCAGAAACTCTCCTACACTATTTGCATCCTTTATTGCCCCAGACAAATTAGTTTCAGTGCTCATTTCCGCAAGGAAATCATTGTTGACATGGCTGTAACAAAATAAGCCAAGGGTAGACTCCTGGCCCTAGTTACCATAATATTGACCGACCTTTCTCCATGGAGAGGAAACGCAGAAATTATGGAAGATTCTGAAAAGCAAACAGCCATTCATTTGCCTGGCACTGCTCTCTGCACATAAATCTTTCCATTAAAGCGAACTACGAACTCACGTTTCCTGGGGGCAGGAGCAGAGGGCTGTCTGTAGTGCTTCCTTTTAGTGTATTAAAAATGCCAGCATGATTTAAACCCCCCACGCGTCCTCTGATGATTGGCTGGGACAGCATCCTTCTTGTGTTGCATGGGCCTGGACCAATGGCTGATGAAGGTCAACAGCTGCTTCCACAAACCCAGAGTAGGTTAATGGCTGCTTATTGGTCAGACGGATTTGAGAGGTGCATCTGCCAGTCCATGGAGCAAGCAGCACCTTTTTTCTCTTGTCTCTGCCGCACGTGGACATCCCCTGAACGCTTTATGGCTTACTACCATTGTATTGAACATGAATGTGTGGCCCAGTGCTTAATTTGATGTCAGCAAAAGGACCCCCTGCTACTAATAAAGATCCTAGGGCAGGGAAAATTCAACAATGGGAAAAACATCCCTAAGCAACAATTGGTCTAAACAATATTAAGACCATAATTTAATACATGTATAATGTAGGAGACTCAGTGTACACAAGAATCCATTAAAACTTCATTTTATTAGTGTAAATTCATTCGATCTAATCATAAAATTTATATAAATAATTCCACATATATAAAGTACTGAACCGTATCATACCAACGTTCTTCACAAAATAAACACAAGAACAGTAAAATACATAAGACAAACGTGCATAATGACTGAACATGACAAAAAACACAAATGTTTTTATAATACAAAATTAGGTCAAAATATGATATGTCCAATCTTTCGAATGAACCATGATTTCATCCAGTGGCTGAGTGATGGATCGTCTACGCACGTTTTGGCATGCAGGACGCCTTTCTCAAGAAAGCGACAATTGTTCCGTCAAAGTAATGGAAAGTAAACATATGGAATATAGGCAATATATATGGATGGAATATAATATAGCCTTATAGCCCGCCGTAGCGGGCTATACCGGCTATTAAAGGCCCACTCCAGCGTTAAAGGCCCGAGCCGAAGGCGAGGGCCTTTAACAAGGGAGCGGGACTTTAATAGCCGGTATAGCCCAGCTACAAAGGGCTATAAGGCTATTAGAACATTCTGCCGCTAGAGGGCAGAATGTTCTAACAAATAAAACAAAGACTTCAGGGGATTGAAATCCCTCAGGCTCCCTGAAGCCTATGTTCACAGCCACAGCTGTGAACAAAGAAACATTGGAATGTTGGAGCTCCGGGCTTATACCAGCCATTATAAGCCCGGAGCTACTTTGTTGTTTTCAGTGGAGCTCCCAACATTCCAATGTTCTAATATAGCCTTATAGCCCGCCGTAGCGGGCTATACCGGCTATTAAAGGCGAGAGCCGAAGGCGAGGGCCTTTAACAAGGGAGCGGGACTTTAATAGCCGGTATAGCCCAGCTATGAAGGGCTATAAGGTTATTAGAACATTCTGCCACTAGAGGGCAGAATGTTCTAACAAATTAAACAAAGGCCCCTCGGAGTTCGAGGGGGTTTACATCCCCTCGGGCTCCGAGAGGCCTTTGTGAAAACAACATTGGAATGTTGCTCTGCGGGCCTTTAGCGGCCCGTAGAAGCTCGGAGCACTCCATTGTATTCAATGGAGTGCTCCACATTCCAATGTTCTAATAGTATGTATGAACTCTCTAGTAACATCATAAGGCGCTTGAGCCCAAGCTGCCTGAAGTAGAATCAAAGCTTAGGTTAAAGGAATTATCCGATAAAACTGTATGTAAATGCAGTCACTGTATCTGCAATAGACATACAGTCCTTCTCCACTGAGGGATAAGTTAGCACAATGAGGGTACTCCCTCATATGCTTGCAATATTTGGATGGCAGTCGAGGATAGTCCTCGATGATCCCTGACCGACCGTCTCGCTTGGTGTGTTTCAGCAAGAAGAATGTGACGATCAATCGAGCAGCCATTGATCGTCACGTTCTTCTTGCTGAAACCCACCAAGCGAGATGGTGTTCTCAGTGGAGAAGGACTGTATGTCTATTGCCGACACAGTTTTAAGGCATGGGCAAAGTGGGCTCTGGCCCAGGGCCCCAGCCTTTCAGGGGGCCCCCAGATAGAGCCAGCTCTGTTCTGCAGAGAGTCTTGCCCCGATGACCTTGAATAATTCTTAAACAGATCTTTGTAAATAGTGTTTTCCTTCAATTTATTTTTAATGTGTGAGAATCTATCACAGACATTTTGCAGACAAATGTTTTGTTTATGTTTCATGCAACATCCATCAAAAAAGTATCTTTTAGATCAATACAGGACCTCGCATATTAGAAATGGGAGGGTGTCACAGAGATTATTTGCAGTAATATTAATGAGCTGCTGCTGTGTTACAATATTGAAAATAAGTAACTATCCCTGAATATTAGATGAAAACACTTTTAGAATTTGGATCAATGTGCCTGTGGACTTTCAGTGACCTGGCCAACGAGGGCATGGAAGAGCTGAAACTGGATCATATAATCAAAGCTGTTCCCAACAGGGGCCCCTAAAAAACGTTTGGCCCAGGGACCCCAAAATCCTTAAAACGTCCCTGTATGTGTGTGTTCCTATGTTTGTGTCTGTGCGTCCGTGTGAGAGACCCACAACACTACAGGTGTAAAATAAACAATTGGCAAAAAAAGTAACTAATAGTGCGTTTCCATAGTGAAAATATTCTGCTGCAAAGCACAATAAAAAATTAATAGTGATACTTTCAAGGAATACTAGTACACATCTATGTTAACTAATAACTTTAGACAAAAACTTTCAGTGCTTTCATTTTATAGCTAGTGTGTGAGTCACAAAATCAGTATATAATGCTTAAGGATGGGGAATGCACCATCAAACTCCTGATCTGAATATTCATTGATGGGCCATTTGGTTGCTCAGTCACCTTGCTGAAACACATGTTGACATGACTAATTGGAACAGATGGGCCATTATGTAGCTTCAAAAATTCAGAGATGCATATTTTGTAGGGCTCCATAAACCTCGATTGATTCCGGTAGAGTAGCTGCTTCGCAGCCAAGAGAATGCAGCTATTAAAGAAGTTGAACCGAAAGCTATTTTTTCTTTCTTTTTTGTCACAGTGATTGACAAATCCCTGGGGCGCCTGTAAGTGCATGCTTTTATGGCTTTTTTTTAAATGTAATTAGTAAATATCTTCATATTCGTGGATAGTCAATTGCTACATTGGAAAATAGAATACAGTTGTATGTGTGTAGGTATAGGGGTGTGTGGAACTTGCAAAATTTTCATGCAAAGTTAATTTAGTCTTGTTTTTAAAACTTTATCAAGTGCAGAAAATTTACAAAGATTTAAAACAGGAGGAAAGAAATCCCACCCATTTTTCACAAAAATATTTTCTTCTGCAAAATTTTGTTCGTAGGTGATGTTTTGTAAATGTGATAATCTTCAAAGCTTGGTTGTAAAGATTTACAACTTTGCAAAACCTTCACTGTAGAATTACAATTTTACTAGGGATGGGCGGAACTCGTGGAGTTTTTACTCGATGGAATTCTGCTTAGATATCTAAAAACACCTCAAGATTCCGTGTAGTTCCGCGAGTGGTGGGTATGTAGCGCAGCTTGCACTGATTGTTAGCGCCAGGAGCTTGTCCCACGCTGTAAAATTAGTGCGAACGGCACCAGACTGCACACCAGAGGGCGCTGCTTCTTTCTGGCCCTTCAGTTGATTTTCTACTGAAGCAGCAGCTTTCTCAACGAGAGTGGCAGCTTTCTCAAAGCGAGCAGTAGTAACCTGTCGCTACCTCCTGCATTGGGAGGCAGTCTAGCACTCAATTTTCTCACGTACACTTGCCAACTTAAAGTTAGCAAGCTGCGCACACGAAAAAAACTCTGCAATGCAGCAGTTGGTGGCGTTTTTGTGGAACTCTGCACTCCAAGTGGTGCACGAAGTGGGCAAAACTTCTCAAACTCTGCTGGAGGAGTGGAGTTTACTGCCCACCCCTACATTTTACATAGACCAAAGAAAAGGCATTTAGGGTCATGCATGGTCTTGATGGGCCTTCACTGCCTGGTGCTGAACCAAATCCAAGGTTAATTCCTTCTATCCTGCACAGCACCAAACATCATCCCCTCAACAGCTCATTCCCCTCTGTACACCATCACACTTGCCCCTCAAAAAGGTGCTCTGGAGCCTCCCGCTGCGAGATACATTTTCACTCATTCATCACCTTGTAAGCAAAATAAATCTGGCGAGGAGAAGTCACACTTCATCTGGGAATGCCTCTTGCATGACAAAATCAGAAGAAAGACGATTATATGAATAATAACTAAAGAACAGATAGAGACAGATGAAGAAAAACTGTTGTGCCTGCTCAGCGACAAGTTCAAAGCAAGGACCAGACTGGTTGGCCAATTCCTGAAAAAGAGTTGGGTAGTAAGACACAAAAAACACAGTTCCCAGAGCTAAGACACATACTAATCAGCAGGAACTCACAGAAACAAACACAGTGCCAACTGCTCAGAAGTACCCCAGAACTTGATGCCCCTCAAAGACGCTCAAGTGATATTAATGTTTTAAACATTAATTCTTAAACCGCGCGATGTGCCAAAACATCAGAATTCGAGGTGCAGCACCAGATTTGAAGGATAACAACATAGAAGCTTATGCTAAGCATCTCTTCAGACATTGATTGCTGGGCCTACAGGAGGAGGAGGACGTTTTCCTGGACCGTGCACATAGAGTGGGAGCTAGGTCACACAGGGAGGATAAGGCTCCGGACATACTTACCTGTGTACACTACTTTCAGCAAAATGAAACAATCATGATGGAGGTGCGATCCAGGGACAGTCACTTTTAGGAGGCAAAATCTCCAAATTGACCATTGTAATCAAGCAACGGCAGCATTACGTGAGAACGAGAAGGTCATCAAGTATTGGTGGGGGCACCCATTTAGATTAATTTTCCAATGGGAAGAGACGCGTCATCAGGTGCAGATGTTGTCGGAAGTGAAGCGATAACAACGTCACCATGAAGGAATCAGAATTAAATGCCTAAAGAGCCTCGACATACAGTTGGTGGACTGTCCAACATAGGAAGAATAAAAACTAACCCTCTTCAGAAATGATGGCAATGGAAAGGAATGTGGTGTTGACACAGTTTAGAGAAGAGAGTCCCACCTCTGAGGAGGAAGGTCTAACGTGGCTTGAGTTTACAGGAGGTGGGAGGGATATCCCAGTTGCACATCGGATTCACAAAATGCATATTCTTGTTTGTCAAGGACTGGTGGGCTATGGGGTGGAGCAACAGGGAGGAAGGCTGGCTGTCAAAGTAAGTGCTAACGTCTGACACACCAGAGAAGATTAAGATAGTCAGCCTCTATTTGCTAATTTTTCATGCAACTCAGGAAAGAAAGCAGCAAAAAAGCTGTGCTGTGTTGGGTGAAAGCAAACAAACAAACAAACAAAACAAACTCAAGGAGATGATGGACAGAGCTCTGAAACTTTTCAGACACTCTCCCCCAGTTACAGATCTGGGTTGAATCCATCATCATTCTTTAGCTCAATTTGCCAACCCAGTTCAGACCCAGCTATATGCAAATCAGTCTTGACCCTGTGCCTCATGGGAATAGTCCAGACCGTACTGCCAAGCCAGGTCTTCCGTGGACCGGAAACAAGCATCCTGGGACCGGTTTCGGGGTAACACCCCTCATCGGCCAGGCTAGCTTGAATCCAGTGGCAAAGTGAGCAAGGGACCCATGTATGGGGAGCAAAAAAACAACGGATTTAGGCCCAGATCTCTGTACTGGGGTGAATGTATGACATTGTTCTGCATTCTGTCCATCAATTGTTCTTTTTGCATTTGTCACCCCGAGTGGGATGGGTATGCCCAGACGTGGGTCCCGTGCTCTCCATGCCACTGGAGTCAAGCTATCCTGGCTGATGAGGGTGAAACCCCGAAACCGGTCCCAGGATGATTGTTTCCAGTCCAGGGAGGACCTGGCCTGGCAGTTCGGGCTGGACTGTTCCCATTGGGCGCGGGGTCAAGACTGATTTGCATGTGGCTGGGTTCAAACTGGAATGGCATGGGGAGCAAAAAAAAGATGTATTTAGGCCCAATCTCTGTACTGGGTCGAATGTATGACATTGTTCTGCATTCTGTCCATCAATTGTTCTTTTTGCAGGTGTTGGGTGAAAGGGCAGTGGCGGTTCCTCTGCTATGGCGGAGGAGAGCGACCCCACTTCGTTTAAGCAGTACTAAGTAGAAACATAAAATGATAATAACTTAGAGTTATTATCATTTTATACTTCGTGTCCTGCTGTTTTGCGGGCGGGTGGGCTAGGCTCCTCTGCTCTCGGAGTAGGGGAGGAGTGATTTGCCCACTCCTAAGTGCACAATGACTGTTTGTCGGCTCTCTTGGGCCACCCAAACCAGCCATGTGCACTTTCCCCATTTTCCATGCAGGCTGCATTACAGCCTGCATGGAGAACATGCCCACCCCTCCAGCCCCTAGCTGAGTGCCGTGTCACAGCGCTCAGACCAATCACAATCACATTGTGATTGGCTTAGAGGAGGGAGCCTGGCAGCCTGCTTCCTGTTCTTGGAGTTGGAGACAGGAGAGCAGGAGCAGAGACGCGGGGCCCGGCCTCAAGGCAAGTTTTTTTTTTTCCCCCACGCGACCCCGTGACACCCCCTTACCCCCTCCCTGCAAACCCCCGCACCCGCCCCCAACCCGCGAGCCATGCCGGCCGCCACTGTGAAACGGACAGAGCAGAAATGCTCCATATTTACAATGGTATGGAGAATTTCTGTTCTCTCCTTGTGCTGGCTCACTCTGTGCAGCCTAGTGCTAGAGAAGGCGCCTTTGCACCAAGGGTGCCTGCATTACAGGCAGGATTGTTTGTGTGTAGGAAGGAACACCTTCCTGCACATAAACAATCCTTAGAGACATTTTCCTTTTTCTAGTTGTGCTGCGGAATGCAGCACACATGGAAAGAGGGAAATAACAAGGAGAAATCAAGATATTTCTCCTTGTTACACCTCACTGGGAAAGCATTAGGCCTCACTGGGAGCATTCCCATGCTTACTAGCTTTAGTATAACTGGGAATGTGCCAAAATCCATGGGTGGATGCATGGGAATGCCCATGCTCTGCCCATGAAATGCCTCCCACCTTTAAATGTAACATAGCGCAGTACAAGCCATTACTTTGCTTTATATTTCTTTACAAAGACATGCAACCCTGCACCAAACAGCAATTGGCATTGACAGGAACCGTTGTGACAGCAGTGCCTGCCAATGCTTTATCAATGACCACCAGCTTGGAGGTCATTTATAAATTTGGCAAGCGGTCATTAGATAGATAGATAGATAGATAGATAGATAGATAGATAGACAGATAGATAGATAGATAGAATAAACTTGCAAAGATACATAGATATAAAGGTAGAATTGCAAAGATAGATAGACACAGACAGTTAGATAGATAGATAGATAGATAGATAGATAGACACAGACAGTTAGATAGATAGATAGATAGATAGATAGATAGACAGACAGACAGATAGATAGCAAAGCACAGATTCAATTAGTAATATAATAGTTAAACATCTATTTAAGCACACCATACAAGAGCATTGAAAGCAAACGAGAAAGACATAGAAGCAGGACATATAGACTAAATTGGTTTACAAGTAGAGCTGTAGTCCTCAATTAAAATACATACAAGAGAGCAGTTATAAATGTATTTTATTGCATGTGTTTTAAAAAGAGAATTACGATTATATACTATATTATACTATATATATATAGATAGATACATAACATAGAGAAATACTATTAAATAACTTATAAAGAATAGATTTAAAAGGACACAATCTGGTATACTCTAAAGTACCAGCAATCGGATAACAAGCATTGGCAAAGCCAATAGGTTTAGCCTCTACAGAATCTTTTGGTTTTGTCAATGTTTTTTAGACATGTTACACAACAGTGCATGCTTACATATTGCAGCATGGCTTAAAGTTAGAAAAAGCACTTTTTAAAAAAACTTTTAAACTATCTTGTATGTGGGCTCTGAGTCCACCTAGGCAGGACTCCCTAGCAAACGTATTACAGTAACTAAATCCACACACCACGATCTTTTGTGTTTACTTAGTTGCCAGGAAACTGACCAAAGTAGGAACGGTAATCAAAGGATAATAGCAGGGCTTAAAGGCCAACTTTTTTGAAAGCATGCTGTGTCTCTCCCCATGACTGATATAAATCATCTATTGAGGACATTGTAAATACTTTATATACTATTCCACATGTGCTTTCAGAACTGTATTTATGTATTGTATGCAAGCCTCGCTAGAACAGTCCTCACTTAACCCCTAAATCCACTCAAAAAAAATTGCAAGTGAGCTGTTGCCGTATACATGGGAGGCGGCTCTTCCGCTAAGGCGGAGGAGCGTCGCCCCACTGCTCTCAGAGCAGTGGTAAAGGGAAAAATAAAATGATAATAACCTTGTTATTATCATTTTAGTTTTCTTCGCTACGTGGCTTGGTTAGGGTGGGGTGGGGTGGGGTGGGGCTGGTGTCAGAACCTGGGAGGAGTGGTTCATGCACACTCTAGGTGCACATGATGGTTTGGCGGGCCGTCTGGGCCGGCCAAATAGTCATGCACTCTCCATGTTCCCCACCGGAACATGTACAGGCTCCCACTCCCTGTCTGAGCGCCGAACAAGGGCACTCAGACCAATCACAACGCTGCATTGCAGTGTTGTGATTGGCTGAGGGGAGCCTGCGTGCTTCCAGGATTCGTCAGCAAAGACGGAAGAGAGACGGAGGCGGCTGCGAGGAGGTAAGTGGTTTTAAAAAAAATATATTTTGTCCCCCGCCCCGTTCCCTACCAGCCACCACTGTGGAAGATATTGCAGTCCTGCAAGACAGCAAATACTTAAAGAGCCTAGTGCACAGATATGTGTACATCGATCAGATTGCATGTTTGATTAACCCTATCCCTGGCATGGTAAGGCAACAGAAGCAGCTCGCAGAGCTGAACTTTCTGCCAAGTTTGTGTGCTTTCCACGTTTGTGACATTTTTATTATTGCTTAAGTATTATTGGAAAAGCCTTGGAAAGAAAGGGATAATGGAATGCAAACATATTTAGAATTAAAACACAGGCACACCAAGGCTATACTTTGCTGCTATTACTATTATATAGATCGTGTGTATTTGGAGAAAGAGTGAGTGCAAAAGAGAGGGGTGGATTGAGAAGGTGAGAAAGAAAAAAGGAAATGAGAGAGAGGAGAAAGTAACAGAGAAAGGGGAAATGAGAGAGAAAGCGAGGGAGTCTAAAGAAAGAGAAAGCGAGATATATTAGGGAAGAAGAAAAGAGAAGTGTGCAATTGCAGTTCTTTTATGGCAGAAATTGCAGAATAAAACATATATGACTGACTGACTGAAGTGCGCAATTGAGAGCGGAGGTGACAGACGAGAGTGAAAGTGACATGGAGACAATGGAGAAAGGAGGGGACAAAGGTAGGACAAAGAAAGACGATTAGGAAGCTATTCGCTTGACTGGCTACTCAAGTAGGCATCTTTTTGCGAGCTGCTGAACTGTCAAAATGCCTGGTAAATGTTCTTAATCTTGAATGTCTGACGTCCTGCATGCATAGTGAAAAGATTTAGCAAAGGTTGTAGGGTCGGATACTGCACAGGCAGAAGCCGTGAGTAAATTACAATTGACAGCATGCGGGCGGGGGAGGAAAAGCAACAGGGGTAGGAGGGCAAGCGTGTGAAGGAGCAGCGATAAAAAGCTGGGAGGAAACTAGGCGGCCTGTAGATACATTGGTGTTCGATAGGAAATGAAAATAAAAAATACTACTGTAAGAAAGTAGAGTCTGCTTTCATGGTTACCCCCACATTTGCTTGGTGTCAGTATGTTTTTGACCCAGTCTGACTAGGATCCAACTAATCAGGACCTCAGTCACAGTGATTTCTCCCTAAATTGATCATGGTAAGTCCTTTTGTACATCCACAATTGGCTACTGGTGTACCCTTGTAAGTCCCAAGTATATGGTACTAAGGTACCCAGAGCATAGGTACACCAGGGGCTGCACGATATACTAAGCCAGCCTCCTACAACTACATTTGCTAATTTTTTGTCTGCATTCAGAAACATTGCATATTTTACTACATTTGCACATTTTATTTTCCAAAAACTATGGTAAGTTTGCAGAAACAAAATAAAAATAACAGAGAAGGGGCAGGATAGAGGATATGTCGTAATGGCCTGAACTGCTGACCATGGAGCTGGAGAGCCGAGTTCGAGTCTCGGTGTCGGCTCACAAGCACACTTGAAATGCATGCTAACACATAACATTTAAATCAAACACATCGGAGATTGCTGAAAAAAACTGTCAGAAAGCACGCTTCAAATGTGTGCAGTCGTCAAAGCAAATAAACGTTGTGCAGCCTTTAGCAAATAAAAGAAGTTCCCATCAAAGCGGGCGGATGAGAACAGAGTACTTGGGTCACGGGAGACTGGTAAGAGAGAAACACACATGGAACAACAGGAAATAGAATGCCTACAGCCAATAGAAACAAGGAAAAGTAAAGTGACAAGCACACGGACCAATAAGAAGTGAAGGCGGGACTTGAGCCCTTTTAAGATATATTAAATGCAATAGATTTCACAAGCACAGTGCAAGCATTGTACAGGCGAAACCTAAAACCGGCACTTCCAAAATGAATTTAAATCATCAGTATCAGTAGGCAGAACTGATCGAGCTGGCATGTGTCATGGGCTATGGAGAGCTGGTAGAAAGCGTTCTGGTATCACATCAGACTCTAAACATGAAGGCAACTCCAAAGTAATAATTAAGTACAAAGAAAAACACTGGCATTGAAGAGAACTACCTTGTGTGCAGATGTCCACCTTGTGAAAGAACAAAATGCAGTCACTCAAAGTGAAGTTTGCCAGTGATTGAAGTAGGCTGACCCATTGCCCCATGCTGTATGCTGTAATGGGCATAAGCAAAATGTGAATGACACAACAACGGACCAATGAATAAAGAGAGCTGGCTGAAAGCTCCTTTAAGTATGTATATTACACATATACGTTTTTTTAAATCAAAAGGCCTTGGCTAACGCCAAGACCTTCAGTCAGGAATTATGAAAGTGAAAAAAACAGTACATGTCAGAAAGCTTGTAGCAATTTGATGGGGCAGCGCTATCTGCTAGGCAAATATGTTATGGACTTTAATAAACATTGCATACATTTAAAAGATTGAGGCCTCAATTATGGTTGTATCATAAAATCCCTGTTTCCATGCACACCATATTTTACACAAGTGTCAGAATTATGAGTTTGTCAGATTTTTCTGGCAATCTCATTTTTTACCCATAGCTTTCACTGGGTCAAAAGATGCTAAAATTTTATCAGGTGAAATAGACCAGTAAAAACCGAGACAAGAGGATTTCGGTGCAGTAAGCAGCAAGATATGCATGTCATACTCCATTTTCAGGGCAAAAGTCATAATATGATTTATTTATCACATCTGATAACCAATGAGCCCCAGGGTATTGTTATTCATCGGATGTGATAAACAATGATGCATTGGCACAGTGGATACATTAACATCTATAAAGAAAGACGAAGATTCCCCTTTAAAAACAGGAAAGGCTAAAGTAGCAAAGGCAAGTTGCCTGATCTCTGCTACTCAATGAGTGGAGTAAAGCCTTTATGAAGAGCTTTGGTGCTCAGCGATAACCAGATTAACTATGATTTGGGTACATCTTGTTCTGTATTAAATTATAATGAGATACTTTCTCCCTTGCTATTTTAAGATTGTATCTTATTAACTTAAATTGGCATAAATTTGCTATATTTCTATTTGTAACTTTTTTTTATAGTGATAATCCAACTATTTCTAGGTCTGGCTACAGAAAATAAGGCTTTATCATGTGATAAAAAAAAGAAAGACCACAGAGAGAAGCATTGAACTGTTGGTAAGTCTCTTTACAGGAGCTCCCCATTTGATTGCGTAGTAATTGTGTAATTGTATGAAGATATGGACACAATGCAATTTAGTGTCCTGCTGCTTAGAGCAGGTTAGTGCCTCCACCCACTACAGACACCGGACCGCCTCCCAATGTCGAGGTGCCCCCCCATGTCGGGTACTTGGGTGATAATGCTATGCTCAAGTGTAGATTGCCCCCATACTCCAGTGTAAGCACACAGATTTAAACAGTTCCATCTTGGTTCTTACTGATGAGTCTCTCCCAGTCCTTTAAGAGGGCATGCGGTTCTTCAGGCCGCCGACCGGCTCCTCTAGTGCTCACTTGCTACCGCCATCTGTGCCGAGCATGAGCCTGCCGTCTTCCTCATCCTCCACAGCGGTTATGTCCAGTATTGCTGGTCTGAGGCAGTTGCGTAAGGGAAAGAACTGGTCCGATTGATGCTCGTTGTTGCCCCACTTGGTCTGTCCAGGTCTGGATCATTGCAGCCTAGTATGACCGGACTCGATTAGAAGTAGTGGCCTCATACAGGCGTCTCGGGTCTGGTGTTGGATCATGGCTTCAGGCACATCTTGGTCTTGGATGCTCAGCAGCTCTGTGTCATGCTGCGATGTGGGCATGTGCAGTGGCTGGACCAAGATGCTGATTCATATTACGGGTGCTGCGGCTCTGGAAATGCTGCACTCTTCACAGTTGGGGCACAAGGGCTCACTCAGGTCAAGATGCAATCTTCACGAGGTCAGGCACAGGGGCACAGATCACAGACACGCTGGCTTAGGTCACACCACACTTATCAGACCAGGCACAGTAGCTGAAGCCACCTCCCACTTCTTAGATCAGGCGCAGCGGCCCTGGTCATGCCACAATCTTGACAATTCCTGTCAGGAATCACACAGGAGAGACTAGTCCCTCTGACACCAAGTCATGTAGATCGCTCTAAGCCGCTCTCTTCTGAAGACCCGCTGCAATGAGTCACGCTGCACCTCACTCCTTCTGTTATGATTATTATGTTTTTCTCTTCTAGGTATCCCTGTTTTCATAGTATTTAATTGCAGCTGACTGTTCAGTTCTAAATATTTTTTATTAACTTGTGAACAACGTTTCATAGATAGCTGCTTGTCTTGTTTATTGAATTTGTTCAAGAGAACACAGTCTTACAGAAAGAATACAAATAGATGAGCATCAGGACACTTTCTGCTAATTGTTCATCCTGAAAGATTTACCAATGAGTAAATCATGTTATATAAGCTAAGCACAAGGTGCAAAGTATTAGAAAGTAATGTCATGCCGGGCGACACAGATAAAACAGTCCATTCAGAATCTCATCACCTACTTTGGCTGAAGGCTAACGGGAAGACATTCAGCCTTCTGCCTACTGAACACGACAATAGCAGGCTCAACTACTATATTGAGCATAAAGCCTTATTGTTCAAACAGGTATTCAGGTGTGAACACCATATCGGAAACTCAAATTATGCTCTACTTTTGGTGCCATGATTAGCTTAGTAAATAGATGAATGGGGGTGGGAGTGTCATAAGGCTATACAAGCAAATATGTTGTCACATTTTTTGTGTGCATTCTTTTGGTAAACATTACCCATTCCATTCTTTTTATTGTAGTTTCAATTCATATAGTGTGCACTAGGATAGGATTTTGATTTGAAGTAAATCTTTGAAATCTATCCATTGTTTCCTAGTGTTCATGAGTCTTTTATTCCTAAATGAAAGAACGTTTTCATTTCACATACTATCCCTGTGATTTCTCATAGAATTGATCATTACCTGAAACACATCTCACTAAAATATTGCTCAGTGTTATGTGAGGGGGTTGCAGTTCAACAGTTTTTCTGTCTTGACAAATTCGCAAAGTCATTAGTGTCAGGGGGCCTAGAAAGCTGAATTCTGAGCTGTGTTCTAGAGGATGATTTAGAAAACATATTACTCCTAGATAATCACTCCTCCTGCTGGAATGGCACCTTCTTTTTTACTTTCCCGGCAGGCAGGCTGGAGTCTAGAACAGGTAGTCATCTCTTGCAGTAAGGGGCGGACTCAGATGATGTCCCCTCACCTCTGGCAAGTTATCTGTAAGGCATATACCAGCTCTGGTTGCATATCAGTCCTCTGAGTATTCTCTTCCTTAGTCATAGAGAATTTGGAACAAGTGAACAAGTGGGTCCAACTTTTAACCAGTCAAAGCAGATAGGAGATGTGGATCCACTGTTTGCACTTTCGGGACCGGTTTGGGTTGGTTCTTCTTTCAGGTGTCCTCTTCTGGGTGCTCTCCAAACATAGCCTTTGGGTAAAGTGATGTTCCTCACAGCTGGTTAATCATCAGTCTGGACTACCCACAATAGAGGCACAGTGCCAGGTTTGTGGTATCTAAAATGCATCCAGACCTCCATTACCCTGGCTTACTCATACACACCATACATGTACCACGCACAACATACACTTGGGATCTTACTGCTAGAATCTGGATTAGCACATCGAAGCAGAACCTTACCCGAGTGGGCCAGAAGGCATCCACTCCAGTGACACTGATAAAAAGGTCTGGCTATAATTATGATTTCACAAAACTTGAAATGCTGCCACCACAGCTCCACATGCTAAATCCATGACAGGGACAGTATTCTACTGTCAGTTCAATGAGGGTACAGGTTTGTTGCCCCTCTGATTTACAGGACAGATCCAGAACTTCACTCATGTCAAGCAACGGGCCTAGGACACACACCAGATTATTGTGAGGGTATGGCTAAAATAAAAAACTAGGCTATCAAGAACATGCAGTTGCTGGTTATTCGGGCAGAGGAACAGGTGTGCACACCATGCATGCGACATTCACTTCCCACCAAGCATAGATAGGTAGCACCACAGAAGGGGCAACAGATGCAACAACAGCGTCTAGAATAGCAGGGGCCACAGCTGCAACCAAAGCAGGATCAAAATCATCAACAATAACTTAAACCACATCAGGAGCAACTGTAGCAGCAACAGTAGCCACAACAGCTGTAATCACAGCCACCACTACAGCAGCAACAATATCTGCAACAACGGGTGATAGTAGAGGAGCGATCACTGCAGTCACCACAACAGAAACTGCAGCACCAACAACAGCTGCGATGATAGCAGCAGCAACAGCTGCAACAGCAGCAGGGATAAAAGCAGAAATTAGAGCTGCAAAAATAGCAAGGACTACAGCTGCACCACAACAGGGTGGGCCACAACAGTGACTACAGCTGTCACCATGGCAGGGACAAGTGAAGTGACAATAGCTCTAACCACAGGGGACAACAGTATCAAAAACAGCTCCCACTGCTGCAGGAAGAACAGCAGTGGTAATAGCTTGTACCACAGCAGGAGTCGCAACATTGACAACAATTGCTGTGCCACAGTCACCACCACAGTAGTAAAGACATTAGCAACAAATGTTGCATGCACAACGGGAATCATAACAGAGAAGGCAGGTGCTACCATGAGAGGAACAGCAGCAGCACAACAGCTGGTCACCAGCAGCAACAACAGCTGTAATCGCTAACACATCTATTACCACAACAGCTACAAACGATGTCACAAACGCAGAAGCCACAGCAACCGTTGCTATGATCACAGCTTTCATAGCAGTTACCACAGCTATAGCCAAAGCAGGGATCACAGGATCGACCACATCTCCCACCACAACAGCAACATCAGCAACTATAATTTCTACCCCAGCAACAACAGAGCAGCTGTAACCACCACCAAAATAGCAACAAGCTGCAACAATAGTTGATAGCACAGTAGGAACCAGAGCAGTAACAACAGCTTCCACCACAGCTGTAACCATTGTTCTGTGTATGATAGTAATAAACAGCAGAAACCATGGCCGTAGCCACATCAAGGACCGAATCTGCCATTACGGGAGTAATGACAGTAGCCACAACAACATGGAACCCAGCAGTAACTTCAGCTGTAACCACAGCAGGGACTACAACAGAAACCACACTGACCAACAGTAGGGACGGCAGCTAAAATCAGAGCAGCTATAACAATTTCCATAACAACAGAGGCTACAGGTGCCACAACAGCAGTACAAAAACAGCAAACACAACAACAAAAGCTGCCAGCATAGCAGGGAACTCTGCTCTAACCACTGCATGGACCATATCAGTGACAATAGCTTACACCATTTCAGGGCCAATAGCAGCAAAATAGTTTCTAACAGGGCAAGGACAATAACTGTGGCCATGGTTGTAACCCCTGCAGGGACAGCAGTTCCACACCAGTAGCAACCCCAGCAGCAACAACAGCTGCAACAATATCATGAACCACAGCATCAACAACAGCTACCTCCACAGCAATGTTATTGTTGCTGTGATCCATGCTGTAGACATCAGCAGCAACAGCTGCCACAACAGTAGTAACCAATGCAAGCAGAAAAGGGTCCTCAGCAGCAGTCCCATTTTTAACAACAGTGACCACCGCTGAAACCACAGCATGCACTACAACATCAATTAGAGTTGCCACCATAGTTGCAAGAACGTCCGCGATAGTAGCTTCTACCACAGTAAGGGTTATAGCAGCAACAAAAGTTATGACCATACACATCACTGGAGTAGCAACAATAGCTATAGCAATAGTTGCAAATACACTAAGGACCACAACAGTGATGACAACTTCCCACAGCTGTTAGCACAGCATGCACCACAAGAGCCACTACAACTGAAACCACAACACTGAAAATGACAGTGACAACAGTTGTAACCACAGCAAAGACCACAACAGCCACCCAGCTGGGACAACAGCAGCGACAACTGCTTTCTAGCACAGAAGAGGCTGCAGCAGTGTCAACAACTGCCAGCGCACTATGAACCACAATAACAGATGCCACAACAGCATTGGCCACTGCAATAACCACAGCTATAACCTTATCAGGTAGCACAGCAGTGGCCACATCTGCCACCACAGTCAGGCCAACATTGCTAATAACAACTGTCATGACTTCTGTGGCCACAGCTGCAGATAAAACAGTGAATAAAAAAGAGACCCAACCAGTGACCAAAGCTTCCATGTTGGACTTGGCCCTTTCTGCAGGCTCATCCCCAACCCTTTTGCCTGTTTTCTGAACTCGTTTTTGTTGGACTTTAGAACTCTGTGCACTTTACCAGTGCTAACCAGTGCTAAAGTGCTTGTACTCTCTCCTCTAAACATAGTAGAATTGGCTCACACCCAATTGGCACATTTAAATTACTTGTAAGTCCCTGGTAAAGTGGAACTGCATGTACCTAGAACCTGTAAATTAAATGCTACCAGTGAGCCTGCGGCCCTTATTGTGCGACACACTTACATAGCCCTTTGAACATGTCTCAGGCCTGTCATTACAGTCTGTGTGTGCAGTTTAGACTGCCATTTCCACCTGGCAAAAGGAACCTCTTGCACAGTGGGGTAGCAGTATGCACACCAGTTTGCCAGTCTTTTCTGTGTTTTCCATTTTGTCCTGCTTGCGTGCTGATTGGATCTGTGCCTTGCCTCAAAGCACGTGACATTAAGAAACGATAGCAACAACCTTGTGATGCATTTCCAATCGCACAGCTTCAATCAAAAATTCTTTCAAACTTTTCTTATTCCAAAATCCATGTTTATCCATGATATCCATAATTTATCATCCTTTTCTTAACTGTTCGCAAACGGGCTGTCCGTACTCCCAATTTTTTCAAATGAAGCAGTTATGCCAATCCAGGCCTTTTACCGTGTCACGTGGGTTACATCAATTCATATTATAGGAGCTAAAGTTCTCAACATGTCCCAATGCATTTCGGGCTGTTTTTAGCCCTTCGTCAGGGGTAGCTGTTTAGATTTAAAATAAAAGCCTCTGTTAGTCTTCCACATTAGGACACTACGTCCTTTTTACAACAATGCATACAATCATAAAATCATATTAAAACCAGTGCATATAACTGACCCTTTACTCTTTAAACAACACAATATTAACGAAACCGATAACCTGTCGGTGTATTAATTATACTGCAACCTTCTCGAGTCTACACTAAATCCGGTAACCTCCCCCACATCCATCCTAGATGTCATACCTGCCATTCTCACCGCGTTACTCAGTTGAATCCTCGATCACCCGGCGTGCCCTCCATCAACTCATCACCCTGATGTATGTTTGTAACCTCTCCCTACTGGCATAACTCCAAAACCCTACATGTGTATCTAATACCCGAGGCCATGTAAACTCACAGTTAACCACTGAACACCTCCGCCGGTACCGTTCTCTATCACGTACCTGCTCATGCCCCATAGCTGTTACTGAACGGACTGACGCCTCCTTACTCCATAACTTTATTGTCAGACAAATGCTCGAGCTGCTGACTCCTCCCTGCGCTCACAATTTAAACACTTCCCAAAGTATAGGTTCCTCCAATTAACAGGACCTAATTACCATCGGCTGAATGTCATTTAAACCTACGTATCCCACTCCCCCTTGCATTTGCAGCCTGACTCCTCCCAGTTAAGAAAAGGATGATAAATTATGAATATCATGGAATAAACATGGATTTTGGAATAAGAAAAGTTTGAAAGAATTTTTGATTGAAGCTGTGCGATTGGAAATGCATCAAAAGGAACCTCTTGCCAGGTCTAAACCTTCCTTTTTAATGCATATAAGTCACCACTAGGGTAGGCCCTAAACAACCCACAGGGCAGGGTGCAATGTATTTATAAAGAAGGCCATTTAATTCTACCATTTACACTACCTGATCTATTGCAAGGCCTACCTCTCCCATAGAATTACCTTGGAGTTACCCTATTACATTTAATAAGCTGTAACTTCCAAATGGGAGTATGTAAACAGTCCATGTTTGGAGTCTTTGGAATTGTAATGAGAAATCCTCTGTTATAGTAAAGTCTGATTTTGAATAGCAATTATTAAAGTGTCACTTTTAGAAAGTTTGGCATTTTCCTGCCTTAGCCATGTAGTGCCTGGAGCCTGTCTCTGATTCACATGACTTGGTGTAGTTGGCAGTTAGGCTTTGTGTATTCCTCCTAGACAACCACACACAATAGAGAGCTTAGGTGTGCCTGGATCGGCCATCGCTGGCAGGATGGGAGGGCGGAGTTAGGCACAGCCACAATTACATCTGCATAGGCTGTGCCCTGCCTTTACAAAAAGGGCTAAATACCCCCTTCAGTTAGTCTGGAGCCAGCGCAGGAGAGGCAGGAAACCTGCGCATTTCAAAGTGAAACTTCTAGAAGTTTCCCCCACTTCAAAGGAGGCACAAGGTATAATTATTGGACCTCAGACACCAACTCTTCAGTGCACTTCTGGACCTGTGGAAGATTCTGCCTTGACGAAGGACTGCTGTGCTGCTGAAAAGACTGCCACTCTGCTGGACTGCTGTCCTGAAGGACTGCTGCCCTGCTGTGCTGACCTGTTGCTTTGCTGCCTTCTTGCCTGGGTGAGAAGGACTGGACCTGCAACCTGAACCCAGGACCACCAGATTGACTCCAAGGGCTAGTACCTTTAAACCAGCGCCTGGACTCTGCAGTTGTGAGTCCTACCCTGCACAGTGGTGCCTCGCTAGTCCTGGACCCTTGGCAGTGGGCCTGAAGGTTCTCTGCCAGCCCATCTATGTACCCAGCAGAACTGACGCATCTCCTCTGCTGCACGGTGCAACCCCGAGCAGCATCGACACATCACCTCTGCTGAGTGGACTTTTCCGTCACAAGGACTTTGCATTGCCTCCACAGCCTCATCAGAACCAACACTGTGCAACGCATTTCTCAATGCTGGACTTCGCATCACAAGCCCCTCGTCAATGGCATCATTGACAACGACACTACACTCCACAACACAAGCCCCGCAGCTTCTTCGAAACCAACTGATGCGCAATGAATCCTCGATGCAGGACTTTGCATTGCATGCCAGCTCATCGACGACAACGAGGGACCTCGCAACATAGCCTGCAGCTCCCTGGAACTGACACTGCGCTACCCATCTCTGACCTGGATATCGCATCGCCTTGGCTGAGGGACACATACGACACAGAAACTCACAGCACTCCGCAAACAAGATTTAAGGTACTCTTGTTCAGCGGGCTTAACTGAGTTCCTGCAGTCGGCCCGTCCTCCATCGGAGTAGGCCTGAACTTGAGATATCCCCAGTTGGCGCCTTGTGCTTTTTGGTACTATTTTCACTGAAATCTTTAAACCTGCATATCTCTGATATTACTGATTGGATTTTTGTCATTTTGGTCTTTCTTATCTACTAAAAATCAGTCTGTTTTTCCTATTTGGTGTGGGATCCCTCTTTGAGTGGTGTTTTCACTTTATTACTGTTTGAAATGTTGCACAAATACTCTACACATTACCCCTAAGTTAAGCTTGACTGCTTTGTGCCAAGCTACCAGAGGGTTGAGCACAGGCTAATTAGATGTTTGCTTGTGACTTCACCCTGACAAGGATTGTGGTTGCTGCTTAGGTATGGTTTCACCCCCTCAACCAATAACCCAGATTCTTACATCGCCCAAAAGACAAATGCAAACAAAGCCTACAACAATTTAAGAAGAACAGGAGTAATCACAATTGTAACCACATCATGGACATTAAGAACAACAATAGTTGTTACAACTTCAAGAACCACAGCAGTGACAAAAGCTTCCACCACATCAGGAAGAACAACTGCAGCAACAGCTGCCACTAATGCAGGAACAAATGCAAAAACAACAGTTGATGGACAGAATGCAGAACAATGTCATACATTCAACCCAGTACAGAGATCTGGGCCTAAATCCATCGTTTTTGCTCACCATGCCATTCCAGTTTGAACCCAGCCATATGCAAATCAGTCTTGACCCTGTGCCTCATGGGAACAGTCCAGCCCGAACTGCCAAGCCAGGTCCTCCCTGGACTGGAAACAAGCATCCTAGGACCGGTTTCGGGGTTTCACCCTCTTCAGCCAGGATAGCTTGATTCCAGTGGCATGGAGAGCACGGGACCCACGTCTGGGCATACCCGTCCCACTCGGGGTGACAAATGCAAAAACAACAGTTGATGGACAGAATGCAGAACAATGTCATACATTCACCCCAGTACAGAGATCTGGGCCTAAATCCATCGTTTTTTTGCTCACCATGCCATTCCAGTTCGAACCCAGCCATATGCAAATCAGTCTTGACCCTGTGCCTCATGGGAACAGTCCAGCCTGAACTGCCAAGCCAGGTCCTCCCTGGACTGGAAACAAGCATCCTAGGACCGGTTTCGGGGTTTAACCCCTCTTCAGCCAGGATAGCTTGATTCCAGTGGCATGGAGAGCACGGGACCCACGTCTGGGCATACCCGTCCCACTCGGGGTGTCAAATGCAAAAACAACAGTTGATGGACAGAATGCAGAACAATGTCATACATTCACCCCAGTACAGAGATCTGGGCCTAAATCCATCGTTTTTTTGCTCACCATGCCATTCCAGTTTGAACCCAGCCATATGCAAATCAGTCTTGACCCTGTGCCTCATGTGAACAGTCCAGCCCGAACTGCCAAGCCAGGTCCTCCCTGGACTGGAAACAAGCATCCTAGGACCGGTTTCGGGGTTTCACCCTCTTCAGCCAGGATAGCTTGATTCCAGTGGCATGGAGAGCACGGGACCCACGTCTGGGCATACCCGTCCCACTCGGGTGACAAATGCAAAAACAACAGTTGATGGACAGAATGCAGAACAATGTCATACATTCACCCCAGTACAGAGATCTGGGCCTAAATCCGTCGTTTATTTGCTCACCATGCCATTGCAGTTTGAACCCAGCCATATGCAAATCAGTCTTGACACTGTGCCTCATGGGAACAGTCCAGCCCGAACTGCCAAGCCAGGTCCTCCCTGGACTGGAAACAAGCATCCTAGGACCGGTTTCGGGGTTTCACCCCTCTTCAGCCAGGATAGCTTGATTCCAGTGGCATGGAGAGCACGGGACCCACGTCTGGGCATGCCCGTCCCACTCGGGGTGACAAATGCAAAAACAACAGTTGATGGACAGAATGCAGAACAATGTCATACATTCACCCCAGTACAGAGATCTGGGCCTAAATCCATCGTTTTTGCAGGAACAACAGCATCGAACACAGCTGTAACCACTGAGGAAAAACAAAAAATTGATTATCAAAATCCTCGAATTCACTTTTGCACCAACTAATTACTATTTGCCTCTATAGATATGGAAAAAACGTAAATAAACCAGCACTGGCCCTGTAGCCATGTGCACTCTGAAAGGGAATGTAAGCAAGCCAAGACTAATTTTTGCCTTGTTGGCTTTTATCATTGGTGTGCAGGTTTTCTATGGGAAGCAAGCATAGGACAGAAGTTTGGACTCTTTGGGGCAGATTTACAAGCCCCTTGCGACAACTTTACGCAGCCGTTGCGTCACTTCTGTGACGCAGCGGCGTCGTAAACAATGCATCACGTTGCGACATATTTACAACGTGACGCGTCTCCCTAGATGCGTCACATTGTAAAGCCCTGTGCTACATTATACCTGCGCCAGGTATAATGTATGCAGGGTGGGCGTTCCCACGCAGGAAAGTCTCATAAAAGTGACGCAGTGAAATCTACAAGATTTCACTGAGTCACTTTTACGACGCCACTGCGTCAAAACCTTGCGCCTGCTTGAAGCAGGCGTAAGGAGTGACGCAGCATGTTAGGAATAGGCATTCCTAACCATTGCTGGAGTTGCGTCGTACTTGCGACACGACTCCAGCAATGCGCTGCCCTTATGCCGACATGCTGCGTCACGCATCTGTCTATCCTTGCGCCACGGTGCGCCGCATTGTAAATGCGGTGCATCCATGGTGGCGCAAGGGCATTTTTCCGTGTCGCAATTTAACTGGTGCATCCCTGCTAATATGCAGGGATGCGCCAGTTCTTGTAAATCTGCCACTTTGCATTTAGGCTTTTTCTGAGACAAACAAAAAGGCATTGGAAAAGCTTTGTGATCTGGCTTTAATATGCTAACACTTGAATACACAAGCAAGCACAAATGCACACAGTCAGGGCCTCGTTTTCTTATTTGTGGCGTAGGGCAGCACCGCAAGCCTTCCTGCTGCGCTGCCCTACATCAAAAGAAAAGGGCAGGAGTGCACTGTATCTATGAGATATGGTGCATTCCTGTCCTCTTTTACTGCGCTGGTGCACAAATGGCTGCCTAGCGCCAACACAGGTACCCTTGCACCATGGTGCAAGGATGCCTGTATTGAAATCAGGTTGTTTTCATGGAGGAAGGGACACCTTCCTTCACAAAAACAATCCTTACGCCACCCCTGGGGAGCAGGTTGTAAATCTGGGAATGTGTCAAGTGCCATGGATGTTATGTGAGAACACCCACTGTAAACGCCCACGGCACACCTCCCTATCGCAGTGTGAGACAACGCAGAGTGCACATGCTTGTTTCCGGTCCAGGGAGGACCTGGCTTGGCAGTTCGGGCTGGACTGTTCCCACAAGGAACAGGGTCAAGACTGATTTGCATATGGCTGGCTCCAAACTGGGGTGGTGTGGTGAGCAAAAGAATGATGGATTTAACCCAGATCCTTGTGACTGGGGGTGAATGTTTGCATTGTCCAGCATTCCGTCCATCAATTGTTTCTTTTGCATTTGTCGCCCTAAGTGGGAAGGGTATGCCCAGACGTGGGTCCCGTGCTCACTACACCACTGGATTCAAGCTAGCCTGGCTGAAGAAGGGTGATGCCCTGAAACCGGTCCCAGGATGCTTGTTTCCGGTCCAGGGAGGACCTGGCTTGGCAGTTCGGGCTGGACTGTTCCCACAAGGAACAGGGTCAAGACTGATTTGCATATGGCTGGGTCCAAACTGGGGTGGTGTGGTGAGCAAAAGAATGATGGATTTAACCCAGATCCTTGTGACTGGGGGTGAATGTTTGCATTGTCCAGCATTCCGTCCATCAATTGTTTCTTTTGCATTTGTCGCCCTAAGTGGGAAGGGTATGCCCAGACGTGGGTCCCGTGCTCACTACACCACTGGATTCAAGCTAGCCTGGCTGAAGAAGGGTGATGCCCTGAAACCGGTCCCAGGATGCTTGTTTCCGGTCCAGGGAGGACCTGGCTTGGCAGTTCGGGCTGGACTGTTCCCACAAGGAACAGGGTCAAGACTGATTTGCATATGGCTGGGTCCAAACTGGGGTGGTGTGGTGAGCAAAAGAATGATGGATTTAACCCAGATCCTTGTGACTGGGGGTGAATGTTTGCATTGTCCAGCATTCCGTCCATCAATTGTTTCTTTTGCATTTGTCGCCCTAAGTGGGAAGGGTATGCCCAGATGTGGGTCCCGTGCTCACTACACCACTGGATTCAAGCTAGCCTGGCTGAAGAAGGGTGATGCCCTGAAACCGGTCCCAGGATGCTTGTTTCCGGTCCAGGGAGGACCTGGCTTGGCAGTTCGGGCTGGACTGTTCCCACAAGGAACAGGGTCAAGACTGATTTGCATATGGCTGGGTCCAAACTGGGGTGGTGTGGTGAGCAAAAGAATGATGGATTTAACCCAGATCCTTGTGACTGGGGGTGAATGTTTGCATTGTCCAGCATTCCGTCCATCAATTGTTTCTTTTGCATTTGTCGCCCTAAGTGGGAAGGGTATGCCCAGACGTGGGTCCCGTGCTCACTACACCACTGGATTCAAGCTAGCCTGGCTGAAGAAGGGTGATGCCCTGAAACCGGTCCCAGGATGCTTGTTTCTGGTCCAGGGAGGACCTGGCTTGGCAGTTCGGGCTGGACTGTTCCCACAAGGAACAGGGTCAAGACTGATTTGCATATGGCTGGGTCCAAACTGGGGTGGTGTGGTGAGCAAAAGAATGATGGATTTAACCCAGATCCTTGTGACTGGGGGTGAATGTTTGCATTGTCCAGCATTCCGTCCATCAATTGTTTCTTTTGCATTTGTCGCCCTAAGTGGGAAGGGTATGCCCAGACGTGGGTCCCGTGCTCACTACACCACTGGATTCAAGCTAGCCTGGCTGAAGAAGGGTGATTCCCTGAAACCGGTCCCAGGATGCTTGTTTCCGGTCCAGGGAGGACCTGGCTTGGCAGTTCGGGCTGGACTGTTCCCACAAGGAACAGGGTCAAGACTGATTTGCATATGGCTGGGTCCAAACTGGGGTGGTGTGGTGAGCAAAAGAATGATGGATTTAACCCAGATCCTTGTGACTGGGGGTGAATGTTTGCATTGTCCAGCATTCCGTCCATCAATTGTTTCTTTTGCATTTGTCGCCCTAAGTGGGAAGGGTATGCCCAGACGTGGGTCCCGTGCTCACTACACCACTGGATTCAAGCTAGCCTGGCTGAAGAAGGGTGATGCCCTGAAACCGGTCCCAGGATGCTTGTTTCCGGTCCAGGGAGGACCTGGCTTGGCAGTTCGGGCTGGACTGTTCCCACAAGGAACAGGGTCAAGACTGATTTGCATATGGCTGGGTCCAAACTGGGGTGGTGTGGTGAGCAAAAGAATGATGGATTTAACCCAGATCCTTGTGACTGGGGGTGAATGTTTGCATTGTCCAGCATTCCGTCCATCAATTTCTTCTTTTGCATTTGTCGCCCTAAGTGGGAAGGGTATGCCCAGACGTGGGTCCCGTGCTCACTACACCACTGGATTCAAGCT
Organism: Calotriton arnoldi; assembly: GCA_963921515.1. NCBI lineage: Eukaryota > Metazoa > Chordata > Amphibia > Caudata > Salamandridae > Calotriton > Calotriton arnoldi. Next base: position 194,062 of record CAWUFW010007386.1, read on the forward strand.
AGCCTGGCTGAAGAAGGGTGATGCCCTGAAACCGGTCCCAGGATGCTTGTTTCCAGTCCAGGGAGGACCTGGCTTGGCAGTTCGGGCTGGACTGTTCCCACAAGGAACAGGGTCAAGACTGATTTGCATATGGCTGGGTCCAAACTGGGGTGGTGTGGTGAGCAAAAGAATGATGGATTTAACCCAGATCCTTGTGACTGGGGGTGAATGTTTGCATTGTCCAGCATTCCGTCCATCAATTGTTTCTTTTGCATTTGTCGCCCTAAGTGGGAAGGGTATGCCCAGACGTGGGTCCCGTGCTCACTACACCACTGGATTCAAGCTAGCCTGGCTGAAGAAGGGTGATGCCCTGAAACCGGTCCCAGGATGCTTGTTTCCGGTCCAGGGAGGACCTGGCTTGGCAGTTCGGGCTGGACTGTTCCCACAAGGAACAGGGTCAAGACTGATTTGCATATGGCTGGGTCCAAACTGGGGTGGTGTGGTGAGCAAAAGAATGATGGATTTAACCCAGATCCTTGTGACTGGGGGTGAATGTTTGCATTGTCCAGCATTCCGTCCATCAATTGTTTCTTTTGCATTTGTCGCCCTAAGTGGGAAGGGTATGCCCAGACGTGGGTCCCGTGCTCACTACACCACTGGATTCAAGCTAGCCTGGCTGAAGAAGGGTGATGCCCTGAAACCGGTCCCAGGATGCTTGTTTCCCGGTCCAGGGAGGACCTGGCTTGGCAGTTCGGGCTGGACTGTTCCCACAAGGAACAGGGTCAAGACTGATTTGCATATGGCTGGGTCCAAACTGGGGTGGTGTGGTGAGCAAAAGAATGTTGGATTTAACCCAGATCCTTGTGACTGGGGGTGAATGTTTGCATTGTCCAGCATTCCGTCCATCAATTGTTTCTTTTGCATTTGTCGCCCTAAGTGGGAAGGGTATGCCCAGACGTGGGTCCCGTGCTCACTACACCACTGGATTCAAGCTAGCCTGGCTGAAGAAGGGTGATGCTCTGAAAGAGGTCCCAGGATGCTTGTTTCCGGTCCAGGGAGGACCTGACTTGGCAGTTCGGGCTGGACTGTTCCCACAAGGAACAGGGTCAAGACTGATTTGCATATGGCTGGGTCCAAACTGGGGTGGTGTGGTGAGCAAAAGAATGATGGATTTAACCCAGATCCTTGTGACTGGGGGTGAATGTTTGCATTGTCCAGCATTCCGTCCATCAATTGTTTCTTTTGCATTTGTCGCCCTAAGTGGGAAGGGTATGCCCAGATGTGGGTCCCGTGCTCACTACACCACTGGATTCAAGCTAGCCTGGCTGAAGAAGGATGATGCCCTGAAACCGGTCCCAGGATGCTTGTTTCCGGTCCAGGGAGGACCTGGCTTGGCAGTTCGGGCTGGACTGTTCCCACAAGGAACAGGGTCAAGACTGATTTGCATATGGCTGGGTCCAAACTGGGGTGGTGTGGTGAGCAAAAGAATGATGGATTTAACCCAGATCCTTGTGACTGGGGGTGAATGTTTGCATTGTCCAGCATTCCGTCCATCAATTGTTTCTTTTGCATTTGTCGCCCTAAGTGGGAAGGGTATGCCCAGACGTGGGTCCCGTGCTCACTACACCACTGGATTCAAGCTAGCCTGGCTGAAGAAGGGTGATGCCCTGAAACCGGTCCCAGGATGCTTGTTTCTGGTCCAGGGAGGACCTGGCTTGGCAGTTCGGGCTGGACTGTTCCCACAAGGAACAGGGTCAAGACTGATTTGCATATGGCTGGGTCCAAACTGGGGTGGTGTGGTGAGCAAAGAATGATGGATTTAACCCAGATCCTTGTGACTGGGGGTGAATGTTTGCATTGTCCAGCATTCCGTCCATCAATTGTTTCTTTTGCATTTGTCGCCCTAAGTGGGAAGGGTATGCCCAGACGTGGGTCCCGTGCTCACTACACCACTGGATTCAAGCTAGCCTGGCTGAAGAAGGGTGATTCCCTGAAACCGGTCCCAGGATGCTTGTTTCCGGTCCAGGGAGGACCTGGCTTGGCAGTTCGGGCTGGACTGTTCCCACAAGGAACAGGGTCAAGACTGATTTGCATATGGCTGGGTCCAAACTGGGGTGGTGTGGTGAGCAAAAGAATGATGGATTTAACCCAGATCCTTGTGACTGGGGGTGAATGTTTGCATTGTCCAGCATTCCGTCCATCAATTGTTTCTTTTGCATTTGTCGCCCTAAGTGGGAAGGGTATGCCCAGACGTGGGTCCCGTGCTCACTACACCACTGGATTCAAGCTAGCCTGGCTGAAGAAGGGTGATGCCCTGAAACCGGTCCCAGGATGCTTGTTTCCGGTCCAGGGAGGACCTGGCTTGGCAGTTCGGGCTGGACTGTTCCCACAAGGAACAGGGTCAAGACTGATTTGCATATGGCTGGGTCCAAACTGGGGTGGTGTGGTGAGCAAAAGAATGATGGATTTAACCCAGATCCTTGTGACTGGGGGTGAATGTTTGCATTGTCCAGCATTCCGTCCATCAATTTCTTCTTTTGCATTTGTCGCCCTAAGTGGGAAGGGTATGCCCAGACGTGGGTCCCGTGCTCACTACACCACTGGATTCAAGCTAGCCTGGCTGAAGAAGGGTGATGCCCTGAAACCAGTCCCAGGATGCTTGTTTCCAGTCCAGGGAGGACCTGGCTTGGCAGTTCGGGCTGGACTGTTCCCACAAGGAACAGGGTCAAGACTGATTTGCATATGGCTGGGTCCAAACTGGGGTGGTGTGGTGAGCAAAAGAATGATGGATTTAACCCAGATCCTTGTGACTGGGGGTGAATGTTTGCATTGTCCAGCATTCCGTCCATCAATTGTTTCTTTTGCATTTGTCGCCCTAAGTGGGAAGGGTATGCCCAGACGTGGGTCCCGTGCTCACTACACCACTGGATTCAAGCTAGCCTGGCTGAAGAAGGGTGATGCCCTGAAACCGGTCCCAGGATGCTTGTTTCCGGTCCAGGGAGGACCTGGCTTGGCAGTTCGGGCTGGACTGTTCCCACAAGGAACAGGGTCAAGACTGATTTGCATATGGCTGGGTCCAAACTGGGGTGGTGTGGTGAGCAAAAGAATGATGGATTTAACCCAGATCCTTGTGACTGGGGTTGAATGTTTGCATTGTCCAGCATTCCGTCCATCAATTGTTTCTTTTGCATTTGTCGCCCTAAGTGGGAAGGGTATGCCCAGACGTGGGTCCCGTGCTCACTACACCACTGGATTCAAGCTAGCCTGGCTGAAGAAGGGTGATGCCCTGAAACCGGTCCCAGGATGCTTGTTTCCGGTCCAGGGAGTACCTGGCTTGGCAGTTCGGGCTGGACTGTTCCCACAAGGAACAGGGTCAAGACTGATTTGCATATGGCTGGGTCCAAACTGGGGTGGTGTGGTGAGCAAAAGAATGTTGGATTTAACCCAGATCCTTGTGACTGGGGGTGAATGTTTGCATTGTCCAGCATTCCGTCCATCAATTGTTTCTTTTGCATTTGTCGCCCTAAGTGGGAAGGGTATGCCCAGACGTGGGTCCCGTGCTCACTACACCACTGGATTCAAGCTAGCCTGGCTGAAGAAGGGTGATGCCCTGAAACAGGTCCCAGGATGCTTGTTTCCGGTCCAGGGAGGACCTGGCTTGGCAGTTCGGGCTGGACTGTTCCCACAAGGAACAGGGTCAAGACTGATTTGCATATGGCTGGGTCCAAACTGGGGTGGTGTGGTGAGCAAAAGAATGATGGATTTAACCCAGATCCTTGTGACTGGGGGTGAATGTTTGCATTGTCCAGCATTCCGTCCATCAATTGTTTCTTTTGCATTTGTCGCCCTAAGTGGGAAGGGTATGCCCAGATGTGGGTCCCGTGCTCACTACACCACTGGATTCAAGCTAGCCTGGCTGAAGAAGGATGATGCCCTGAAACCGGTCCCAGGATGCTTGTTTCCGGTCCAGGGAGGACCTGGCTTGGCAGTTCGGGCTGGACTGTTCCCACAAGGAACAGGGTCAAGACTGATTTACATATGGCTGGGTCCAAACTGGGGTGGTGTGGTGAGCAAAAGAATGATGGATTTAACCCAGATCCTTGTGACTGGGGGTGAATGTTTGCATTGTCCAGCATTCCGTCCATCAATTGTTTCTTTTGCATTTTTCGCCCTAAGTGGGAAGGGTATGCCCAGACGTGGGTCCCGTGCTCACTACACCACTGGATTCAAGCTAGCCTGGCTGAAGAAGGGTGATGCCCTGAAACCGGTCCCAGGATGCTTGTTTCCGGTCCAGGGAGGACCTGGCTTGGCAGTTCGGGCTGGACTGTTCCCACAAGGAACAGGGTCAAGACTGATTTGCATATGGCTGGGTCCAAACTGGGGTGGTGTGGTGAGCAAAAGAATGATGGATTTAACCCAGATCCTTGTGACTGGGGGTGAATGTTTGCATTGTCCAGCATTCCGTCCATCAATTGTTTCTTTGCATTTGTCGCCCTAAGTGGGAAGGGTATGCCCAGACGTGGGTCCCGTGCTCACTACACCACTGGATTCAAGCTAGCCTGGCTGAAGAAGGGTGATGCCCTGAAACCGGTCCCAGGATGCTTGTTTCCGGTCCAGGGAGGACCTGGCTTGGCAGTTCGGGCTGGACTGTTCCCACAAGGAACAGGGTCAAGACTGATTTGCATATGGCTGGGTCCAAACTGGGGTGGTGTGGTGAGCAAAAGAATGATGGATTTAACCCAGATCCTTGTGACTGGGGGTGAATGTTTGCATTGTCCAGCATTCCGTCCATCAATTGTTTCTTTTGCATTTGTCGCCCTAAGTGGGAAGGGTATGCCCAGACGTGGGTCCCGTGCTCACTACACCACTGGATTCAAGCTAGCCTGGCTGAAGAAGGGTGATGCCCTGAAACCGGTCCCAGGATGCTTTTTCCGGTCCAGGGAGGACCTGGCTTGGCAGTTCGGGCTGGACTGTTCCCACAAGGAACAGGGTCAAGACTGATTTGCATATGGCTGGGTCCAAACTGGGGTGGTGTGGTGAGCAAAGAATGATGGATTTAACCCAGATCCTTGTGACTGGGGGTGAATGTTTGCATTGTCCAGCATTCCGTCCATCAATTGTTTCTTTTGCATTTGTCGCCCTAAGTGGGAAGGGTATGCCCAGACGTGGGTCCCGTGCTCACTACACAAACTGGATTCAAGCTAGCCTGGCTGAAGAAGGGTGATGCCCTGAAACCGGTCCCAGGATGCTTGTTTCCGGTCCAGGGAGGACCTGGCTTGGCAGTTCGGGCTGCACTGTTCCCACAAGGAACAGGGTCAAGACTGATTTGCATATGGCTGGGTCCAAACTGGGGTGGTGTGGTGAGCAAAAGAATGATGGATTTAACCCAGATCCTTGTGACTGGGGGTGAATGTTTGCATTGTCCAGCATTCCGTCCATCAATTGTTTCTTTTGCATTTGTCGCCCTAAGTGGGAAGGGTATGCCCAGACGTGGGTCCCGTGCTCACTACACCACTGGATTCAAGCTGGCCTGGCTGAAGAAGGGTGATGCCCTGAAACCGGTCCCAGGATGCTTGTTTCCGGTCCAGGGAGGACCTGGCTTGGCAGTTCGGGCTGGACTGTTCCCACAAGGAACAGGGTCAAGACTGATTTGCATATGGCTGGGTCCAAACTGGGGTGGTGTGGTGAGCAAAAGAATGATGGATTTAACCCAGATCCTTGTGACTGGGGGTGAATGTTTGCATTGTCCAGCATTCCGTCCATCAATTGTTTCTTTTGCATTTGTCGCCCTAAGTGGGAAGGGTATGCCCAGACGTGGGTCCCGTGCTCACTACACCACTGGATTCAAGCTAGCCTGACTGAAGAAGGGTGATGCCCTGAAACCGGTCCCAGGATGCTTGTTTCCGGTCCAGGGAGGACCTGGCTTGGCAGTTCGGGCTGGACTGTTCCCACAAGGAACAGGGTCAAGACTGATTTGCATATGGCTGGGTCCAAACTGGGGTGGTGTGGTGAGCAAAAGAATGATGGATTTAACCCAGATCCTTGTGACTGGGGGTGAATGTTTGCATTGTCCAGCATTCCGTCCATCAATTTTTTCTTTGCATTTGTCGCCCTAAGTGGGAAGGGTATGCCCAGACGTGGGTCCCGTGCTCACTACACCACTGGATTCAAGCTAGCCTGGCTGAAGAAGGGTGATGCCCTGAAACCGGTCCCAGGATGCTTGTTTCCGGTCCAGGGAGGACCTGGCTTGGCAGTTCGGGCTGGACTGTTCCCACAAGGAACAGGGTCAAGACTGATTTGCATATGGCTGGGTCCAAACTGGGGTGGTGTGGTGAGCAAAAGAATGATGGATTTAACCCAGATCCTTGTGACTGGGGGTGAATGTTTGCATTGTCCAGCATTCCGTCCATCAATTGTTTCTTTTGCATTTGTCGCCCTAAGTGGGAAGGGTATGCCCAGACGTGGGTCCCGTGCTCACTACACCACTGGATTCAAGCTAGCCTGGCTGAAGAAGGGTGATGCCCTGAAACCGGTCCCAGGATGCTTGTTTCCGGTCCAGGGAGGACCTGGCTTGGCAGTTCGGGCTGGACTGTTCCCACAAGGAACAGGGTCAAGACTGATTTGCATATGGCTGGGTCCAAACTGGGGTGGTGTGGTGAGCAAAAGAATGATGGATTTAACCCAGATCCTTGTGACTGGGGGTGAATGTTTGCATTGTCCAGCATTCCGTCCATCAATTGTTTCTTTTGCATTTGTCGCCCTAAGTGGGAAGGGTATGCCCAGACGTGGGTCCCGTGCTCACTACACCACTGGATTCAAGCTAGCCTGGCTGAAGAAGGGTGATGCCCTGAAACCGGTCCCAGGATGCTTGTTTCCGGTCCAGGGAGGACCTGGCTTGGCAGTTCGGGCTGGACTGTTCCCACAAGGAACAGGGTCAAGACTGATTTGCATATGGCTGGGTCCAAACTGGGGTGGTGTGGTGAGCAAAAGAATGTTGGATTTAACCCAGATCCTTGTGACTGGGGGTGAATGTTTGCATTGTCCAGCATTCCGTCCATCAATTGTTTCTTTTGCATTTGTTGCCCTAAGTGGGAAGGGTATGCCCAGACGTGGGTCCCGTGCTCACTACACCACTGGATTCAAGCTAGCCTGGCTGAAGAAGGGTGATGCCCTGAAACCGGTCCCAGGATGCTTGTTTCCGGTCCAGGGAGGACCTGGCTTGGCAGTTCGGGCTGGACTGTTCCCACAAGGAACAGGGTCAAGACTGATTTGCATATGGTTGGGTCCAAACTGGGGTGGTGTGGTGAGCAAAAGAATGATGGATTTAACCCAGATCCTTGTGACTGGGGGTGAATGTTTGCATTGTCCAGCATTCCGTCCATCAATTGTTTCTTTTGCATTTGTCGCCCTAAGTGGGAAGGGTATGCCCAGATGTGGATCCGGTGCTCACTACACCACTGGATTCAAGCTAGCCTGGCTGAAGAAGGGTGATGCCCTGAAACCAGTCCCAGGATGCTTGTTTCCGGTCCAGGGAGGACCTGGCTTGGCAGTTCGGGCTGGACTGTTCCCACAAGGAACAGGGTCAAGACTGATTTGCATATGGCTGGGTCCAAACTGGGGTGGTGTGGTGAGCAAAAGAATGATGGATTTAACCCAGATCCTTGTGACTGGGGGTGAATGTTTGCATTGTCCAGCATTCCGTCCATCAATTGTTTCTTTTGCATTTGTCGCCCTAAGTGGGAAGGGTATGCCCAGACGTGGGTCCCGTGCTCACTACACCACTGGATTCAAGCTAGCCTGGCTGAAGAAGGGTGATGCCCTGAAACCGGTCCCAGGATGCTTGTTTCCGGTCCAGGGAGGACCTGGCTTGGCAGTTCGGGCTGGACTGTTCCCACAAGGAACAGGGTCAAGACTGATTTGCATATGGCTGGGTCCAAACTGGGGTGGTGTGGTGAGCAAAAGAATGATGGATTTAACCCAGATCCTTGTGACTGGGGGTGAATGTTTGCATTGTCCAGCATTCCGTCCATCAATTGTTTCTTTTGCATTTGTCGCCCTAAGTGGGAAGGGTATGCCCAGACGTGGGTCCCGTGCTCACTACACCACTGGATTCAAGCTAGCCTGGCTGAAGAAGGGTGATGCCCTGAAACCAGTCCCAGGATGCTTGTTTCCGGTCCAGGGAGGACCTGGCTTGGCAGTTCGGGCTGGACTGTTCCCACAAGGAACAGGGTCAAGACTGATTTGCATATGGCTGGGTCCAAACTGGGGTGGTGTGGTGAGCAAAAGAATGATGGATTTAACCCAGATCCTTGTGACTGGGGGTGAATGTTTGCATTGTCCAGCATTCCGTCCATCAATTGTTTCTTTTGCATTTGTCGCCCTAAGTGGGAAGGGTATGCCCAGACGTGGGTCCCGTGCTCACTACACCACTGGATTCAAGCTAGCCTGGCTGAAGAAGGGTGATGCCCTGAAACCGGTCCCAGGATGCTTGTTTCCGGTCCAGGGAGGACCTGGCTTGGCAGTTCGGGCTGGACTGTTCCCACAAGGAACAGGGTCAAGACTGATTTGCATATGGCTGGGTCCAAACTGGGGTGGTGTGGTGAGCAAAGAATGATGGATTTAACCCAGATCCTTGTGACTGGGGGTGAATGTTTGCATTGTCCAGCATTCCGTCCATCAATTGTTTCTTTTGCATTTGTCGCCTAAGTGGGAAGGGTATGCCCAGACGTGGGTCCCGTGCTCACTACACCACTGGATTCAAGCTAGCCTGGCTGAAGAAGGGTGATGCCCTGAAACCGGTCCCAGGATGCTTGTTTCCGGTCCAGGGAGGACCTGGCTTGGCAGTTCGGGCTGGACTGTTCCCACAAGGAACAGGGTCAAGACTGATTTGCATATGGCTGGGTCCAAACTGGGGTGGTGTGGTGAGCAAAAGAATGATGGATTTAACCCAGATCCTTGTGACTGGGGGTGAATGTTTGCATTGTCCAGCATTCCGTCCATCAATTGTTTCTTTTGCATTTGTCGCCCTAAGTGGGAAGGGTATGCCCAGATGTGGGTCCCGTGCTCCCTACACCACTGGATTCAAGCTAGCCTGGCTGAAGAAGGGTGATGCCCTGAAACCAGTACCAGGATGCTTGTTTCCGGTCCAGGGAGGACCTAGCTTGGCAGTTCGGGCTGGACTGTTCCCACAAGGAACAGGGTCAAGACTGATTTGCATATGGCTGGGTCCAAACTGGGGTGGTGTGGTGAGCAAAAGAATGATGGATTTAACCCAGATCCTTGTGACTGGGGGTGAATGTTTGCATTGTCCAGCATTCCGTCCATCAATTGTTTCTTTTGCATTTGTCGCCCTAAGTGGGAAGGGTATGCCCAGACGTGGGTCCCGTGCTCACTACACCACTGGATTCAAGCTAGCCTGGCTGAAGAAGGGTGATGCCCTGAAACCGGTCCCAGGATGCTTGTTTCCGGTCCAGGGAGGACCTGGCTTGGCAGTTCGGGCTGGACTGTTCCCACAAGGAACAGGGTCAAGACTGATTTGCATATGGCTGGGTCCAAACTGGGGTGGTGTGGTGAGCAAAAGAATGATGGATTTAACCCAGATCCTTGTGACTGGGGGTGAATGTTTGCATTGTCCAGCATTCCGTCCATCAATTGTTTCTTTTGCATTTGTCGCCCTAAGTGGGAAGGGTATGCCCAGACGTGGGTCCCGTGCTCACTACACCACTGGATTCAAGCTAGTCTGGCTGAAGAAGGGTGATGCCCTGAAACCGGTCCCAGGATGCTTGTTTCCGGTCCAGGGAGGACCTGGCTTGGCAGTTCGGGCTGGACTGTTCCCACAAGGAACAGGGTCAAGACTGATTTGCATATGGCGGGGTCCAAACTGGGGTGGTGTGGTGAGCAAAAGAATGATGGATTTAACCCAGATCCTTGTGACTGGGGGTGAATGTTTGCATTGTCCAGCATTCCGTCCATCAATTGTTTCTTTTGCATTTGTCGCCCTAAGTGGGAAGGGTATGCCCAGACGTGGGTCCCGTGCTCACTACACCACTGGATTCAAGCTAGCCTGGCTGAAGAAGGGTGATGCCCTGAAACCGGTCCCAGGATGCTTGTTTCCGGTCCAGGGAGGACCTGGCTTGGCAGTTCGGGCTGGACTGTTCCCACAAGGAACAGGGTCAAGACTGATTTGCATATGGCTGGGTCCAAACTGGGGTGGTGTGGTGAGCAAAAGAATGATGGATTTAACCCAGATCCTTGTGACTGGGGGTGAATGTTTGCATTGTCCAGCATTCCGTCCATCAATTGTTTCTTTTGCATTTGTCGCCCTAAGTGGGAAGGGTATGCCCAGATGTGGGTCCCGTGCTCACTACACCACTGGATTCAAGCTAGCCTGGCTGAAGAAGGGTGATGCCCTGGAACCAGTCCCAGGATGCTTGTTTCCGGTCCAGGGAGGACCTGGCTTGGCAGTTCGGGCTGGACTGTTCCCACAAGGAACAGGGTCAAGACTGATTTGCATATGGCTGGGTCCAAACTGGGGTGGTGTGGTGAGCAAAAGAATGATGGATTTAACCCAGATCCTTGTGACTGGGGGTGAATGTTTGCATTGTCCAGCATTCCGTCCATCAATTGTTTCTTTTGCATTTGTCGCCTAAGTGGGAAGGGTATGCCCAGACGTGGGTCCCGTGCTCACTACACCACTGGATTCAAGCTAGCCTGGCTGAAGAAGGGTGATGCCCTGAAACCGGTCCCAGGATGCTTGTTTCCGGTCCAGGGAGGACCTGGCTTGGCAGTTCGGGCTGGACTGTTCCCACAAGGAACAGGGTCAAGACTGATTTGCATATGGCTGGGTCCAAACTGGGGTGGTGTGGTGAGCAAAAGAATGATGGATTTAACCCAGATCCTTGTGACTGGGGGTGAATGTTTGCATTGTCCAGCATTCCGTCCATCAATTGTTTCTTTTGCATTTGTCGCCCTAAGTGGGAAGGGTATGCCCAGACGTGGGTCCCGTGCTCACTACACCACTGGATTCAAGCTAGCCTGGCTGAAGAAGGGTGATGCCCTGAAACCGGTCCCAGGATGCTTGTTTCCGGTCCAGGGAGGACCTGGCTTGGCAGTTCGGGCTGGACTGTTCCCACAAGGAACAGGGTCAAGACTGATTTGCATATGGCTGGGTCCAAACTGGGAGTGGTGGGGTGAGCAAAAGAATGATGGATTTAACCCAGATCCTTGTGACTGGGGGTGAATGTTTGCATTGTCCAGCATTCCGTCCATCAATTGTTTCTTTTGCATTTGTCGCCCTAAGTGGGAAGGGTATGCCCAGACGTGGGTCCCGTGCTCACTACACCACTGGATTCAAGCTAGCCTGGCTGAAGAAGGGTGATGCCCTGAAACCGGTCCCAGGATGCTTGTTTCCGGTCCAGGGAGGACCTGGCTTGGCAGTTCGGGCTGGACTGTTCCCACAAGGAACAGGGTCAAGACTGATTTGCATATGGCTGGGTCCAAACTGGGGTGGTGTGGTGAGCAAAAGAATGATGGATTTAACCCAGATCCTTGTGACTGGGGGTGAATGTTTGCATTGTCCAGCATTCCGTCCATCAATTGTTTCTTTTGCATTTGTCGCCCTAAGTGGGAAGGGTATGCCCAGACGTGGGTCCCGTGCTCACTACACCACTGGATTCAAGCTAGCCTGGCTGAAGAAGGGTGATGCCCTGAAACCGGTCCCAGGATGCTTGTTTCCGGTCCAGGGAGGACCTGGCTTGGCAGTTCGGGCTGGACTGTTCCCACAAGGAACAGGGTCAAGACTGATTTGCATATGGCTGGGTCCAAACTGGGGTGGTGTGGTGAGCAAAAGAATGATGGATTTAACCCAGATCCTTGTGACTGGGGGTGAATGTTTGCATTGTCCAGCATTCCGTCCATCAATTGTTTCTTTTGCATTTGTCGCCCTAAGTGGGAAGGGTATGCCCAGACGTGGGTCCCGTGCTCACTACACCACTGGATTCAAGCTAGCCTGGCTGAAGAAGGGTGATGCCCTGAAACCGGTCCCAGGATGCTTGTTTCCGGTCCAGGGAGGACCTGGCTTGGCAGTTCGGGCTGGACTGTTCCCACAAGGAACAGGGTCAAGACTGATTTGCATATGGCTGGGTCCAAACTGGGGTGGTGTGGTGAGCAAAAGAATGTTGGATTTAACCCAGATCCTTGTGACTGGGGGTGAATGTTTGCATTGTCCAGCATTCCGTCCATCAATTGTTTCTTTTGCATTTGTTGCCCTAAGTGGGAAGGGTATGCCCAGACGTGGGTCCCGTGCTCACTACACCACTGGATTCAAGCTAGCCTGGCTGAAGAAGGGTGATGCCCTGAAACCGGTCCCAGGATGCTTGTTTCCGGTCCAGGGAGGACCTGGCTTGGCAGTTCGGGCTGGACTGTTCCCACAAGGAACAGGGTCAAGACTGATTTGCATATGGTTGGGTCCAAACTGGGGTGGTGTGGTGAGCAAAAGAATGATGGATTTAACCCCGATCCTTGTGACTGGGGGTGAATGTTTGCATTGTCCAGCATTCCGTCCATCAATTGTTTCTTTTGCATTTGTCGCCCTAAGTGGGAAGGGTATGCCCAGATGTGGGTCCGGTGCTCACTACACCACTGGATTCAAGCTAGCCTGGCTGAAGAAGGGTGATGCCCTGAAACCAGTCCCAGGATGCTTGTTTCCGGTCCAGGGAGGACCTGGCTTGGCAGTTCGGGCTGGACTGTTCCCACAAGGAACAGGGTCAAGACTGATTTGCATATGGCTGGGTCCAAACTGGGGTGGTGTGGTGAGCAAAAGAATGATGGATTTAACCCAGATCCTTGTGACTGGGGGTGAATGTTGGCATTGTCCAGCATTCCGTCCATCAATTGTTTCTTTTGCATTTGTCGCCCTAAGTGGGAAGGGTATGCCCAGACGTGGGTCCCGTGCTCACTACACCACTGGATTCAAGCTAGCCTGGCTGAAGAAGGGTGATGCCCTGAAACCGGTCCCAGGATGCTTGTTTCCGGTCCAGGGAGGACCTGGCTTGGCAGTTCGGGCTGGACTGTTCCCACAAGGAACAAGGTCAAGACTGATTTGCATATGGCTGGGTCCAAACTGGGGTGGTGTGGTGAGCAAAAGAATGATGGATTTAACCCAGATCCTTGTGACTGGGGGTGAATGTTTGCATTGTCCAGCATTCCGTCCATCAATTGTTTCTTTTGCATTTGTCGCCCTAAGTGGGAAGGGTATGCCCAGACGTGGGTCCCGTGCTCACTACACCACTGGATTCAAGCTAGCCTGGCTGAAGAAGGGTGATGCCCTGAAACCAGTCCCAGGATGCTTGTTTCCGGTCCAGGGAGGACCTGGCTTGGCAGTTCGGGCTGGACTGTTCCCACAAGGAACAGGGTCAAGACTGATTTGCATATGGCTGGGTCCAAACTGGGGTGGTGTGGTGAGCAAAGAATGATGGATTTAACCCAGATCCTTGTGACTGGGGGTGAATGTTTGCATTGTCCAGCATTCCGTCCATCAATTGTTTCTTTTGCATTTGTCGCCCTAAGTGGGAAGGGTATGCCCAGACGTGGGTCCCGTGCTCACTACACCACTGGATTCAAGCTAGCCTGGCTGAAGAAGGGTGATGCCCTGAAACCGTTCCCAGGATGCTTGTTTCCGGTCCAGGGAGGACCTGGCTTGGCAGTTCGGGCTGGACTGTTCCCACAAGGAACAGGGTCAAGACTGATTTGCATATGGCTGGGTCCAAACTGGGGTGGTGTGGTGAGCAAAAGAATGATGGATTTAACCCAGATCCTTGTGACTGGGGGTGAATGTTTGCATTGTCCAGCATTCCGTCCATCAATTGTTTATTTTGCATTTGTCGCCCTAAGTGGGAAGGGTATGCCCAGACGTGGGTCCCGTGCTCACTACACCACTGGATTCAAGCTAGCCTGGCTGAAGAAGGGTGATGCCCTGAAACCGGTCCCAGGAGGCTTGTTTCCGGTCCAGGGAGGACCTGGCTTGGCAGTTCGGGCTGGACTGTTCCCACAAGGAACAGGGTCAAGACTGATTTGCATATGGCTGGGTCCAAACTGGGGTGGTGTGGTGAGCAAAAGAATGATGGATTTAACCCAGATCCTTGTGACTGGGGGTGAATGTTTGCATTGTCCAGCATTCCGTCCATCAATTGTTTCTTTTGCATTTGTCGCCCTAAGTGGGAAGGGTATGCCCAGACGTGGGTCCCGTGCTCACTACACCACTGGATTCAAGCTAGCCTGGCTGAAGAAGGGTGATGCCCTGAAACCAGTCCCAGGATGCTTGTTTCCGGTCCAGGGAGGACCTAGCTTGGCAGTTCGGGCTGGACTGTTCCCACAAGGAACAGGGTCAAGACTGATTTGCATATGGCTGGGTCCAAACTGGGGTGGTGTGGTGAGCAAAAGAATGATGGATTTAACCCAGATCCTTGTGACTGGGGTGAATGTTTGCATTGTCCAGCATTCCGTCCATCAATTGTTTCTTTTGCATTTGTCGCCCTAAGTGGGAAGGGTATGCCCAGACGTGGGTCCCGTGCTCACTACACCACTGGATTCAAGCTAGCCTGGCTGAAGAAGGGTGATGCCCTGAAACCGGTCCCAGGATGCTTGTTTCCGGTCCAGGGAACCTGGCTTGGCAGTTCGGGCTGGACTGTTCCCACAAGGAACAGGGTCAAGACTGATTTGCATATGGCTGGGTCCAAACTGGGGTGGTGTGGTGAGCAAAAGAATGTTGGATTTAACCCAGATCCTTGTGACTGGGGGTGAATGTTTGCATTGTCCAGCATTCCGTCCATCAATTGTTTCTTTTGCATTTGTCGCCCTAAGTGGGAAGGGTATGCCCAGACGTGGGTCCCGTGCTCACTACACCACTGGATTCAAGTTAGCCTGGCTGAAGAAGGGTGATGCCCTGAAACCGGTCCCAGGATGCTTGTTTCCGGTCCAGGGAGGACCTGGCTTGGCAGTTCGGGCTGGACTGTTCCCACAAGGAACAGGGTCAAGACTGATTTGCATATGGCTGGGTCCAAACTGGGGTGGTGTGGTGAGCAAAAGAATGATGGATTTAACCCAGATCCTTGTGACTGGGGGTGAATGTTTGCATTGTCCAGCATTCCGTCCATCAATTGTTTCTTTTGCATTTGTCGCCCTAAGTGGGAAGGGTATGCCCAGATGTGGGTCCCGTGCTCACTACACCACTGGATTCAAGCTAGCCTGGCTGAAGAAGGGTGATGCCCTGAAACCAGTCCCAGGATGCTTGTTTCCGGTCCAGGGAGGACCTGGCTTGGCAGTTCGGGCTGGACTGTTCCCACAAGGAACAGGGTCAAGACTGATTTGCATATGGCTGGGTCCAAACTGGGGTGGTGTGGTGAGCAAAAGAATGATGGATTTAACCCAGATCCTTGTGACTGGGGGTGAATGTTTGCATTGTCCAGCATTCCGTCCATCAATTGTTTCTTTTGCATTTGTCGCCCTAAGTGGGAAGGGTATGCCCAGACGTGGGTCCCGTGCTCACTACACCACTGGATTCAAGCTAGCCTGGCTGAAGAAGGGTGATGCCCTGAAACCGGTCCCAGGATGCTTGTTTCCGGTCCAAGGAGGACCTGGCTTGGCAGTTCGGGCTGGAATGTTCCCACAAGGAACAGGGTCAAGACTGATTTGCATATGGCTGGGTCCAAACTGGGGTGGTGTGGTGAGCAAAAGAATGATGGATTTAACCCAGATCCTTGTGACTGGGGGTGAATGTTTGCATTGTCCAGCATTCCGTCCATCAATTGTTTCTTTTGCATTTGTCGCCCTAAGTGGGAAGGGTATGCCCAGACGTGGGTCCCGTGCTCACTACACCACTGGATTCAAGCTAGCCTGGCTGAAGAAGGGTGATGCCCTGAAACCGGTCCCAGGATGCTTGTTTCCGGTCCAGGGAGGACCTGGCTTGGCAGTTCGGGCTGGACTGTTCCCACAAGGAACAGGGTCAAGACTGATTTGCATATGGCTGGGTCCAAACTGGGGTGGTGTGGTGAGCAAAAGAATGATGGATTTAACCCAGATCCTTGTGACTGGGGGTGAATGTTTGCATTGTCCAGCATTCCGTCCATCAATTGTTTCTTTTGCATTTGTCGCCCTAAGTGGGAAGGGTATGCCCAGACGTGGGTCCCGTGCTCACTACACCACTGGATTCAAGCTAGCCTGGCTGAAGAAGGGTGATGCCCTGAAACCGGTCCCAGGATGCTTGTTTCCGGTCCAGGGAGGACCTGGCTTGGCAGTTCGGGCTGGACTGTTCCCACAAGGAACAGGGTCAAGACTGATTTGCATATGGCTGGGTCCAAACTGGGGTGGTGTGGTGAGCAAAAGAATGATGGATTTAACCCAGATCCTTGTGACTGGGGGTGAATGTTTGCATTGTCCAGCATTCCGTCCATCAATTGTTTCTTTTGCATTTGTCGCCCTAAGTGGGAAGGGTATGCCCAGACGTGGGTCCCGTGCTCACTACACCACTGGATTCAAGCTAGCCTGGCTGAAGAAGGGTGATGCCCTGAAACCGGTCCCAGGATGCTTGTTTCCGGTCCAGGGAGGACCTGGCTTTGCAGTTCGGGCTGGACTGTTCCCACAAGGAACAGGGTCAAGACTGATTTGCATATGGCTGGAGTCCAAACTGGGGTGGTGGGGTGAGCAAAAGAATGATGGATTTAACCCAGATCCTTGTGACTGGGGGTGAATGTTTGCATTGTCCAGCATTCCGTCCATCAATTTTTTCTTTGCATTTGTCGCCCTAAGTGGGAAGGGTATGCCCAGACGTGGGTCCCGTGCTCACTACACCACTGGATTCAAGCTAGCCTGGCTGAAGAAGGGTGATGCCCTGAAACCGGTCCCAGGATGCTTGTTTCCGGTCCAGGGAGGACCTGGCTTGGCAGTTCGGGCTGGACTGTTCCCACAAGGAACAGGGTCAAGACTGATTTGCATATGGCTGGGTCCAAACTGGGGTGGTGTGGTGAGCAAAAGAATGATGGATTTAACCCAGATCCTTGTGACTGGGGGTGAATGTTTGCATTGTCCAGCATTCCGTCCATCAATTGTTTCTTTTGCATTTGTCGCCCTAAGTGGGAAGGGTATGCCCAGACGTGGGTCCCGTGCTCACTACACCACTGGATTCAAGCTAGCCTGGCTGAAGAAGGGTGATGCCCTGAAACCGGTCCCAGGATGCTTGTTTCCGGTCCAGGGAGGACCTGGCTTGGCAGTTCGGGCTGGACTGTTCCCACAAGGAACAGGGTCAAGACTGATTTGCATATGGCTGGGTCCAAACTGGGGTGGTGTGGTGAGCAAAAGAATGATGGATTTAACCCAGATCCTTGTGAGTGGGGGTGAATGTTTGCATTGTCCAGCATTCCGTCCATCAATTGTTTCTTTTGCATTTGTCGCCTAAGTGGGAAGGGTATGCCCAGACGTGGGTCCCGTGCTCACTACACCACTGGATTCAAGCTAGCCTGGCTGAAGAAGGGTGATGCCCTGAAACCGGTCCCAGGATGCTTGTTTCCGGTCCAGGGAGGACCTGGCTTGGCAGTTCGGGCTGGACTGTTCCCACAAGGAACAGGGTCAAGACTGATTTGCATATGGCTGGGTCCAAACTGGGGTGGTGTGGTGAGCAAAAGAATGATGGATTTAACCCAGATCCTTGTGACTGGGGGTGAATGTTTGCATTGTCCAGCATTCCGTCCATCAATTGTTTCTTTTGCATTTGTCGCCCTAAGTGGGAAGCGTATGCCCAGATGTGGGTCCCGTGCTCACTACACCACTGGATTCAAGCTAGCCTGGCTGAAGAAGGGTGATGCCCTGAAACCGGTCCCAGGATGCTTGTTTCCGGTCCAGGGAGGACCTGGCTTGGCAGTTCGGGCTGGACTGTTCCCACAAGGAACAGGGTCAAGACTGATTTGCATATGGCTGGGTCCAAACTGGGGTGGTGTGGTGAGCAAAAGAATGATGGATTTAACCCAGATCCTTGTGACTGAGGGTGAATGTTTGCATTGTCCAGCATTCCGTCCATCAATTGTTTCTTTTGCATTTGTCGCCCTAAGTGGGAAGGGTATGCCCAGACGTGGGTCCCGTGCTCACTACACCACTGGATTCAAGCTAGCCTGGCTGAAGAAGGGTGATGCCTTGAAACCGGTCCCAGGATGCTTGTTTCCGGTCCAGGGAGGACCTGGCTTGGCAGTTCGGGCTGGACTGTTCCCAAAAGGAACAGGGTCAAGACTGATTTGCATATGGCTGGGTCCAAACTGGGGTGGTGTGGTGAGCAAAAGAATGATGGATTTAACCCAGATCCTTGTGACTGGGGGTGAATGTTTGCATTGTCCAGCATTCCGTCCATCAATTGTTTCTTTTGCATTTGTCGCCCTAAGTGGGAAGGGTATGCCCAGGCGTGGGTCCCGTGCTCACTACACCACTGGGTTCAAGCTAGCCTGGCTGAAGAAGGGTGATGCTCTGAAACCGGTCCCAGGATGCTTGTTTCTGGTCCAGGGAGGACCTGGCTTGGCAGTTCAGGCTGGACTGTTCCCACAAGGAACAGGGTCAAGATTGATTTGCATATGGCTGGGTCCAAACTGGGGTGGTGTGGTGAGCAAAAGAATGATGGATTTAACCCAGATCCTTGTGACTGGGGGTGGTTGTTTGCATTGTCCAGCATTCCGTCCATCAATTGTTTCTTTTGCATTTGTCGCCCTAAGTGGGAAGGGTATGCCCAGACGTGGGTCCCGTGCTCACTACACCACTGGATTCAAGCTAGCCTGGCTGAAGAAGGGTGATGCCCTGAAACCGGTCCCAGGATGCTTGTTTCCGGTCCAGGGAGGACCTGGCTTGGCAGTTCGGGCTGGACTGTTCCCACAAGGAACAGGGTCAAGACTGATTTGCATATGGCTGGGTCCAAACTGGGAGTGGTGTGGTGAGCAAAAGAATGATGGATTTAACCCAGATCCTTGTGACTGGGGGTGAATGTTTGCATTGTCCAGCATTCCGTCCATCAATTGTTTCTTTTGCATTTGTCGCCCTAAGTGGGAAGGGTATGCCCAGACGTGGGTCCCGTGCTCACTACACCACTGGATTCAAGCTAGCCTGGCTGAAGAAGGGTGATGCCCTGAAACCGGTCCCAGGATGCTTGTTTCCGGTCCAGGGAGGACCTGGCTTGGCAGTTCGGGCTGGACTGTTCCCACAAGGAACAGGGTCAAGACTGATTTGCATATGGCTGGGTCCAAACTGGGGTGGTGTGGTGAGCAAAAGAATGTTGGATTTAACCCAGATCCTTG
The DNA here is from genome assembly GCA_963921515.1 of Calotriton arnoldi. Taxonomy (NCBI): domain Eukaryota; kingdom Metazoa; phylum Chordata; class Amphibia; order Caudata; family Salamandridae; genus Calotriton; species Calotriton arnoldi. The sequence continues at coordinate 213,363 of CAWUFW010007386.1, forward strand.
TGACTGGGGGTGAATGTTTGCATTGTCCAGCATTCCGTCCATCAATTGTTTCTTTTGCATTTGTCGCCCTAAGTGGGAAGGGTATGCCCAGACGTGGGTCCCGTGCTCACTACACCACTGGATTCAAGTTAGCCTGGCTGAAGAAGGGTGATGCCCTGAAGCCGGTCCCAGGATGCTTGTTTCCGGTCCAGGGAGGACCTGGCTTGGCAGTTCGGGCTGGACTGTTCCCACAAGGAACAGGGTCAAGACTGATTTGCATATGGCTGGGTCCAAACTGGGGTGGTGTGGTGAGCAAAAGAATGATGGATTTAACCCAGATCCTTGTGACTGGGGGTGAATGTTTGCATTGTCCAGCATTCCGTCCATCAATTGTTTCTTTTGCATTTGTCGCCCTAAGTGGGAAGGGTATGCCCAGATGTGGGTCCCGTGCTCACTACACCACTGGATTCAAGCTAGCCTGGCTGAAGAAGGGTGATGCCCTGAAACCAGTCCCAGGATGCTTGTTTCCGGTCCAGGGAGGACCTGGCTTGGCAGTTCGGGCTGGACTGTTCCCACAAGGAACAGGGTCAAGACTGATTTGCATATGGCTGGGTCCAAACTGGGGTGGTGTGGTGAGCAAAAGAATGATGGATTTAACCCAGATCCTTGTGACTGGGGGTGAATGTTTGCATTGTCCAGCATTCCGTCCATCAATTGTTTCTTTTGCATTTGTCGCCCTAAGTGGGAAGGGTATGCCCAGACGTGGGTCCCGTGCTCACTACACCACTGGATTCAAGCTAGCCTGGCTGAAGAAGGGTGATGCCCTGAAACCGGTCCCAGGATGCTTGTTTCCGGTCCAAGGAGGACCTGGCTTGGCAGTTCGGGCTGGACTGTTCCCACAAGGAACAGGGTCAAGACTGATTTGCATATGGCTGGGTCCAAACTGGGAGTGGTGTGGTGAGCAAAAGAATGATGGATTTAACCCAGATCCTTGTGACTGGGGATGAATGTTTGCATTGTCCAGCATTCCGTCCATCAATTGTTTCTTTTGCATTTGTCGCCCTAAGTGGGAAGGGTATGCCCAGACGTGGGTCCCGTGCTCACTACACCACTGGATTCAAGCTAGCCTGGCTGAAGAAGGGTGATGCCCTGAAACCGGTCCCAGGATGCTTGTTTCCGGTCCAGGGAGGACCTGGCTTGGCAGTTCGGGCTGGACTGTTCCCACAAGGAACAGGGTCAAGACTGATTTGCATATGGCTGGGTCCAAACTGGGGTGGTGTGGTGAGCAAAGAATGATGGATTTAACCCAGATCCTTGTGACTGGGGGTGAATGTTTGCATTGTCCAGCATTCCGTCCATCAATTGTTTCTTTTGCATTTGTCGCCCTAAGTGGGAAGGGTATGCCCAGACGTGGGTCCCGTGCTCACTACACCACTGGATTCAAGCTAGCCTGGCTGAAGAAGGGTGATGCCCTGAAACCGGTCCCAGGATGCTTGTTTCCGGTCAGGGAGGACCTGGCTTTGCAGTTCGGGCTGGACTGTTCCCACAAGGAACAGGGTCAAGACTGATTTGCATATGGCTGGGTCCAAACTGGGGTGGTGGGGTGAGCAAAGAATGATGGATTTAACCCAGATCCTTGTGACTGGGGGTGAATGTTTGCATTGTCCAGCATTCCGTCCATCAATTTTTTCTTTTGCATTTGTCGCCCTAAGTGGGAAGGGTATGCCCAGACGTGGGTCCCGTGCTCACTACACCACTGGATTCAAGCTAGCCTGGCTGAAGAAGGGTGATGCCCTGAAACCGGTCCCAGGATGCTTGTTTCCGGTCCAGGGAGGACCTGGCTTGGCAGTTCGGGCTGGACTGTTCCCACAAGGAACAGGGTGAAGACTGATTTGCATATGGCTGGGTCCAAACTGGGGTGGTGTGGTGAGCAAAAGAATGATGGATTTAACCCAGATCCTTGTGACTGGGGGTGAATGTTTGCATTGTCCAGCATTCCGTCCATCAATTGTTTCTTTTGCATTTGTCGCCCTAAGTGGGAAGGGTATGCCCAGACGTGGGTCCAGTGCTCACTACACCACTGGATTCAAGCTAGCCTGGCTGAAGAAGGGTGATGCCCTGAAACCGGTCCCAGGATGCTTGTTTCCGGTCCAGGGAGGACCTGGCTTGGCAGTTCGGGCTGGACTGTTCCCACAAGGAACAGGGTCAAGACTGATTTGCATATGGCTGGGTCCAAACTGGGGTGGTGTGGTGAGCAAAAGAATGATGGATTTAACCCAGATCCTTGTGAGTGGGGGTGAATGTTTGCATTGTCCAGCATTCCGTCCATCAATTGTTTCTTTTGCATTTGTCGCCCTAAGTGGGAAGGGTATGCCCAGACGTGGGTCCCGTGCTCACTACACCACTGGATTCAAGCTAGCCTGGCTGAAGAAGGGTGATGCCCTGAAACCGGTCCCAGGATGCTTGTTTCCGGTCCAGGGAGGACCTGGCTTGGCAGTTCGGGCTGGACTGTTCCCACAAGGAACAGGGTCAAGACTGATTTGCATATGGCTGGGTCCAAACTGGGGTGGTGTGGTGAGCAAAGAATGATGGATTTAACCCAGATCCTTGTGACTGGGGGTGAATGTTTGCATTGTCCAGCATTCCGTCCATCAATTGTTTCTTTTGCATTTGTCGCCCTAAGTGGGAAGCGTATGCCCAGATGTGGGTCCCGTGCTCACTACACCACTGGATTCAAGCTAGCCTGGCTGAAGAAGGGTGATGCCCTGAAACCGGTCCCAGGATGCTTGTTTCCGGTCCAGGGAGGACCTGGCTTGGCAGTTCGGGCTGGACTGTTCCCACAAGGAACAGGGTCAAGACTGATTTGCATATGGCTGGGTCCAAACTGGGGTGGTGTGGTGAGCAAAAGAATGATGGATTTAACCCAGATCCTTGTGACTGAGGGTGAATGTTTGCATTGTCCAGCATTCCGTCCATCAATTGTTTCTTTTGCATTTGTCGCCCTAAGTGGGAAGGGTATGCCCAGACGTGGGTCCCGTGCTCACTACACCACTGGATTCAAGCTAGCCTGGCTGAAGAAGGGTGATGCCTTGAAACCGGTCCCAGGATGCTTGTTTCCGGTCCAGGGAGGACCTGGCTTGGCAGTTCGGGCTGGACTGTTCCCAAAAGGAACAGGGTCAAGACTGATTTGCATATGGCTGGGTCCAAACTGGGGTGGTGTGGTGAGCAAAAGAATGATGGATTTAACCCAGATCCTTGTGACTGGGGGTGAATGTTTGCATTGTCCAGCATTCCGTCCATCAATTGTTTCTTTTGCATTTGTCGCCCTAAGTGGGAAGGGTATGCCCAGACGTGGGTCCCGTGCTCACTACACCACTGGGTTCAAGCTAGCCTGGCTGAAGAAGGGTGATGCCCTGAAACCGGTCCCAGGATGCTTGTTTCTGGTCCAGGGAGGACCTGGCTTGGCAGTTCAGGCTGGACTGTTCCCACAAGGAACAGGGTCAAGATTGATTTGCATATGGCTGGGTCCAAACTGGGGTGGTGTGGTGAGCAAAAGAATGATGGATTTAACCCAGATCCTTGTGACTGGGGGTGGTTGTTTGCATTGTCCAGCATTCCGTCCATCAATTGTTTCTTTTGCATTTGTCGCCTAAGTGGGAAGGGTATGCCCAGACGTGGGTCCCGTGCTCACTACACCACTGGATTCAAGCTAGCCTGGCTGAAGAAGGGTGATGCCCTGAAACCGGTCCCAGGATGCTTGTTTCCGGTCCAGGGAGGACCTGGCTTGGCAGTTCGGGCTGGACTGTTCCCACAAGGAACAGGGTCAAGACTGATTTGCATATGGCTGGGTCCAAACTGGGGTGGTGTGGTGAGCAAAAGAATGATGGATTTAACCCAGATCCTTGTGACTGGGGGTGAATGTTTGCATTGTCCAGCATTCCGTCCATCAATTGTTTCTTTTGCATTTGTCGCCCTAAGTGGGAAGGGTATGCCCAGACGTGGGTCCCGTGCTCACTACACCACTGGATTCAAGCTAGCCTGGCTGAAGAAGGGTGATGCCCTGAAACCGGTCCCAGGATGCTTGTTTCCGGTCCAGGGAGGACCTGGCTTGGCAGTTCGGGCTGGACTGTTCCCACAAGGAACAGGGTCAAGACTGATTTGCATATGGCTGGGTCCAAACTGGGGTGGTGTGGTGAGCAAAAGAATGATGGATTTAACCCAGATCCTTGTGACTGGGGGTGAATGTTTGCATTGTCCAGCATTCCGTCCATCAATTGTTTCTTTTGCAGCAAAACAAAGTACAGCACACCATCAAAAACAGGAGGTCAGAAGGCAAAAAGACAGGGAAACACGCCAAAAGATGCCAGGTCTAACAGTTTGCTGTTGTCATTCCTCTGCTTAATGATTTGTGTGAGTCACATCCGAAAACTAAAGTATCTTTCATTGTAATATTTTCTCTCGGTATCCAAAACCTTCCAATCCCTGCCTTAGTGATCTGAGTCAAACACACGTTGGAGCTTGTTCTTCCTTTCAGTGCTAATTTTTATAGTATTGATTAACATGTATGTTAGCACATCCTGCCTTGTTTTCAAACTTTTGAAATAGATTCAGAGTTCAACCCCAAGTTCATGTAGATAAATGGCTTTAAAATGAAAGTTACAGTACAATATTGTATTTATGGATCTGACATTAGTTCTAGACTGTTCAGATGACCAGTGTTGCAGCTACCATCTTTGTTATATCCAGCAGTTCCATGGGATTTCTTTTCACAGGGACAGTGCATATATCATTCTAACCTGTGAGATTTAATCAATCAAACAATCAATTTAAACACATACACATAGATGTACACAAGAGCCACTCTATGAACATGAAAAGATTCTGTCTTCTTCTATCCCAATGAATCAATATTAAATGGACAATAGTGCAGGCAGCAAAGTGCTCACAACTAGTAAATATTGTGAATTTTACAGTCAGATAAACAGGTCAATCATAGTTTGTCAAACAATAACCAATAATAGACCCCAACATATTTTTAGATCTTCATTTTAAATAATCAGTAGGTAACTCAAGATAAATTGTTGACGTTTCGACCCAATAGTGTCCATCTGTGGGACTCATCAGGACATAAGCCATATGTATGACATCCTCCTTCACAAGCATAAATTCATATTCATCAAGGAAGAAATGGCCGGAGCAGACTGCCATCAAAAGTGACCAATAAAATATTAAGTCTAAGATCTTGATCGCTTCTAAATGAGTACAAGGACAACTACTCACTGTTAGATACAATTAGCTTATCTGGTCGTACTGAGTACAAGGGTTAGTGCTGTGTTACATACCATCTTTGCTAGGTAAGCAGCTGACTGGCCCGGGCCCTACTTTGTGAGGGTTTACAAAATTTTGAAAACCCCTAGGTATCTCACCAGATACTCAATGAGTGGAGCTTTCTTTTCTTTTTTTATTAAAATCCACAGTATCAAAACATCGATAAATACAAACAAAACTGGTATCAGAGCATAGTAGCAATTCAGTTCATTCAACTACACCAAAACAAATTTCAACAGTTCATATGATCAATTATCGCGCCCATACATAGACACCTAATTTACGTTTTCTTGGCCCTTTAACAGAATACAAACTGAACTCCAGATTAAATATGCTATAAAACCGGGCACGTCACATTTCATAAGATGGTACTTCAGACTGTAGCCATGAAGACGCTAAACATAACTGTGCTACAGCCGTAGCAATAAAGAGCAAATACCGGAATTTATACATCGGACTCCCTTGCTCCAGATCTTCACCAATCCCAAGTAGCATCATGGAAGATGAGATTTTAATGACGACACCGGTGACCTCTGTCAAAAACTTCTCAATATGTTCTATATATGGAGCCAGTTTAGCACATACATAAAATATATGAAGACTATCAGCGTCATCTACACCACACCGAAAGCATTTACTATCGTTCCCACCCCCATTTCATCATCTTGACTGGGGTGTGGTAGAGATTAAACATTGTTTTATAATGCTGGGCTTTAAGATTCGCCGATAAAAGATTTCCCCAGCAATAGCAATCGCCTTCTCTAAAGACACAGTTTGTTCTCCCAGACTATTTGCCCATTTAAGGTTATGCTTATCCAAATCGTCCATCCTAGAGGCTAAGAGGATTTTATAGAGGGCCCCTATTTTTTCCTGGCGCCTAACAGCTTCTACTAGTTTATGAGGTATCATCAAAGTGGGCTGTTTACCCAGAAAATCACGAATCTGTAAAAATTTGAAAAACTGATTCTTCGGTAGAAGATATTTGTCCGCCAAATCTGAGAAAGAAGAATATAGCCCCCCGCCTCATAAAAATCCCCAATTTGTGTGATGCCCTTGCGTCTCCAACTAGCAACCACGTGATCCCAAAAAATCGACGGAAGTATCCCCACGACGGTGGTAGGTGTATAAAAAGTTAATCCCTCAATCTGCAGATTTTTGGGATATGTGTTCCAAACCTTAAAAACTGCCCCCAAGATTTTAAAGCGCATTTTTTTTATAATAACTACCATCCAATTTCTTAAACAAGCAATTCTTAACCTCAGTTCCTAATACCATCTGAAAAATTGAAGGTGCCTCGGCTAAATTACTCACGTCTTCTCCTGTCAGAAATACCTGGATATTAGATAAAAAACACGCATAATAATAGAGTGTGAAGTCGGGAACCAACCACCCACCCCTCTCTCTTGGGAGAGTCATAAATCGCAAAGCCCTACGTGGTTTCCCGGAGCCCAAAGGAATTTAGCACAAAGTGCTTGTAAATGTTGTAGTTGACCACGAGATAATTCCAAAGGGACTGATCTAAAAAAATACAAAACCTTGGGGAGTATATTCATTTTAAGGACGTTGGCTCTACCAACCAGGGAAAAATGTAGACACTCCCATCTCTCTAATGATTGTTTCACATTGCCAATGATCGCCCCCCAATTGACCTCAACCAACTCTTTCAAACAAACCCGGATCTTAATTCCCAGATACGTGACCTCCCTAACCACTCTAGAGTCATTAGCCATAATGTGGTTCGTGCACAGGATCTGAGTTTTAGATGTGTTCAGCTTATAGCCGGAGATAGCTCCAAACTCATGTGCCAAGCGTTCCATTTCAGGTACAGCCGTGACAGGATCCGATGTTACAATAGCTATATCGTCGGCATATGCAAGGACGCAAACATTATCCTTCTGAACAAGAAAAGGTTTGATCTGGGCGCTTCTCTCCAGCATAGTTAAAAAGGGGTTGATGTATAGGGCGAACAACAGGGGGAAGCAGGGACACCCCTGTCGTGTACCTCTAGAGATCTTTATAGAGTCCGATACAAGCCCCATTGTGCAGATTCTGGCCACGGATTCGTAACCATGTGCCTTTTTTTTCTTCTTCTTACCTTTCTTTATCAGAGGGATTGCGGGATTTATAGTTGGGACTTGGCACTTATTATTTCACCCTATGCGGAACTTCTGTTTATATGCATAAATTGAATTTGGTGACACATGTAACGTTTATAGAATATATTGGACTGTTTGTTGTCTTATTGTTGATCTGTGTCACGCATAGGGTGGGGGTTAGCTGCGGGGGCAAACATCTGGGTGGCGGGAGCTTGTCATCATAGGGACCATTGGTCCTAAAGCCTCTTTGAAGAGTTGGGGTGGGGGGGAGGGTGGGTTGGGGGGGCTTTCGGTAGGTAGGGGTTTCAGGGGGAGAGGGGTGGGGTGGATAAGCTGGGGGTAAAACAAGAAAAATAATCCACAGTATCGTTAAGTTTTTGAGTTTGATAGATTTAATGTTTTTTTTTAGAGATTTGAGCAAGGGCCCCCTCCCTTATTTCTTTAATGGCTAGTTCTGGACTTCGAATTTGTTCTCTAAATGTTTGTGGTCTAAATAATTATAACAAGAGACAAAGGGTTGCCGCAGAACTCCGTGTGATTCAGCCCGACTTGGTCTGCATACAAGAAACACATGTACCATGGGGAAAGCGGAAAATGTTATCGGAAATGGGCTTTGTGTTATTGGCCGCTTCACAACAATACTTAATGACTCGGGGGTGGCGGTTTTAGCTAAACCTGCTGTACAAACATCGGGACGGGTCTTAGTGGATAAGTTGTGGCGCTGGGCTATTTTGGAATGCATTTTAGGGGAAGTAAAATTTACGCTGTGTACTGTTTATGGTTCCAATTTCGATGAGGCCATCGTCCTGGAACAACTAAATCTAGAACTTGCACTTTGGCCTACTCCTCTGGTATTGTGTGGGGAATTTAATATTAATTTGATTAATAAGGAACTTCAACTTGGTATACAAGACTATAAAGGAAGGAAACCCAGGGTCTTTAAGGCACTATATCACTTATTGGCGGATCACGGCTTGGTTGATGTTTGGGATTCTCTCTGTATGCCCGATCCCGGGTTCACGTTTTACTCCCACCCCCATTGGAAGCTAGTACGTCTCGATTATTTTTTTGTATCTCCTTTATTATTCACTGGAGCTAAGATACGAGTATTCCCAAGAATTACCTCTGACCATGCACCAGTAGTTTTGGATATTCCCGCATTGGGCTTTTGAATAACCCCAAGAGTTTTTACCTTTGATAGAAAGCTTCTTCTTGATAATACTTTTATGGATCACATGAAGATCTGGATTAAGGATTTCCTTCAAAATAATCGGAATTCTACGTCGGTGGGGGTTTTGTGGGATACCCTTAAAGCTTGCTTCAGAGGGGAGGTCCTGAGCTATGGACTGTATCAACAAAAGAAAGCTAAACTTGTAATACAGGAACTGTATACTAAACTTAAAACAGCTGAAGAAAGTCTCGTACAGGGGATTTCGCTTAAGAACAACATTGCTGATTTACAAACCAATGTGGCCAGATATAAGGCTAACATCAATTTATTATGGAGCAAGGAAATCGCACTTAAATATCTGGTATATAAAAAGGATTGTTATGAGTATGGCGAGGCTATAGGGCGATGCTTAGCTCAAAGGCTACGCTCAAAGGAGGCCGCCCATAGAATAGTTGGCATGAAGAATGCTTTAGGTGGCATGGTATATGATCCCCAGGAGATCCTTAGGGTCTTTTATAATTTTTATGAAGATTTGTATACGGAACAGGAGTCGGGGCAGCACATTAGGAACCTTGGGCTTCAACATTTATTGGAGCGGGTATATCAGGAGGAGGCAGAGATGCTGGACAGTCCCATTACTATGGAGGAGTTAGAGCTGGCTATTAATAGCATGACGATAGGCAAGGCGGCGGGTCCAGATAAGTTTCCTTCGTAGGTTTATAGGGCCTTTTTTCAAGACCTTAAAACAGATATGCTGGCCGTCTTCCAAGCAGCACAAACTGGGGGTGCACCACAATCGTGGGATGAGGCTAACATCGTTATATTTAGGAAGAAAGAAAAGCCACTGGATCTGCCAGGGTCTTACCGCCAGATCTCTCTTGTCAACTGTGACGGGAAAATCTACGCCAAAATTCTGGCGAATCGATTGGCTAAAGTTATCTCTTCCCTGGTGTCCCCAATACATCACAGGTTTATTCCTGGCAGGGGGACAGTGAGCCATATTAGAAGAGTCGTGACTTTATTTGATATCGCTCAGGTGGAGTCAAGGGATTTAGGATTGATTCTACTCGACGCCGAAAAGGCGTTCGATCGGGTTGCCTGGGACTTCCTCTGGGGGGGTTATGCAGCGGATGGGGTTTATTCATGCTTTACGGGTATTATATCGATGAGCGGAGCTTTCTAGCTGAGAATAAATTGTTATATGTTAGAATGTTTTGGGCGATTGTACCCATTTTGTATGGGACACACTTCAAAGCATATCATCCAAGATTTCTGATTTTATGGTAACATCTATCATGTGATAATGAATTTATGTAACCAACTAAGGACATTCTCTTCATCTCCTGTTATTTTTTCTCATCTGCTTTTCACATTTTCCACTTTGCTCCCGCATAGTATATAAACTTTACATATTGTTGGCCATAGCGTGTAGAGTACGTAACATAGTTTAAAAATGTACACTTGTCATGTATTTCGAAACAGCACATAACATGTCACTGGAGAAGTTTGTTCACTGTATCTGAGTTTACAGTGCTTTTTTTATTCCAGTAACTCAAAGACAACAATATTTCTTTTTTAAGAGCGAATACCAGCCACTGATTTTAAAACACAGCTACTTTAAAAATATTTCAATTCACTTCAAACACAGACAGCACCTGCTACATGATGCACAAGTACTTAATAGTAGATCTGAGCAAAGTGCTCATTCTATAGTAAGCAGTTTGCACAGAAGGAAAATCACTAGTCACTAGTTTGTTTTGAAGCATTAAGCAACAGTGACTATCCTTTCAATGGTGAGATACTTAGTGGCATACTTACGAACCCCTTGCGCCGCTGTAGCGTCACGTTTTGTGACGCAATGGTAGGGCAAACCACCAAATCATATTTATGAGGCCACGCAAAGCCACTTTGCATGGCTTTGAATGGCCTCATAGATATGGAGTAAGGCAATGCAGGGCAAATCGCTGTCTTGCCTTAATCTGCTCTAGGGAGGCGTTCCGTGGGCGTTGCGGTGGGTGTTCCCATAGATTTTGACGCTTCCCCAGATTTACAAGACCATGAAAACCTGGGGATGCGTTAAAACCTTAAGCCTCCCCAGGGGAGGCGCAACAAGGAAAAAAATAACTTTATTTCTCCTTGTTTTGTCCTCTTTCTATGTCTGTGTGCAGAAGCACACATGGAAAGATCAAAAGCCTCCCAGGATTGATTGTATGCAGAAAGGTGTCCCTTCCTGCACAAAAACAATCCTGCATGTAACGCAGGCACCCTTGCACCATGGTGCAAGGGTGCCTGCGTTGGTGCTAGGCTGCCGAAATGGCATCAGCTCAGGGGGACAAGAGAGGAATGCACCATATGTCATAGATACAGCGCATTCCTGCCCTTTCACTTTGATGCAGGGCAGCGCAGCAAGGCGACTTGCTGCACTACCCTGCGCCACATCCACATAAATATGCCTCTTAGGTTTTAGTGCTGTTTCCTTATCACAAAACTAGCTGTTGTGCAGAACCTAGTGACATGCACTGTCTAGTACACCACATACTCTATACCGGCCTCTACATATTTCATGTTATACAATGGTCGCACATGATAAAAGTAAGACGAATTACATAGAAAACAATACTGCTATAAATGTTACTATGTATAACAAAGAGCAAAACTGGACAATGGAGGAATAAATATCAATATTTCTGTGGAGGTCTGGGCAATCACTCAGGTGGATCATAGAATTGATGGCCCCTAAACATTGCACTAAAATAGGCAGAAGCTTTTTATTTAATTCTTAAGTGTCAGGAACTTCTCACACAAGCGTAATACACCCACAGGCGTCCAGGTGAAAGCATGCAGTCCATCATCCCCCACCCCCTCAAAGAAAAACCCGGATTTGCCCATGTTTGTTCACCGAGCAGCCAGCACAATTTATTGCTGGCTGTTCGGTGTTCCATCACACATTTTTTGAATCCCCCAAGGGTGGCAGGGCGACGCCCATCTCGCCCTTGAACACCAGCCGCCCCTGCTGAGTCTATTCAACATTCTCTTTGATGCTGGAATTCCGGGGCTATATTATACGTTTCATGCACTGTCCCGGTTTGACCTGGTGCGCACCATTAAAGTGTTGTGCTGGGCGCATACAGTGACAGTGCGCCCTATTACTGATAATGCTCTGCCTGCAGGAGAGCCTCACACTCGCTCCTGCCATGGGGGAAGTGTAATAGTGAAAAAGGTGTACTGGCTGCTTGAAGCAGCTGATCCTTATTACACAGTGCAGGGGGGAGCTGGTCTGCTTTTGAAAGGAAGGCAGAGATCCCTCGGCAGGCGGGTGCAGTGAGTCCTACAGCTGCCTGCAGGGCAATGTCTGGGGTGGTCCACGGGGCCCCCTCTTTCCCTTGCAGAGGATGTCCTTGGGTGTGCAGTGACTGTGCGCCACCTGTTTGTGGTGCGCAGTCAGTGCATTACCCAACGATCTCTTTGACTGTGGGCCTGCGTCCAGAATACTGAGCAGGCTCAGATGCAAAGTGTTTCTCTCATTAGCCTGGGAAACATCACAATGCTAACGAGGGAAAGCCTCTTTCGAACTGTGCCTGCACTATACGTGTGCCAGCACAATCTGTATTACAGAAGGGGCCGCGCAAGCAAATGCCTGTTGCACCCCGGGGCACTTTCAAGTAATACTGCCCTGGTGTCTCTTGGGTCACACTGACCAGTGTATTTCAGAACAATGTTTTAATGGATGTAACAAGAACCTAAATGACAAAATTTGCAGAAAAGATGCTGAGTGCCAGCATAAAAGTATATCTTAGATTGATGATTGGGGGAATCATCTAACAAGAAGGTGTGCATAGAGCCAAGAAAACACTTTTAGACAAATAATCACTGCAGGGATATTAATTTCAGATCACCTATCACTGGTCAACCATCACGGTCAACGGGATAAACTGCTGCAATAGAGATCATTGCGGCAATTAATGCAGGACACAACAGCAGAACAAAACACACAGGGCCTGATTCACAAAGCTAAACTTACACTTTCTTGTACGTTTACAATTGTTTGCTATTCACAAAGGGATGTACTAGTAGTATGAGTGCAGAGTCTCCACACAAAAAACAGATAGACCATTTAATGTGCGGAGACTCCACACTCGTAAAGATACTACTCGTAAATCCCTTTGTGAATAGCAAACAATCGTAAACTGACACAAAAGTGTAAGTTTAGCTTCGTGAATCAGGCCCAAACGCTCTATCTTTGGTCACCTACTAGAATCGTTTTCCATTGCAGTGATTGAGAGCGTCAGTTTAGGTCCCTTTCGGGATCCTCTACGTCAGAAAACGCTAGGTGCAGCCATTAAGACGACACTGTCCACTTCAGGTCAATTTTACTTAGAGGAAGTACTTGACATTACATTACAATATGTCAAATTCTTGGACAGTGGTCAACAAATATTCCAAATTTCAAATGTGTCACCCAGTGACTGACCTCTGCATACAAGAAAAGCAAACTATGAAGGACTTGTGTTTAACAAACAATAGCCTTATTGCAAACATCCTTCCCCAACCAGGGATGGACGTGAGTATAAATGTCCTGTGGCTTTTTCAGCTGGGTGGCTTTGGTGTTCTGGCGGCAATGCACTATCTGAGGCCGTGTCCATGTTCTATATCCTTGAGTTCGAAGTGTGCCACTATGCATTATATTATATAACGCTCGGCTGCCGCGCCGAAGATAAAGTTTATAAGGATAAAAATCAGTGTTGCTAGTTTCACACCACTGAAAAAGGACAATCAATGTCTTTTTACGTAAAAAATAGAAAATGCATATTAATGATGAAAATACATCCTAAAAGTGCTAGTGGTCATGTGCAAAAAAGAGCAAAACTACTGGATGGTCGCCACCCATACTCCAACTTGTCTCTCAACTTTGTCAAGGTCACCAAGCATTCTAGTGGCTTTCAGTTTTTCATTTACTCTTGCCGGTCACTAAACTTAAAGTCAGACTTATAAGTTTCCTGTTTGGTGTTCACATAGATTCCTGAGTGATGCGGCGTTTCCTAACAAGACATCTGTGAAGGGAACATCCTCTTGGTTAATGTTGGGGAAATAGACACATTTTTAAAAAATAGCGGGGCCAGTTTATCGATGGGTTGCGTTGACCTTGCGCCGCGCAACAGAGCACAAGAGCAATGCAACTCTTAAGTTAGATTTATTGAGCCACGTAAAGCCACCTTGCATGGCCCTACGCGGCTTGATAAATCTAGAGTAACGCAACGCAGCGCAAATTGCTGTGTTGTGTTACTCTGCCCCAGGGAGGCGTTCCATGGGTGAAGCATTGGTGTTTTCAGGCATCCACCCATGGATTTTTCCGCATTCCCAGATGTACCATTACTGGTAGACCTGGGAATGCATCAAAATGGTACACATCCCCAGGGGAGGCGTAACAAGGAGTAATATCTTTATTTCTTCTAGTTTTTCCTCTTTCTATGTGTGCTGCATTCTGTAGAACACAAAGAAAGAGGAAAATGCCTCAGGGGATTGTGTTTGTGCAGGAAGGTGTCCCTTCCTGCACAAAAGCAATCCTGCTTGCAATGCAGGAGCCCTTGCACCACGGTGCAAGGGTGCCAGCATTGACGCTAGGCAGCACATTGTGCACCAGCGCAGGGAAAAGACAGAAATGTGCTGTATAATGTTAAATATGGCGCATTCCTGTCCTTTCCCGATCACCAGCGCAGCAACATGGCTTGCTGTGCTGCATAAGTTTTTGATAAGTGTGCCCCCTAGGCTTTTCTTCATTTTTGCTGTTAATGGAATATCATGTTTATACATGGCACTATATTTAAGCCTGTGTGGGCATTCGCCTCATTTTTAAGCATTTTACTGACGCCGTCATCTGGGAAGGGCCACCACCTCCTCCCAGGTGCCACTAACAAATTCATGACATTTACGGAGATTGCACGATTTAAAGACGAGAAAGTGACACCTCCACGTGGAAAACTTAGTAGGTGATTTTAATGTCAGTTTTTCATGCAGAGTTTTCTCACTTTTACTATGAATAAATCTGCCTTAGACTTGGGCAAAATGTGTGAATTCATCAATTAGTCTTCTAACAGGTATGTGTCTGGCTTCAGAGGTTTATCGAATACTGATTAACAATTCCTATTTAAATAGCGTATAAAATGAAAAAATGAATGGACGTCCCATAGTGTTCAAGGAAAGCGTGCTTGTTTGCTATGGCACAGTGTCATATGGCACACCTTCAAAGTATAGGGCAGGAGGTTAGGGCACACTATTAGCAGAGACTCAGAAGACCCTCACCAGCAGAGCCTCAGCAGACCCTCACCAGCAGAGCCTCAGCAGACCCTTACCAGCAGAGCCTCAGCCGACCCTTATCAGCAGTGCCTCAGCAGACCCTTACCAGCAGAGCCTCCGCAGACCCTCACCCGCAGAGCCCCAGCAGACATTCAACAAAAGACGTGGTCAGAAGGTCGCCTAGAGTCAAAAGCAGACCAACATTCTCAAAGTGATACTCGGAGGCAGACACACACAAATAGAAAGAGGCAAGCACTCAGGGAAAATCTCACAGGCCCGGGGTGAATCTGAAAGACCCTCACAGACTGACAGACAGACAGATATTCACGGATTCCAAACCCATGCTTGCCTGGTAAGTTAGGCCTATATTTTTCAAGTGATCTTTCGAAATTGTTATTGTTGAGGACTTGGCCCGATTGTTTAGTGCTCAGTGCCAGTGGTGTGTTGGAATTTTATTACCCAAAAATTCCTCTGTCCTAATTATTGGGTCCTAAATGTGTTTTACAAAAATATCATCCCTTGGGTCTGGGTTTTCTACTATTTACTCCAATGGGCGATATTTTTAGTAAACGATATTTCCGAAAAAATATTTCTGTAAGGCGATATTTTGGATGCAATTTTCAGAAACTAACATTTATTTGGCAAACATTTTCTGGACCTGTCTTTGCCACCAAAAGTTCAAACAGTACAGGCTCCATGGTCAAGCATTGTTATTGGCGCAAATTTCTAAGTCGATGTTGAGCCGAACAACTTAGAGTGGCCCTCAAATGTAGCGAGCTTGCTACTATATTCAGGGTGAATGCCAGACTTCAAAAAGTACCTCTACATGGGAAGAATCAAGGAGGATCTGTCAGCTTCAATGCTAATAACTACACTCAAGAGGGTTAACCTATGTTATCGTGATCTCTTCAGATCGAGAGATCAGTTGAGTGGTCCGCAGTATATCGCTAGAGAATGAGGGATCCGCACCCAGGTAAATTAGTGCGATCCTGGCATCTCTTGGATATTTTTTAGAATCCTCACCCATAAGTACCACCTGTGGCTTTAATGCTAGACTGCCAGTTCAGGTGTGAGCTGTGACTCAACCAGGGAGCCTATACTGTTTGGCCCTTCTGTGGCAGACAACTCCTTTTCATGAGTAAGTCCACCACTCCATGTCTTGTTTTACATTTTTTATATTGTTCTCTACTCAACTTTAGCAATGTCCAATATGGATTTTTATTACCAGTAGGTCCTATTTTTTTCATATTGTAAATACCATCCTTCTCACATGATTCACACAGACACCCAAAAATGTTTTTACCCACTCCTAGGAATGTCTTTGTTTTTGCCCACCCCTAGCAATGAGCTTTTCCACTGGGAATTGAAATGGTTCTTTACTGTTGGATCAGTGATTGACACACCAAGAGACGAATAGACCCACTGCGCAGGTAACCGCTTTGACATTTCAACACTAGCCTCCCTAGCATATATTCTACATGGATTATTTTAATTTACCTGAATTTATTTTAGGTGTCCCTAAATGTACTACAGTCCTCATTGTAACTTCATAATTTAGATAAGACATCGTAATGTTGTCAACATTGCTACAAACAGGCCAAACATAAAATGTTGTAGTGCAAACAGAGTGAATGTCTTGTTACTTACCGGTAATCTTCATTACCCCGATTAGGGTCCTCCTCGTCCCAGTCCTAACAAAGTGAGGCAGTCCTGCCTCCAACCAGCCAATCAAAACGCTTTAAAACTAAATGCCAAAGGTCACATAAACCCCTCCCACCCACCGCCATGCCTGTTATCAACAAGTCCCAGACACAAACACAGCGGTAGGGAGGAAGGGAAGAGGACTGGGATGAGGAGGACCCTAATCGGGGTAATGAAGATTACCGGTAAGTAACAAGACACTACCCCGTCATGGGTCCTCCTTGTCCCAGTCCTAACAAAGTGAGGAACTCACAAGCAGAGAACCAGGAATAAAAAACGCAGGACACCAGGGATCCATGCAAAAAGTACAAAATTTAATCAAACAAGTGATTAATGAACAGCAGCGTTCAAAACGCCAACAGCAAAACTGTCAACAGAGGCATGTAAAACATCAAGGCGATGATGGCGAACAAACGTGTGATGGGACTGCCAAGTGGCCACTCTACAAATCTCCTGGATAGAGACCCCCGCCGCCTCAGCCCAGGAAGCGGACACAGAACGTGTCGAACGACCCTGCACCTGAGATGGAGGAGGCAGACCCACAGACCCACAGACTTATAGGACTGGCAGACCGCCAAACGCACCCATCGACTGATCGTAGAAGTAGAAACCTTTTTCCCTTTAGCCACACCCCCACAGGAGACAAACAGGGCAGGAGAAAGCCAAAACCCCAGAGAACGCTGGAGGTAAATCTGAAGAGCCCTGCGAACATCCAAAGAAGAAGGAACAATGGAATCCGCTTCCGTAGGCAAATCAGGAAGGATCACCTCCTGCTGTAAATAGAACTTGGAGGAAACCTTAGGCAGAAAAGCCGGGTCAAGCCGCAAAACAACCTTATCCTGCAGGAATTGCAAATAAGGGAAGGAAATAAGCAAGGCATCCAACTCACCCAACCGCCGAGCGGAGGTGATGGCCAACAAAAAGGCCACCTTAGCGGACAACCACAACAAGTCCGCCTCCAACAAGGGCTCAAAAGGGGGCAACTGCAGGCCCCGCAAAACAGTAGGCAAATCCCAAGAAGGCACAATCAAAGGAGAGACCGGACGATGAAGCCAAAAGCTCCGAAGAAGCCGACTCACCACAGGGGCAACAACCTCCAAGGAAGGCCCCGGACCCCGACAAGCATGAACCGCAGCCCATTGAGCTGACAACGTGGAAGGGGAAAGGTCCTTTAAAAAACCATCCCGGCTGAATGAGAGGCTAGGTTCTCATCTGTGACCAGTGATTGTCAATATGTCCTACAATTATCCAAGCAATGAAAAGAGAGCACTTTGTGTAAATGAGCCCCAAGTAACCTGTTGTTTTACTCAGTATATTAATTCTTCCCTACAACTGAGATGTCTTTTTCTAAGCATGGAAGTTGTACAATTTCCACAGAGTCTTGCCAGTAATGATCTTCTCCATTTTCCTCTACCTGGATTCCAGCATCCTTGTGGCACCTGGGCTGCACCATTCAGGTCTTGTATGAGGCCATAAAACTGCAGGATGTGGAACAGGACAGTTTGCTTGTCCTCCTTGATCTGTTGGTGGCTTTGGATGAGGTAGATCATGGAGGAATATTATCAATTGCATTCCCTTGTGGACTTTGAGGGAATTGTCCCGAATTGCTTTCCTTCCTCTCCCAAGTGCCATACCAAATTTGCTCAGGTGGACGCACAAGGTCAGGGACGCTGCCCAGGTGTTGTGGAGTTCCGCAGAGTTCCTTATTTTCACTGATTTCAATGCCTACATGGAGCCGCTAAAAGATGTAGTTGATGACCAATATCCCAATAAAACCAAGCTCTATCTAAACTGCCTGTGTTGTTGTCTCAGTGCCATCGAAGACTAGATCTCTAGACATTTGTTGATATTCACTAGAATGAATTCTAGACAATTGCTAAAATCACACCCACACAAGATGTTGTTTATGTTGCTTTCGCCTAATTCCTTTTCTGTACAATCAGGGCTGTCCGCTCTCGCCCATAAACCGATGTTAGCACTGACGTGAATTACATTCTCATTGGTTCTGCTGTGATTCCTCTCTTTCTTCTACACTTTCCAAGCCCTCTTGTGTCTAACTTCTCTGTTCAAGAAGATTAAGCATTTTTATCACTCTCAGACAATCTATCTGCGGTCCAAGCACTTCTCCTCTTTAGGCTTGTTGGAGGAAATACTCTTCTCAGTGGTGTTAGATAGTCTTTCTTCTCTTTCCATTGTGTATCATTCTGCTGCAGGCCTGATGGTGGGGGCTGGAACGTTTGCGCACAAAAGCCTCAGTCAGTTTAAACTTAACGCTCAACTTTAAAACGCAATAAGAAATATGCTGCTTTCACCTAGAAAACCATTGCCCTTTCTAAGTTGTGATATCTGGTCGAAAAGATGCAGCTAGACAGTTTTTGCATGATTACAAGAAACCACAGGGGGCATATTTACAATAAAGTGGCGAAGCGTGTCGTTAAGCCAAGAAGGCTAACGACACACTCGTCACTTTAGAAACGCAGCACTGCGCCATATTTACTAGAATATGGTGCAGCCCTGCGTTTCCCCCTGTGCTGGTGCTAACTTTAGGCGCCTGTGTTGAGGGGAAGATTGTTTATGTGCAGGAAGGTTGTCCTTCCTGCACATAAACAATCTTTAAATGCCGTTTTGTAACTTCTATGTGTGCTGCTTAATGCAGCACACATAGAAGTTGCAAAACGGCATTTTGAAAAATTTACGCTGCCCATGTAAATATGGGGCAGTGGAAAAATCAATCGGTGTTATGGTGGAACCCCCACCGCAACACCCATTACCCTCCCCTTTCATGGTAAATGCAGCGTGAAAGGGTGCCTTATTTACAAGGCAGCGTTAAGCCACGTTAAGTGGCTTAACGCTGCCTTGTAAATAAGCGGGCCCCTATCGCCATCCCAACCTCACTGAAAGTGACGCTGTGGTGGCGATAGGGGCTTGTAAATATGCCCCTATGATGCGTTGGCATTAGAGATCCCTTACATTACCAAGACAGCGTGCTCCAAATAGGACTTTGTCCTACTACTCCTATACGGCTGCGGAAAGATTAACTAGATTAATATCTTTTGGGCACACTGTGAAAACTAATTCTTACTTGCACTCAGAAATAGGCACTCATAGACAAGCAATCACATAAACTCACAGACACTGCCAATCACAACCAGGAACTGGCATATATGCGCTCATATTCAGACAAAGCCAAGGTCGAAATCAATTTTTTTTTTTTTGTAGATAGGGGGAAGGATGGTATTTGAGTCCTTTCTTAATGGAGACTAGCTCACTGCACTACCACCAAAATAATATCAGGCACAAAAACACACTAAATGCGTGCCAAATAACTTTAGGGCTACAGGCAATACACCTTGAGGTAAGAGGCAAATAGCATACAGGCAGATGATATAATTAACAAGCTGTCAAGGAACAAGAATTTGCATGACATATGATGGCTCATCAACTTTCATGGGAATCATCTGGTGCCACTGTCTGCCTAAGTTACTAGAATTATCGCATACAGGACATAAATATCTAGCATAAAAGTAAGCACATATTCAAAGTAGCACAATTGTAAATAAAATTTAAAAAAACTTCCATAAGCAAGTCATGCTATGAAAAATGTGGTTGCGCATTCAAAAGACCTGCAACATCATAATCATGCCTACTTAACCAAAGAGCACACAGCACATACACCTAGTGTAACTCACATGTCGCAAGCACAGAGCGAGTGCTGTCCAACATGGCCCCTGTTGTATCCATTCAGGGAGGCCAAGGCCACTCTCAGGTAGGTGTTTCAGCATCTCATTGAACTTCAAGATGCACCTACTGGAGATGGTAGACATGCTGTCCCACGAGTACGAATGAGACATTCACAAGTTATTATCTCAGACAGGAGTCCATTGCTAATAACTGGTGTTTGACTGTCTCATTGGCAGCAATTCTCCATCTCTTCATCCACATCATAACTAGGATCGCTAGCATCTTCTGATTTAGCCCAAAAATCGTATACGGGTGATGAGGTGGTTGCTGAAGAACTGTAGGGAGAACAACGCTATGAAGAGACAGTAGCTGTTCGATGGTCCTCATGTGCTTTCATATTCAATATGCTGCTTAAGTTCCTGCCCCTGGCTGCATCATCTTCAAAGGCACCCAAATTCAAGTACTGGATGGTGCACATGGGAAGTTTTTTGTCAGCAACCAAATGAACTCACGGTGCCGGTAAGTCAATCTCAACTAAATGGAGGAGAATGCACTGAAAATATTCCTCAATTAGCAAAATACAGAAGCAGGGACAGCTACCCCAAGGCAGTAAAGGGTCTGAACACACAGTCTGTATCACAGGTCAAAACCAAAACCAAGAATTTTTATGCTAGGTTTGTTATGTTATGCGTATTTGTAAATCACACTATCACCAGTGAGGCACTGAGCAGGCATGTGAAGCCCTGCCTATCATGGTTGGTTAATTGAAAAACCAGGTCTTCAGCTTCTTGCGGTGTTCAAGAACAGAGGATGGAGCTCTGATGTGGAGCGGGAGGTCATTCCAACCTTCAAGAGTGATGTAATAGAATGCCTGCCCTCCTGATATGGTTCTGTGTATGACTGGGATGTGTGCAAGTAGGAATCCTATGGAGCGGAAGTGTCTGGGTGGTAGGTGGAAGGTGATGTGATGGTTGGGTTTCTGGGGCCTGAGTTATGCAGTGCCTTGAATGTGTATATGAAGAGTTTGAATTGATCACGTTTGTGTATTGGGAGCCAGTGTAGTTTCCTGATGTGTGGCTTGATGTGAGTTCTGTGTGGGAGGCTGAGGATGAGTCTGGCTGCCGAGGTCTGAATGGTTTGTATTTGTCTAGTAAGTTGCCTGGTGATCCCAAAGTGGAGGGTGTTCCCATAGTCTCATTTGCTGGTGAGTAGGGCATGAGTGACAGTTTTTCTAGTGTTGCTTGGGAGCCATTTGAAGAACTTTCACATCATCGTCTGGGTTTGAAAGCAAGATGCAGTGACGGCGTTGACTTGTGAGGTCATGTCCAGCCTGCAGTTGATGATTATAAGAAGGTTTCTGGTGTGGGTTCTGGGCGTGGGTCCGAGTTCTGCCAGCCACAAGTTGGAGTCCCATGGTGAGGTGTTCTTGCAGAAGATCCCTACTTCTATCTTGTTGGTGTTAAGCTTGAGACAGTTGGCTTTCCTGAGGCTTGCGACTTCGGTCATGCAAGCGGTGGACTTGTTTCCTGCACTGGGGTCTTGTCTGAGAGGAAGAGTATGAGTTCCGTGTTGCATACGTAGGAGAGGATGTTGATGTTGTGTGCACGGATGGAGTTTGCCAGAGGGATCATGTATGCATTGAAGACGGTGGGGTTGAGCGATTAACCAGGAGGCAGTACGCAAACGAGTTTGTAGGCTTCCACCGAATAGTGTGCCGGGCTTAAAGCTTGTGTTCTATCCATGAAGAAGTAGCAGATCCAGCAGAGAGCGTGTCCTTGGATGCCAATATCAGGCAGGTGCCTGATGAGGATGTGGTTTGAGACCGTCTCAAATTCTGCAGCTAGGTCCAGGAGAACGAGGACTGCTGTGCCTTCTCTGTCAAGGATCATGTGGATGTCGTCTGAGGTGGAAGTGAGTAAAGTTTCTGTACCCTGGTTGGGTCTGAAACTGGACTGTGTGACATTGAGTAACTGATGGCTTTTAAGGTGGTTGGTGAGGCATCGGTTGGTTAGTTTCTGTAAGACGTTTGCCAGGTATGGCAGAAGAGAGATGGGTCTGTAGTTGGAAAGTGTGGAAGGGTCAGCAGATGGTTTCTTGAGCAGGGGCATGATGGTGGCATGCTTCCAGGGAATGTGGCTAAGTCAATGGAGGTGTTGAAGATGGCTGTTAGGACTTTTCTGATCAGTAGGAGTCCTTTGGTTTGTGCATGATGTGGACAAGAGTGAGATGAGGCCATGAGTGGGTGGTCTTCATGGTACCAGCAATTTCGAAGGTGGTCATCGCAGGCCATGAGATCAGGGTTCGTCCATTGGCCGTGATGGAAAATTGAGTTATTGACGGTGACAGGGTTCGGTTGAGGGTTGAAGTTGCTGTATATGGGGTGGTTTTGTTACCTAAGAATCCAGAGTGCTTGTTGCAAATGACTTGTGATGGGTTGATGTTGCTAGAGGTGGCAGGAAGCATGGTGAAATCTTTAATGATGGAGAAGATTTCCATGATGCTGTTAATGCTGATGTTGATGCAATCTGCAAGAGCAGTGCTGTTGGTGTTCTGTATCTGCTGCTGGTAGCATCTGCAGGCTGATTTGAAGATGTCTTTTCTGTGGTGCCTTGCCTTTTTCTCTATTTGCACTCCAGTTTCCTGCAGTGGCTTTTTGTCAGTCCTAGTTCCTTTGTGTACCAACTGGCCTGTGGCTGGGCCTTTGCCATTAGGTTGTGCTTAAGTGGAGCCATGGTATCAGTGCATGTGGTGATACAGCTGTTGAGGTTATTGATGGCTTTCAGCAAGTTCCTGGAGTGCTTGTGCCAGTGCTGGTAGAGGGCTGAGGCCCACTCCTCTTCTGAGATGTTTTCCAGCTGCAGCGGCGGGTTCCAGTGGTGATAGGTCTGTGACGGTGACGTATCAATATGCTGAAACTAACAAGGGTGTGGTATGTACAGGTCATAGGTGCGGCTTATTGACTGTGATGTTGCTGATTGAGGAGAAAATTAGGTCAAGTTGGTGTCCGGTAGTGTAGGTGGGTTTGGTAACGTGCTGGGTGATGCCAAGGTCTCTGAGGAGGATAAAGGTGCTGGCCCTGATGGTGAGGATGCAGCAAAGTCCGTGATGCCGCTTGCAAAATTGCAAAGGGGTCCTGGTGGTCTGTATATGCGGGTTCCACCCAGGGAGAAGTTGACTGTGTTTACAGTCCCTTTGAAGCACAAGTATGCAGTTGCTGGAAGTAGGCAGGCACAAACTACTAAAGATGCTGGTCGTAGATTGGTCTGGAGCCACACCTACATTGTGGGCAAACTGGACTTAGTGAGTCTCTGTTTATCAAATGTGCAAGGCCTGGATGTGGTCTTACAAAGCTTCGGGGAACATTTGTCCCATGTAAAAGGCTTTTTGACCCGGCCCACAGGCAGGGCTACCCATCAGTACAAGCCATGGTTTGACAAAGATTGCAGAGTGGCAAATGACAATCTGCATAAGGCTATAAAGCAAATCCCTAAAAATCTGATTTTAATTGCAGCTCGCAGGAAAGTGTATGCCTTGGCACTGAAAAAGAGAAAATCGGTAATATAGGATGAAATGTGGGAGGCGATAGGGGAAGCCTGTCAGAACAAAGACTCTCAGGTATTTTGGAAGGCGATGCAGTAAGGCCTGTCACTGAGCCTGCCATCGGACAAAGTCCCCCATCCACATTACCCTAGAGGTCTGGTAAGATATCTTTTCAGTTGTGTATTCCTCCGAAACTGTGACCAAAGATGAGGGACTGACTAAAGGGTTCTCCTGTAGCAATTTGTCCTTTAGGGAGGAGGAAGTCCTCAAAGCCATCCATGACATCCCATGTAAAAAAGGGCCAGGCCCGGACGGGGTACCTATGGACTTATACAAGGAGGACCCAGGATTTTGGGTTCCAGTACTTACTTTTGTTTTTAACACGGTCTGTAGTGAGGGGATTCCACCATCTTGGCACCAGGGGCGGTTCCTGCCTTAGGGTGTGGGGGCATCGCCCCACTTATATTGTGCCCCTCCCCCCCCACGGCTCCCTTTTATATGTGAATACATTTTAAAATAAAACTCCTTGATTAAATCTTTCAAAATATTTTAATTTTACTCACGTGCCGCATCGCGGCAGCAACAGTTCAGCCACAGGCGGTTTCTCTCTTCGGCGGCTCTGAAGGGGCTGGGGCTTCAAGTTGATTGACATGGTAGCATGAGCACACTGCATTTAGGCCCACAAAATGGCAGTACGCATGGCAGGTTGGACGGCTCTCTTTTGCCGGCCAGCCTGACATGCACACTAGAGGCTTCACTCCACCAGCACATTAGTTGGAGTGGAGATTGACCAAAGGCTTTCAAAATCGCAACCCCATCTCATGAGCAGTGAGTTTGCCTGCTTAAGCCAATCCGGGCGGTGCTCTCAAGCTGCTAGGCCAGTGTGCTCTTTGATTTTGTTTCTTTTGGAGGCTTTGCTGTTCACCGTTGAATTGCGAGCCTCGGTTCACCGCCTTTCACATGCCTAGCTTCTGGGGGGAGAGAGGGCTGTCGGGGCTTGTGCCAGTTAAATCCAAACACTTTGGGATTTGCTTTCTCTTTAGTCTTCATATTTATTAGATGTCCCCATCCAGTGCTGCTGTAAGTCTCCGCAGGACTGGTAACGAACTGTTCCCAGTGGCTGCGCAGTCCAGGTGGCTAATGGACTGAAGTCCATTCCTAACTTTAACATGGCCGGGGTCAGGCAAGCAGCGGAAAGTGCAAGCAGTGGGTGGTCAGCTCGAGTTAATTACCAGCCCAGTGGCCAGTGGCAGAGAAAAGAGGCGAGTCTGAGTTGCTGAGGACTGACAGCTCTGATTATTTAATTGCAAAGCCTGGAAGCGACGGCGGAAGGAGGATTGCTGAGAGTGAGGCAGAGACCCCCAGTACCACCAGGGAGCTCGAAAGCAAAGACTTTGAGTACAACGGGTGAGTCTGTCCCACCTTGTGCAGGGGTAAGACGGAGGAGATCACCTATTTTTCCTCCCGGGGAAGCGATATCTGGATCATAAGTATCCTAAATCAGATAATGGTGTGCATGTCTCTAATTGCTCAAATCAAAGCGAAGTGAATTGCTATAATTGCTATAGTGAAAGGCTTTCTTTCCTGGTTGTTGTAGGCCTTGTGCCTTAACATAGAAGTTACAGCAAGCCACTTCGCTTTTAGTTTTATTGCTTTAAGCAGGAGTGACCAGTCCTGCCAAGCATAACGCATCTCGGCCCTCGTTAACACTTGTTTGCATTCGCACTCTCTGGCTGTTAGAGGAAAGAAAGGTTCAGTTAGCACTTACGCCTTATTGAGCCTGCATGGACATGCATGGACATGCATGGAAGGTACTGCCTCTTTAATCCATATCGGTGCATTATTGCAGTAGCGCGACCTGCTGGACATAACCCATAAAAGTCGTCAGGTTATTTAATTGCTGGTTTGCCACTTGGACTCCATTCTGTGCGTGCTGGGGATGGACAGCTGTTTTGTTGTCCACCAGTCTCCTGTATAAACGCTGAGGAGCTCACTGCACACAGCACTTTCTAACTGGCTCCTGGATTTGAAGACACCTTGGTTATCTTCATACTTAAGCCGGGTCTGGTGGCTCAGTGGACTATTGCATCCACTGCAGGGGTCTGTGTTCGACCTCATGGTCACAGGTTCAAATCCAGGCGGGTCCACTCAGCCTTTCATCCAACTGAGGTCGATAAAATGAGTACCGTTGGGTAACAATAAACATCTGTTATTCAGCGCCAAGATACCCCGTCAGGGGTGAACGTGCGCTTTACAAATACACATGTTATGTTATACTTCACCCGAGACTTCCAGCTTCCATTGAATAAGCTCCCGCAGGCAGCTGGCCTTAAACTCTAGAGCAATTGTGGGGAGAGTAGGCCGAAGTAGTGAGAGTGTGCCTCGTTCCCAGTGCCGGACTGCTATGTTGGAGTGTACACTGCTGAGAGTGGTCTAAATCAGGTAGGAGAGAAAGGTTGGGGCCAACCCCCAAGGTTGTCACAGTAGAGGATAGCTCATAAGCCATCTGATGCTCAGCTTCAGAGCTATTGTTGCCACTAAAAATATCCTGTCCACAAATCAGCCTGCAGGAACCTACCGGTTTCATGTGGGTGTATTTCAAATTGTGCTTTCTTGGCTGGCTTTAAAACACTAGTTCCGGATATTTTTATTTGACTCACAATAAGGTTTACATGTCTGTCAAGCGGAAACATTATGCTAAGTTCCACTGCACTCTACAAATAGTTAGATAGGGCTTTTTATGCCACTTTTGATGAATACAGCATTTGTGCCAAGTCTCGCCTTATAACCAACACAATGTAAGCTGCTCTAAAGCAATTCTGTGTCACTACATTCAATCTAGGTTTTTCTTTGCATTACCGCACTTGTCGCTCTATTTATTCTAATATAAACCCAGGACGTCAAGTGCCAGAATGCAAAGAACAACTGTATTTGTAGTGCAACTCAGACTCATGAAATCAAAAAACTTAAGAGCTGATTGGCTCAAAGTGTTTGCTTGTTTCTATTGATGGAGCAGGGTTTTCGCGAAATAAAACTGCTCGAATTGAACCTTCAGTAACTTTTACTAACAGTGTGCGGTGAAAAACTAATGTGGAAAAGAGCCTAACATGAGGGAAAATGCTACTGCGCAAGCGCGTACTTAAGCACTGGAGTAGGCCGCAAATGCTTTTTGACAAAATGAAAAATAAAAGGACTAATGCTGCTTTTGTGCACATTATTAACGTTTCCTAGAAAAAAATTATATTAACACGGGTTGCGCATGGATAGATGCAGCATTGGGTGGATGCGTAATGAAAAGCATTATAAGTGATTAATAATGCCTGTGTTTGTTTTTCATAGAAGCATGGTTTTCTGTTCTGCGGGAAAACATTGGGTTAAAGAAATGAAATGAAATAAAATTCTGAAAAATAGAGTTGAACAAGATGGTGAAAGTGGAAGACAAGTGTCCTTCACAGATCCTGTGTGCCTGCCAAGAGACAGCGGAAAGAAACATTTTCTTCCTCGAGTGAAAGAACATTTCTTCTTTATGCAGCACAAGCGGATAAATGTGACACAGAATTTGCTACATGACTGGGAACGAGGAAACGAATGCTATGACAGTAGCTCGAATTTGTATTTCCTGGGGTGGAAGTAGATATTCAGAATAAATAAACAATAAGACATTGAGTGAGATGGACATGACGAGAGTGGTGTGACAGTACACCCCCTTCCTTAACCAATCCTGTGTAGAGAAATCCTCTGTTCAGACACAAATGTGGGTTGGACATTTGGGTTTTAGGGTATTATTGAGGTTCCTGGTGGGAGGGGTTAGGTTAGTTGGTGACTTGCTTTCCTACCTGCGTGAGGAGAGGCCTTCCTTGCTGTCTCCTATTCTTGAGCAGGCTGTTCCTATCTGCTGATTCCTGACTTAATCTTTGCCTCTTTAACTCTTCTTGTGGGGCCTTACAGCTCTCATGGCTAGGGAGTAGGTTTCCTATATCAATTGGGTTAGTATAGACAGAAAACTGAATTTGCATAATCATTTGCAAATGTAATTTGTCTCTAAACCTTTTG
Source organism: Calotriton arnoldi (assembly GCA_963921515.1). Taxonomy (NCBI): domain Eukaryota; kingdom Metazoa; phylum Chordata; class Amphibia; order Caudata; family Salamandridae; genus Calotriton; species Calotriton arnoldi. The sequence continues at coordinate 241,206 of CAWUFW010007386.1, forward strand.
TCTCTTCGCCTTTTCACTCCTTTATGCGCTGACAGTTGAGATGTATTTTTATCATTATTTCTCTGATTTTGTTGCTCTGTGATGATCTATGATTTGTACTGTATTTTGGTATTGGTGAGTATTTATTTCACATTATTCAGATAAACATTATAAATATGCAAATATACAAATGAGTCTGTCTTTATTAGAGGTGTTTTTCTAGTTTATGAGTATTCTAGAAACAAGTATTGGTTTGCCAAACCCTGTCAACTATTTAAAGATCGCATCACCACAATTGGTATAATAGAAATGAAGGTACAAATTTGATTTTGGTAATTTTGGAAAATTGTTTAGTAATTCACTAACCCAGCGTGAAGGGACTTGTTGGGTGATGAAATTGGGCCTAGTCTGTGGAACATTATTAGTCCCAGATCGCTGGATCTGTTTTGGTAGCAGCCTGATGGTTTATATTGATTATTTTGGCAAATTAATGGTTGAATTATTGATTTTGGTTACTAATATGAAAAGTTAGCGTCTTTGTTTTATGTAGTCTGGAAGTACATGTATGGAGTTGCCTGAGATCCCGGGATGTTGATTTAGCCTCAGGGGCAGAGGAAGAGTGTGGAAAAGTATCACACTGCAGAAGTACTTTGTCTGTTGTTGTAATATCGAACAGTGAAAGGCTGTTGATATTATTCTAAGGGACCTATTCTAAAGTATGTAAGTAAGCTGGATGTAATAGTGAAGTCCTCTTCCGAAACTTTAGAAATGACACCTAAAGGAGTACCAAGACCTAACTTCGCTTGATTGTAATTGTGAAAGTCATCTTCCGAAACTTTAGGAAACCCACCTAAAGGAGTACCAAGACCTCCTTTCACTTGATTGAGAGTAGAGTGACGCTGGTCGTTATTCTGATGGTTGTAAAAGGTTCTCTTGAATGACTGAACTATCCTATGGAGCAGACAAAGTAGCAGCGTTTTGTGTCGTTTCTAATAAGAATTTATTTAGAAAGACTTTGTAGTACATTGCCGTATTATTTTGTAAAGGGAGGGTCAGTCGCAGGTGTTATACTGACGTCACAAAAAAGCTGCGCTGGCATTGGTCAGATAGTGGGTGTGTATAGTGCTGTGATTGGTTGGTGTGAGTCGCGCTGGTATTGGACGAGTGCGAGTGAATAGAGTGAGCTGAATTACGGAAGGATTTCCTTGATTTCTAAAATATTAAGCGGAAAAGAGAGAGTTGAAAATGAAGTTAGTAAAAATGATACAAGATTTGTTTAAAAAAGACAAGCCAATAGTTACTAGAGAGGGAATTCCTGTACCTCCTTCAAGATCGCCTGCTTCTTTTATGATGTTAGAGCGTGGATATCATAGGTGTACATGGTTAGAGAATTGGGTGAGTTATACGGAGGATGATGGAGTTTTAGCTTTCCCAGAGCATGGTACTTTCAATGTAAAGGTTTTGGAAAATTTGAGAAGGTGAATGAATTCGTTGAAACCAAATCCTAGACCTAGGCAGTATGAGGCGCTTGAGGAATGGGAACATGAGGTGTACAGAAGGGAGAGAGATAGAAATGGGATGAAATATAGGAATACAATGAGATGGTATCCAGAAGCTAAATGGGATGTGCAGATGAAAAGGTGGAGGAGAGATGTAATCATAGATGGATTATACCCAGTAATGGTTGCTGAGGGACAAGCTGGTGGAAAGTGTAAGGAGAAAAAGAATAATGTAGAGACTTCAGAATTAGATACAGATCCGAATGAAATTGATGATGAGTTATTAGATGAGATGCTATTGAAGAGACCTCCACCATATCAGGAGAGTCCGGATGGGATTACTCCAAGTGCACCATTAGTTGAGATAGATGCTCCACAAGTTCCACAGGTGCTACAAGCTTCACAAGCTCCATTAGTTTTACAGTCTTCATCAGCTACTCGAGTCTCACAGGAGAGAGATATCGAAATGCTCAATAGAGCAAAAGAAGAATTGACTCAGAAAATTAATCAGATGAGTTTAAATGCAGAAGCGTTGTCAGTTCCGGTGACAATTGGTCCTATAGTTCCATTGTATAGTGAGGGTCAAAACATTTCGAGAGTGCATGCATTGACAGTTCCAGTGAATAGTGCTAGGGATGTTAGTGGACCAGAATTAAATGAAATGGGTACGTCACTGATTGATATTCCAGTAAATGGAAATGTGACTGAAACGCCAAAAAGGAGTGTACAGATCGATCCTAGAAAATTAATGTCAAATGTAAGAGAAACGACTTCAGTATCAGGGGGTTCAGTGGGACCTTCGCCAGAAGAGTTGGATGATTGGATTAGAGGAATGGCACCTAGTAAGTTCAAACAGAGTATAGATATAGGTAGGTTAAGAGTAGATTTGGAAGAAATTATCATTGGTACAATAAGTCCGGAGAGATTGAGTAAATATCAGGATGACGAGTTGTTATTCTTGTGTAAGAATATTACATTGAAAGCGAGAAATTTTCATGAGAAGATGGCAGAAGCAGCACAGGAATATGGAGTGGATATTGAGAAATCAAAAGCTTTATAAAAGACATATAGGTTGGATTTTAGCGATAAGGATCTGGAGAGTTTGAATGCATCTGGTAAACGTTTACAAATAAAGGAGTTGATTAATACTCTGAAAAGATGGGGTGAATTGGAACGATGGAAAGGTAGATGGGCGAGAAAGAAAGAAGAAGCGCTTGCAAGTAAAGGTGTGACTGTATCTCCTTTGCTTCCGTTAAGAGAGACAGAACCTGCTGAAATGATGTATCCAATGAGAGACGTTCCGGGTGGTGGATATGTTCATATTCCTTGGTCAAGACAGGACATATTGTCTTTTACGAATGACTTCCCAAAGTTGAGAGAAATGCCTGTCGAGTGGTATAAACAGATAGAGAGGTTTGTAAAGGTCTCAAAGGTTTTGTTGAAAGATTTGGATGGTTTGTTTGATATTGTAGTTCCAGCTGATTTATGGACTGAGTGTAAGATTGCAGTCGATTGGCCAAAAGAAGAATATCCTAGAGATGTTAAAACTGGAGCGCCTTCAGAAGAGGTGATGAAGAAATATAATCAAGTGATTACTTAATTGAAGAGTAAGATTTTCCCAAAGGAAACAGATTGGGTTAAGATTGACAGGACGACACAGGAGTCAAAAGAAACAGTACATGCCTACTATGAGAGACTTTTACAGGTGTTTAAACAGTATAGTGGTTTTGAAAGCATAACTGACAAAGATATGGGACATTTTGTGTATAAGTTTGTGTTTGGATTGAAACCTGAAATTAGTAATATGATTCAGCAGCATTTGATCTGTTGGCAAAACAAGACAGTGGATGAAATACAGAGGTATGCAAAGTATTGTAGTGATGATATTGAATCAAGGCATAAGAAATTGAAAGAGAAAATGATTGGGAGCAATTGAAAGCAGCACAGCAGAAAAATTGGATTTTTGTTGATTTTTCTCAAACAGGTTTCCAAATGAAAGGGCACAATCAGAATCAGTCAGGTACCTGGAATGAATGTTGTACCGAATGGTGGTGTTCAAGTGCAATTACCAGGAAAGGGAAGAGGTAGAAATAATAAGGAAGAGATGAAGAGGAAATTTCCTTGTCATGCGTGCGGAAGGTTAGGACATTGGAAGAACGAGTGTAAGTTCTTGTTAGAAAATAATGGAATGGTTCAAAATTTTAATCCACAAATGCAGAATGAGGTGGTTGTGAATCAACAACAGCTGCAATAGGTAGTTACACCACAGGTACAACAGGTACAAGTGCCTCAAGCTCCTATGCCAAATAATGTGAATGCTCAGGTACAGAGATACAGTGCGAATGCTGGATTTCACGCGAGTGAACAAATTGGTAAGTATAAATGTACAGATGGTTTCGCAATATCGGTTGCAATGTCCTGAGAGTGATTCAGATTCATCTCAATGACGGTGGCTGAGGGGGGAGGAAGAGTGCGTGCTTGGCGCATCTCTAGAGGCAGATCAATCAGGTCCTATTGTGGATGGGAAAGTGGAAGGTAATGATATTACATTCCTTGTGGGCACTGGTGCTACACGTTCTACTGTGAAAGCAGCAGAAATTCCAAACCTACCCCTCTCGGGAGAAACTATCCAAGTCGTAGGAGTATCAAATAAGTATATTAGAACTCCAGTGACCAAACCAATGGAGGTTCATATTGGAGAATTTAGAGATTTGCATCGGTTTGTGGGGTGCGATACAAGTCCGGTGAACCTTTTAGGTAGGGACTTATTGTGTAAGATGAATTGCACCATCTATTGTACACCAGATGGTGTTGCTTTTCAAACACCAGATGAGGATGTTGCTTTCAAAGTGATGTTAGCAAGGCAAGGGACAGAAGTGAATGATTTGTATCCTTTATTTACAGCGAAGGATTTGCCCGTTGAATTGAGAGATACTGTGACGTCTTATGTGTGGGATTTTACAGGGAAAGACATCGGATTGATGAAGGGTGTTGATCCAATTCAAATTTTGGTCAAACAAGGTGCAGAATTTCCAAAAACACCACAGTATAAAATGAGTCCTGAGACCATTGCAGGAGTTACCCCTGTAATTGAGCAAATGATTCAACAAGGTATTCTGAGAGAGATACTAGGGAGTCCTTGTAATTCTATACACCTATTATGAGAATTAAAAATCGAGTGGCAAGTATAGAATTGTGCCAGATTTGAGGAAAATTAATAAGATTGTAGTACCGTGTTGTCCGATAGTGCCAAACCCAGCAGTAATTCTTTACCAAATTCCCTGTGATGTGGAATGGTTCACAGTGATTGATTTGTGCCAAGCATTTTTCTCGATACCCTTGCATCAGGATAGCCAATATCTTTTTGATTTCCGGTTCAGAGACTGTGTTTTGGCATGGTGCCGAGTCCCTCAAGGGTATACAGAGAGTCCTTCAATTTTCAATCAGATTTTGAAAAAGTGTCTGGAGTCATTGGTTATGCCAGAAGACTCAGTATTGGTGCAATACATCGATGACCTATTAGTGGCATCAAAGACACGAGAAGCATGTGTGACAGATACAATTGCTCTACTGAACCATTTGGCAGTAGGTGGGCATAAAGTGTCACCAGCAAAATTGCAGTTTTGTCAAAAAGAGGTTCAATATTTGGGACACAAAATTGAGAAAGGAGTCAGGAAAGTATCACAAGATTCAATTGCTGTGATTTTGCAAATGGGTCCTCCCAGAACACAGAAAGAAGTTTGAATGTTTCTGGGCATGGTTGGATACTGCAGACAGTGGATCAGTGGTTTTTCACTGATAGCCAAGCCATTACAGAGATTGACTCACAAAGATGTAGTCGATCCAATTGAACTGGATGAAGAAAGCATGAAGGCTTTTGTTTGTCGAGCACCTGCATTCGGAATGCCAGATTATTGTAAAGATCTTGCATTGTTCTGTTGTGAAAAGGATGGATGTGCACTTTCAGTTTTGACGCAGACACATGGAATGGCGCATCGTCCAGTGGCATATTTCTCTGCTACTTTGGACACAGTGGCTACAGCGTTGCCAGGTTGTTTGAAAGCAGTGGCTGCCACATGTGTGAGTCTGGAGCAGAGTGAATCAATTGTGATGGGACATCCATTGAGAGTGTATGTGCCACATTCTGTTGAGATTTTGCTGACAAGGACGAGAACACAGCATATGACAACTAGTCGTTTGAATAGAAAAGAGAGAGTGATCTTGGGTGCTGAGAATGTGACAGTAACAAGATGCACGACACTGAACCCAGCGACTTTGTTGCCGAGTTCAAGTGGTGAAGAAGTAAAAGATTAAGCAGATCATGATTGTCTGGATATGACAGAGTTGTGTACGAAAACCAAGGCCTGACATAAAAGATACACCATTGCCAGAATCAGATTGTGTGATGTTTGTAGATGGCTCATGTCTGAGAGATGAAAAGGGTGTATTGCATGCTTCATATGCAGTATGTACAGTGGTCATGGTTCTTGAAGCATCTTGTCTAAGAGGGATAAATTCAGCTCAAATTTCTGAATTGGTCGCTTTGACCAGGGCTTGTATAATTGGCAAAAATTTGAGGATAACCATAGTTATGGACGGTCAATATGGTTTTGGGGTGGTGCATGATTTTGGTCAATTGTGGATGCAGCGTGGATTTCTGACATCTTCAGGATCCCCAATCAGAAATCGCAAAGATGTAAAAGATTTGCTGAATGCATTACAATTGCCTAAAGAGATTGCAGTGGTCAAATGCCAGGCACATAAATCAGGAAATGATTATGTGACTAGTGGCAACAGATACGCAGACCAAGTGGCTCGTTTCTGTGCACAGAATTCAGTTTCAATTAACAAGGGAGCAGAGAAAAAGAATACAAATTGTCACTTGATGTTCTCTTCTGTAGAAACATGCAATTGCAAGAAGAAGCTAGTGAAGAAGAGAAAGAAATTTGGATTAAATCAGGTTGTACAAAGAGACCTGAAGATGAAATATGGGTGTACGTGGATGATAGACTGGATGATAGACCAGTAATGCCAGACTGTTTACTTTCTCAAATGGCAAGGCTGTACCGTGGAGTAACACATGTGGGAAGAGATGCTATGATTAGACTCTTCAAACAGTCATTGTACAATCCTAAATTCAGGGTTATTGCAGAGAGTCTTTGCCAGAGATGTGTAGTGTGCCAGCAGCAAAATCCAGGAAGAAAGACTGTTGTCAGTTGGGGGCGGATTGGAAAAGCAGCAGGACCTTTTACTAGATTAAAAGCTGATTTTATTGAGCTACCTCCATGTAATGGGCTGAAATATGTGCTGGTTGTTGTTTTTCTGTTTTCTCGTTGGGTAGAAGCATATCCAACAAGAAGAAATTATAGTTTAACAGTTGCTAAGTTGCTTTTGAGAGAGATCATTCCTAGATTTGGATTTCCAGTCCCTTTAGAAACGGATAGAGGTACACATTTTAATAATGAAATAATTTGGATGATTTGTGCAGCATTACAAATTGAGCAAAAGCTGCATTGTGCCTATCGACCTGAAGCCTCAGGTGTGGTCGAGCAAATCAATGGCACTATTAAATCAAGACTGTCAAAGGTGTGTGCATCTACAGCATTGAAATGGCCAGATGCTTTACCCTTGGTATTAATGAGTCTGAGAAGCATTCCTGATAAAAAGACTGGATTATCCCCTCATGAATTCATAATGTTGAGAGCAATGAGACAGCCGATTGTACCAGCAAATCAACTGATGAATATAACTGATGATTTGGTGCTTGATTATTGCAAAGGATTGGCTGATGTTGTGTGGGTTCTGGGTCTCATCAGGTTGGAAAAATTGCAACCACAACACAGCAAGAACAAGCATATGATTTAAGTCCAGGAGAGTGGATCCTGGTGAAGAAGCATGTGAGAAAATCGTTTCTGGAACCTAGATGGCATGGCCCATACCAGGTAATACTGGTGACAACGACAGCAGTGAAGTGTGGTGGTTTGCCGAATTGGATACACGCAAGTCACACAAGGAGAGTCCCAAGTCCACTTGAAAGGCAAGAAGAAGAAGAGCAGAGACTGGCAGAGAGCCAAGAAGAGCCAGAAGCTGTAGAACATGAAAACATAGAGTCTGAAGCTACAGATTCTGAAGGTATTGAACACCTGATTGATCGGGAACGACGACGAATAAAGTGGGTACCAGCTACTGGGTCTCGTAAGACTGCTGTTGAAAGTAATGATGGAGAAGTGTTAAATGAGAATCAAGAGCAAGTGCGACAGAGAAAAGAACTGAATAAAAGAACTTGCAAAATTGACACTGAAGCAGAAGGAACTGTGCAAGTTAAAAAGGCAAGAAAAGGGAATGTGTGGCCAAAAGGAGTAAAAAGACTGAAATACACTCTGAAAAAGAAAACACCAGACACGATAGTTGAAGTACAGAACAAAGTGAGTCAGAAGAAGAATTAGTTTGGAAAACTAAGAGAGTAAGAGTTCCGAACAAGAAATACACAGCTCAAGAATGGACATATGTGGTATTGGAAGAAATTGAGCATACAGATCAGAGCAAAGAAGAAACTGGTACAAAACAGAGTGAAGCAAATGGTTTTTGAACCACCTTAAAAGAACTGTGTAAAGTAAAAGTGCAGAAAATTAAAGAATTGATTCGAAGAAGAAAAGAGAACAAAAGAAGAAATTGAACTAAAGGCTGTGAAGAAATAAAAAAAAGAAAGAAAAAGAGGGGGTAAAGAAAGAAGAAGAAGGCTTGAAGTGTTTGGATACACTACTTAGATAGTTTTTATCGTTTTTATAGTTTTTATAGTTTTTCTATTTTCTTTTTCAATTGATACAAATTTTTTCCTTAAAATGGCAACAATAGCAGAGACTGGATATCAAAATCATAGGTTTAAACGTAGATGTATTAATGCTTGCTTATTTAGTATTTGATTACTAATGTTGGTGTGGTTAACACTAATTGTTATTGTGCCTGTCTTAATGGTAACTAATCATAAAAATAATACTAATAGTGTGATGATTGAGAAAGTAGATTTTAAAAGTCTTAAAGAAATCTCACATACTAATATAGAAAAGATGGAAGGTGACAGCATTTACCATCAAGATAAATCAATTAATGACTTTTCGTTAAATGTTTTTACTAAGTTGTTGCATGAGTATATTGATATGATGGATGCGAGAGATTGTTATGTGTGCATGCAATTACCCTCGTCTGTCTCAGAGGGGTGACTTATCATCACCTACCTTTAACATATGGAGTGTCTTGTAGTGTTCTAACGAGTCTCTTTTACAAGAAAGGTAACTACAATATTATTATTCTAACATGGATTTAGTGTTTTCAGAAATTCCTATTAGAAAGAACATGAATAGAGTAAGTAGTGCTGAAAATGCAAAATATATGGGAGAATTTTTTCATCCAACAAAAACAATAGATATAGAATACGCACATAGACATAACTTAACATGTAGACTGCGGTTTGAAGAAATAGAATTCATTAACATGGTAGAGGATAGAAGGTAGGATTTTAAGAGAAAAGCTGCTGAGCAAAAGTCTCATGTACCTCCATGGGCTTTCAGAGAAGGAGATTATAAAAAGGGTGAGACATACGCTGCCATGACCCTGGACTGGCATCATAGAGGGAAGCTTTGCTTGCTTAGATTAAAAACTGATTATAACAATTATTTCATTGGTTCTAGTGAGTGTGATCATACTTTCCTAATTACGGGAGGATGGGGAATAAAAGGAGGAACTGATCCTGTCTTTACGGGAATCTATTATGCGTGTGGTAAGAATGCCTACTATAGGTTGCCTGCACATTGGTATGGATGTTGCTATATTGGGATAGTATTTCCTAAAGTGTACCACTTGGATAAAAATGATAGAATCAATGAAGTAAAGAATGGATTAACACGTAATAAGAGAGGAGCAAGTTCTTCAGAAATAGTGGGAGATATTTTTGGAGCATTAATACCTTCAGTTGGAGTCATATTAAACTCACATAAAATTAGAAAATTGTCCACAGTGGTTGATCGTTTATCAACAGATACTGCTGGTGGTTTCTTTTTTTTAAAATTCTTTTTATTGATGACATTATGCATAAAATACATATAAAATTGACACAGTATTGAACAGAGCATTACATTGTTATGGATCTTGTTTCCTACGCTCATCACTATCTATTGCTAATCCGCAAGTGTGCCTGCCTTTGAGGTGTACCCATTCATTCTGTGATTGAGGAGGTGCGGGGACTCGCACGTGGGGGCTCACAAATATTCCCTCTATATTCATTCCACGGTCCTGCTGGTGGTTTCTTGATGATTGATACTGAAATGGTTGCAATTAGGTATATGGTTTTGCAAAATCGACTTGCCCTTGATGTATTATTGGCCAAGGAGGGTGGAGTCTGTAATATGTTGAAAATGCAACAATGTTGTACTTATATCCCTGATAAGAGTAAGAGTTTAGAGGGGTATATTAAGAACATTACAAATGTTCGAGCGAGAAGATTTGGCTGAACTGAAGGTTGACGGTGCTTGGGAGAAACTTAGTAAGAGTTTTTCCTCCATGGGTAATTGTTTTTTATCCTTGGGAATAGTGTATTAGGAAGAATACTAACACCTATCATTACAGTAGCTACAGTGATACTAATGATTTTCCAGATTTATAAATGTTGTAAATTCAATAAGGAGACATCTGATGTGAAATGAAGAGCAAGAAAGAGAAAGAGAGAAGAGATAGAATTAGAGGACAAGAAAGGGAATTATTATGAAATAATGAAGGATTTAGATGGAATAATGGCAACTGCTTTCTGAAGGTGATAATTTGTATTGGTGGGTATTTTGGTGATGGCTCAAAACACCATCAAGGGGGGATTGATGGAGCAGGGTTTTCGCGAAATAAAACCTGCTCGAATTGAACCCTAATGTGGAAAAGAGCCTAACATGAGGGAAAATACTACTGCGCAAGCGCGTACTAAAGCACTGGAGTAGGCCGTAAATGCTTTTTGACAAAATGAAAAATCAAAGGACTAATGCTGCTTTTGTGCACATTATTAACGTTTGCTAGAAAAAAATAATATTAACACGGGTTGTGCATGGATAGATGCAGCATTGGGTGGATGCGTAATGAAAAGCATTATAAGTGATTAATAATGCCTGTGTTTGTTTTTCATAAAAGCATGGTTTTCTGTTCTGTGGGAAAACATTGGGTTAATGAAATGAAATAAAATTCTGAAAAATAGAGTTGAACAAGATGGTGAAAGTGGAAGACAAGTGTCCTTCACAGATCCTATGTGCCTGCCAAGAGACAGCTGAAAGAAACATTTTCTTCCTCGAGTGAAAGAACATTTCCTCTTTATGCGGCACAAGCGGATAAATGTGACACAGAATTTGCTACATGACTGGGAACGAGGAAACGAATGCTATGACAGTAGCTTGAATTTGTATTTCCTGGGGTGGAAGTAGATATTTAGAATAAATAAACAATAAGACATTGAGGGCCATATGTAGGTAGCTAAATACCGGTCGGTAACGGCCGAAATTCGGTAAATCTCCCGTTACCGACCGGTATTTAGGCGATTGAGATGTAGGAGGCCAAAAGAAGGAATCGGTAATTATGAATCGGTAAATACCGATTCATCATTACCGAATTCAAAAATACCCATTCGGAAATCACCGAATCCTTATTTACCGAATCGGTAAATAAGAATCGGTAAAAACGAAAAAAGAGATGTAGGTAAATTCGGTAATACCGAATTACATGAAATTCGGTATTTAAGAGTCGGTAATTAACACTGACTGAAAGCAGGTGGTAATCATCTACAGCGAATATAAGCAATCCCAAAATGCAACAGTGTGATCACTATGGCGGCATTCTATGTGATTGCAAGGCGGCTACGTCTACAGGCAGCAGGAGTGAGGATCTGGAGAAGGGAGGAGCGCATTTACAGACAGCGCATCACAATCTTCCAACAAACTGAGGCTGAGATCCATGAAAGGTACAGGCTACACCCCCACACCATCCTGGACTTGATAAGGGACTTGCACCCACTCCTGGAGCACCCAACACCAAGGGCGCACACCATACCACCACATGTGCAGGTGCTCTGTAGCCTACATCTACTCGCATCTGGCAGTTACCAGGGGGTGATAGCTGCGGTAGGCGGGGTGTCTCAGAGTTGCCTGTCCCGCTTCTTCAGAAAGTTCCTGGATGCCATGATGCAGAGAATGCACCACTACATTAGCTTCCCAAACACACATGCGGAACTGCTCAAAACCAAGACAGACTTTTACCAGATGGCACAGTTCCCGCATGTCATAGGCTGTATTGATGGCACACACATTCCAATCTGCCCACCAGCAGCCACTGAGCATATCTACAGGAACAGAAAGTCCACCCACTCCATAAATGTGCAGGTAATCTGCGATGCTGCCAACATTATCACTGACATCGTGGCCAAATTTCCTGGGAGCACCCACGACTCATACATCTTCCAGAACAGTGGGATCTACACACGCCTGGCTGCGGGAGAATTTGCAGAAGGATACCTGCTAGGTAAATCACTGTGACACTCACCCATACTTACTGCCGATCAATGTGTATTGGTGTATGTGACTAATGGCACTCTCTTCCTCACCTAGGCGATAGTGCATATGCCGTCCGGTCATTTATCCTCACTCCCTACCTAAACCCATCAACCCTGAGTGAGAGACGATACAATGTGGCACACAAATCAACACGCAACGTTGTGGAGCGCACGTTTGGACTATTGAAAAGCAGGTTCCGCTGCCTCCACAAAAGCGGAGGCGCACGTCAGTACACACCCATCATCTGCTGCAAAATCATTGCAACTTGTGCAATGCTGCACAACCTTGCCACAAAGAAAGGTACAGAAGTGGAATTAACTGATTTTGAGGACAATGATGATGAATTAGCACAGCCAGAGCCCAACGCAGCAGGAGTGCCACCAGCAACAGATGGGAGACAGAGACGGGCAGAGATCACATGCAACTATTTTTAAGTAAGTAAGGAGACACAGCCAGTTGTTGTATGTAATGACGTAGTTTTAATTTCTGGGCACTACGCCACAACACAAACGGCCAAACTTGACATTCCAATTTCTGACATCCATAGTAGGGAGTCATGGGTTACTTCACCCAATTCTGTCCTGTTAGTGTGGGCTGCATCAGCGTCTGCGTCACGCACAACAGTACTGGATGCCATTAAGTGACTGTCCTCACTGGCTGTGGAACCAGTGGCAGCCCCATGCCGTCTGCTGCTCCTCCGGGTGTCTGTTACAGGGGGTAATGCTGCTCCGACTGGTCGTGTCCTCGCTGTCCCCAACTTCCACAGCACCAGTAGTGGCAGACTGACTTGTCAGCAGCACCTCAAGAGCAGTGGTCACCTTTACCAGCCCCCTAGTGACATCAGTGCTGCAGTGCGCCAGGCCCTCCTGCATGGCCACGGAGCGCCTGCAGAGCGCCTGCAGAGCAGAGAAGTGGCAGTTGCTAGGCGGTTCACTGCCCTTGTATGTTGCTCCATTTTCTGCCTCTCCCTGCGCCGTGTAACTCTGTCCTCATCCATTTTGCTGCACAGCAGCATCACAGACTGAGACATGTCCCGCATGCCTGCAGCCATCTCCTTCATGCCCTCAGCCATTGTGCCTATGCCCTTGTCAATGTTGGTCATGTTGTCATTGAGGCGCCTCATTTGTCGCTGGACTGACTGTATTGCCTTTCCTTGTAGGCGCTGCACCTTCACCATGCTTGCCTCCAGCCCTCCGAAGACACCATGGCTCTCACCCTGTGGAGGTGGACTGCTCACACGAGCCCTGCGGCGGCGTCTGACACCTGTGTGTGCTCCCTCAGTGGTGGACAGCACTCCAGCATTGCTACCATCCACTGGCACAGTGGATGTTCCCCCCCCCCTCGAGTCTTCTGAGGAGGACTCAAACTCCATCAGTCTGGCAACAGCACGCCTCCTAGGTCTCAGCACTGCAGGTGGTGTTGATGCTGGTGAGGCTAGCAGTAGTGGCGAGGCTAGCTGTGGTGGTGAGGCTAGCAGTAGTGGCGAGGCTAGCTGTGGTGGTGAGGCTGACTGTGGTGGTGTTGTGTGCCCTGCACTCGTACTGGCCTTCTCAGTGATGTCCGTCCGGGGTGCCCTCTCTCCCTTGTCCTGAGGAGTCCTGCGCGATGTCTCGCCTGTGGACAGAAATTGTACATTAGCTCAGTGTACCTGCAGCCCTGCATAGCAAGAATAAATATACATTTCTGCCACACTATCTCATTGTCTTCTGCCTGCTTATCGCTGATGTGTGTCACATGCCTTGTTGTTCAGTGCGATTCCTGTCATGATAGGGGTTTCACTGACTACATCTCCCATAATGCATTGCTGGTTTGCACTGAAATCGGTTCTGGAGTGGGATTCACAGAGCCCAATTGGGGATTTGGGATAGGGGAAGGGGGGCACAATGCTGTGCATGCTTCTTACCTTGTTTGGAAGCAGCCCTGGCAGAGCTGTCTGCATCCCCGATCCCACAGACACTTTCTGGCTCTATCGTGGACTCCACGAGCCGCTCAAGTTCAGTCAGGGCAGGTGCCCTGTTCCTTCCTCCTCCTGTCAGCCTGGCTTGTTTCTTGAGATCTGCCATCTTCTTCTTGGTGATGCTCCTGATGTCATACCACCGCTTCTTGAGCACATCAATGTCCCGGGGGTCACTCCAATGGCATTCACCTGTGACTGGATTTCAAGCCAGATTCTCCTTTTCACTGACTCTGCAACTTGCAGGGACTGCTTTCCAAACAACTTTGCATTTTGCTTCACTACCTCCTCCACAAGGACCTGCAGTTCCCTCTGACTGAATTTCAGTTTCCTCTTCCTTTCCCCTCCTTCTCTTTCTGTGTCCTGGGTGTCCATTGTGCAAGATTTGCAGGCGAGGTTCAGGCAGTGGCTCTGTTGCTCTCCTCTGCACTCCCAGCCTCTCCAGAAGGTTCTGATTGTGTGCACCTGCCTGGGTGTGGCCACATCCTGGTTGGGAGGGGTGGTGGTTGCACAGGATTGGCTGATTCCTCAATTGCTGTTTTTTTGAATTACCGAATTCGGAAAAACCGATCGGTATTGTGGATCCGGTAAATATTTACCGATTTTTACCGATTCGGTATTATTTACCGAATATTTACGTACATCGGGAATACCGATTCATAAATACCGATTCGGTAAAATTCGGTAATTAGGAATCGGTATTTCCAGATTACCTACATATGGCCCTGAGTGAGATGGACATGACGAGAGTGGTGTGACAGTACACCCCTTCCTTAACCAATCCTGTGTAGAGAAATCCTCTATTCTGACACAAATGTGGGTTGGACATTTGGGTTTTAGGGTATAATGGAGGTTCCTGGTGGGAGGGGTTAGGTGAGTCGGTGGCTTGCTTTCCTACCTGCGTGAGGAGAGGCCTTCTTTGCTGTCTCCTATTCTTGAGCGGGCTGTTCCTGTCTGCTGATTCCTGACTTAATCTTTGCCTCTTCAACTCTTCTTGAGGGGCCTTACTGCTCTCATGGCCAGGGAGTAGATTTCCTATATCAATTGGGTTAGTATAGACAGAAAACTGAATTTGCATAATCATTTGCAAATCTAATTTGTCTCTGAACCTTTTGTCTCTTCGCCCTTCCACTCCTTTATGCGCTGACAGTTGAGATGTATTTTTATCATTATTTCTCTGATTTTGTTGCTCTGTGATGATCTATGATTTATACTGTATTTTGGTATTGATGAGCATTTATTTCACATTATTTAGATAAACATTATAAATATACAAATGAGTCTGTTTTTATTAGAGGTGTTCTTCTAGTTTATGAGTACTCTAGAAACAAGTATTGGTTTGCCAACTATATAAAGATCGCATCGCCACAATTGGTATAATAGAAATGAAGATACAAATTGGATTTTGGTAATTTTGGTAAATTGTTTAGTAATTCACTAACCCAGCCTGAAGAGACTTGTTGGGTGATGAAATTGGGCCTAGTCTGTAGAAAATTATTAGTCCCAGATCGCTGGATCACTATAAAGCTTTGATTTCTTTGCTTACTCCATGTAAACAACTTTCCTTCATTAAGTGGTGGGGGTAGGGGGCGCTCAGTGAGCTGAATGTGTCTGCTGCTATATACAGTTTTAGAAAAGTTCACAAATTCAAATTCCAGCAAGGCCAACTCAGCCTTATATCCTTCCAAAGTTGGTACAATTACATTTTGTAATAGTAACATCTTTTATTTTCAGCATTTAGAATGGCATGAGTGCCATATGATGCACTGTATAACACACATTACCATTTCCTAATAATACATGGCAAAATATATATTTTTTTATAAAAATAATTCTATGGTTCTCGCAAAATTTGGCTACTCAACCTCTCAACTGGTAAAAGGATGGCATGCTCCTGTCCACTTTTCAAGGCCAAAATTCAGCAGTTAAAGTTGTTCTCACTTGCCAATTACTTATAAACCTTGTGTATTAGTGGCTCTAAATTGAACAGAAATATTCCATTTAGAAGACTTGTACATTGTTTGCCCTGTGGCCAAACAAATCCCAGAATAATCAAAGCAGAACTTGGGAGTAGGTTGGTAATCTAGCGCATAAGCATGTCAGCATGCTTGCAGCACTTTTAAGGCTGCTCTTACACTACTGCAGTCGCAAAATACGGTAAATTGTTTCACTGAAGTGATGTGATTGATTTTTTCTACAGATAAAATGTGTCACTCAAAGTGTCACACATAAGCACACAACAATCACGGAAATGTCACACAAGAAAGCTGACAACTTGGCAGCTATGAGTGACGTTCTATGCCCAACATGCTGTTCTGGTGTGGAGAAGTGTGACGTACCCCCTGACCGAAGGATGTGTTTTTAAGTGCAACTCTTGAAGGTTACAGTTCACTCCAAAAAAGAGAAGTGTTCTCTATCGTTGTTGCAGGCCGAACACGTATATGAGATGTAAAATGGTTGCTCAATTCATATGATAAAAGATGTGCTGTTCTAAAAACAAAATATGGATGAGCTGCACACGCTAATGAGCGTGCTGACCTGACATGTCGCGAGAACCTGTTTGTCAAAGACTTAGCATCACTCAAAAACAATTAGTGTCAATATGAGGGTGGTAATGACAAGACGGCACAGTAGATTTGCATTCCTTAATGCCGGGAATGTGTAATACCTTTTTATTTGACATGGAATATTTTGTGATGATCATATTAGTCTCTCTCTGTATAAATCCCCAGCTAAGATCTTTCCACTGTGGGTGACATGAATTCAGCGGCAGGTTGTTGGGTGCACCTCTGTTCGTGTGTTAACAGTCTTGTTGTCGGTTTGCATCTGATGTTATTTTTATTTTGTGTGCTATGAGCAGGACCACAAAGCATGTGCTGCATAATTTTGGCAGTGGCAGTTTCTTTATTTGGGTGTGGAGTGTATGTCTGAGAGCGTGTGTGTGAATTTGATTTCTGGGGGAGACTGGCCCTGCTGGGTATTCTTTCTGCAGAGTCGGACTGGCCTAAGACTATAGGGCATCTGACTGTGCCAGATGGGCTGGTCCGACAGTTCAGTGTGTGGGACATTTTTTTTGGGCTGTGTGTTGGCCTGTATTGAGTTCTGCTGCTGGCTGAGTTCATGTTTACTGTTGTTTTCCCTGATCATATTACAGCAAACATTGACTATAGCAAAAACACAAATGCATGCAGTCTACCATACTGTAAGATAACTATACACCATCACAATGTCCTTACAAGTTCAAATTTGCTCCGATTTGCAAAGGTGGTCCAGTTTTTAGCTATCTAGGGGGCGCTTTTATTTTGGCGCCCGTGCTGGAGCTTATTTTGTGTTCCAGTCTGTGGTTACACTAAATAAACAGCTACCTATGTCATTGTTATATGAAATCTCTTTATTGATATCATAACCACACTTTCACAATTGCTTTATTAACCATCTTGCTTTCTCAAATTTGCTTGAAAATGCACCATTTGCCCACTCTTTTTTCAAAACATTTTTGGGGGGAGAACCCCCCCACCAAACTCCTCTGAAGATGGTTGGGCATGCGAGCTATGCTTGCGTGCCGCAGGGCACTCATCACAAACGTTTACGCTCAACTCTTTCAAATGTCACCAGCTGCCACTGCTTGGCACCTTTCAATTGTTGTACCCATTTTTAAAAGGGCAACGCCCACCATCCTAGCTGCTATCGCGCAATATACCCTACTCGACTCCACCACTAAAATAATTGGCAGAGTAGTCTTAGATCGACTCCTCCTATGGAAAAAGGAGAGTAACATTATATCCTGGGATCAAGGCAGTTTTCGGAAGGGCCTAGGAACTATCGGGCAGTGTTTGAATTTACATCTTATCGTGGCTAAATACAAATATGCAAGGGGCACCCGAATCAATCTTGCGTTCATGGACCTATCGAGTGTTTTTGATTGTGTGAATAGGTCGCAATTATGGGCAACCCTCGAGCTTATGGGTCTTGAGGTGGACTTGGTCTCCTTTCTTAGACACCTTCACCGGGATCTCTTGGCCTCTGTAAGATTTGGTGAGGCTGGTGAATGTACTCACCCATTCAAAGTCAATTGTGGAGTACTTCATGGTTGCGCTCTCGCTTCTATCCTTTTCTTACTATACATTAATGATTTGGAGAGGACATTGGATGTTGCTGGGGCAGATGTACTGCTTGTCGAGAATAAAGCCGTGCCTGCTTTATTAAATGCGGATGACGCAGTGCTTTTCACTACAACGGCGAATGGCCTGAAGACATTGATCAGCACTTTTGTGGAATTTATGAAGGTCCTTGACCTGGAAACAAACTTTTCCAAAACGTTTATCATGGTGTGCGGCCCGAGGAACACTAAAACGTGTGCCCTATCGATTGGAGGGAAAAAACTAGATAGGGTGACCTCTTTTCCATATCTTGGACTGGAATTTGATGATTCTTGCACATGGTCTGCTTTCTTTAGAAGCAGATTGACCCGATTCTCTTGTGCTGTTGGCACCACTTTCTCTCTTGCTGCCTCTATTGGTGGAAAACCTGTGGCACTGAAATTAGAAATCTGCAAAAGGAAGTGCCTCCAGACTTTGACGTATGGCATGGCGGTATGGGGCTACAGAGATGCTGCTGTCATCCAAGCAGAGGAAAATAGATTTTGTCATCGCCTGCTGGGTGTTTCTCCTTCGACCCCTCATTTTTCCTTACATCAAGAACTAGGGCTCGAGTATGTTCAGGACCTTATTGGCGCTGCTCCTGTGGCTCTTTGGTGCTCCATCTAGTCAAACAAAGAAGCAGAGTTTAATCGGGCAGTCGTTAGAGACTGTCTTTCTTGTGACCATGGATTGAACATCCTGTGGTTCAAGTATATAAGAGACACCACCTCAGCCATCAGCTGTGCATACTTGTTTGAGAACCCATACCCCATTACCAAGAAAGATAAAATCTGGGTCCAGGATTGCTTCTTTAAGCACAGACAGCCCACTAGGGAGGCTGTGGAAGTGGTGAAGCCATTTGTAATAGACTACTGTTTGGTCCAGACTACATTTATGCAGAATGTGTATGAACGTAACTTATTGACTTGATTTAGACTAGGGACGATATGTTGGTTGTTGTGTTTTTCCTTAGGGCAATACTCCCCAGACGATATTTGTATTTGCCCGTGTGATGAGCAATCAAACCAGACTTTATTGCACTTTGTTTTCATTTGCAATTACTATCTCCCTTGCACCAGGAAATTTTTACTGCCCCTGCTGGGTAGGCATAAATTTACCAAGTGTAAAGCCGCCCTGCCCTTCCTACAGCATCTAAATGATCAAGATACCTGTTATTTGGTTGGCTGCTTCTTGAGGAGTATCCTACGTGTGAGGAAGGCAATGTTATTTTAAATATTGTTCGCTCATTCCCATCTGCACTTTATGTCTTGGCTTTTATGGTTTTCTGTTTTAATCTTATTATGTAACGCATCATTTTATATTTCAAGATTGGATTTTTAATCATGGTTTTATGCTTGTTATGCATTCCTTTATTATTGATGTATTTTAAATAGTTAAATAATTTACTGCTCTTTTTTACATTAACTGTGTGTTTTATATTATGTTTGTTTTTTATGATCATCTGTGAAATGATCGAATAAAGATTATTTAATTTGATTGATTTGACTGTGATGCATATCTTGAACATGAGGTGTTCCATGTAGCAGGTGGGGGTGTCCATGTAGGTGGTGCAGCTGATCTTTGAATGTGATGGATACTCCACCTCAGGGATTGCGCTGACAGTCTTGCCTAACAATCTTGTAGGCGGCAGGGATGGCTGTTCGGTATGTACAGTCCTGAGGTTGGCTTTAGCCATATTTCCGTGAGAATGAGCTGGTCTGGAGCTTGGTTGTGCAGTAAGTCCCATATCTCAATGGCTTGTTTGTTGAGGGAGCGGGTGTTGAGGAGCATGCAAGCGAATGTAGAGTCTTGTTTGGGTGGTGTTTGGCCTGTGTAAGTGTGATCAGGTGACTGGTTTGTGTGAGTGTGAGCTTGTAGAATGCTGGGTGCTGTTGGTGTCAGAGTAGTGGGTGTAGGGTGTGGGAGAACTCTCCTTCCAAGTTGTGTGGTTTGGTGTGGCAGCAATGCAGTGAGCGGCGGTCGGGTTTAAGAGAATGGAAGAGCACATCAGGACATCGGTGGCTAGGGGGAGAACCAAGGTTGGTTAGTGGGAGAACTAGGGTTCCTGGCATGGACGGGTGCACACGGGCTTGCCTTTAGTGTGCCTGCTGCGCGTGTCCACAATGCAGCTGCCATCCTGGCAGGAGGGAGGAGAGCAGGATACCACAGGCGGTAAACCAGTGATGTCACTTCCTGTGCAGATGGTTGATGAGAAACTTGTGATGTCACTACCTGTGCAAATGGATGATGGGAAATCCAGTGATGCCACTTCCTGTGCAGATGGATGATGGAAAATCATTGATGTCACTTCCTGTGCAAATGGATGATGGGAAATCCAGTGATGCCACTTCCTGTGCAAATGGACAACGAGAAGTGAAGTGCTCTGCCTTGGCTTCCTCTTTTAAAGGTGAGGTATGGAATGAATCCATGAACTAATTTCACTAATACTGCTCAAGTCGTAGTCATTTGCATGGTAACAGCTGTGAGGGCCCAAACCATTCAGAAGAAATAATCTGCCACACTTCAAAACCATAATTTGATGGAGCGTGAGATCATCTTCAAAGCATTAAGTCACTCTTTTTACCTCAAAGAAGTGCAGATACTGAAGTTGAAACCAGCCACATGATGATGGCTGGCTGGGCGGTCGGACTGAGGTGGGGATCCATACAGGGTGAATGACCATTTTGCATGAGTTTGTCAAATGAAGGGGTCAACATTTCTGTGAAGATTTGTGGTCAGGAGAGGCACCCTGAAGAAAGTGGAACATAATGAAGAGTGACAACTATCAGGCCCAAATAAGAAAGAATGAGAAAAGGTGTAGATAATCTCACTGCCCAGAAATGGGGAGAAACTCAAGTGGTCTCATGTAAAGAGACAATGGTCAGCCATTACTACTCTAAGATCAGGATAATGGTCAATATGAGGGTCAGTGAGCAGGACCTGCAGATGTGCCTGTAACCACAGCTGAATGAAAACAGAACCAGGATCTTCCTGAATTTAATACAATACATTGATGCAACTTGAGTTCAATTTTTGTGAGTGCAAATTTCAAAGCATCTTCATGGAATCAGAGCTCTTGCTCGCTGGAATGACTGATTCCAAAATGGGAATATCAAGATGTACACCAATACCCCTGTTTAAACGTAAGTCCTACAATGAAGGTAAATACCCTTAAACTTGCATAAACATAGGGAACGCAGACTAAAGGAAGATGAAAAAGCAGGCGTCAATAGGAAAATGTGGGACCTAACATCGAGAAGGTTACGTATTGTAGCTAATTGCAAAGTCAAACAATCAGGACCAGCTTCAATATGTATGGCCATAAGCACCTGATGAAACACTCATCTACCTTAAGTGCAATGATGAAATTCTAGCTGACCTCGTGAGAGGCAAGGGATTTCCCAAACTTGACCTTAGTTCTGGATATCACCAGCAAGAGTCGGGTCTATAGTAGACGTCTCTAATTCTTTGTATTTAGACCTTACTAAATACCTTGTGGCCAGTCGTTAATTGGTACAAATCAAGATGCCCAATGCCCCTTACTTTATCCATGGTTCATCCATCCTAAAGGATCTACATTGGTTTCTATTCAGACATCAGGTTATCTTCAAATCCATGTGTCTTTTACGCAGCGTACTTTTGAGTCTCTCCATACTACCTTCTCGCACTTCACTTTCAGTTGCTTATTACAATGAATGAGCACTTTACCAAAGCATAATAACATAACATATTATGCAAGATGCGTAAGGACAACCTCAACACACATGGAGCTATGGAGGTGGAATTCAGAATTGCAGTGTTCTCAGAAGTGGAGATATTCCATAACGCAATAATAGAGATACTAGTAAACCTCATATCATGACAGGTGTCTTTTATAACGACTGACCTTGCCCCCATTAAGGTATCTTGCAACTATTAACAGATAAAGAATGTTCACCAAGCTAATACTACTAACTTGGGGTTTTCATATGGTGACATAGATGGACATGATCACCTATGGGCTAATCAACTGACTTTTATGTGGAGCCATGAGTAAGCAACACATGCTGTAAGGGTGATATAGGGAGTATTACCATAAAATGCCTGAGCTGACAGGATGACTATAAATTTAAGGCCATCTTTGAGTATGTGAGAGGGATCCATAATGTAGACCTCCTGTCACCATGATGGTGAATGCCTTTCATAGTCAGCCACAAAGTAGATAATGCACAGCATTGTAAGCAAGCTGTATTCACATCAGGTTGGAGGGAGTTTGGCCCCATTAAAATGACTTAGACCCTGGATATCAGAGCAGTTGAGTAGCCTCCACAGACACCACCACGTTCACTTATGCCTGGCACAGCTGTAACATTACAAGAAAAGTAATTTTGTCCTGCCCAATGTGTGGTCCACATAGATAATAGTCGTTTACATAGTCTAATTTGGAGTTTATTGCTTACTATGTAAATGTTATATAAATTATTTAAATGAGATACAAGTTCTATTTTTTGTATTGTTGAGTTGGTTTAACCATTGAGGTGGGAGTCATGTTCTCCATCAACATTAGTATATATTTTCTCTAGCAAACCATTTTTCAATATCCTGAGATCAGGTGTTGTAGGGAATAGGAATGTTAGGCCAGAAGGAGAAAAAACAGTCTTAATATGAGCTGTGGCAGAGCTCCCATCCAGTTCAAAGATGAACTCGTTTCTGTAACGAAGACCATTGTTCCAACTTGGTAGCTGATCTTGGTTGAAGCAGCAGTGCTTCCTCAGTGACAACATGTTTAATCAAATACAGAGATATTAAAGGTGAAAAACAACTTTATTTAAAGAGCGAAAGATTCTATGAAACAAAGTAAGTCAGACATTTGGGGCAAGAAGGTAAACACATTACTACACTGTCTTCTCCCCCTTCATTGAAGAGATTATCGCCCTACGCGATTTCTCCCCCCCAAAGGTGGAGATCCATTCCCTGCCCGAATGCTGCCTCCAGATCTTGTAGATTTAAGCTCTCCCTAACAGATTCTGACATTCACTCCCTCCTTCTTACTTACAACTCTACTCATACAGTCAATTTGGGTAAACAACTCCATATTCAGTCTATTCCCCCTAATCCTCTCAGAATACTCAGACATAACCCTAATACTATAAACACCTCCAACCTCAAACAAGTTCTCATCACACAATCTACCTCTTCTGACTCAACTAGCCACTTGAAATGCATACTCATCAATTGTAGATCTGCTGTGAAACATGCAGCGGATATCTCTGATCTTATCCTGGCGCAGGACCTTGACCTTCTAATACTTACGGAAACCTGGATTAAGGAGTCTTCAGGTCCATTCCTGGACATCCTAGTCCCTCCTAGCCATAACATCATCAGACTTGATAGATCGGTCAAACCTGGTGGAGGGATCGCCTGTATATTTCTGAACAGTCTTACTGTGAAACAGTCACTCACTGCTACTCTCCCATCTTGCGAATACATGTGCATAGACATCTCAAGCAACCTCAGGCCTCTATGCACCTTGCACACATTCTACCATCCGCCGTGTGATAACTTACCTTTTGTTGAACAAATTATGGAAACCATATCCTCAAATGTGGATCATCACTGTCCACAAATCTTCCTCGGTGACTTCAATCTTCACTGGAATGACGTTAATGACCCTGCAGTGAATAGCCTCAAAACCTTCCTAGTTGACCTTAACATGATTCAAATGTGTGACAGCCCCACTCACAATCTGGGCGCGATCCTGGACCTTATTATCGCTAAACCCGACTTCATTCAACTTGACTTCATTGTCCCGTGTGACTGGACTGATCATCACTACATCTCCTTCCGCATCATGGAACCGTGGACTAAGTTAAAATCTCAGCCTAAGAAACCTAGGCATTGGAAACGATCCATCTGAAATGCAAACCTGGATGAAATGATATCCCTTAGCAACATGACCTTACCTCCTCCTACTCACATGTCTGGGGTTCATGACCTCACTGAGCACTACAAGAACTCCATATCGAGCATTCTGGACGCTATTGCCCCCTTGCAACTAAAAAGAAGGTCCACCAAAGACTCCAAACCTTGGTTCAACGAGGGGTTAAATACAGATAGACGCAATCTGAGACTAGCCGAACGATCCTGGAGAGGCTCGCCGTCTCTTGAACACCTTGTGCTCCTGAGATCTAGGAGGAGCACGTACAATAAACAGATTAAGAGCGCTAAAGCGATCTTCTTCAGAAGTCAACTTG
The DNA here is from genome assembly GCA_963921515.1 of Calotriton arnoldi. NCBI lineage: Eukaryota > Metazoa > Chordata > Amphibia > Caudata > Salamandridae > Calotriton > Calotriton arnoldi. Next base: position 265,587 of record CAWUFW010007386.1, read on the forward strand.
ATAAAGCCAGAAACAGGCCAAAAAAGCTTTTTGAATTAATTAAACTCCAATCCAACAATCTTCCCATTCTTTCGCCAACGGCCTCCGTTATACAGCCAAATTGTGATGATTTCTCTGACTTCTTCCTTGGAAAGATGGATAAGATTAAAACTGATCTCCAGACATCGATGAACCAGCTGACAGACCCTTCCCCTCCCTCCCCCCAATCACCCCTTGTTCTAGGGTACACTCCCAAAAATAGCGCCTTCTGGAGCCTTTTCATACTCTTTGACGAAATCTCTATACTTAACATACTTACTACACTTAAACCCTCCAACCACTTCAATGACCCGCTACCACCCAGTTTCTTCAATGAAATGAAGAGGTCCCTAGTTCCAATCTGGACCAAGATTGTAAATGCCTCCCTACAGCAAGGTGTGATTCCTGTCTAAAGGCTGGCCAGGAGACACACATTCTTAAAAAACCCTCTGCTGAGCAAGACGACCTTAATAACTTCCGCCCAATCACTACCATTCCTACTCTAGCGAAGCTGCTAGAGAAATGTGTCCATGTCCAACTTTGTAGCCACATTAATCAATTCCAGCTTCTTGATTAATTCCAATCGAGCTTTCGCCAGGGTCATAGCACCGAATCGGCCATTACCCACATAATGGATGACGCTCTAAAAATGCTGGATCGGAACGAAGCTTGCCTTCCAATCCTCCTTGACCTGTCGTCAATTTTTGATACGGTCAAACATGACAACCTCCTGGATATACTGGAACGCAGGATGGGTCTCTCAGGATCATTTCTGAACTGGTTTGCCTCATTTCTTCATAACAGATCGCAAAGAATTAAAGTCAATCACTCCCTCTCCAACTCTTCTCCGATCACTCTGGGGGTCCCTCAAGGGTCCTCGCTCTCACCCACACTCTTCAACTTGTTCATGGAGCCCTTAACGCAAATGCTCAAATCATCCAAAATACTGTATCACATGTACACGGACTATACCCAATTGTACTTGAAAATCTCATCCCCCGAAGACATTAATTCACTCAATTCGACCCTACTCAAAACCCAACACTGGTTGACTTCCAATCATCTCAAATTAAACTCCATCAAAACAGAATTCCTCTTTATTTCTCCTCCCAAACAGACCTCTACTATCACTGAATACATGAAGCAGCTTACGGCTCTCAACTGTGTTCCACACATCATTGACTCTACCAAATCGCTCGGAATAATACTTGATAAGGCCCTTAGCATGCAGGAACACATCAGCGCTGCCACCAAAGGGGCGAACTTCCAAATGAGCATACTAAGAAAGTTAAAACCCTTCCTTCCTCCGGAAGACTTGAAGTCTGCTGTTCAAGCACTAGTCATCTTCAGATTGGAGTATGGGAGCTCAACTCTCTGTGGGCTTCCGATCTACAAGTTGGCTCCGCTGAGGGCCTCTCTGAACTCGGCGGCTAGGCTCATCACAGGATCCAAAAGAAATAACCACATCACGCCGGATTTGAAATCTCTAAACTGGCTTCCTCTTGAGGCTAGGATTCATCTTAAAATTGCTTGCATGGTTCACAAAGCCCTTCACCTTAACACTCCTCTGTACCTCGCCCGGAAACTGGAACTCTCGGGTGGTTGCAGATCTTTGAAGAGCTCTAGCACTTTACTGCTGAAACCACAAAAATTTCATAGAAAGAAAACCTGTAACCGAGCCTTCTCTCGTATTGCCCAGAGAATCTGGAACGCCCTGCCTCCGGAAATCAGACTGAATCCCTCAACGTCCTCTTTCAAAAAAGAAGTCAAAGCACTTCTTATGCATAAGTTCAGAACCTGTATTGTAACTACTCCCCCCGGAAGCAATGCGCTGAGACCCCCTCCTCACACGTCTGCATATTTACTGTATTTATGTGTTGTTCTGTTACCGCGGTACTCTTGTTTACCAGTTTATCCTGCTCTGTCAGATTGTTGTTTACCCACCTGTCTCCCTATCTGTTATCCTCGTCATTATGTGAAGCGATCTGATACCCGCTTGGGTCACGTTCGCGCTATATAAAACTTTATAAGTAAAATTAAAAAATGGAATAATATAAACATTGCCAACATCATCAAAGAATTTTATAGGGTCAAACATCCAGTGATTCAAAGGTTTCAAAAGTTCAGTTCCAATCATCTCGTGATCCGACGACGCTTTCTAAACCATAAAGACTGCCTTGAATCACAACAATCTGTGTTAATGGCTGAAAGTTGAAGACTGCAGAGTTGCACCTCCAGCATGAAGAGTCGAACAGCTGCTTCATGGGTATCAAGTCATTTGGGGAAAGGAAAGATGGTTCAACTGGATCAATTTTCTGTCTCAATGGCATCAAAGTTGCAGCACGTCTGTGTGAAATAGTGTACTGCTCATGGTGAATTGTAACTTGGCTACAGACTGCTTGGATTTGTGGGCTCTGGGAAAATCGATGAGAAAGTGTTACGCTAGGTGTAGGCACCTCTGGCCTTGTTCAAAGTGCATGGCCTGACTTGATTCAAAATAGAGGGTCTTTTTAATGTCAAGAGCTAGTGTCTTTGAAATTGTCCCCCAATGGGCAGGCTGCTTGAGTAGCAGCTCACTTGCATTTCAAGTTTGTCTCAGTCCTACAGCATTCAGAATTCTCGGGGCAAATTTCTTTAGCATTCCTGCTCAACAATACCCAGGCTACTTGGAGGAAATTCCTCCAGTACGTTAGTTTGTCTCAGGATAGGGATCCTAATATCCATTGGGATTTAAAATGCAGTACAATTCCTCTCCAAGTCCTGGAGAAGAACTCTTCCTACAGGTTTCTGAGAGGAACACAGATATTCTTCTACTCGTTCATTTCTCATTAATTTCCAAGCAGGTTGTTCCCTTGCAGTACCTAAAGCAGGGATTTTTAAAGGACAGATCTAGTCTGTCATTGACAGTGATGCCTAATTCAATCCTAATAAAAGTCCTAAGCTTCCTACTACTATTTTTGTACCAGTATGATATATGTATTGCATTGCGATGGTACCTTGTAGTCCCAGAGAAATTAGCATTAAAATCTTAAGATGGTAGCAATTTGCTGTAACTGAGGGGAGCTCCACAACTTTCCATCCTTGATATATGTATGCGTATATGTCCCAAAGCTTCTATGTCTTACAAGGTAATAAGAAACAAACTTAATTTCACCATTGATCTTTTCAGATCAGGTTGCCTATACACTTCAAAATTGTTTCTGATTGCATTTGCAAATTAATAAAAATTGAGAAATTAAAGTGCATATTTTATTGAAGTCATGTTCTGCAGCTTGGAAGTCAGAAATACAGACCGTGTCCTACAACATGCTATTTTTTTCAATAAACTGAATCTTATTATTTGAAATCAAGCACCACAGAGTTACAGAGCAAACTACAAACACACAGTGAGGAATATGAAGACGGTACAGAGCAAAGTGGTTACAGATTATATCATTCCACAGTATGCCAACCATTTCCTCCATATATTTTCGTGTTTCTTGGGGCAGACCCTTGGCATATAGATGGTTTCCCCCAGTTTATCGCACCAGTCCATTGCCCACTCCCAAGTAGCAAGCGAGGGGGGAGATGTTGCCCTCCAGCCTTTAGCAATGTCTTGCTTGGCTAGCACAGTACCAATCCCAACCAAAGTTTTATCTCTAACTTTATTGCTGACCCCATCCATGACTCCTAATAATGCCACCACTGAAGAAAGGTCTACTGGCTTCCCAATCACTCCAGATAGCAAAGTGAAGATTATTCGCTAGTACTGGGAGATCAGGGGGCACTCCTATACCAAGTGATCAAAGTGTGCTTGTGGTTCTGGGCGGTACCAGCATATCACCAGTGTGCATGCGTGCCAGAGCCTCAGTGATGTGAGATAAGTCGCGTGTAGGAAGTTGAGTTGAATAAGTCTGAGCTTCGATGATATCACCAAAGCTCTCAATGACATGCAGGCATCGCTCCAGTCGGAGTCATCGAGGGGGCCCAGCCATTCCTCCCACCAAGTGTGTAGTGTTGTGAACAGATCCAGGAAGTTGAATATAAGGGATTTATAGATCCTAGATGATGCCCTTCCCTTCAATGGGGCCCATTAGAATTTGAGATTTAAGGGGGCTGTATTTGTGGACAACTTCTAGGGAATGCCGGTAGCTGCTCGAGGGCATAGCATAGCTGTAAGTATCGTAATAATTGGGATCGATGCAGGTCATGTTCATCGTGCAGGCATTAAAATGTTTTAATGTGGGATACCTGCCATGAATCTCAAAGAGAGATCCCTATTTTATCCTATCCCCCAAACTCAGACAAAGAAGATATGTGTCTGTTAGAAATTGGGCTTCTGGCTGGCAGAGTTATGCACCCTGTCCAAGCAGACACAGAGCACTCAAGCTTAACTTAAGAGGCAATGTGTAAAGTATTTGTGCAACACTTCAAACAGTAACACAGTGAAAAACCACAAAAAGAATCCACCCTTTCTCTATCTATTCTCTAAGTAAATTTGCTCTTTTTTCCATACTGAACTATTTTAATTTTGCCAAAATTTAATGTAAGATCATTTTTAACATTATAGCCATGAAGACAACTCAGAGCTCATTGAAGACCAATTGGAGGATGGTCTGGTAACACGGTATCATTCGCATTTAATAATGCAGGAATATGCACAGAACCTAATTTGGGGAGAAAAATTATTTCTTTATGTAGACTTGGAACCATGTCTGCTGTATAGAGATTAAATAATAGAGGGGTGAGGACACATCCCTGCTTCAGCCCTCGGTTTGTATAAACTTTCTTCTTAACTGTTCTCCCTGACCCTATCTTCATTCTCACCCATGTATTTGGGTGAAGCATCCTTAATCAATCAATCAATCACAGAATTTGTAAAGCGCACTACTTACCCGCGAGGGTCTCAAGGCGCTGGGGGAAAAAAAAGGGGGGGGGGGGGTGCTGCTACTGGTCGAACAACCAGGTCTTGAGTAGCCTCCTGAAGGTCAGCAGGTCTTGGGTCTGTCGTAGGCTTAGTGGAAGGGTGTTCCAGGTCTTGGCGGCGAGGTGGGAGAAGGATCTGCCGCCGGTGGTGGTTCTTCGAATGCGAGGGACGGTGGCGAGGGAGAGGTCGGCGGAGCGGAGTTGGCGGTTGGGGACGTAGAAGAGGAGTCGTCTGTTGAGGTAGGCTGGGCCAGTCTTGTGGAGTGCCTTGTGTGCGTGGATGAGGAGTTTGAAGGAGATTCTCCTGTCGACGGGGAGCCAGTGCAGGTTCCTCAGGTGGGGGGTGATGTGGCTGTGGCGTGGTACATCGAGGATCAGGCGTGCGGAGGCGTTTTGTATGCGTTGCAGTCGCTTGATGAGCTTGGCCGGGGCTCCTGCGTAGAGGGCGTTCCCATAGTCAAGTCTGCTGCTGACGAGGGCCTGGGTGACTGTTCTTCTCGTGTCTGTCGGGATCCACCTGTAGATCTTGCGAAGCATGCGGAGGGTGTTGAAGCAGGAGGATGAGACTGCGTTGACTTGCTTGGCCATGGAGAGCGTTGAGTCGAGGATGACTCCCAGGTTGCGTGCGTGGTCGGTGGGTGTCGGGGCTGCTCCCAGCGTCGTTGGCCACCAGGAGTCGTCCCAGGCTGAGGGGTTGGAGCCGAGGATGAGGACCTCTGCCTTCTCCGTGTTCAGTTTTAGTCGGCTGATCTTCATCCAATCGGCGACGGCCTTCATCCCTTCATGGAGGTTGGATTTGGCGGCGAGGGGTCCTTGGTGAGGGAGAGGATCAGTTGAGTGTCGTCGGCATAGGAGATTATGTTGAGGTCGTGCTGTCTGGCGATGCGTGCGAGCGGGCCATGTAGATGTTGAACAGTGTTGGGCTGAGGGACGATCCCTGGGGTACGCCGCAGATGATCTCAGAGGCTTCGGATCGGAATGGTGGGAGGCGGACTCTCTGGGTTCTGCCGGCGAGGAAGGAGGTGGCCCATTCCAGGGCCTTGTCTCGGATCCCTGCGTCGTGGAGGCGTGCGCGTAGAGTGCGGTGGCAGACAGTGTCGAAGGCGGCGGAGAGGTCCAGCAGGATGAGGGCTGCGGTCTCACCGTTGTCCAGCAGGATCCTGATGTCGTCGGTGGCGGCGATGAGGGCAGTCTCAGTGCTGTGGTTGCTGCGGAACCCCTATTGGGATGGGTCCAGGATGCTGTTTTCTTCGAGGTATCGGGTTAGCTGTTTGTTGACGATCTCCTCGATGACCTTGGCTGGGAACGGAAGCAGGGAGATGGGCCGGAAGTTCTTGAGGTCTCTCGGGTCCGCCTTGGGTTTTTTGAGTAGGGCGTTGATTGCCTTAAACAACAGTATAGGAATTCCCCAGGATGATAGCTTTTTCCATAAAGTAGCTCTATTCACACTATAAAACGCCACACTGTAGTCCAGGCAGCATGCACCACAGTGTGGAACTTTGTAATAGGGCATTTTCTGCCATTAAGTTTATGGTACGATGTTATCCAGTGTCTCTGAACCTTTTCTGCAACCCATCTGCTACAGCTGTAGTATTTGTTTTGTCGTGACGCAATGCTCAAGTTCTGTAGCGAGAATGTTCGCAAATGATTTTGCATCACTATCAAGATATGTAATTGTCCTGTAGTTTATAGGGTCACTAATACTTTCCTTTGTGGGTTTGGGGTGCAGGATTGAACCCTTCCCGGATTCTGGTATTCTTGCTGTAATTTACGAACCCATGAAGAGATGTGCCAAGGATGTGGCCCAATTCTCAGAATCTGATTTAAAGAGTAATATCGGGACCTGGTGCACTGTTTGACCTTAAGATGTTTATGTATTCAGGATTCTCTCCTCAGTGATCTGTACCAGTGGGGCACTATGTCCTTGGGGGTTCTTAACTTCCTCACTGAGGTTGCTAATCAGCTCTGATTTGTATAGGAGCATTGGTGTATCTTTGTCCGTTTGGCTGAGAGGTATAGCATGATTGCTAGTAAAACTGCACACTATTCCCTCGCCACCCAAATTCAAGGATGTCGTAATGGGGGCTGTCAAAGGCGGATGCAGTATCTCGGCTATTGTGATTGGCGGCTGATCTGCTGCAGGAGATGCCCCGAGGGTTGTAATAAAGAGTGGACAAATAAGTTCTCCAGGATGATGCTTCTATTATGTTAGGTACTGGAGAAGCTTGGTCCAAAGTCCTAATCAGCCTCCAAAATTTATTAGCGTCATGTTTTGCTTACCCTACAATTAATGTCAAGCCATCTTTTCCCACAGTGGATTTCCTTATTTATCCAGCACTCCCATCTCTAAAGTGTTCTATAATTCACCAATTCCAAGTAACCGGATTTGGTGTGTGTCCTGGAATATCGTCTTATCAGAGTATTCAATCGCCTTTACATTATCCTCAAATGTTGAGTATACCATCCTGTTGTTTGGATTCTGGGTGGGCAATTTAACACTCCTGATTCAAGATTGGTCTTTTGGAGTAAGATGTGTCCAATTAGCTTAAAATGTGTTCCCAGCATGGCATGAGTTCTGTGGTATCATACATTAGATTGAATTGTGTCAGAGCTGAGATTCCTACTGTTTCCAGCCAGCTCTTGTAACTTGGATCACTGTGTTGTTCCCATCTCATTTTCCGATAACAGGTGTTCTTTTCTTCTTCAGCTACCACTGCTAGCTGGTCGTTCATTTTTAGAGACAGATTGAATTCTGTCACTCGCTGGCAGGGATCACTCTCTTGACATCTAATGATTTTAAATGACCGGATATAATTTAGTAGTAGCAGAGAGACTAAAGTGTAATCCAACACTTTCTCCCTGCCACAAGCGTAGTGTGTGGTGGATGCAGGAATGTCAGGGACAATTCTGCCATTAAGATTAACTACCGGAAGGTTAAACAGCCCCCTCCAGAAGTCTGGATTAGTTTTCCCCAGATGGTTTAGCCAGTAGTACCATGTTTGGAATTTTCCAAAAACTGTCAAGTTCATTTAGTAGGTCTGGGATGATGCTTCAGGGGTCCACGATTTCATCAAGATCACCCGCTAATCAAGGCCACAGACCCCCATTCCTTGTATACGTCTGAGACGTGACCAATACGTGATTTTTGGATACTAAGCTTACATATCAAGTCTGGAGGGACATATATGTTGAAGAGATAGATTACTCCTTGGTTATTAAGACCAACCCTGTGAATTTTAAGACCAGTATGTGGGTACTCTCTATTGGGATCTCAGACTGGTAAATTTCCTTTGAGGTTGCAATAAAGGTCATTAATCCCCCTCGATGGGTGATCCCTCTCTTAAAGCTTTGTGGCAGCCTTGTTCCTTGTCGTATAATTAGGAATGTTAAACACTGGACTAAGTTTATTGTAGGCAAATTATGTGGTATCCATATAAGAAATTGCACAACTCTTGTGATGTACTTAATTTGTTGATCCCTGAGATATTCCAGGATATTAAGTTTAGCTTTTTATTAGTATTTTGACCATTTTGCAACCTCCATGTTTGATTTTGAAGTAGCTATTGTTTTTGCTTTGACAATGCCAATGACCCAGGAAGCCATCTCCGTCCTTTTTAACCAGTCGAGGTACATGGGCTCTGAGAGTAGGGCTGTTTCACTTGACATGATTGACCATCCTTACAGTGGCTGCAAATTATAGTATCATTCAAGCTAATTAAATCTGTTGTGGGACCTTGTGGGTTCTGTAGGCCTGATTTGGGCTGCTCGTCGTTTGTCTGCACCCATATCACCCTTTCATTGCTGGGGTCAGGAAATGGGAAAGGATACTTCTAATCGGTGTTAGACATCAGCTCAATACCCCAATCCAGGTAGCATTTCCTTGTTTCAAAATTAATGAAATCACTGATGGAGAGTACCTCTACATTCTGGTTGGTTCCATCTTACATTTATCAGATACAGCGCGCGGGGAGGCGAATTCAATAGATTCAATGTCCTTTGGTTTAATGTCGGATAGAGCCGGGATCGATGCCAAAATTCTTAATAGTGTCGCCCATTGCGAATGTCATGAGACCCTTCACTTTGATAACAGTTTACTCAAGGAAACATATACCAGTAGGTTCTGTGTTGACTGAAGACATTTTGCAGCGCTGTACTTTTTGACCCTTGGGGTACATAGCAGACCCTTTTTCAGAGAGGTTTTTGTTCCCCTTCATTATTGCCCTGGTCGTTAGTCTATTTCGTATTTCTGTGCAGGGGGGCTTTAAATTTGAATTTTTACCACTTGATTATGCAAACCTGAAACTGTATTTCCCGATCATATGATATGCTGATTTTGGGAGCGGTCAAGTATTATATTATTTTTATTGCTTCAATGTTAACTGCTGCTATTCCTTTAACTTCTATGTTATGATGGGACTGTAATTTTTTAATTCTACTTTTATGGTCAACTATTTAGACTGAATAAAGTTCCTTTGATTGATTGATATAGCATAGATATAGACAGAAACACATTTTTCCAGGAGAGAGGGGCTTTAGCTAAAGAAATACTTTTTTATTGATATTGATGACCTGTTTTTCTTTATCTTGTGCAATTTAAAATAATGATACAAAAAAACAGGCGGATTTTTTATTTCTGTGGCTTCTGTAAGAGATGCAGGCCATGAGCCTCCTAATGTTTGCCAGAACACGTTCCTGCTGTGTGCAGTCGGGTGCCTTCCTTGGGGATGCGGCCATTCCGCAGGTACTTTTACAGCTTATTACCATTTGTCGAGTCCCACTTCCATTTAAAATAATAGCTCTGTTTGGCAGCTGGGCTCCGGTTTCATGGCAGTCAGGAGGAGTGTTTGCAGCTGCTTCCAGCGCCATCTCTTTTGCTGTTATTTTAATGCTGCGCCGCCAGATTGATATTTACAGTTAATGTTGCTGTTTTTATTGTTTGCTCTTTCATTGTCACTGTTTTATCAAGACAGTCTGTGCGTTTTAGGAGGAAAATACGAGTCTAGGTGCTGCATGGGTAAAATACAATCAACACATTAAATGTGGAATGAGGTTTGCCAGTGATCTCAGTTGCCAGCTATTCCACATATGTTTTCGTTTCAAAAAGCAGACTTGCAAACACTTCACTGCATTTGTTTTTCAGGGAGGAGAATAGGACTGCAGAAGGCCAGTTAAGACCGGCTGTGTCTCTGCCCTAGTTACAAATAATGGGTATAACCCAGAAACCACTGGGACCTGGGTAAATATCGGTACAAAAGAAGGCGGACCCAGTGAAAAAAGAATTATTTATACAGTAACATTCATTAAATTACTCACAAAAAGTTTCTTGTTCAATATTATTTAATCATATTGAACACACTGATATGTTCAAAACACGGCACATATATGGAATTTGTACGGAAAGTGCCCCAAAAAGCGGGAAAAAGAGGGGTTTGTTGTGTGCGAAAGTGAGGGTTTCAGTGGAAAAAGGAAGGGTAGTGACAATATATACATCCACAGTGTTATATACAAATCCTGTCCAGCCTGACAAATGGCTAAAAACACATATTCACAACCATTATGTTCATTACGACACAGTGATAAAGCACTGTTGTCCGCATTGGCATCAAAATAGACGATTGTCGACGTTTCGACCCCAGGGTAATGTAGGGTACCCTTGATCCTTACAAAGGGGTCTTCCTCAGGACTGGGGGGCACCTATGAAAAAATGGAAATTATCCCTTAAAAACTTAAAGTGAAAGAATAAAGATGCAAGAGGCATCAAATTGAAAGGGATAAAGAAATTACCGTTGTCCACCCGTGTTTGCAGTGGTCAAATGTTCACTGTGGGCCCATAGGCTCTTGTAGCAGAGAGGGGAACTGGATGGCAATCTGAAAAGAAGGTTTACGTGCCATCAGTAAATTCGACTAAGCCGGTTTCGGCTTTAGAAACTTTTTATCAATTACATGTACGCATCACTGCGTTACATAGAAAAACATACTTTTGTTATGTCTTTTCAATATATTGGGTCATCAAAATCTGGCCCAGAATAATCAATAGATTCCATAATTCTAAAAGAATAAATGAAAGAGAACGGTTCACCACCATCCCAACAAGCGTACTGTTATGCTGCTAAAAAGGAAAAAGGAACCAGGAGGTGGTAGCACAGACTCACCGCTCGAGTGTTTCGCGCATCCGTTCACATCCTTGTAAACGGCGCACTGAATGGGAATTTCCTTAAATGCCGGTTTGGACCGCCCGGGGGAGGTGGCGTGCACGCGCTACGTCGTGCTTGCAGTTGCTGACTGCTGCCACCACATAGTCACAGCTTAACTACAAGGCGCTGGTGCACCAAGTTGGAAAGGAAAGAAAGACCGCTGATGGTCTGACAATTATGGGTAACTCGGTGAAATTTCACGTTTACAGCGCTAAAGATCTTGGTTTGATAAATGTACAATTCCAAATCTAAAAAGAATTTCTATAGTAAATATATCCGCATACACACTCTAGGAAGAAGAGACAAAGATCCTCCGCAAAGGACTATCATTTGTGCCTACAGCCCATCCGAATCAGTTCACAATCAAGGCGGAACGTTATCGCTTATTCAGGAAGGTTAGATTACGCTATTTTTTCAAGCACTCTCCAGCATTTGCCCCAACATCCCATACAGGCCTAAGGATATATAACACTGTGGATGTATATATTGTTACTACCCTTCCTTTTTCCACTGAAACCCTCACTTTCGCACACAACAAACCCCTCTTTTTCCCGCTTTTTGGGGCACTTTTCGTACAAATTCCGGATACGTGCCGTGTTTTGAACATATCAGTGTGTTCAATATGATTAAATAATATTGAACAAGAAACTTTTGTGAGTAATTTAATGAATGTTACTGTATACATTTTTGCACTGGGTCCACCTTCTTTTGTACTGTGTCTCTGCCCTATCAGCCTTCCAATACTTTGTTGGTTCTTGCCCTAGGCTTTGTCCTATACTTTGACTAGGTGTGTGTGCAATTTGCTTTTGAGTAATTACATGAAATTTGAAATGTTTTCGTGAAATTATGCATAATTATTTGAAATTGAAAAATGACACTCTGCACTATATTTTTGAACCAAATGCCTCCTTGCGTCCACGGACCAGTGTAGTGCTCCACCCCTTTATATGCAAAATATATACCCAACATGTGTTTAACAGTATGAATCAGCGTGCCTTATATTAAGCATGTGCAGTAGATGGCTATATATATACCATAATGAGAAGCCATTCGTATATCTAGCTGCACTATAATCAATGTAGCCTCATTAAATGGAACAATGTATACCCTTTTTAATTAAAATCACTGTATTTGTTTATGCTAACTGTATTTGCTTGGAAGCCATTTTGAATTTAACATTGGCCTAACTTGTAACCAGGGCTGAATAACGTAAATGTCATTTTGTAAAATGTTTTTCCAGCGTCTGTTATTTTTCTCTCCTCTGCAGTGTGCCCCCTTAGCCAGAATAGGCTTGTTGTTTGCTGTGCTAGACAGATAGATAGCTGAAACCTAATTAGAAGTTGGCTTCAGACATGGAAATTGAGATGGTAGTAGAGACCATTTCATGCCAGGCAGAGTGGACCTATGCTACATCCAATGCCGTGCAGCTGTGTACTTCATTGTTCAGAGCTGGGAAATTAGATCGTCTACCTGCTCCCAGAGAACACTGTCTCCCGATTGGTCTGTTTGGTTGGAACTGAAATGGAGAATTTTCCAGAAGTTACTTCCCTACTTTTGATTAGGCATTTTTAGTATAGTTTAGAGCAGATCCTGTCCTGACTTCACTGAGAGAAGACCCTATTCGCAGTTCTGCTAGGAACCACTACTGGTGAGATATGCTCACCCACTTTTTTTTACCGCTGTGGTGGGGGTGTCTAGGATGATCCCCTGGAGGCAATCTTCATATCCTCCATTGCTATTTGATCCACGGTGCCTAAGCCTATTTGGGACTTTCACCCTCCACAAGTGCTACCATCTTCCAGAAGACATTGGGTGGCTCCTCCATTTGAGCGGAGGAGCATCGCCCCACAGGCCAGAGCTGAAAAATAAAATGGTAATAAAGTTTATTTATTACCATTTTATTTTTAAGCAACCGCCGAGTGGCTGCAGGGAGCAGGATGCTTTAAAATGTGCATGTCTCTATGGCCGGCCATCTTGGGCCGGCCAGCCAGACATGCGCATTTTAAAGCTTTCTAACCTAGCTGTCTTAGACAGATGTGTTAGAGAAAGCGGAGGCCTGCAGTGCTCTTATGAGCGCTGAAAGATCCTGCTCTGTCCAAACCTGGCGCTGCTCTCATGCTGTGAGAGCAGCGCCCGGATTGGTTAGTGCAGTTTCCTGGTCCCATGGTGGAGCCTGCCTGGAAGACAGACGACCGGTGGAGGAGGACGTTGTGTCGCGTCTCAAGGTAAATGTTTTTATTTTCTATTTTTTGCGTCCCCCCCTGCCCCGCCACCCTCGGTACATGGCAGCCGCCACTGCAGAAGACAACCAAACACGTCTCTATATTACCCCCACATGCACATATGCACACTTTCCAAGTTAATTTTTAAAATAGTAGAGCCAGTCCCACAACTAGCACCCTAGGCAAACGTTAGAATTGGTGCCCCCAACATTTTCATTTGTTTAAATGTGATACTTTTCCCTCCAATTTGGTACCATACAGTCGCGACCCGTGCAGATAAGAGCGGTGGGGCAGTGTGGCTGGGTGGGGGGGGATTTCAACAGACGATGACGAGGGAAAATTAATTATTTATTTAATTTTCCCTCGTCATCGTCCGTCGAAATCCCCCACCCACCCAGCCCCACCGCTCTTACCTGCACCGGCTGCGGCTGGTACCATACCATGTCTTCCTTATTTTGCATACATGAACACCTGACCCGGTAAGAGGCTTGTGGATTAGTCCTGTGAAGCAACCGAGAATCTGCAAATACACAAAGAATCGATACCTGTTACTCTACAAACGAATTACTTCCATAACACATACATTTTTATAAACTATATTGAAATGTTTTTGCAGTATGAACAACTTCAAAAAGCGAATCTCAGAAGTGTCTTCCTCGCCATTTATTAAAAAAAAATGTAAATTGCTGAAAAAGCAATTAATTTCCCTAGACTCTTCTAATATGTATTTTAATTGATTTACCATCTTCTGCGAGTTGTCTTTCAATTACAGTACTTTTTTGTAATGTTTCTTCTCTCACATGACCGAGATAAGAAATGGCTTTCAAAGGGAAAATTATTTAAACATGACCAGTGACCTTGATTTCCTTAGAAGTCGTTTTGCAGACATTTCTGGAAATTGAATGTAGAACAGCTTCTGTGGGAATGGCAATGCTGCTGCTTTCAGTGGATCCAAGAAAAAACACCAGGGGTCAGAAGGGACACCGCCAAGAATATCTCTTTTTAACCAATACTTAGTAAAAACAACATTCGGTTTGATGTTTCCAGGTTTTCCCACCGAGTAGAGCCCTGTGGTTTATGCTACGGTGCTTATACTGTGTTTGTTGACTACATTCTAAAGTGCAGATGTGAGCCATTTTTCACTTCTTTAAAAATCATGTAAACTATAATTTGTGTAACCTGCTTTACATGTGGGGGAATGGATCCCCAGCTGCAGGAAATAGGGATGTTGCAAGTCCCCAAGGGGATTAATGCCTTTTAAAAAGTATGGAACTCAGAAAGTTGCCATTTTATTTCATTAAATGCTGTATACCTCAATTACGTGTGTGCATATTTAAAAAATATAAAAATGTAAAATGCATTGTCGCTACAGCATTGCTTTGAAAAATACGAAATCTAGCATTGTACAACAAAATAATACACTAGAAATGCAGTTACAAAAGCCAATAATTTCTTCCAGGCCGAGTTAAATATTGCATCATGAGGTATACGCATACAGAAATGTATGTGTGAAGAGACCTTCTGATCCATCATTCACATGTCTGTCTGTCCCTCTGTTTTTCCATTTAGAACATTTAGTGGGTGGTATGTTCTAATAACGTTATAGCCTTTCTCCCTTGGGTTACACAAATTGTTTAAGGCTCTCTCCCGGTTTATAGCCCCTGTCTGTGGCTCAGGTCTATAACTCAGTTTCAGGTCCTTTAACAACTGATAAAGCCCTTAGCAGTGGGCACTAATGCCATATTAGAGAATTTATCATTAAACTATTGGGACTCTCACCAGGCAGGTTTCTTGGCTCGTTGAAGCACTGCATCGGTGCCACAGGTGACCCTTGGCCCTTAGTTTCTCAGCTTTGACCTCAGGCCTTATCTTGCATGATCCTTCAGTCACATTTGATACCATTGGTATCATTAAACGCCAACACACTTGGACGAATCATGACTGACAGTTCCAGAGTTATCTTGATTTCATTTCATCCGCCATCGGTTCGGGACCAGCATAGATCTTTAAATCACCCTTCTTTTTGAATGCATATGTTCAGCATATGGCAGCCATATGATTGTAACCAGGGCCGGCGCTGGGCATGGGCAGTGTGGGCCGCTGCCCTCCAAATTGGGGCCTTGCACCAATGCGACACAATCAGGCCACGGCATGAAAGGTGCCACCTTGCAAGTGCGCCACCTTAAGGGGCCCCCTCCATTTGGCCTCACTGCTATGGTGTAGCGAGGCGGGGCAGTCCCAGTTGCAAGAAGGCACATTCCTCAGTTTGGTCCTGCAATTAGGCCTCCTCCCCCCAACCACGCAGAGGCACAGGGGGAGGACTATTGCCCAGCTGTTTAGCTCCCTGGCAGTCTTAACCCTCTCTGGAGATAAGCAACCCTCACACCTTCAGCCCTTGATGAGCTGTTAAGAGGTGCTTGTAAATGGCTGAGAGGGAGAGGCTCCACCTTCAGGAGCAGGGGCATCTATTGAGATGCAGACAGCCCAGAATCGGTCAAGTCTATGCAAATTAGAGGGGCCTCGCACATTCCCCTTCTGCCCAGGGCCCCAAAAATCCTAGAACCGGCCCTGTAACAGGTGAATCACTTTCATTCAGTAGTAGTTAATTCTTGGGTGCAACAAGTTTACCTGAATTAGAGACTTTCTTTGTGCTTTGTTTCTAGAGATATTCTCTGTTTGTTTTGAGTCAGCTGCATGGATATCGAGAACGTACCGTAAATCATACTAAGCTGTCCCGGGAAGCCAATGTGTAGTGTGAATGTGCCATTAGTTGATAGCAGTGAGCGCTCTAGTCCTTTTGTATGCAGAGTTCTGTTGTCTCACTGTTGTAAGACTGCGAGCTGATTGGATGGTCACTCAGACCCATCTTAGAATCTTGCGGAATGACTGAATTTCTGTCACTCGAAGTGGGTTGAGAGAAAGAGGGGGAGAGGGGAAAACACGGTTCAAATTCAAAGTTCTGCTCCCTAACTTTCCCCAAAGGGTTCTTGCATTGTACAGCGTCCTGGGGCCCCATCTTCAGTTAGTGGAGAAGGGCACTCCCTGTGGCATCATATTAAATTCCCTTAAGTATTACCTCTTCTTTAATGTTTTTTTAATGTCTTTATTGGCTTTTATCAGACATTGTACAGAGAACATTTCATACAGAATCTAACAAGCATATTTGGGCAGGCGGAGACTCCAATCCCTACCATGTTATGCATCTCAGTGGACAGGTAGTCACAATCCCTGGGTACATCTCGCATGCGTTTCGGACTTTTGATTACATGGTCAAAATTCATAGAGTGATTCCACTGTCACAGTTGTTCATTTGTTCATTTGTTCCTGCCATGGATTGCAATATTTGTGTGATCAATTCTCAGACCATAAACTTTATTCCATCTCCCCCAGTTCTTCTCATTTCTTTTAGGCATCCTCTCCCCCAATGTACCACTTTTCCTGCCCCATACACCAGTCTATGCCCACCAGCCACGCTCTTTTAGTGGGCATTCTTGGAGACCCCCATTGTCTTGTGATGTCCCTTTTGAAAACTATTAAACATAAGGATACCCTCGCCGGAGATAGTGTGCTTTAAAATACACAAAACATAACATTACTTCCAAAGCAGGAGCTTTTTCCTCAGAAGATTTGCATCACTTGGGATACCCAAAATCACAGACTGAGCTATTAGGGAGATTTCACATTCGGGTTTTGCACCCAATTCTCCCACTATGGGGTATATTCACAAGAACGTGCGATAAACATCGCCAAAATAGCTTACCGCAACTTCTCATATCGCAGTCCATCGCGGGAAAATAACGCCGTGTCAACATGGCATTCACAACACGGCGATACCGTGCGATATCCACACGCGAACGCGGCAAATGTCCGCGAAACAACTAGCGCGACGGCGATAAAAACCCAAACCCTAACGCGAAAAAAGTCGCGATGGGCCCAATCGCGAAGAGACAATCCGCGATAAGGCGCGCAAGGCCTGCAATACACACACGTCATGCGTGAAAAATCACTACAAAAACAGAAAAAAACACCAAACAAAAAACACCAACAGCGAAGCATGATGGAGTCAGGCGGAGCAGGCACAGGGGACGATCGGAACCCCACAAGCCCCCGGAGCCCCAGCCAGGGACCTCGGGGACAGGGAAGGACAAGAAGAAGAGGAAGCCGCGGTTCAGTCCGCAGGAGAATCAGATCCTGGTCACGGAGGTGATAGGACACCATCAACAACTGTTCATCACCTCCACCGTGTCATTGGGCACAAGAAATGGAATATGGCAGTCCATCTTGGACAAGGTGAATGCTGTCGGAGTGCAGAGGAGGTCAATGGATGAGGTCAAGAGGCGATGGACTGATATCAAGCGCAAAACCAAGAGCAAACTCGCCAACAACCTCAAAGCAGCAATGCAGACTGGAGGTGGTAGTCCTGCGCCGCAGGAGGAGCTGGATGAGATGGAGGAGATGGTGTCGACAGTCATCAGTGTGGATACGGTGGCAGGAGTTGGGAGCCCGGACACTGCTCTACAGGACCGGACACAACAGCAACAGGGTGAGTAGCGACCATGGCCTAGGCCCCCCCGGGGAGATGGGCACAATGGCACACATGCACAAATAAGCAGGCCACACTGCACACCCACATTGACTTCGGATCATGTCCCTGATCCCCTTGCCATACTGCAGCACACATAGGAACACCAAGTACCTCACCCTCGACTATCTGCCCAGAGTGGGCCCACCCCACACATCACACAGCTCACATACAACCCATGCACATGTGCTGAACCCAGCCAAGCTGCTGGCCCGTGAACCACACTGACAACGTAAGTGACACTGCATGACGAATCCCATGCCTGCAGTCCGATTACCATGGCATGGTGCACGCAACGACACTGAGGTGCCTGAGTGTGGACCACATCCGTAAAGGAGCAGGTCACACTCTGACACATCCACATGCACAATCAACCCCTGACTTCAACAACACATCTGCGGACAAACCATGCCCCAGAGTCCCCACTCCCACCAAGACACACATCCACCCAAGTCTGGTAACGTCTCAACACTGCACGGACACAGAAGTCAAAGGCACACCTCCTGCCAGGGACAAGAGGCAGCAGAATCAGAGCTGCAGGTGCGACTCTCACAAAACTGCAGCACACACATATGACAGTCAGAGCACAGCAGCATAGACAACAATGTGGTACAAACTGCAACACGTGAACAACAGGACAGAGGGCAAAACTGCTGCCGCTTGTGTGAAGATACAGGAAAATAACATTTAGCATAGCAGGGGGATGTGAGATGAAACTGCACAAGTACAACCTCACATCCCTGATGGCGTAGAAATCTCAACTGTCCCGCATCTAACAGGCATCACCCCCTACACAGTCACAATGTACCTCGCCATGCAGTCTGTATGTGAAGTTGTACAATGCCTGGACAAACATGTCAACACAATGTAATGCAGCATCTCCCCTTAACATTGCAGAGGGACCATCAACACCACCTGCAGAGCAGACCCAACAACTCTACACTGATGATGAGGATGACAACCCCAGCATCGACACCGACGCCCTCAGAGACCTCATCGCCCGCATCGGCTCCCCACCTCCAGGATCAGGGCAGCCCAGCTGCATCGAGGAGACCCCACCCCCTGCACAGACCACACAGCAGGCAGCACCTGCCACACCTGCTGTCTCTCAGGACCCCCACGGAACACACCTGGCCTTCCAAACCCGTGTGTTAGAGGCCCAGGAGAAGCTGGCTGATCAGGTGCGGGTGGGGTTTGACCTCCTGGCAGCCAAACTTGATGCCATCCATGGGTGTTTTAGTCCCTTCGGGGACCACTTACAGTGCCTGACGGACACCCACAGTCCGCTCCATGTTCTCCAACGAGCCCTGGCCGACATCGCTGGAGTCCTGACTCAGAGACAAGAACACCTGTCAAGTCAGAGTGGCTCCAGCGATCTCAGCAGTGATTTGGCACAAATGCGGAGGCTCATGGAGGACATGGTGCGGATGGAGGCGGAAAGGTTGGCTGTCACTGCTGCACATCAGCAAAATGTAGCTGGGATATACCATGCCCTGCAGATCCTTGTCATGGCATTGCTGCCACAAGGCCTGGCGCAGATGGATGCTGCTGCTCCTACACCATCCACATCTGCGCCCCCTGGTGTGTCAGTTCCGCACAGTGTGGCAGACATATCTACTCCTGCACCTGATGTGTCACTGCCACACGGTGCGGCCGAAAATCCACCTCCGGCCCCTGATGTGTCAGTGGCACACAGTGCTGCAGCCGGAACTGCAGCACCCACAGGTGAGGCAGAGCACACATCAGAGGACGAGGATGTGGATGGACCAGACTTCTTGATCATGAGGCGGCAGTAGCATTCCTCCCACCCATTTGGCCTGTTTCATCTTGGTCATGCCCTTGGCATCATGACCTTCCACTGCCTCCCGATGCACTCTTTGACTCTCACCTTGGACCACGACATGGACTGCCATATTCTGTTAGATGACCGATGGCACAGCGATCAGACTGCGGTCTGGACTCTTCCTCTTCCGATGTACTTGTCATGCCCTGGAGGACTCTGGCTGGCCCGCCACGTACCTATGATGTGAAGTGGGGTCTGCATGGCCCTGTACTGCTCCAGCTGCAACACTCCACTGGATGACAATAAATCATTCACTATTGCACAGTTGTGTCATGTCTTTGTTCATTCAAGTATGTAAGTGTGGATGTGTGTTGGGTCAGTGATTCCCCCTGACGTCCATGTTGCACATGCCGTGGGACATGAGTCACAGGGTGCTACATTGCTGATTGCGTTCCGGGCCGCTACAGCAGGGACACACGCATTCGTCACTTCCTTGTCCGGACAGGACTGAACCAGCGCCCAGAGCCCCGGGTTCATTCTTGCACGCCCGACGCTGGCTGGCGTACGCCAGGCCAGACCACTACGCTTACGCTCCGAGGGGGGACGACATAGCTACATGTCCTGGGATTCCACGCTTGGGATCGGCTGGTCACTGGTCTAGTTGCCAGCATGCCACGGCCACTCCCTGAGGGCAGGTTTGCACACACACCACACCAATCCAGCAGATGCGTCACGGGCCATGTGACACCGCCAATAAAAGGGGTCTGCAACATCACATTCCCCACTGCCGGAGGTGACCTGGCAACGTACGCGCAACGGGACTCAATCATGGAGGGTCCATGACTTGTGGCGCACAGGGTTAGTCGCCCCCGACGTCCGGCGGCCATCACGGGCCTACCACCACGTGGCGCTGGCTTGAGTTGCACAGGGTTAGTCGCACCTATGAAGCTGAGCGGGTGTGCAGCCTGCGATGATGACGTGTGCACGGATATGGTCTCTGCCATTGCTGAATCAAGACCCAGTATCAAGTGCGGGACCTGCTGGACCGCGGGGGTGTGCCGCATGATGTGGGGACTGCCAAGGCTGCGGGCCCCGGCCTTGGAGTTAGCACCGGCACGTGGTGTGCCCTCTTGGGGACACACAAGTGGCAGCAGGTGAGCAGTGGGGCCTGGGTACGCAGGGGCGGACATTCACCGCTGGGCGGCGGGAGGGGCTGGGGTGCAGCAGCATGTCTGCGCAGGGGCGGACAGGCGATGATGCCGTGTGCAATGAATTGGACTCTGCAATTATTTGTTGTGTACTCGAATTTCAGAGAGGGGACCTGGTGGACTGCAGTGTAGGCCGGAGCCTGCGTGCGACGCGGGCCTACCGCCACGTGGTGTTGCCTCAAGGTTCACAGAGTTAGTGGCACCTATGGAGCTGAGCGGGTGTGCAGCCTGTGATGGTGACGTGTGCCCTGTAATGGACTCTCCCATTCCGAACTCAAGGCCCAGATTCAGGTGTGTGACCTAGAGGGCCGCGGGGCGGGTCCGCGTGATGTGGAGGCTGCCAAGGTCGCATGTCCCAGGCTCGGAGCGTGCACCGGCACGTGGTTGGAGACACACCGGTGGCGGAAGGTGAGCAGTGGGGCCGGGGTGCGCATGGGCAGCAGTCTCTCTCCCTCTCTTCCTTTGACTGTCTCACTCTCCCTCTCTTTCTCTCTCTCCCTCTCTTTCTCTCTCTCCCTTTCTTTCTCGCTCTCTCTCTCCCTCTCTCTCCCTTTCTTCCTCGCTCTCCCTTTCTTTCTCGCTCGCTCTCTCTCTCCCTCTCTCTCCCTTTCTTTCTCGCTCTCCCTTTCTTTCTCGCTCTCTCTCTCCCTCTCTTTCTCTCTCTCTCCTTTTCTTTCTCGCTCTCCCTTTCTTTCTCGCTCTCTCTCTCCCTCTCTTTCTCTCTCTCCCTCTCTTTCTCTCTCTCCCTTTCTTTCTCGCTATCTCTCTCCCTCTCTCTCTCCCTTTCTTTCTTGCTCTCCCTTTCTTTCTTTCTCTCTCTCACTGTCCTTTGATGAGCGCATGACACACGTTCTTATCTCGGTTTTTTCTTGCAGGCTGTGACTTCCAGATTGTCTGGAGTGGATCCGCATGGATTCTTCAGTATTGTTGTTTTGTGTTGTGTAATAATAAAGTTATTTTGTGGGAATTTCAAAGTTGAATGTTTGTTTCTCCTTATTCTGGTCACACATGTATGCTTGTTGTTGTATTTGTGCGACATCAGGCTCTTTTTTTGCTCGTGATTTCGTGAGGTTGCTGTGGCACATCTTTGTCCGGGGTGGGTGGGCCGGGGGAGGGCACAGGGGTGTGGGGGGGCCTGTGGGTGGTGGCGGTTGGTGTTGTGGGCCTCTAGGGACTCCGAGCTGCATGAGCAGTGGCTCCATGGCATCTGTTGTTCTTCGGGTGTGGCTGTGGGCTGGGCTCCCTTTTATGGTGCAGGTAGTCGTCCTGCTTAGCACCAGCAAAAGGCAGGTGTTAATTCCCTGCTGCAACCGCGGGTTATCGCCTGTTTTTGACTCGCATCGCAGATCTGGCTGCCCGTTGTGAATCACGCGGTGTTGGCTTTTCGTGTGTTTTTGCATGGACACGCCTATTCTGCATCTCATTAGCGTTAGTTGGCGGGGTCAACCGTGGCGATGTTTTTTGCAGCAGCTATCGCGGGTTATGTGGCGATGTAGGCAGTTAGCACCAACTTGCGAATGGGGTGGTAATTCTATCGCCACTTTTGCTGCGCTAAAGTGGCGATAACTCGGCGATAAGTCCTTGTGAATATGCCCCTATGTCTTTCCCAATATGTATTCTATTCTTGGAGTCTTCAGCATCCCCTGATTGTTTTAAAAAAAAGTTCCCTCTGTTCCACAACACAGCCAGCTAGGTTCATCCTATTTGTAGAGTGTACTTCTATCTTAGTGAGCCCACTGTAGGATCTTGAACTGGATTAAACGGATTCTCGCCTTAATAGCTGCCTCTCTAGGGTGCATCAGGGCAGCTTCCCAGTCAATACCTTCCACTGAGCCCAGGTCTCCTTTCTTTTTTTTTGTCAGAGAGTCACCAAGCCATCTGGCATATTGCCGATTAGTGTTTCATATATTGACAATGTTGCCACCTTTCCCTATTCTCCCAGAAGAATGCAATTCTCTTGCAGGGTGTAGTCTGGCAAATCAGATCAATCGAATGCCTTCGCTTGCTGGGGGTGTTTGAGCTGAGTGTATTTATAAGCCTGTGCATGAGATACTGCAGAATTCTCCTGTAGACGTACAAAGGTTTTCCTACTGACCTCTTTCACCATATCACTGACTTTAGTGACTCCAACCAGATCCCACCCTGCAAATCCCTATAGTGCACTAATTTCATTCAGCATTTTCCTATCCGATACTGATGTTTCCATTGTGACTTTGCCCTTCCATCCCAGACACGCTGTTACTTTGTCCCAGGCCATGAAGTGCCAGAATAAGGGGGTGGAGCTTGCCTGGCTCAAAGATGGCCACGGCTTAGCGTAGCTCTGAGAGCCCACTAATACACCCTTAATAATCCTGCTTCCCCAAGAGATGATTTCTCTACTTTGCCCCCTGCCTGGGAGTGCAGACTGCCTAAGGTGATGATTGCCGCCGAAATCCCGGGCGAAAGTGGGGGAGAGAGAGTAGTGGACACAGGCCCGTCTCCTGGCCTGGAGGGTGACGACTGGCTGAGAGCGCCGGGCGACGAGCTCGTGCCCCGGTGCGGTCCTACAGGAGATTCTACTGGGGGTTGCGGCCGGCCCCATCGAGCCTTGTCTTGCCCAGGAAGACCTGCGCGGAAGCGCCCCCCGTAGATAAAGCTTCTGGTGTCCCTGGAGGCCCGCGACTGAAAACGGAGGCGAAACAGCGAAGATCGGGCCCTGTCTCCTGGTCTGAAGGGTGGAGACTGAACGGGAGTGATATGAGGCTCGCTCGTACTCCAGAGCGGCCCTGAAGAAGAACCTGCTGGGGGCTGCGGCTGGCCCTCCTTGAGCCACGGCCTGCATAGGAAGATCTGCAAAGACTTGACTTCCCTGAAACGAAGCTGCTGGTGCCCTTGGGGACTGGCGGGGTGCCGGGACACAGAGTTAGGAAGACCTCAGGCTGGCGACTCGCTGACCAGATGAAAATCCATGGTAGGGGGGATGCTGTGGGAGGGCAGAAGTGGGTGGTGAGCCTTTCCCTGTGACCGGTGCCCCCGCGGCCCTCCTGGTGGCCAGTGACACACCCTCCTAATCACTGTGAGGACTGGGAGACCTAGAACAACTAGCAGGCCTAAAATGGTGGCTCGTGTCTTTCTTCACTACGGCTGGATATAGCGAGGGCCCTTACCTGCGCAGGGCGTTGTGAGACGGAGCTGCAGACTGAACCACAACGCATGGTCCACACACTGGAATGGGGGAGAACCAGGGGAGCCCCCTCAGAGGACTGACAGCTCCAGACCATCTTCCTACCCACACTACCTGCAAGGCCTCCAAGGATTAATCAGTGGAAATATGGCGGAGTGAGCCAATTTGCTAATTACCGAACCTGTGCTGCGGGGAGTCGGCTGCCCACCTCCTGACTAGGGAAGAAGAATATAGGTTTATAGCCACATCCTTTTATCTGGTACTGTGACCTGGTGCCTTACAGAAGTTACAACGCGGAGAGCCAGGGGCTAGCACGCAGAAGCATCATTGCTTGGGTCCTCGTGTCATATTAAGTGGAGACTTGCAGTGGGGGGAGAGGTACACCCTCCCTACGGAACATTTGCTGTTGCACACCCTCAACATGGGGAAGACAGAAAAGTCCCAATCCAAGTTTTAATTTGAACCACGAAAAACCCCAAGGCAAAGAGATGCAGAGAAAAACGCCTCGGAATCTGGATCTGAGATGGGAGACTCGGCCGCAGATACGGATTTAAAGCAAATACTTTCAGCTATGCAGCGCAGCCTAACCAAGATAGATGGGAAGATAGACGCTCTCACTTTTCGGATGGATCGGATGTCCGAACGCCTAGACAAGCATACAGAAAGGCTGGACACGGTGGAGAAAAGGGTCTCGAATGCGGAAGACGCTCTGAATTCTAACCTGCTTCCAACCACGAAAATGGATAAACAACTGCTCAGTGTGCAAGCTGATGCAGAGGATTTGGAGGCACGCTCTAGGAGAAAAAATGTTTGCATAGTTGGTATTGCGGAATCCACTAATATCCAGAATACGGAACTGTTCATCGAGAAATTGCTGGTAACACTGCTGGGCAGGGATACATTTGCATCATAGAACGGGCACACAGATCCCTGGCCCCTAGACTGGTGCCAGGTACCCCCCCATGCCCCATCATTGCTGAATACACAACTACAGAGATAGAGCTGTGGCTGTACGGAAGGCCAGAGAACTGCAAACCTTGAGGTACGAGGGAACGGACGTGTCCATCCACCCAGACTTCAGCCAGCAGGTGCAAGAGGCGCGCCTCCAGTTCCTACCGGTGAAGCGTCGGCTCAGGGAACTCAATCTAGAGTACAACATGGTATACCCGGCAAAACTGAGGATACGCGCAGATGGAAAGGCACATGTCTTTACTGAACCCAAACAAGCTCTGCAATTTCTGAAATAACGGGAAGGTGAAGGCCATTGTGGGGGATCCCCGAAGTCCCAAGTGGAGCGGGGAGGTGCCTCTCTGGTCCCAGAGGAACAATGAGACACGATGCAAGCTGCGATGGGAAGGGCAGGTAGTGAGTGCCATGTGGTTGACTGCACAAGAGAGAGGGAGAAAGTTGTGGCTAGGGTGTGTAATGTCTAAACTACGCTGGAGGGCACAGACACTGCCAATGCTCAAGGACAGCAGCGGAGGCCAAGGCCTTGTCCTCTTCCATCTCCTCCTCTGACTACGACACCCCAAGGCTGATGGAGGCGAACCACGTTAGTAGCAACTAACAAATGCGGATCAAGGCTGAGTCTACAAGACTGGATATCAGAGGGAGATGCTGGCTGGATGTTATGTTATGTTACTGTCCATTTATAGAGCGCACGTACACCAGATGGTTTCTTGCGCTAGGTAACTGATCGAACTTCATCCCCACTTAATGGTAAGCCTGTCTGAAAAGCCATGTTTTCAGAAATTTCCTAAATGTAACAAGATCAGAAGTGGACCTAAGGTCCAAAGGCAGGCTATTCCATACTCGAGGGACGATAACGGCAAACCTACGCCCTCCGATCCTTAGTTTTTTCCAAGGGGGAATCGCCAAAAAGTGAAGATGGCTAGATTTTAGTGCCCTAGTAAGGCAGTATTTTGTGATCCAGGACTTCACAAATGCGGGGTAATTCAGGTAAAGGGATTTTAAAACCATACAACAAGCTTTAAACATTGATCTTTGTCTGACTGGCAGCCAATGAAGATCCATAGTTGTCTGGGAAATGTGGCTCTGTTTGGGCAGAGTGTATATCAGTCAAGCAGCCTGGTTTTGAATTAGCTGGAGCCTGCGCAGGAGGATTTTGGGAAGACCCAGGTAAATCGAATTGGCGTAATCTATTCTAGACATAACTAGAGTTATGATTACTTGGATCCGGGCTTCCCTAGTAAGGAATTCTTTTATCTTTTTTATGCGTCGTAGCTGGTGCAAGCTAGCTGAAGTCACGCTCCTACCTGCTGCTTGAAGGAGAGTTCCTCATCGATTATAACACCCAAGCTTTTTACCGTCTTTTTGGGTGCAGGAGGAGAGCCCATATCGCTAGGCCAGAACAATGTGGACCAATAATTCATCTTACTTTTTGTAATAATTATCTCTGTTTTATCGGGATTCAGCTTCAAATGATTGCTGTTCATCCAATCTCGGATTAACAGCATAGTATCCTGAAATAGCTGTCGAGACGTGGGGCTGTCATTAAGCGTGAATAGCAGTTGCATGTCATCCGCATAGTTAAAAATGTTGATTTCTTTATTTTTGAGGGCACTAATCAGGGGGCAAATATAAATGTTTAAAAGGTGAGGGGACAGCGAAGAGCCTTGAGGAACCCCACAATTCAGTTGCACCTCTGTAGAAGAGAAAGGGGGAAGCCTGTCTGATTGGGATCTATCCCTCAGAAAGGAGATAAGCCAGTTCAGTGCTGTGTCCCGGAAGCCTGCGGGCCCTAACCCGGTCTGCCAAAATAATATGGTCGACCGTGTCAAAGCCCGCAGACAGGTCCAATAGTACCAAGACTTATGTGTTGCCATTGTCACCCTCTTTACGAATGTCATCGACTACAAACATGATCACTGCTTCTGTAGAGTGTGCCAGTCGAAATCCTGCTTGTGCTGGGACCAAGAAGCCTGACTCTTCAATAAATAGACATAGATTCCATCCACATTGATTCACCTGATTGTATGGCGGAAATGCAGCTGCATGAAAAAGTGTGGCAAATGGGGAGTGGACCAATGGTATGGCGGGGTGCAGAGGCTTATGTGTAATCAACTAGGGAAGCACAATTTGCTCTTTTAGACATGGGCTGGACTGGGGGTGAACAAGTTAGACTGCCGGCAACACCTGCCCCCGTGTGTATTACACCAGATGTCATTGTTGTTATCTGTTGTTTTGCCAAAGAGGCGTGCTTAATTTTTGTTGGGGGGGAGGGAATTATCTCGATTATGCTAGGTTGGGGATGGCATAGCATGGGGGGTATGGGTGCTAGTCCTAATCTTACAGCAAGAGTTACGTACACAGAAGATTCAGAAAATGAGGAGCACTACACAGGTGACAGGCACATTAAATCAGGAAGCAACAATTTGCAGCTGAGAACTCGAGAACATTGAGCAAAAAGATCAGGTTCTTGACGTGGAACGTTTGAGGTCTTAATGACCATAGAAAACTACGCAAAGTAGTGGCCTCCCTAAAGCGACATCAGGTTGATATGGCGATGATCCAGGAAACACACTTAGCCCCCCAAAATGCGATGTGGTCTGCGAGATGCCTGCAGGGTCAGTTCTGTGCTGCGGGCTTCACCTCAAGTGCAAGGGGCGTCCTTACATGGGTAAACCCTAAATCAGGGCTCACACTACTATACGCTGATATAGATCCCAATGGTAGATTTGTCATCACGCGATGCAGCAAAGAAGGGTTTAGTGCAATGCTATTTAAAATATACGATCCTAACCATGACGATCTGCAATTCTATCATGCGCTAGCGGCCCGCCTACTAAAGGTTTCTGACCTACCACAAATCTGGGGAGGGGACTTCAATTGTATATTAGACCCAACATGTGACAGATCCAGGGGTCAGCCTAGATGGCCTGCTGCGGCTGCAGCAGCTTTAAAAGACATTATGGATCAGCTAGGACTGATCGATGTATGGAGGCAGCGCGCCAATGCCACCCCAGGATTCACACACTACTCAGCACCTCACGACACACATACTAGAATCGATTATTGGCTGACATCTAGGAGTCTCTTCCCGCAGATTGAGTCCTGTATACCTCTCCCAAGAACCTATTCTGACCATTCCCATGTTCAGCTTGATCTAGAAGCGACAACAGAACACTTTGCCCCTTTTACATGGAGGTTCCCTCCTTTTTCCTTGCTGGACCCGGTCTTCGGAAATTGCCACATCCATAGAGTCCTACTTTGAGGATAATATAGGATCAGTTGCTTCATTCCCGACGGTATGGGAAGCCTTCAAGGTGTACATATGGATGGAGGCCATTTCGAAACACGCAGGGGTGTTACGCTCCATCTGCAACAGACTCGCAAGACTAGAGACAGAAATAGGGAAACTAGAGAGGGAGCACCAGCGGACTGGGGATAGGGCGAGACTAGATGATATTAAACAAGCCGTTGAGGAGTATTACGACACCTCAGATACCAAAATCAAATACCTAGGCAAATACGCGACTGTGCGGGTATACGGTGAGGGCGAGCAACCTGGGGCCATACTAGCAAACCTCCACTGCCCTAAAAGGGACAACAATACTGTGGTGGGATTATTGAACGAAGAGGGCAAGCTGGGTCGCAACGCACAGGGTATAGCTGAAAGGTTTAGCAGGTACTATGCAGACTTATATAAGTCGAAGATAGCACAAGACGATGCCGCCATAGAAGACTACTTGGCACATATAAAGATGACATGGCTCACTGACGAGCATAGAGAGCATCTTATGGCTCCATTGGAACCTAGAGAGATACGAGTTGCTATGGGGTCTATGCAATCGGGATCTGCGCCTGGTGCTGAAGGCCTTACTGTTGCCTTCTACAAAGCTTACCTAGACCTGCTCATACCTCATCTAGTTACTCTATTTGAGGAGATGGTAGCGCAGAAAAAGATGCCCCAGTTGACGAGAGAGGCTATAATGGTTACTATACTAAACCCAGGAAAATCCCCCGCTGACTGCTCATCATACAGGCCCTTGTCCCTCCTGAATGTGGACACAAAACTCCTTGCTAAAATTCTTGCTAACCACATAGCTCCCCTAGTCCCGATGCTGGTTGGCGCAGAGCAGGCTGGGTTTGTGCCGGGCCGCAATTTAACCCTTAACCTCATCACGGTCTTTGGTGTGGTTCAACATATAGACTCAGAAGTCAAAGTGGTCGCCGTGTTTTTAGACCCTGAGAAAGCTTTGATTCGGTGGAATGGCCATTCATGGAGGCGGTATTGTGGCGCATCGGAGTTGGTGAGATCTTTCTTCAGTTAGTCAAGGTACTGTACGAAGCCCCAGAAGCGCGGATTAGGCTGGGGAATAGAGTCACATCCCCAATCTCCATCTGCAGAGGCACTCGACAGGGTTGCCCTCTGTCCCCTTTGCAGTACGCTCTAGTCGCGGAACCCCTGCTATGTGCATTAAGGAAATATCATGGAAATAGAGGCGGGCACTTCCCCAGCTATCAACTAATTGCTTCAGCATAGGCTGATGATATGCTTTTTTATGTGAGGGAACCTGAGACTCACAGAGATGATCAGGTTCGGACAACTATCTGGCTTAAAGATCAACTCGGCCAAATCTCTAATATTCCCGTTAACCCCAGCGACGGTCCCCGTGCATCTGACGGACAACTATGGTAAAGCTATAGGTAAGCTTGAGGAGGATGTCACTAAATGGATTAGATTGCCGGTCTCATTGCTGTGGCGAATCTCGCTAATGAAAATGGTTGTTCTCCCGCGGTTTCTATTCCTCTTTCAAAACATACCCATGCTTCTTCCGGCGCATACTTTCGCCAAGCTCAGGTTGCTCTTGATCAAGCTAGCCTGGGCAGGTAAGCAACCTCGGGTTAAGTGGGAAACGCTTACCCTTCCGTTCTCCATGGGGGCACTCAACGCTCCAGATTTCGAATTATATCACCGAGCAGCACTAAGTTCACATGCCCATGCATGGATGCACGGCCCGCGGGACCTCCCAATTTTACACATAGAAGAAGTAGCTGCTGACCGGAACACATTGCCACAAGTTCTATTTAACACTCTTTCCAGGACACACAGCATATTAGACTCCCTCAACTCTACTACTCATGCGTGGCGAAATTTATTAGACAGACAAGCAGGAGCACTTATGTACTCCCCCAGAATCCCAATAGAATGGTGCACCTGGCTCCTAACAGGGTAAGTATCTAAAGCCTTGAAAAGAGTTGGTATTAAGGAAGTAGGCGATTTGTTCAAGGATGGTGAACTGCATGAGTGGGAAGATGTCTCAGGAGAGGAACAAGCGCATTCACCGCTAGAACATTACCAGTTTTTTAGAGTCAAACATGCAATGCAAGGTCTGCTAGGCGATGGACTGCTGGAGCCAGAGGAGATGCTAGCCCTCACCTACATGATATGTACCCCCTCCTCATCTAAGCTGGTTGCAACAATATATATTATTATGCAAGAAAATAGAAGGCCACTACTCTCCAAACCGCGAC
This sequence comes from Calotriton arnoldi, assembly GCA_963921515.1. Taxonomy (NCBI): domain Eukaryota; kingdom Metazoa; phylum Chordata; class Amphibia; order Caudata; family Salamandridae; genus Calotriton; species Calotriton arnoldi. The sequence continues at coordinate 296,160 of CAWUFW010007386.1, forward strand.
TAGACTGGCAAAAAGATTTAACCCGAGTAATTGCTGATGACAGTTTGTGTTACTGCTGCGAGGTTACTAAGCGAATTTCCCTAAATGGCAGGCACCACCTTATTCATTTCAAATATGTAAATAGGATATACTACACTCCGGATAGGTTGCATAGGTACGGACTGAGGGATTCCGCTGTCTGTTATCGCTGCTCAGAGATGGAAGACACATTTATGCATGTTGCATGGTACTGCCCTAGAATATTGCAGTTTTGGGAAAAGATCTTTCAGACTCTTAACGATATCACTGGCCTTTCGCTCACACTTGACCCGTTCCTGGCTTTATTGGGCTATAATAAAGAAGTAGGCAGGGAAGAGCGATGGCTAGTTGCAATCGGTCTATTGCTGGCCCAGAGAAGGGTGGCAATGCGCTGGGCCAGAGGCCCGACTCCTACTATAGAGGAGTGGCTCAAGGACAAGGTATACTGCAATACCCAGGCGGACACGTACAGCAAACTCCTCCCCACACAGAGCAGACCCAAGTCCTACTGGGGACTTTTTCAGCAATACCTGATAATAATAATAATAATAAAAGACATTTGTAGAGCGTGCAGCTACCCCACATGGGGTGTCCCGGCGCTATAGCAGACAGTGAGCAGGGCAGAGGACAACGCAAGGCTAGTCATTCCGACTAAAAAGCCAGGTTTTTAAGGCCTTTCTGAATTCCTGTTCGGACTGCATCATGCGTAAGTGGGGAGGGAGGTTATTCCAACATTTGGTGGTACGCACCTCAAACGTTCTGCCACCCATTCTTGCTTTCGCAAAGCGTGGTGTGGAGAGAAAGCGTTTGAGGTTGGATCTTAAAGGTCTGTCTTGTTGATAAGGGCGGAGTCTCCTCCTCAGATAGATAGGCCCTCTCCCTTTGTCTGCACGAAAGGCAAATGTCAGGGCCTTAAATTCAATTCGCTTGGCTATAGGCAGCCAGTGTAGTCGCCTGAGATAAGGAGTGATGTGGTGTCGAAGCGGGGCCCCGCAGACCAGTCGGGCTGCCGCATTTTGAATGATCTGGAGTCTATGGATCAGACCAAGCGGCAAACCCATGTACAGGCCGTTCGCATAATCAAGATGGGAGGTGATTAGAGCGTGGACCACGGTTTTGCGGGTTGAGTCAGGCAGAAAATGTATACATTTCCTGATAATTTTGATTTTGCCAAAACAAGCCGCCGAAACTGATTGTACATGGGTCGTGAGGGACAGATCTTTGTCCCATCTCACACCTAAATTTCTGACCGAGTCCTTCGGGGTGGGTGCATCACCCAATTCCGATGGCCACCATATATTGGACGGGGGGGGCGTTGGTTGATTAAAAAACAGGACCTCAGTCTTATCCGCATTAAGTTTCAAGAAATTGCGGTTCATCCAGTCAGCAATGTTTTTGAGGCATTCTTTTAGCGGGTCGAAGGTGAAGTCTGACATTCCACTGATGGGCAAAGAAACGGGGGAGCCTGATGGAGGGAGGGAGGATGAACCCAGTGCACATCCCACTATAGCAGAGGCGGGGAGATAATACGGGCATAACCCTAGAAAAGTAGTAGACGGATTGTCTCCTTTGCTATGACTAAAGTAATGAGTAAAGTGACTGCGATGCAAAGGACTATTGCAAATTTGGGTTGCTCTGTTTCCTGTGTACCAGAGTGCGTAACCAATGTATTTAGAACTGTGCTTGTTTTTTTTTTTAATAAGTCTAACTGTATCGGTGTTATGTTGACTGAAAACTAATAAATAAAATTAAAAAAGTGCCGGAAGAAGAAGCTTCTTTTTCCCTTGTCCTCCTTAAATGTAGTGGGTCCGATTCACAAAGGTAAACTGAGATGAAAGTCTAACTTTACGCCCTTCGGTATTCACAAAGGGCATTTACGAGTAGTAAAGTTAGATTTTTTTCTCAGTTAAACTTAAGTTTTGGTCTTACCTTTAACTGAGACCAAAAGTCCTCAGACTTAAGCCCAAAATATAAGTTTAACAGAGAAAAAAGTCTAACTTTACTACTCCTAAATGCCCTTTGTGAATACGGAAAGTTGCAAAGTTAGACTTTTATCTCAGTTTAACCTTATGAATCGGGCCCAGTGTATCCATGTTTGAGATGTCATTGAGATCTGCTCCAATCTCACTGCAAGGTTGTTCCTGGGGACATAAATCCAGTCATTCACTGGTTGCAGCAGGGATTCCCAGTTATAACTACTTTAGCGTGGAAGCGCTAGCCCCTCGCTGTAAATGGTTCTACACAAAGGGCCCGATTCACAAAGGTAAACTTAGGCCTGAAGTCCAAGTTAGACCTGAAGTCTAAGTTTACACCTGAAGTGTAAGTTTAGACCTGAAGCCTAAAGTTAAACATCAGGTTTAAACTTAGACTTCAGGTCTAGACTTAGACTTCAGGTCTCACTTAGACTTCAGGTCTAAACTTAGACTTCAGGTCTAAACTTAGACTTCAGGTCTAAACTTAGGCTTCAGGTCTAAACTTAGACTTCAGGTCTAACTTAAACTTCAGGTCTAAGTTTTCCTTTGTGAATCGGGCCCTAGACTTCAGGTCTTTTTTTACCTTTCCTTTATTGTTATTGAGTCCTGGTGAGGGGCTGAAACTTTTATAACAAGGGTATACTCCAGACTAGATCCTAATTAGCACAATGGCCATGATAATTAACAAGCTGTCCGACTGGAAGCTTCTCTGATGAGGCAAAATTGACTGTCGCTGTCAAAGAAATTTTGAGCAACCATGCTCCCTAGAACAACATTTAAAGAACACCATGGGCTGAAGGGTTTGTAGAGGGATCGAAAACCTGAAGAAAATGATTATACCTTAATGCTGGGTTAAACCCCTTATCCTCTGTAATTGGTAATAATTCCTGATAGGTGTTCTTTCACGTGGTCAGCAGACTGGTACTTGCTCCAATGGGTGAGTTACTGATGTGAAAGAAGTTAAAAGCAAAGTAGACTAATTAGATATATATGCCATAGGAGTTACTACCTGGAACGCAGGGCTTAACAATTCAAGACGCATGATATAAAAATTCAGAAAGGAAACCCTCTTCATGTATAGTAATTAAAAAGAAAGTAGAAATGTGCATTTCATTGATGGCTAAGATGTTGATCAGCATTGGGTTGTTCCAAATATGGCTGTATCTTTTAAATAGATTATCTATGGGAAGCCAGAACAGACTGAGGGCCCTCACCCTGGTGGACACAGAGCCGGAGAGGGTGATCATCCACACCCTACACATTACTCTACGGTCAGAGCCTGCTGCATTTGACCTTGACTTGTACACCTAATGCTCATGCTTTACAGTCCATAGGACCTTTGGCTGTCAGCCAAAGTGTAATTTGCATCATGGTTGGAGGACTGAGTAGCTTGAACAAGGAGTTTCATGAATGAGATCACGTAGCTCACAGTTCAAGAGCTGGAAGGTTACATTCATGAGGCGGAATAGTTTTTCTGTGCTGCAGTTTGCATATATTTACAAATACCGGGAAACCTAGTTTGCAAAACTTGATTTAAACTATTTTCAAGAGGGAAATGTATTTTCTGTCTCTGTGTAGAGTGCAACCCTTTGCCTTACTTGTTTTGGGGTGTGTTTAATTCCCCCCCTCCCATTATATATAAAAAGATTTGTGAAACATAATCACATTTTATGAACATCCTAAAGGTTGCCAAAACTATAAAGTCAAACCATCCACTCCTTCAAATTCGTTCATCTGCCCTACCCAACTATTAGATGACTAACTAGGAAATTAATTTATGTGTATACAGATAGCCAGACTGCAATTTCTAGGTTAGAAGGGGTAGCCAAATAACATGACTCAATCCCTTGCCATAGATGCAGATACTAATGGGGACCACTTTTGAGCCTGTTGGCTCTGGGGTACAGGTGGAAAGGTGAAGGACATAGCTAAGGCCCTACCTTGTGTTGAGGACTGTAGGCACAGTCATTGCTTTGGGGTTATAGATAATGGGTTCCTTCTTTCCTGCTCCTGCTCTGTGGCGACCGGTCCCGGAGGACCACAACATCCAGCCTGCCTCACGCTTGAGGCGCACAGCTGCTACCAATCCCAACAGCGCCTGGAGGCGCTACAAAAACCCTGCCAGACTCCCGCAGTGCGGGTTCCTTCTTTCCTGCTCCTGCTCTGTGGCGACCGGTCCCGGAGGACCACAACATCCAGCCTGCCTCACGCTCGAGGCGCACAGCTGCTACCAATCCCAACAGCGCCTGGAGGTGCTACAAAAACTCTGCCAGACTCCCGCAGTGCGGGTTCCTTCTTTCCTGCTCCTGCTCTGTGGCGACCGGTCCCGGAGGACCACAACATCCAGCCTGCCTCACGCTCCGAGGCGCACAGCTGCTACTGATGCAGCGCGTACAATAAAAACTATTCTCCTCCTAGGTCACTTATCGGTCATCCAGGGGCAAACTATATTTTCTCACATCCACATGACGATGGGGCCCATAAACATCGCTTATCACACACACACACACCTGGATTTCCTTTATACCTTTTCAAAATTCTGTACTCCTAGGAGAAACATGAGAATTAAATGGAAAACACCATTTATGTACCGCTGGAAGGAGTCGGGATATTTTATTGTCTAAACCTATCGTTTTCTTTTCTCAGTTATTTCTTAAGATATTCCTGCTCATTGTTTTGTCGATGAATCATTCATGTAAGAAATTAGTTCATAGTGATTAAGACCAGCTAAATCACAATAACCAATTACTGGTGTCACAATCATTTAGTAAAATAACCACTGAGTCGTTTGATTTAAAGAATCTTAAATTTTATATAATTTTAAAAGCATGAGAAAGAATTTAAACTTTTATTCAATTATTCATTCATTATTAATTCAAATATTTATTAAGCATAATCAATTTTATTGCAGAAAGGAAATTTTTGTCATGAAGCAAAACCCTAATTACCTGCCTACTTTCCTAATTTAGCCTAATGATTTCTAACCTAAGTTTAAGAATTAAAAATAACCTAATTCTCATACTCAAATGGAAAATTAAGACAGCAACAGAAACTTCAGCTCGTCAGCATCAGCTACCTGCAACCCGTCTCATCTAACAGTCTTTCAGCATCTCCTGCTCAGTAATGGATCGATCAGGACCACCAATAACTGGAAGCCACCAACACCAACACCGACTGCGACTCTCCAACTCCGACCGTGACTGTGTCCCCTCCCACTAAGAGTAGGCCCTCTTATACCCTAATTCTAACTTTGCTAACTAATTGTTGCAACATTAATAACACGCTTTTCTTTCATTGGTTCATACATTTCATCTATTCATTCTTTAATCAAGTTCTCTTGGATCCAACTGGTCCTTGGATCATTTCCTTTCTCACAGTTCAAGACATGTTTCCATCCGCTTCGATCAGTACATTTGTAACTTCTTTCGATACATTCGAGAACTCTGCAGGCATTGTCCTTTCTCTTAAAATGGTTTCCCACGGTTCCTTGCTGATCACCACAGCACACTATCAGTTCAATTAGGTCACATCAGCCTTGACCATTCTCGCATCCTAGCCTCTCAGCAACATCACGAGGTGAGCTTTTCTCCAACTTTTCTCCCTTGTCACGTGTTTCCCCGCACTTGCGCACTTCATTAACTGGCAGCCATTTTATATCGCCACTCGTTTATACTTAGAAGCACTATTTTGAAATAAACTAAACATAATTAAAATAGAGAAACATAGCCTTTTCGTTTCTCTCCCGTCATCTACGTACCCCAATTAGTTATTACCTAGCAGAAAGCAACATTTAAGCTGATCCTTACTTACCATCACTATTGTTTTTGCAACGACACGTTTATATTCTATGAAGCACAAATCATGCATTTATTATAAATTAGTACGCAATTATTTTTATGTTATAATTAGACACACAGACATTCGTTAATAGATTATTCAGCACATATACTTGCGTATTACCCTTCCCCCACACACAGTGTTGATTAAACGTTAAAACAAACATTTTATTAATTATTTATAAAATTTGTTAGGGGTTAAAAAAAATTATTTTCTCTGCTCCATCAACTCCCCCCTTTGGTGATTTTTAAATCACCACATAAAACCCAAGTTATACTTCTTTTTCAGGCAGCATATGTCTTTCATCCCTCTGCTTTTTGTTAGTTACACATCTGTTTCCCTTTCATCTTGTCTTCTTGTCTCCTTATACATACTTTCTTTCATTTTCTCTAACTCAATTTCACCCATTTCTCTCTCTCTCTCTTTCATTATTCTGTTATTTCTTTTTATCTTATTTTGTCTTACTTTTCTTTTTATACACGTTATTACAATTTTCAACACCATGGCTAACAGTATTATTACAGTTGCTATTATTATAACTTTCCCTATCATTAGTCTACTCATTCTGGTCAACCAATTTGCTACGGAAGAAAACCCTCTACCAAGTTTTCCCAAGACACTTTCAACCTCCAGTGGAACTAATTCTTTGTGCAAGTTGGTAATATTTGTAATATACTTCTGTATATTTTCACTTTTATCAGGAATGTAAGTGCAACAATATTGGACTTTCAGCATTCCACAGACTCCACCCTCTTTTGCCAAAAGAATATCAAGGGCAAGCCGATTTTGCATCACCATAGCTCTCATGGCAACCATTTCGGTATTTACCATCAAGAACCCTCCCGCAGTATCTGTAGACAAACGATCTACTACTGTGGATAATTTCCGAATTTTAAATGCATTCAAAGATATTCCCACTGCTGGTATTAATGCTCCAAAAATATCACCTACAATTTCTGAAAAACTTTCCCTCTTTCTACGTGTAAAGCTATTAATCATCTTGTATGTTCCTTTTTCTTCTCTGTCCATATGAAATTTTTGGGGAAAAACCAGGCCTACATAGCAAGTTCCATACCAATGGTCCGGTAACCTGTAATAAGCTCTATTCCCACAAATATAATAGATACCTGGAAATATTGGATCTTTTCCAACTTTGAATCCCCAACCTCCCAAAATTTGATAATTGTCATGGCAGATACTGGAACCTACAAAGTAATTGTCATAGCCTGTCTTATTTCTCCTAATACACAACTTTCCTGTTTGCGGCCAATCTAATGTCATTGCTGCATTTATCTTTTTCCCTTCATGATTTCCTTCCTCAAACGTCCATAGATGTGTTCCTTCCTCTTTTATTGCTTCTTTTTGAAATTTCATTCTCCTTTCTTCAACCATTTCTAAAAATACCTTTTCTTCTTTCTTTAATTCACAGGTAAGGTTGTTATTAACTATTTCTTCTAAGGTTAATTTTCTATGTTCTAGAAAGAATTCTCCTAAAACTTTTGCTTGTTTTACTTTGTTAAGTTCTGGTACTACCGGAACGTTTGCAAAAATCTTATCTATATCAGTATAATAAGACTCTAATCTACCTGTTTTATAAAATAAACTTGCTATTACACTACAGGTTATTCCATAAGTTAGAGGTAGGTGATGATAAGTCACACCTTCTGACACTGATGCAGGCAACTGCATACAAACATAACAATCTCTCACATCCATTGTCTCTACATATTCGTACAACAATTTTGTAAAAACATTTTTAGAAAAGTCTGTTACTGACTTATCCTTATGTAATTCTGCACTACTTCTTAAAATAACTGGTTCTTTAATATTAGTTTCTTTTTCTGGTTTAGTATCATTCTTCGCTTCTATTACAGCTAAACTAATAGGAATTGTGATTGCTAAAACTATCCATACGGTCATTAATAAACCTGTACAAAAGCAGCACATTTTACACCATCTTTTTACAAACTCACATTTATCTCTTCTATCCCTAGTATTTTCAATTTTGCTTTTATCTTTTTGTTAAGTTTCAGAAAATTGTGTCACTACACCTCAGAAATGACTTAGATGTCTCTCTGCTTTCAAAAAGTCTTTGCTTGGTACTTTCTTTTAATTCTCTCCAGAATTCTTTCGTTGTCACATCCGGTGATTTGTCATATCCAGTAAAATTGTCATGTCCGGCAGAAGCACTATAAGTCTTCACTTCAGGTTTGTTGCATCTCACCTTTACCCATTCGATTTCTTAGTCTCGGGTTCTCGTGAGTGTTTCCTTCTTCTTTGTAATCCGTCAGTGCGATATATAGCCACTCAGGTGACTTGTACTTTGCATTCACTTTCTTTGTTCTTTTAGACTTTTGCAGTCGTTTTCCACTTGGCTTTTCTTGTCCCTTTTGACTTGTTATTTCATTCACTTGTTCAGCACTTTCTTCTCCTGCTCTTATTATTCTATATCTCAATTTTCTTATATAGTTGCTGGGCCACTTATCTCCTTTTCTTGGCCTTTTGGCTTCACCTTCTTTTTCTTCTCTTTCTGATTTCCAATTTCTTTTTCTTGATTCAGTTTTTGTTTTCTCCTCTTCTCCACTCTCTTCAGATTCGGTTTCAACTTTTTCACTATTGTCTCTTATTTTGAAGCTTATGATCTCGTCGTCTCTTACTGGTGGATCTGTCTTCTCCTTCTTGTGTTCCCTTATTACTGTCCCTCCTCGGTGTTCTTCCGATTTGGTGTTTTCCTCACTCTCTACTTCTAAATTTCCCTGTTCTTTTGTTTCTCTATCTGTCCCTATTGCTCCTTGGGGTTCTTCTCGATTCTCTAACTTTTTGTGTACTTCTTTCCCTACTTCGTCTATTAATATTATTTCTGAAGGATTTCCACCATAACTTGTACTTGGTTGCTCATCTAGATCATTTTCTTGTTCATTTTCTTCTCTAATTGGTTTATAACCCCAAGTTCTCCTTCGAAATTCTTCACAGTTTGCAACTGAATCATCAGATCCTGAACTTGTATCAGATATTTCCAGATGTCGACTTACAGGTCGATCTTCAGGTTCTGGAATTTCTGAATTTCTTCCTTCTTCTTCTTCCTCCTCTTCTTCTCTAGAGGTGCTCGCAGTTGGGGTTTCCAGATGTTGACTTTCAGGTCGATCTTCAAGTTCTGGCACCCTTTCTCTTATTCCTGTTGTCCCAGCCGTTAAACTTTTATCCCACACTTCCAGACGTCGACTTACATGTTGATCAGTAGGTTCTTGAACTCTGATTGTGTGGCTGGCATGGACCCAGTTCTTCACTCCTGCACACTTGACTGCAGTCGTTGTCACTAGGATTACCTGTCGTGGCTCGTTCCAGCGAGGAACTAGACAGTTTCTTCTCCTGTGGATTTTTATGCGGACCCAGTCTCCTGGATTCAAGTCGTGGGCTGGTTTTCTTTCAAGAGTTGTCGCATCCGGTCCAACCTGATGAAACACAGAACGCACCACATCAGCCAGTCCCTTGCAATAATCCAGTACTAGATCATCAGTTATAGTCAATAACTTGTTGACAGGTACTTGTGCTTGTCTCATTGCTCGTCCCATGATCATCTCATGAGGACTAAGTCCAGTTTTCTTTTCAGGGATGCTTCTGATGGTCATCAGAACAAGAGGCAGTGCATCTGGCCATTTGAGTCCTGTAGCTTGACACATTTTTCCTAATCTGTTCTTAATTGTTCCATTAATTTGCTCTACTACCCCAGAAGCCTCTGGTCTATATGCACAATGTAGTTTTTGTTTAATACTCAATGCTTCACAAATCAATTGGATCAACTCATTTTGAAAATGTGTTCCTCTATCTGTCTCAACCGTGACTGGAAAACCATACCTTGGAATGAACTCTCGCAACATGAGTTTTGCCACCGTTGTTCCATCATTCCTTCTAGTGGGGTATGCCTCCACCCAACGAGAAAACAAACAGACGACCACTAGAACATATTTTAGTCTGTTACAAGGGGGCATTTCGATAAAGTCCAATTGCATTCTAGTGAACGGACCTCCTTCTCGTCCTATTGTTCCTAGACTCACTACCGTCTTTCTTCCTGGATTAAACTGCTGACAAATAAGACATCTTTGACAAAGGCTTTCAGCTATCGCTCTGAATTTTGGGTTATACCAGGTTTGTCTGAAAAGTCTGATCATTGCATCTCTCCCAATATGAGCTTGTCCATGGTACATCCGTGCCATGTCTGCAATCATGCTATCAGGCATAACTGGTCTTTCATCTCTGTACACCCACACACCATTATTTTCCTGTCTTCTACATCCTGCTTTTATCCAGTAATCTTTTTCCTCATCATTTGCAGCTTCCTGTAACTGTCTCACTTCATCCCATGTCTCGACAGTGTTAGTAAAAAGCAAAGGAGAAGAGATATGCTCCCTTTCTCTATTTTTATTCAGGGACACCATGTTCTCTGCACAATATTTGGCGATCTCATCAGCATAGTTGTTTCCAACAGCTATGTAATCTTCGTTTTTCTTATGTGCCTTGCACTTCACTACAGCTATTTGTTTAGGCAGCTGTATCGCCTCAAGCAGCTTTTTAACAAAATCTGCATTTCTGATAGGTGTTCCTGCAGACGTCAAGAAACCTCTTTGTGACCAAATCTGACCGAAGTCGTGTACAATACCGAAACCATATTGGCTATCGGTCACAATCGTAACTCGTACATTTCTTCCTAATTTACATGCTTGAATCAAAGCAATCAGTTCTGCAACTTGTGCAGACCTTATTCCTTTCAGACAAGACGCTTCCATCACAGTTGCCACTGTGCACACTGCGTAAGCTGCGCTTAAAACTCCTTCTTTCGTTCTCAAACATGAACCATCCACAAACATGACATAATCTGATTCCTTTAACGGTTCATCTTTTATGTCAGCTCTTGGTTTTGTGCAATATTCCAGCACATTTAGACAATCATGATCTACTTCGTCTTGTTCAATTATACTCTCTTCATCTGGCAATGATGTTGAAGGATTCACATTCATGCATCTATCTATGGTCACATTTTCAGCACTCAAGATTACTTTTTCGTACTTAGTCAGCCGACTATGTGTCATGTACTGTGTTTTTGTTCTTGTCAAAAGAATTTCTACTGAATGGGGAACATATACTCTCAATGGATACCCCATCACTACACCTTCACTTTGTTCCAGACTTACACAAGTAGCAGCAACTGCTTTCAGACATCCAGGCAACGCTTTTGCTATAGGATCTAAAACAGCTGAAAAATAAGCAATTGGTCTTTTCATTGTTCCATGTCTTTGTACCAGTACTGAAAACGCACATCCATCTCTTTCACTGCAGTACAATTCAAAATCCTTCTCATAATCAGGCATGCCTAAAGCAGGGGCCTCACACAATTTCTTTTTCAATTCTTTGAAAAATTTCATTTCTTTGTTATTTAACTCAAAAGGGTCTCTTACATCCTTCTTGGTCAATTTTTGTAATGGTTTTGCAATCAAAGAGAAACCACTTATCCATTGTCGGCAATATCCAACCATTCCCAGAAACATTCTTACCTCTCTTTGCGTCATTGGTGCTCTCATTCCTTGAATCATTCTTACCCTTTCTGTCGCTATCTTTCGCACTCCTTTCTCAATTTTATGCCCTAAATATTGAACTTCTTTTTGGCAAAATTGCAATTTTGAAGGGGACACTTTATGTCCTCTTTTCTCTAGATGGTTCAGTAAAGCAATTGTATCACTTACACATGCTTCTTTTGTTTTCGATGCCACCAACAGGTCATCGATATACTGCACCATCACTGACTTTTCTGGCATTTTCAAATCTTCCAGAGATTTCTTTAGAATCTGATTAAAGATTGAGGGGCTTTCTGTATACCCCTGCGGAATTCGGCACCATGCCAAAATACGCTCTCCGAACCGGAACGCAAATAATGGCTGGCTATCTGGATGCAAAGGAATAGAGAAAAATGCGTGACACAAATCTATCACTGTGTACCACTCAGCTTTGTGTGGAATTTGATATAGAATTACTGCAGGGTTTGGCACTATTGGACAACAGGGCACAACTATTTTGTTGATCTTTCTCAAATCCTGTACTATTCTATATGTTCCGTTTGGCTTTTTCAGTCCCATAATAGGTGAATTACATGGACTGCTCATTATTTCTTTTAGAATTCCCTGTTTAATCATTTTATTTATTACAGGAGTTATTCCTTCAATTATTTCTGGAGTTAATTTATACTGAGGCGTATTCGGGTAAGTTGTTTCTTCTTTTACTGTTACTTTTACTGGATCAACTTCTTTAATTAATCCAATATCTTCTCCTGTAAAATCCCACACATTTTCTTTCACTGCAATTTTTAGTTCTTCTGGAAGTTTTTCTGCATCAAATGCAGGAAACAAACCATTCATTTCAGGTTCCTGATTCATCAAAGTTACTTTATACAATACATCTTCATCTGAGGTCTGAAATCCAATTCCATCTGGTGTTCAATAAATTGTGCAAATCATCTTGCACAAGAGGTCACGACCTAAAAGATTTACAGGACTACAATCGCACACTACAAATTTATGCATTTTGCTAAAAGAACCAATTTTTACTTCCACTAATTCAGTAAGTGGTGTTCTAATCTGCTGATTTGCTACTCCTACCACTTTGATATATTCACCTGAGAGAGGAAGGTTTGGAATTTCCACTGATCTAACAGTAGAACGGGTAGCTCCAGTATCGATAAGGAATGTTACATTTGCACCATTCACTTCTCCATCCACAAAGGGACCAGACTGATCTACCTCTAGAGTTGCGCCAAGTACGCACTCTTTCCCCTCTCCTGGGCACCGTCAGAAACTTTCATCCGGCTCATCCTCACTCTGACGCAACCAATACTGAGAAATGTTAGCTGCTCGCGGCAACTGTGTTACCTGCTCTCCTCCGTAGAATCCTGTTTCTGTACTGTATCTTTGCTGGTTAACAGTGTTGGGAAGTGGTGGTTGCGGCACCTGACTTTGTTGAACAACTACCTCATTCTGCACCTGTGGAGTTAATGATTGATTTTCCGGATTAGGTTTAGGTGGGAACTTACACTCGTTTCTCCAATGCCCTAATTTTCCGCAATTATGACAGGGCCATTTCTTCTTTGCCTCCTCTAGACTCACTTGACCTTTCCCTTTACCTATGTTAGGTCGCATTTTATTCTGTCCTGTTTCATTCCCACTATTATTATCCAATTGAGCTTCTTGTTTTTCTGCCACTTTCACCTGTGCCCACATTGCCTTCTCTTTCAATTTACGCTGTCTACTCTCAATATCATCACTGCAATACTTAGCATACCTCAGCACATCATCTACTGTGCCATTCTGCCAATTAATCATATGCTGTTTAATCATTTCACTAATCTCTGGTTTCAATCCAAACACAAATCTGTACACAAAATGACTCATATCTTTTTCACTTAATTCCTCATATCCACTATACTGCTTGAAAACTAACAACAACCTCTCATAATAGGCGTGTACAGACTCCTTACTTTCCTGTGTAGTTCTATCGATTTTTACCCAATCTGTCTCTTTAGGAGGAATCTTATTCTTCAAAAAGGTAATCACCTTATCATACTTCTTCATCACCTCAGGACCTGGAGCTCCTGTCTTAGGATCTCTTGGATATTCTGTAGTTGGCCAGTCAACTGTAATCTTACACTCTGACCATAAATCAGTTGGTACCACTATGTCAAATAATCCATCTAAATCTATCCACAATACCTTTGAAACCTTTACAAACCTCTCTACTTGTCGGTACCATTCAACTGGTTTCTCTCTTAGCTTTGGAAAGTCATTTGTGAATGACAGTATATCCTGCCTAGTCCAGGGAACATGCACATAACTACCACCTGGAGTTTCTCTCATAGGGTATTCTCTGGCAACAGATTCTTTTTCAGTTATCATAAAAGCCAAAGAAGCTTTGTCTGTAGTTTTCTCATTCTTTTTTGTCCATCTAACCTTCCATCTGTCCACATCACCCCATTTTCTCAATAACACAATTAACTCTTTTATCTGTGTCAGCCTTCCTGCCGTATTCAAATTTTCAATATCTTTTTCACAAAAGTCTACTCTATATGGTTTCTGCAATGTTTTCACTTTCACAAAGTCTATTCCAATTTCACTGGCTACTTCTTCTAGTTTGTCATGTAAATTCTTTGCTCTCCATGTAATACTTTTGCACAGAAACATTATTTCATCATCCTGGTAATTTTTTATCTTTTCTGTACCAATTGTTCCTAGAATTAATTCTTCCATGTCAATTTTTAACCTAATTACATCTAATGGTTTTTCTTCTGGTTCTTTTATTTTAAATGCCTTCATCCACTCATTTAACTCATCAGGAGTCGGACCTATGGGTGTATTATTTAGTTCTATCCAATTACCACTCTTTTCAGGAGTCTCTGTTGCAGATTCTGTTACCATATGCATTTTCCTACCATTGCACTCATTCACAGTCAAATTTGTAGGTGGACTTGGTCTGTAAGTACCAGCCAAATTACTTGTACTTGCACTTTGTTCCATCCTTTCTTTTTCTCTCTCAAATTGTGAACTCATGGGAATCACTAAAGATGGTTCATCAATTTTCTGATTCTCAAAAACTGGTATTACTGGACCTATTGTTACAGGCACAGTCACTGCTTCCATATTTTTCGTTAATTCTCTAATCTTCTCAGTTAGTTCTTTTGTTGTCCTTGCTAATTCGTTTGCATTGTCGCTTTCTATTCCTTCATTTTGTGAAGTTCTCATTTGATCTTGTGACCTATTTATTTCAATTCTTTTTTCCGGACTTTTATTTCGCATAGTCTCTATTAGCGGCGCATTTGGTGTCACCACTGTAGAACTCTGCTGATACGGAGGTGGATTTCTATTTAAAATATCTTCCAGCAATTCATCATCCGTTTCGCTCTCATGCATATATTTCTTCCTCTCCATATGTTTCTTTTTCTCAGTACGTTTTCTCTTAGTCTCTTCCTCAACTGTAAAAGCTGGAAACAAACCTCCTGTCATGTTAGCACATCTCCATCGTTTTACTCTATCCTTATGATTTATTCCCCACATTCTTCCAGGCATAAATTCATGATCTCTTAAACCTCTGAATCTCTCTCGCTCATACATCTCATCCTCCCATTCTGTCAACGCTTCAAACTGTGTCGGTCTAGGTCAGGGTTCTAGATTTGTCATCTTTTCTCGCAAATTTCGCAAAACCGCTACACTAAATGAACCATTCTCAGGGAAAGCTAATGCACCATCATTCTTCGTATACTTTGCCCAATTTTCCAACCATATGCATGTATGATATCCATATTTCAGCATCATATGTGAAGCTGCTGATTTCGGCGGAGGAATTACTTGTCCCACTCTAGTCACAACCTTTTTGTCTTTCTTAAAGAAATTCTTTATTTTTGTCGTCCATGACGTTCTCTCCCTTTCATACTCGTAATACGGCATGTTTTCGATTTGTTTTTCTCTTCAAACCAGCACTGTTCCGTGTACGGAACTTCAACCAATTACAGCGCGACTTACACTAACGCACCAATCAGAACAATTCCCTTCGTCCGCGAACCAACCAATCCTAGCGCGGCACTTTTCTACGTCACTCTTAACTCTGTGTTCACGTGACTAGCGCACTATCCAATCCTAGCGCGGCACTGTCGATGTCACTCCTGCTCTTTTACCCCTCCTTTACAAAATTTATCGGCAATTTTCTTTTCACTGTTTTCTTCGTTAGTTACAACAATTAAAACAATTCCATAGTCTGATTCGCTAAACAAAAGTGACAGCTTTGTCCTTTTACACAAGAATCCTGTATTTCCAGTAGGCAGCGCTTACCTCTACCCTACCACAGAATTATTAACTCTCGCCGATAAAGTAGCACTTCCCTCTACCTTACCCTTCTTTCAAGCAAACAATTAACTCGTTTCTCTGGGGATAAGACACATGTGGAGACTAGGCTCCTGAGAATTAAGGCCAAAGTTTCACAAGAAAACGTGATTTGCTATCTCAGTTACACACCTTTCGTACAGAAAATCCATAACATAACACAACCTGTGTTATTACCAAAATGAATTCAGACCATGTACCAAATTCCATGTGACTTCTCTTGCCACACGTGTTCCACTTCCTACATCCCAGAAGCGTGAAAACTCACATATAACATAACGCGACTCAACATATAGTTTTAGTCATCAAAAATAATCAATAATCAATAAACAATAATCACTAAACTAATCTATAGAAAACCATAACTCTGCTAC
The DNA here is from genome assembly GCA_963921515.1 of Calotriton arnoldi. Classification (NCBI taxonomy): domain Eukaryota; kingdom Metazoa; phylum Chordata; class Amphibia; order Caudata; family Salamandridae; genus Calotriton; species Calotriton arnoldi. Next base: position 312,276 of record CAWUFW010007386.1, read on the forward strand.
CAAGAAATCTGATGCAGCCCGTACAATAAAAACTATTCTCCTCCTAGGTCACTTATCGGTCATCCAGGGGCAAACTATATTTTCTCACATCCACATGACGATGGGGCCCATAAACATCGCCTATCACACACACACACACCTGGATTTCCTTTATACCTTTTCTAAATTCTGTACTCCTAGGAGAAACATGAGAATTAAATGGAAAACACCATTTATGTACCGCTGGAAGGAGCCGGGATATCTTATTATCTAAACCTATCGTTTTCTTTTCTCAGTTATTTCTTAAGATATTCCTGCTCATTGTTTTGTCGATGAATCATTCATGTAAGAAATTAGTTCATAGTGATTAAGACCAGCTAAATCACAATAACCAATTACTGGTGTCACAATCATTTAGTAAAATAACCACTGAGTCGTTTGATTTAAAGAATCTTAAATTTTATATAATTTTAAAAGCATGAGAAAGAATTTAAACTTTTATTCAATTATTCATTCATTATTAATTCAAATATTTATTAAGCATAATCAATTTTATTGCAGAAAGGACATTTTTGTCATGAAGCAAAACCCTAATTACCTGCCTACTTTCCTAATTTAGCCTAATGATTTCTAACCTAAGTTTAAGAATTAAAAATAACCTAATTCTCATACTCAACTGGAAAATTAAGACAGCAACAGAAACTTCAGCTCGTCAGCATCAGCTACCTGCAACCCGTCTCATCTAACAGTCTTTCAGCATCTCCTGCTCAGTAATGGATCGATCAGGACCACCAAGCACTGGAAGCCACCAACACCAACACCGACTGCGACTCTCCAACTCCGACCGTGACTGTGTCCCCTCCCACTAAGAGTAGGCCCTCTTATACCCTAATTCTAACTTTGCTAACTAATTGTTGCAACATTAATAACACGCTTTTCTTTCATTGGTTCATACATTTCATCTATTCATTCTTTAATCAAGTTCTCTTGGATCCAACTGGTCCTTGGATCATTTCCTTTCTCACAGTTCAAGACATGTTTCCATCCGCTTCGATCAGTACATTTGTAACTTCTTTCGATACATTCGAGAACTCTGCAGGCATTGTCCTTTCTCTTAAAATGGTTTCCCACGGTTCCTTGCTGATCACCACGGCACACTATCAGTTCAATTAGGTCACATCAGCCTTGACCATTCTCGCATCCTAGCCTCTCAGCAACATCACGAGGTGAGCTTTTCTCCAACTTTTCTCCCTTGTCACGTGTTTCCCCGCACTTGTGCACTTCATTAACTGGCAGCCATTTTATATCGCCACTCGTTTATACTTAGAAGCACTATTTTGAAATAAACAAAACATAATTAAAATAGAGAAACATAGCCTTTTCGTTTCTCTCCCGTCATCTACGTACCCCAATTAGTTATTACCTAGCAGAAAGCAACATTTAAGCTGATCCTTACTTACCATCACTATTGTTTTTGCAACGACACGTTTATATTCTATGAAGCACAAATCATGCATTTATTATAAATTAGTACGCAATTATTTTTATGTTATAATTAGACACACAGACATTCGTTAATAGATTATTCAGCACATATACTTGCGTATTACCCTTCCCCCACACACAGTGTTGATTAATACGTTTAAACAAACATTTTATTAATTATTTATAAAATTTGTTAGGGGTTAAAAAAATTATTTTCTCTGCTCCATCAACTCCCCCCTTTGGTGATTTTTAAATCACCACATAAAACCCAAGTTATACTTCTTTTTCAGGCAGCATATGTCTTTCATCCCTCTGCTTTTTGTTAGTTACACATCTGTTTCCCTTTCATCTTGTCTTCTTGTCTCCTTATACATACTTTCTTTCATTTTCTCTAACTCAATTTCACCCATTTCTCTCTCTCTCTCTTTCATTATTCTGTTATTTCTTTTTATCTTATTTTGTCTTACTTTTCTTTTTATACACGTTATTACAATTTTCAACACCATGGCTAACAGTATTATTACAGTTGCTATTATTATAACTTTCCCTATCATTAGTCTACTCATTCTGGTCAACCAATTTGCTACGGAAGAAAACCCTCTACCAAGTTTTCCCAAGACACTTTCAACCTCCAGTGGAACTAATTCTTTGTGCAAGTTGGTAATATTTGTAATATACTTCTGTATATTTTCACTTTTATCAGGAATGTAAGTGCAACAATGTTGGACTTTCAGCATTCCACAGACTCCACCCTCTTTTGCCAAAAGAATATCAAGGGCAAGCCGATTTTGCATCACCATAGCTCTCATGGCAACCATTTCGGTATTTACCATCAAGAACCCTCCCGCAGTATCTGTAGACAAACGATCTACTACTGTGGATAATTTCCGAATTTTAAATGCATTCAAAGATATTCCCACTGCTGGTATTAATGCTCCAAAAATATCACCTACAATTTCTGAAAAACTTTCCCTCTTTCTACGTGTAAAGCTATTAATCATCTTGTATGTTCCTTTTTCTTCTCTGTCCATATGAAATTTTTTGGGAAAGACCAGGCCTACATAGCAAGTTCCATACCAATGGTCCGGTAACCTGTAATAAGCTCTATTCCCACAAATATAATAGATACCTGGAAATATTGGATCTTTTCCACCTTTGAATCCCCAACCTCCCAAAATTTGATAATTGTCATGGCAGATACTGGAACCTACAAAGTAATTGTCATAGCCTGTCTTATTTCTCCTAATACACAACTTTCCTGTTTGCGGCCAATCTAATGTCATTGCTGCATTTATCTTTTTCCCTTCATGATTTCCTTCCTCAAACGTCCATAGATGTGTTCCTTCCTCTTTTATTGCTTCTTTTTGAAATTTCATTCTCCTTTCTTCAACCATTTCTAAAAATACCTTTTCTTCTTTCTTTAATTCACAGGTAAGGTTGTTATTAACTATTTCTTCTAAGGTTAATTTTCTATGTTCTAGAAAGAATTCTCCTAAAACTTTTGCTTGTTTTACTTTGTTAAGTTCTGGTACTACCGGAACGTTTGCAAAAATCTTATCTATATCAGTATAATAAGACTCTAATCTACCTGTTTTATAAAATAAACTTGCTATTACACTACAGGTTATTCCATAAGTTAGAGGTAGGTGATGATAAGTCACACCTTCTGACACTGATGCAGGCAACTGCATACAAACATAACAATCTCTCACATCCATTGTCTCTACATATTCGTACAACAATTTTGTAAAAACATTTTTAGAAAAGTCTGTTACTGACTTATCCTTATGTAATTCTGCACTACTTCTTAAAATAACTGGTTCTTTAATATTAGTTTCTTTTTCTGGTTTAGTATCATTCTTCGCTTCTATTACAGCTAAACTAATAGGAATTGTGATTGCTAAAACTATCCATACGGTCATTAATAAACCTGTACAAAAGCAGCACATTTTACACCATCTTTTTACAAACTCACATTTATCTCTTCTATCCCTAGTATTTTCCATTTTGCTTTTATCTTTTTGTTAAGTTTCAGAAAATTGTGTCACTACACCTCAGAAATGACTTAGATGCCTCTCTGCTTTCAAAAAGTCTTTGCTTGGTACTTTCTTTTAATTCTCTCCAGAATTCTTTCGTTGTCACATCCGGTGATTTGTCATATCCAGTAAAATTGTCATGTCCGGCAGAAGCACTATAAGTCTTCACTTCAGGTTTGTTGCATCTCACCTTTACCCATTCGATTTCTTAGTCTCGGGTTCTCGTGAGTGTTTCCTTCTTCTTTGTAATCCGTCAGTGCGATATATAGCCACTCAGGTGACTTGTACTTTGCATTCACTTTCTTCGTTCTTTTAGACTTTTGCAGTCGTTTTCCACTTGGCTTTTCTTGTCCCTTTTGACTTGTTATTTCATTCACTTGTTCAGCACTTTCTTCTCCTGCTCTTATTATTCTATATCTCAATTTTCTTATATAGTTGCTGGGCCACTTATCTCCTTTTCTTGGCCTTTTGGCTTCACCTTCTTTTTCTTCTCTTTCTGATTTCCAATTTCTTTTTCTTGATTCAGTTTTTGTTTTCTCCTCTTCTCCACTCTCTTCAGATTCGGTTTCAACTTTTTCACTATTGTCTCTTATTTTGAAGCTTATGATCTCGTCGTCTCTTACTGGTGGATCTGTCTTCTCCTTCTTGTGTTCCCTTATTACTGTCCCTCCTCGGTGTTCTTCCGATTTGGTGTTTTCCTCACTCTCTACTTCTAAATTTCCCTGTTCTTTTGTTTCTCTATCTGTCCCTATTGCTCCTCGGGGTTCTTCTCGATTCTCTAACTTTTTGTGTACTTCTTTCCCTACTTCGTCTATTAATATTATTTCTGAAGGATTTCCACCATAACTTGTACTTGGTTGCTCATCTAGATCATTTTCTTGTTCATTTTCTTCTCTAATTGGTTTATAACCCCAAGTTCTCCTTCGAAATTCTTCACAGTTTGCAACTGAATCATCAGATCCTGAACTTGTATCAGATATTTCCAGATGTCGACTTACAGGTCGATCTTCAGGTTCTGGAATTTCTGAATTTCTTCCTTCTTCTTCTTCCTCCTCTTCTTCTCTAGAGGTGCTCGCAGTTGGGGTTTCCAGATGTTGACTTTCAGGTCGATCTTCAAGTTCTGGCACCCTTTCTCTTATTCCTGTTGTCCCAGCCGTTAAACTTTTATCCCACACTTCCAGACGTCGACTCACATGTTGATCAGTAGGTTCTTGAACTCTGATTGTGTGGCTGGCATGGACCCAGTTCTTCACTCCTGCACACTTGACTGCAGTCGTTGTCACTAGGATTACCTGTCGTGGCTCGTCCCAGCGAGGAACTAGACAGTTTCTTCTCCTGTGGATTTTTATGCGGACCCAGTCTCCTGGATTCAAGTCGTGGGCTGGTTTTCTTTCAAGAGTTGTCGCATCCGGTCCAACCTGATGAAACACAGAACGCACCACATCAGCCAGTCCCTTGCAATAATCCAGTACTAGATCATCAGTTATAGTCAATAACTTGTTGACAGGTACTTGTGCTTGTCTCATTGCTCGTCCCATGATCATCTCATGAGGACTAAGTCCAGTTTTCTTTTCAGGGATGCTTCTGATGGTCATCAGAACAAGAGGCAGTGCATCTGGCCATTTGAGTCCTGTAGCTTGACACATTTTTCCTAATCTGTTCTTAATTGTTCCATTAATTTGCTCTACTACCCCAGAAGCCTCTGGTCTGTATGCACAATGTAGTTTTTGTTTAATACTCAATGCTTCACAAATCAATTGGATCAACTCATTTTGAAAATGTGTTCCTCTATCTGTCTCAACCGTGACTGGAAAACCATACCTTGGAATGAACTCTCGCAGCATGAGTTTTGCCACCGTTGTTCCATCATTCCTTCTAGTGGGGTATGCCTCCACCCAACGAGAAAACAAACAGACGACCACTAGAACATATTTTAGTCTGTTACAAGGGGGCATTTCGATAAAGTCCAATTGCATTCTAGTGAACGGACCTCCTTCTCGTCCTATTGTTCCTAGACTCACTACCGTCTTTCTTCCTGGATTAAACTGCTGACAAATAAGACATCTTTGACAAAGGCTTTCAGCTATCGCTCTGAATTTTGGGTTATACCAGGTTTGTCTGAAAAGTCTGATCATTGCATCTCTCCCAATATGAGCTTGTCCATGGTACATCCGTGCCATGTCTGCAATCATGCTATCAGGCATAACTGGTCTTTCATCTCTGTACACCCACACACCATTATTTTCCTGTCTTCTACATCCTGCTTTTATCCAGTAATCTTTTTCCTCATCATTTGCAGCTTCCTGTAACTGTCTCACTTCATCCCATGTCTCGACAGTGTTAGTAAAAAGCAAAGGAGAAGAGATATGCTCCCTTTCTCTATTTTTATTCAGGGACACCATGTTCTCTGCACAATATTTGGCGATCTCATCAGCATAGTTGTTTCCAACAGCTATGTAATCTTCGTTTTTCTTATGTGCCTTGCACTTCACTACAGCTATTTGTTTAGGCAGCTGTATCGCCTCAAGCAGCTTTTTAACAAAATCTCCATTTCTGATAGGTGTTCCTGCAGACGTCAAGAAACCTCTTTGTGACCAAATCTGACCGAAGTCGTGTACAATACCGAAACCATATTGGCTATCGGTCACAATCGTAACTCGTACATTTCTTCCTAATTTACATGCTTGAATCAAAGCAATCAGTTCCGCAACTTGTGCAGACCTTATTCCTTTCAGACAAGACGCTTCCATCACAGTTGCCACTGTGCACACTGCGTAAGCTGCGCTTAAAACTCCTTCTTTCGTTCTCAAACATGAACCATCCACAAACATGACATAATCTGATTCCTTTAACGGTTCATCTTTTATGTCAGCTCTTGGTTTTGTGCAATATTCCAGCACATTTAGACAATCATGATCTACTTCGTCTTGTTCAATTATACTCTCTTCATCTGGCAATGATGTTGAAGGATTCACATTCATGCATCTATCTATGGTCACATTTTCAGCACTCAAGATTACTTTTTCGTACTTAGTCAGCCGACTATGTGTCATGTACTGTGTTTTTGTTCTTGTCAAAAGAATTTCTACTGAATGGGGAACATATACTCTCAGTGGATACCCCATCACTATACCTTCACTTTGTTCCAGACTTACACAAGTAGCAGCAACTGCTTTCAGACATCCAGGCAACGCTTTTGCTATAGGATCTAAAACAGCTGAAAAATAAGCAATTGGTCTTTTCATTGTTCCATGTCTTTGTACCAGTACTGAAAACGCACATCCATCTCTTTCACTGCAGTACAATTCAAAATCCTTCTCATAATCAGGCATGCCTAAAGCAGGGGCCTCACACAATTTCTTTTTCAATTCTTTGAAAGATTTCATTTCTTTGTTATTTAACTCAAAAGGGTCTCTTACATCCTTCTTGGTCAATTTTTGTAATGGTTTTGCAATCAAAGAGAAACCACTTATCCATTGTCGGCAATATCCAACCATTCCCAGAAACATTCTTACCTCTCTTTGCGTCATTGGTGCTCTCATTCCTTGAATCATTCTTACCCTTTCTGTCGCTATCTTTCGCACTCCTTTCTCAATTTTATGCCCTAAATATTGAACTTCTTTTTGGCAAAATTGCAATTTTGAAGGGGACACTTTATGTCCTCTTTTCTCTAGATGGTTCAGTAAAGCAATTGTATCACTTACACATGCTTCTTTTGTTTTCGATGCCACCAACAGGTCATCGATATACTGCACCATCACTGACTTTTCTGGCATTTTCAAATCTTCCAGAGATTTCTTTAGAATCTGATTAAAGATTGAGGGGCTTTCTGTATACCCCTGAGGAATTCGGCACCATGCCAAAATACGCTCTCCGAACCGGAACGCAAATAATGGCTGGCTATCTGGATGCAAAGGAATAGAGAAAAATGCGTGACACAAATCTATCACTGTGTACCACTCAGCTTCGTGTGGAATTTGATATAGAATTACTGCAGGGTTTGGCACTATTGGACAACAGGGCACAACTATTTTGTTGATCTTTCTCAAATCCTGTACTATTCTATATGTTCCGTTTGGCTTTTTCAGTCCCATAATAGGTGAATTACATGGACTGCTCATTATTTCTTTTAGAATTCCCTGTTCAATCATTTTATTTATTACAGGAGTTATTCCTTCAATTATTTCTGGAGTTAATTTGTACTGTGGCGTATTCGGGTAAGTTGTTCCTTCTTTTACTGTTACTTTTACTGGATCAACTTCTTTCATTAATCCAATATCTTCTCCTGTAAAATCCCACACATTTTCTTTCACTGCAATTTTTAGTTCTTCTGGAAGTTTTTCTGCATCAAATGCAGGAAACAAACCATTCATTTCAGGTTCCTGATTCATCAAAGTTACTTTATACAATACATCTTCATCTGAGGTCTGAAATCCAATTCCATCTGGTGTACAATAAATTGTGCAATTCATCTTGCACAAGAGGTCACGACCTAAAAGATTTACAGGACTACAATCGCACACTACAAATTTATGCATTTTGCTAAAAGAACCAATTTTTACTTCCACTAATTCAGTAAGTGGTGTTTTAATCTGCTGATTTGCTACTCCTACCACTTGGATGTATTCACCTGAGAGAGGAAGGTTTGGAATTTCCACTGATCTAACAGTAGAACGGGTAGCTCCAGTATCGACAAGGAATGTTACATTTGCACCATTCACTTCTCCATCCACAAAGGGACCAGACTGATCTACCTCTAGAGTTGCGCCAAGTACGCACTCTTTCCCCTCTCCTGGGCACCGTCAGAAACTTTCATCCGGCTCATCCTCACTCTGACGCAACCAATACTGAGAAATGTTAGCTGCTCGCGGCAACTGTGTTACCTGCTCTCCTCCGTAGAATCCTGTTTCTGTACTGTATCTTTGCTGGTTAACAGTGTTGGGAAGTGGTGGTTGCGGCACCTGACTTTGTTGAACAACTACCTCATTCTGCACCTGTGGAGTTAATGATTGATTTTCCGGATTAGGTTTAGGTGGGAACTTACACTCGTTTCTCCAATGCCCTAATTTTCCGCAATTATGACAGGGCCATTTCTTCTTTGCCTCCTCTAGACTCACTTGACCTTTCCCTTTACCTATGTTAGGTCGCATTTTATTCTGTCCTGTTTCATTCCCACTATTATTATCCAATTGAGCTTCTTGTTTTTCTGCCACTTTCACCTGTGCCCACATTGCCTTCTCTTTCAATTTACGCTGTCTACTCTCAATATCATCACTGCAATACTTAGCATACCTCAGCACATCATCTACTGTGCCATTCTGCCAATTAATCATATGCTGTTTAATCATTTCACTAATCTCTGGTTTCAATCCAAACACAAATCTGTACACAAAATGACTCATATCTTTTTCACTTAATTCCTCATATCCACTATACTGCTTGAAAACCAACAACAACCTCTCATAATAGGCGTGTACAGACTCCTTACTTTCCTGTGTAGTTCTATCGATTTTTACCCAATCTGTCTCTTTAGGAGGAATCTTATTCTTCAAAAAGGTAATCACCTTATCATACTTCTTCATCACCTCAGGACCTGGAGCTCCTGTCTTAGGATCTCTTGGATATTCTGTAGTTGGCCAGTCAACTGTAATCTTACACTCTGACCATAAATCAGTTGGTACCACTATGTCAAATAATCCATCTAAATCTATCCACAACACCTTTGAAACCTTTACAAACCTCTCTACTTGTCGGTACCATTCAACTGGTTTCTCTCTTAGCTTCGGAAAGTCATTTGTGAATGACAGTATATCCTGCCTAGTCCAGGGAACATGCACATAACTACCACCTGGAGTTTCTCTCATAGGGTATTCTCTGGCAACAGGTTCTTTTTCAGTTATCATAAAAGCCAAAGAAGCTTTGTCTGTAGTTTTCTCATTCTTCTTTGTCCATCTAACCTTCCATCTGTCCACATCACCCCATTTTCTCAATAACACAATTAACTCTTTTATCTGTGTCAGCCTTCCTGCCGTGTTCAAATTTTCAATATCTTTTTCACAAAAGTCTACTCTATATGGTTTCTGCAATGTTTTCACTTTCGCAAAGTCTATTCCAATTTCACTGGCTACTTCTTCTAGTTTGTCATGTAAATTCTTTGCTCTCCATGTAATACTTTTGCACAGAAACATTATTTCATCATCCTGGTAATTTTTTATCTTTTCTGTACCAATCGTTCCTAGAATTAATTCTTCCATGTCAATTTTTAACCTAATTACATCTAATGGTTTTTCTTCTGGTTCTTTTATTTTAAATGCCTTCATCCACTCATTTAACTCATCAGGAGTCGGACCTATGGGTGTATTATTTAGTTCTATCCAATTACCACTCTTTTCAGGAGTCTCTGTTGCAGATTCTGTTACCATATGCATTTTCCTACCATTGCACTCATTCACAGTCAAATTTGTAGGTGGACTTGGTCTGTAAGTACTAGCCAAATTACTTGTACTTGCACTTTGTTCCATCCTTTCTTTTTCTCTCTGAAATTGTGAACTCATGGGAATCACTAAAGATCGTTCATCAATTTTCTGATTCTCAAAAACTGGTATTACTGGACCTATTGTTACAGGCACAGTCACTGCTTCCATATTTTTCGTTAATTCTCTAATCTTCTCAGTTAGTTCTTTTGTTGTCCTTGCTAATTCGCTTGCATTGTCGCTTTCTATTCCTTCATTTTGTGAAGTTCTCATTTGATCTTGTGACCTATTTATTTCAATTCTTTTTTCCGGACTTTTATTTCGCATAGTCTCTATTAGCGGCGCATTTGGTGTCACCACTGTAGAACTCTGCTGATACGGAGGTGGATTTCTATTTAAAATATCTTCCAGCAATTCATCATCCGTTTCGCTCTCATGCATATATTTCTCCCTCTCCATATGTTTCTTTTTCTCAGTACGTTTTCTCTTAGTCTCTTCCTCAACTGTAAAAGCTGGAAACAAACCTCCTGTCATGTTAGCACATCTCCATCGTTTTATTCTATCCTCATGATTTATTCCCCACATTCTTCCAGGCATAAACTCATGATCTCTTAAACCTCTGAATCTCTCTCGCTCATACATCTCATCCTCCCATTCTGTCAACGCTTCAAACTGTGTCGGTCTAGGTCTAGGTTCTAGATTTGTCATCTTTTCTCGCAAATTTCGCAAAACCGCTACACTAAATGAACCATTCTCAGGGAAAGCTAATGCACCATCATTCTTCGTATACTTTGCCCAATTTTCCAACCATATGCATGTATGATATCCATATTTCAGCATCATATGTGAAGCTGCTGATTTCGGCGGAGGAATTACTTGTCCCTCTCTAGTCACAACCTTTTTGTCTTTCTTAAAGAAATTCTTTATTTTTGTCGTCCATGACGTTCTCTCCCTTTCATACTCGTAATACGGCATGTTTTCGATTTGTTTTTCTCTTCAAACCAGCACTGTTCCGTGTACGGAACTTCAACCAATTACAGCGCGACTCACACTAACGCACCAATCAGAACAATTCCCTTCGTCCGCGAACCAACCAATCCTAGCGCGGCACTTTTCTACGTCACTCTTGACTCTGTGTTCACGTGACTAGCGCACTATCCAATCCTAGCGCGGCACTGTCGATGTCACTCCTGCTCTTTTACCCCTCCTTTACAAAATTTATCGGCAATTTTCTTTTCACTGTTTTCTTCGTTAGTTACAACAATTAAAACAATTCCATAGTCTGATTCGCTAAACAAAAGTGACAGCTTTGTCCTTTTACACAAGAATCCTGTATTTCCAGTAGGCAGCGCTTACCTCTACCCTACCACAGAATTATTAACTCTCGCCGATAAAGTAGCACTTCCCTCTACCTTACCCTTCTTTCAAGCAAACAATTAACTCGTTTCTCTGGGGATAAGACACATGTGGAGACTAGGCTCCTGAGAATTAAGGCCAAAGTTTCACAAGAAAACGTGATTTGCTATCTCAGTTACACACCTTTCGTACAGAAAATCCCTAACATAACACAACCTGTGTTATTACCAAAATGAATTCAGACCATGTACCAAATTCCATGTGACTTCTCTTGCCACACGTGTTCCACTTCCTACATCCCAGAAGCGTGAAAACTCACATATAACATAACGCGACTCAACATATAGTTTTAGTCATCAAAAATAATCAATAATCAATAAACAATAATCACTAAACTAATCTATAGAAAACCATAACTCTGCTACCAAGAAATCTGATGCAGCGCGTACAATAAAAACTATTCTCCTCCTAGGTCACTTATCGGTCATCCAGGGGCAAACTATATTTTCTCACATCCACATGACGATGGGGCCCATAAACATCGCCTATCACACACACACACACCTGGATTTCCTTTATACCTTTTCGAAATTCTGTACTCCTAGGAGAAACATGAGAATTAAATGGAAAACACCATTTATGTACCGCTGGAAGGAGCCGGGATATCTTATTATCTAAACCTATCGTTTTCTTTTCTCAGTTATTTCTTAAGATATTCCTGCTCATTGTTTTGTCGATGAATCATTCATGTAAGAAATTAGTTCATAGTGATTAAGACCAGCTAAATCACAATAACCAATTACTGGTGTCACAATCATTTAGTAAAATAACCACTGAGTCGTTTGATTTAAAGAATCTTAAATTTTATATAATTTTAAAAGCATGAGAAAGAATTTAAACTTTTATTCAATTATTCATTCATTATTAATTCAAATATTTATTAAGCATAATCAATTTTATTGCAGAAAGGACATTTTTGTCATGAAGCAAAACCCTAATTACCTGCCTACTTTCCTAATTTAGCCTAATGATTTCTAACCTAAGTTTAAGAATTAAAAATAACCTAATTCTCATACTCAACTGGAAAATTAAGACAGCAACAGAAACTTCAGCTCGTCAGCATCAGCTACCTGCAACCCGTCTCATCTAACAGTCTTTCAGCATCTCCTGCTCAGTAATGGATCGATCAGGACCACCAAGCACTGGAAGCCACCAACACCAACACCGACTGCGACTCTCCAACTCCGACCGTGACTGTGTCCCCTCCCACTAAGAGTAGGCCCTCTTATACCCTAATTCTAACTTTGCTAACTAATTGTTGCAACATTAATAACACGCTTTTCTTTCATTGGTTCATACATTTCATCTATTCATTCTTTAATCAAGTTCTCTTGGATCCAACTGGTCCTTGGATCATTTCCTTTCTCACAGTTCAAGACATGTTTCCATCCGCTTCGATCAGTACATTTGTAACTTCTTTCGATACATTCGAGAACTCTGCAGGCATTGTCCTTTCTCTTAAAATGGTTTCCCACGGTTCCTTGCTGATCACCACGGCACACTATCAGTTCAATTAGGTCACATCAGCCTTGACCATTCTCGCATCCTAGCCTCTCAGCAACATCACGAGGTTAGCTTTTCTCCAACTTTTCTCCCTTGTCACGTGTTTCCCCGCACTTGCGCACTTCATTAACTGGCAGCCATTTTATATCGCCACTCGTTTATACTTAGAAGCACTATTTTGAAATAAACAAAACATAATTAAAATAGAGAAACATAGCCTTTTCGTTTCCCTCCCGTCATCTACGTACCCCAATTAGTTATTACCTAGCAGAAAGCAACATTTAAGCTGTTCCTTACTTACCATCACTATTGTTTTTGCAACGACACGTTTATATTCTATGAAGCACAAATCATGCATTTATTATAAATTAGTACGCAATTATTTTTATGTTATAATTAGACACACAGACATTCGTTAATAGATTATTCAGCACATATACTTGCGTATTACCCTTCCCCCACACACAGTGTTGATTAATACGTTTAAACAAACATTTTATTAATTATTTATAAAATTTGTTAGGGGTTAAAAAAATTTATTTTCTCTGCTCCATCAACTCCCCCTTTGGTGATTTTTAAATCACCACATAAAACCCAAGTTATACTTCTTTTTCAGGCAGCATATGTCTTTCATCCCTCTGCTTTTTGTTAGTTACACATCTGTTTCCCTTTCATCTTGTCTTCTTGTCTCCTTATACATGCTTTCTTTCATTTTCTCTAACTCAATTTCACCCATTTCTCTCTCTCTCTCTTTCATTATTCTGTTATTTCTTTTTATCTTATTTTGTCTTACTTTTCTTTTTATACACGTTATTACAATTTTCAACACCATGGCTAACAGTATTATTACAGTTGCTATTATTATAACTTTCCCTATCATTAGTCTACTCATTCTGGTCAACCAATTTGCTACGGAAGAAAACCCTCTACCAAGTTTTCCCAAGACACTTTCAACCTCCAGTGGAACTAATTCTTTGTGCAAGTTGGTAATATTTGTAATATACTTCTGTATATTTTCACTTTTATCAGGAATGTAAGTGCAACAATGTTGGACTTTCAGCATTCCACAGACTCCACCCTCTTTTGCCAAAAGAATATCAAGGGCAAGCCGATTTTGCATCACCATAGCTCTCATGGCAACCATTTCGGTATTTACCATCAAGAACCCTCCCGCAGTATCTGTAGACAAACGATCTACTACTGTGGATAATTTCCGAATTTTAAATGCATTCAAAGATATTCCCACTGCTGGTATTAATGCTCCAAAAATATCACCTACAATTTCTGAAAAACTTTCCCTCTTTCTACGTGTAAAGCTATTAATCATCTTGTATGTTCCTTTTTCTTCTCTGTCCATATGAAATTTTTTGGGAAAGACCAGGCCTACATAGCAAGTTCCATACCAATGGTCCGGTAACCTGTAATAAGCTCTATTCCCACAAATATAATAGATACCTGGAAATATTGGATCTTTTCCACCTTTGAATCCCCAACCTCCCAAAATTTGATAATTGTCATGGCAGATACTGGAACCTACAAAGTAATTGTCATAGCCTGTCTTATTTCTCCTAATACACAACTTTCCTGTTTGCGGCCAATCTAATGTCATTGCTGCATTTATCTTTTTCCCTTCATGATTTCCTTCCTCAAACGTCCATAGATGTGTTCCTTCCTCTTTTATTGCTTCTTTTTGAAATTTCATTCTCCTTTCTTCAACCATTTCTAAAAATACCTTTTCTTCTTTCTTTAATTCACAGGTAAGGTTGTTATTAACTATTTCTTCTAAGGTTAATTTTCTATGTTCTAGAAAGAATTCTCCTAAAACTTTTGCTTGTTTTACTTTGTTAAGTTCTGGTACTACCGGAACGTTTGCAAAAATCTTATCTATATCAGTATAATAAGACTCTAATCTACCTGTTTTATAAAATAAACTTGCTATTACACTACAGGTTATTCCATAAGTTAGAGGTAGGTGATGATAAGTCACACCTTCTGACACTGATGCAGGCAACTGCATACAAACATAACAATCTCTCACATCCATTGTCTCTACATATTCGTACAACAATTTTGTAAAAACATTTTTAGAAAAGTCTGTTACTGACTTATCCTTATGTAATTCTGCACTACTTCTTAAAATAACTGGTTCTTTAATATTAGTTTCTTTTTCTGGTTTAGTATCATTCTTCGCTTCTATTACAGCTAAACTAATAGGAATTGTGATTGCTAAAACTATCCATACGGTCATTAATAAACCTGTACAAAAGCAGCACATTTTACACCATCTTTTTACAAACTCACATTTATCTCTTCTATCCCTAGTATTTTCAATTTTGCTTTTATCTTTTTGTTAAGTTTCAGAAAATTGTGTCACTACACCTCAGAAATGACTTAGATGCCTCTCTGCTTTCAAAAAGTCTTTGCTTGGTACTTTCTTTTAATTCTCTCCAGAATTCTTTCGTTGTCACATCCGGTGATTTGTCATATCCAGTAAAATTGTCATGTCCGGCAGAAGCACTATAAGTCTTCACTTCAGGTTTGTTGCATCTCACCTTTACCCATTCGATTTCTTAGTCTCGGGTTCTCGTGAGTGTTTCCTTCTTCTTTGTAATCCGTCAGTGCGATATATAGCCACTCAGGTGACTTGTACTTTGCATTCACTTTCTTCGTTCTTTTAGACTTTTGCAGTCGTTTTCCACTTGGCTTTTCTTGTCCCTTTTGACTTGTTATTTCATTCACTTGTTCAGCACTTTCTTCTCCTGCTCTTATTATTCTATATCTCAATTTTCTTATATAGTTGCTGGGCCACTTATCTCCTTTTCTTGGCCTTTTGGCTTCACCTTCTTTTTCTTCTCTTTCTGATTTCCAATTTCTTTTTCTTGATTCAGTTTTTGTTTTCTCCTCTTCTCCACTCTCTTCAGATTCGGTTTCAACTTTTTCACTATTGTCTCTTATTTTGAAGCTTATGATCTCGTCGTCTCTTACTGGTGGATCTGTCTTCTCCTTCTTGTGTTCCCTTATTACTGTCCCTCCTCGGTGTTCTTCCGATTTGGTGTTTTCCTCACTCTCTACTTCTAAATTTCCCTGTTCTTTTGTTTCTCTATCTGTCCCTATTGCTCCTCGGGGTTCTTCTCGATTCTCTAACTTTTTGTGTACTTCTTTCCCTACTTCGTCTATTAATATTATTTCTGAAGGATTTCCACCATAACTTGTACTTGGTTGCTCATCTAGATCATTTTCTTGTTCATTTTCTTCTCTAATTGGTTTATAACCCCAAGTTCTCCTTCGAAATTCTTCACAGTTTGCAACTGAATCATCAGATCCTGAACTTGTATCAGATATTTCCAGATGTCGACTTACAGGTCGATCTTCAGGTTCTGGAATTTCTGAATTTCTTCCTTCTTCTTCTTCCTCCTCTTCTTCTCTAGAGGTGCTCGCAGTTGGGGTTTCCAGATGTTGACTTTCAGGTCGATCTTCAAGTTCTGGCACCCTTTCTCTTATTCCTGTTGTCCCAGCCGTTAAACTTTTATCCCACACTTCCAGACGTCGACTTACATGTTGATCAGTAGGTTCTTGAACTCTGATTGTGTGGCTGGCATGGACCCAGTTCTTCACTCCTGCACACTTGACTGCAGTCGTTGTCACTAGGATTACCTGTCGTGGCTCGTCCCAGCGAGGAACTAGACAGTTTCTTCTCCTGTGGATTTTTATGCGGACCCAGTCTCCTGGATTCAAGTCGTGGGCTGGTTTTCTTTCAAGAGTGGTCGCATCCGGTCCAACCTGATGAAACACAGAACGCACCACATCAGCCAGTCCCTTGCAATAATCCAGTACTAGATCATCAGTTATAGTCAATAACTTGTTGACAGGTACTTGTGCTTGTCTCATTGCTCGTCCCATGATCATCTCATGAGGACTAAGTCCAGTTTTCTTTTCAGGGATGCTTCTGATGGTCATCAGAACAAGAGGCAGTGCATCTGGCCATTTGAGTCCTGTAGCTTGACACATTTTTCCTAATCTGTTCTTAATTGTTCCATTAATTTGCTCTACTACCCCAGAAGCCTCTGGTCTATATGCACAATGTAGTTTTTGTTTAATACTCAATGCTTCACAAATCAATTGGATCAACTCATTTTGAAAATGTGTTCCTCTATCTGTCTCAACCGTGACTGGAAAACCATATCTTGGAATGAACTCTCGCAGCATGAGTTTTGCCACCGTTGTTCCATCATTCCTTCTAGTGGGGTATGCCTCCACCCAACGAGAAAACAAACAGACGACCACTAGAACATATTTTAGTCTGTTACAAGGGGGCATTTCGATAAAGTCCAATTGCATTCTAGTGAACGGACCTCCTTCTCGTCCTATTGTTCCTAGACTCACTACCGTCTTTCTTCCTGGATTAAACTGCTGACAAATAAGACATCTTTGACAAAGGCTTTCAGCTATCGCTCTGAATTTTGGGTTATACCAGGTTTGTCTGAAAAGTCTGATCATTGCATCTCTCCCAATATGAGCTTGTCCATGGTACATCCGTGCCATGTCTGCAATCATGCTATCAGGCATAACTGGTCTTTCATCTCTGTACACCCACACACCATTATTTTCCTGTCTTCTACATCCTGCTTTTATCCAGTAATCTTTTTCCTCATCATTTGCAGCTTCCTGTAACTGTCTCACTTCATCCCATGTCTCGACAGTGTTAGTAAAAAGCAAAGGAGAAGAGATATGCTCCCTTTCTCTATTTTTATTCAGGGACACCATGTTCTCTGCACAATATTTGGCGATCTCATCAGCATAGTTGTTTCCAACAGCTATGTAATCTTCGTTTTTCTTATGTGCCTTGCACTTCACTACAGCTATTTGTTTAGGCAGCTGTATCGCCTCAAGCAGCTTTTTAACAAAATCTCCATTTCTGATAGGTGTTCCTGCAGACGTCAAGAAACCTCTTTGTGACCAAATCTGACCGAAGTCGTGTACAATACCGAAACCATATTGGCTATCGGTCACAATCGTAACTCGTACATTTCTTCCTAATTTACATGCTTGAATCAAAGCAATCAGTTCTGCAACTTGTGCAGACCTTATTCCTTTCAGACAAGACGCTTCCATCACAGTTGCCACTGTGCACACTGCGTAAGCTGCGCTTAAAACTCCTTCTTTCGTTCTCAAACATGAACCATCCACAAACATGACATAATCTGATTCCTTTAACGGTTCATCTTTTATGTCAGCTCTTGGTTTTGTGCAATATTCCAGCACATTTAGACAATCATGATCTACTTCGTCTTGTTCAATTATACTCTCTTCATCTGGCAATGATGTTGAAGGATTCACATTCATGCATCTATCTATGGTCACATTTTCAGCACTCAAGATTACTTTTTCGTACTTAGTCAGCCGACTATGTGTCATGTACTGTGTTTTTGTTCTTGTCAAAAGAATTTCTACTGAATGGGGAACATATACTCTCAATGGATACCCCATCACTATACCTTCACTTTGTTCCAGACTTACACAAGTAGCAGCAACTGCTTTCAGACATCCAGGCAACGCTTTTGCTATAGGATCTAAAACAGCTGAAAAATAAGCAATTGGTCTTTTCATTGTTCCATGTCTTTGTACCAGTACTGAAAACGCACATCCATCTCTTTCACTGCAGTACAATTCAAAATCCTTCTCATAATCAGGCATGCCTAAAGCAGGGGCCTCACACAATTTCTTTTTCAATTCTTTGAAAAATTTCATTTCTTTGTTATTTAACTCAAAAGGGTCTCTTACATCCTTCTTGGTCAATTTTTGTAATGGTTTTGCAATCAAAGAGAAACCACTTATCCATTGTCGGCAATATCCAACCATTCCCAGAAACATTCTTACCTCTCTTTGCGTCATTGGTGCTCTCATTCCTTGAATCATTCTTACCCTTTCTGTCGCTATCTTTCGCACTCCTTTCTCAATTTTATGCCCTAAATATTGAACTTCTTTTTGGCAAAATTGCAATTTTGAAGGGGACACTTTATGTCCTCTTTTCTCTAGATGGTTCAGTAAAGCAATTGTATCACTTACACATGCTTCTTTTGTTTTCGATGCCACCAACAGGTCATCGATATACTGCACCATCACTGACTTTTCTGGCATTTTCAAATCTTCCAGAGATTTCTTTAGAATCTGATTAAAGATTGAGGGGCTTTCTGTATACCCCTGCGGAATTCGGCACCATGCCAAAATACGCTCTCCGAACCGGAACGCAAATAATGGCTGGCTATCTGGATGCAAAGGAATAGAGAAAAATGCGTGACACAAATCTATCACTGTGTACCACTCAGCTTTGTGTGGAATTTGATATAGAATTACTGCAGGGTTTGGCACTATTGGACAACAGGGCACAACTATTTTGTTGATCTTTCTCAAATCCTGTACTATTCTATATGTTCCGTTTGGCTTTTTCAGTCCCATAATAGGTGAATTACATGGACTGCTCATTATTTCTTTTAGAATTCCCTGTTTAATCATTTTATTTATTACAGGAGTTATTCCTTCAATTATTTCTGGAGTTAATTTGTACTGAGGCGTATTCGGGTAAGTTGTTCCTTCTTTTACTGTTACTTTTACTGGATCAACTTCTTTCATTAATCCAATATCTTCTCCTGTAAAATCCCACACATTTTCTTTCACTGCAATTTTTAGTTCTTCTGGAAGTTTTTCTGCATCAAATGCAGGAAACAAACCATTCATTTCAGGTTCCTGATTCATCAAAGTTACTTTATACAATACATCTTCATCTGAGATCTGAAATCCAATTCCATCTGGTGTTCAATAAATTGTGCAATTCATCTTGCACAAGAGGTCACGACCTAAAAGATTTACAGGACTACAATCGCACACTACAAATTTATGCATTTTGCTAAAAGAACCAATTTTTACTTCCACTAATTCAGTAAGTGGTGTTTTAATCTGCTGATTTGCTACTCCTACCACTTGGATGTATTCACCTGAGAGAGGAAGGTTTGGAATTTCCACTGATCTAACAGTAGAACGGGTAGCTCCAGTATCGACAAGGAATGTTACATTTGCACCATTCACTTCCCCATCCACAAAGGGACCAGACTGATCTACCTGTAGAGTTGCGCCAAGTACGCACTCTTTCCCCTCTCCTGGGCACCGTCAGAAACTTTCATCCGGCTCATCCTCACTCTGACGCAACCAATACTGAGAAATGTTAGCTGCTCGCGGCAACTGTGTTACCTGCTCTCCTCCGTAGAATCCTGTTTCTGTACTGTATCTTTGCTGGTTAACAGTGTTGGGAAGTGGTGGTTGCGGCACCTGACTTTGTTGAACAACTACCTCATTCTGCACCTGTGGAGTTAATGATTGATTTTCCGGATTAGGTTTAGGTGGGAACTTACACTCGTTTCTCCAATGCCCTAATTTTCCGCAATTATGACAGGGCCATTTCTTCTTTGCCTCCTCTAGACTCACTTGACCTTTCCCTTTACCTATGTTAGGTCGCATTTTATTCTGTCCTGTTTCATTCCCACTATTATTATCCAATTGAGCTTCTTGTTTTTCTGCCACTTTCACCTGTGCCCACATTGCCTTCTCTTTCAATTTACGCTGTCTACTCTCAATATCATCACTGCAATACTTAGCATACCTCAGCACATCATCTACTGTGCCATTCTGCCAATTAATCATATGCTGTTTAATCATTTCACTAATCTCTGGTTTCAATCCAAACACAAATCTGTACACAAAATGACTCATATCTTTTTCACTTAATTCCTCATATCCACTATACTGCTTGAAAACTAACAACAACCTCTCATAATAGGCGTGTACAGACTCCTTACTTTCCTGTGTAGTTCTATCGATTTTTACCCAATCTGTCTCTTTAGGAGGAATCTTATTCTTCAAAAAGGTAATCACCTTATCATACTTCTTCATCACCTCAGGACCTGGAGCTCCTGTCTTAGGATCTCTTGGATATTCTGTAGTTGGCCAGTCAACTGTAATCTTACACTCTGACCATAAATCAGTTGGTACCACTATGTCAAATAATCCATCTAAATCTATCCACAATACCTTTGAAACCTTTACAAACCTCTCTACTTGTCGGTACCATTCAACTGGTTTCTCTCTTAGCTTTGGAAAGTCATTTGTGAATGACAGTATATCCTGCCTAGTCCAGGGAACATGCACATAACTACCACCTGGAGTTTCTCTCATAGGGTATTCTCTGGCAACAGATTCTTTTTCAGTTATCATAAAAGCCAAAGAAGCTTTGTCTGTAGTTTTCTCATTCTTTTTTGTCCATCTAACCTTCCATCTGTCCACATCACCCCATTTTCTCAATAACACAATTAACTCTTTTATCTGTGTCAGCCTTCCTGCCGTATTCAAATTTTCAATATCTTTTTCACAAAAGTCTACTCTATATGGTTTCTGCAATGTTTTCACTTTCACAAAGTCTATTCCAATTTCACTGGCTACTTCTTCTAGTTTGTCATGTAAATTTTTTGCTCTCCATGTAATACTTTTGCACAGAAACATTATTTCATCATCCTGGTAATTTTTTATCTTTTCTGTACCAATTGTTCCTAGAATTAATTCTTCCATGTCAATTTTTAACCTAATTACATCTAATGGTTTTTCTTCTGGTTCTTTTATTTTAAATGCCTTCATCCACTCATTTAACTCATCAGGAGTCGGACCTATGGGTGTATTATTTAGTTCTATCCAATTACCACTCTTTTCAGGAGTCTCTGTTGCAGATTCTGTTACCATATGCATTTTCCTACCATTGTACTCATTCACAGTCACATTTGTAGGTGGACTTGGTCTGTAAGTACCAGCCAAATTACTTGTACTTGCACTTTGTTCCATCCTTTCTTTTTCTCTCTCAAATTGTGAACTCATGGGAATCACTAAAGATCGTTCATCAATTTTCTGATTCTCAAAAACTGGTATTACTGGACCTATTGTTACAGGCACAGTCACTGCTTCCATATTTTTCGTTAATTCTCTAATCTTCTCAGTTAGTTCTTTTGTTGTCCTTGCTAATTCGTTTGCATTGTCGCTTTCTATTCCTTCATTTTGTGAAGTTCTCATTTGATCTTGTGACCTATTTATTTCAATTCTTTTTTCCGGACTTTTATTTCGCATAGTCTCTATTAGCGGCGCATTTGGTGTCACCACTGTAGAACTCTGCTGATACGGAGGTGGATTTCTATTTAAAATATCTTCCAGCAATTCATCATCCGTTTCGCTCTCATGCATATATTTCTCCCTCTCCATATGTTTCTTTTTCTCAGTACGTTTTCTCTTAGTCTCTTCCTCAACTGTAAAAGCTGGAAACAAACCTCCTGTCATGTTAGCACATCTCCATCGTTTTACTCTATCCTCATGATTTATTCCCCACATTCTTCCAGGCATAAATTCATGATCTCTTAAACCTCTGAATCTCTCTCGCTCATACATCTCATCCTCCCATTCTGTCAACGCTTCAAACTGTGTCGGTCTAGGTCTAGGTTCTAGATTTGTCATCTTTTCTCGCAAATTTCGCAAAACCGCTACACTAAATGAACCATTCTCAGGGAAAGCTAATGCACCATCATTCTTCGTATACTTTGCCCAATTTTCCAACCATATGCATGTATGATATCCATATTTCAGCATCATATGTGAAGCTGCTGATTTCGGCGGAGGAATTACTTGTCCCTCTCTAGTCACAACCTTTTTGTCTTTCTTAAAGAAATTCTTTATTTTTGTCGTCCATGACGTTCTCTCCCTTTTATACTCTTAATACGGCATGTTTTCGATTTGTTTTTCTCTTCAAACCAGCACTGTTCCGTGTACGGAACTTCAACCAATTACAGCGCGACTTACACTAATGCACCAATCAGAACAATTCCCTTCATCCGCGAACCAACCAATCCTAGCGCGGCACTTTTCTACGTCACTCTTAACTCTGTGTTCACGTGACTAGCGCACTATCCAATCCTAGCGCGGCACTGTCGATGTCACTCCTGCTCTTTTACCCCTCCTTTACAAAATTTATCGGCAATTTTCTTTTCACTGTTTTCTTCGTTAGTTACAACAATTAAAACAATTCCATAGTCTGATTCGCTAAACAAAAGTGACAGCTTTGTCCTTTTACACAAGAATCCTGTATTTCCAGTAGGCAGCGCTTACCTCTACCCTACCACAGAATTATTAACTCTCGCCGATAAAGTAGCACTTCCCTCTACCTTACCCTTCTTTCAAGCAAACAATTAACTCGTTTCTCTGGGGATAAGACACATGTGGAGACTAGGCTCCTGAGAATTAAGGCCAAAGTTTCACAAGAAAACGTGATTTGCTATCTCAGTTACACACCTTTCGTACAGAAAATCCCTAACATAACACAACCTGTGTTATTACCAAAATGAATTCAGGCCATGTACCAAATTCCATGTGACTTCTCTTGCCACACGTGTTCCACTTCCTACATCCCAGAAGCGTGAAAACTCACATATAACATAACGCGACTCAACATATAGTTTTAGTCATCAAAAATAATCAATAATCAATAAACAATAATCACTAAACTAATCTATAGAAAACCATAACTCTGCTACCAAGAAATCTGATGCAGCCCGTACAATAAAAACTATTCTCCTCCTAGGTCACTTATCGGTCATCCAGGGGCAAACTATATTTTCTCACATCCACATGACGATGGGGCCCATAAACATCGCCTATCACACACACACACACACCTGGATTTCCTTTATACCTTTTCTAAATTCTGTACTCCTAGGAGAAACATGAGAATTAAATGGAAAACACCATTTATGTACCGCTGGAAGGAGCCGGGATATCTTATTATCTAAACCTATCGTTTTCTTTTCTCAGTTATTTCTTAAGATATTCCTGCTCATTGTTTTGTCGATGAATCATTCATGTAAGAAATTAGTTCATAGTGATTAAGACCAGCTAAATCACAATAACCAATTACTGGTGTCACAATCATTTAGTAAAATAACCACTGAGTCGTTTGATTTAAAGAATCTTAAATTTTATATAATTTTAAAAGCATGAGAAAGAATTTAAACTTTTATTCAATTATTCATTCATTATTAATTCAAATATTTATTAAGCATAATCAATTTTATTGCAGAAAGGACATTTTTGTCATGAAGCAAAACCCTAATTACCTGCCTACTTTCCTAATTTAGCCTAATGATTTCTAACCTAAGTTTAAGAATTAAAAATAACCTAATTCTCATACTCAACTGGAAAATTAAGACAGCAACAGAAACTTCAGCTCGTCAGCATCAGCTACCTGCAACCCGTCTCATCTAACAGTCTTTCAGCATCTCCTGCTCAGTAATGGATCGATCAGGACCACCAAGCACTGGAAGCCACCAACACCAACACCGACTGCGACTCTCCAACTCCGACCGTGACTGTGTCCCCTCCCACTAAGAGTAGGCCCTCTTATACCCTAATTCTAACTTTGCTAACTAATTGTTGCAACATTAATAACACGCTTTTCTTTCATTGGTTCATACATTTCATCTATTCATTCTTTAATCAAGTTCTCTTGGATCCAACTGGTCCTTGGATCATTTCCTTTCTCACAGTTCAAGACATGTTTCCATCCGCTTCGATCAGTACATTTGTAACTTCTTTCGATACATTCGAGAACTCTGCAGGCATTGTCCTTTCTCTTAAAATGGTTTCCCACGGTTCCTTGCTGATCACCACGGCACACTATCAGTTCAATTAGGTCACATCAGCCTTGACCATTCTCGCATCCTAGCCTCTCAGCAACATCACGAGGTGAGCTTTTCTCCAACTTTTCTCCCTTGTCACGTGTTTCCCCGCACTTGCGCACTTCATTAACTGGCAGCCATTTTATATCGCCACTCGTTTATACTTAGAAGCACTATTTTGAAATAAACAAAACATAATTAAAATAGAGAAACATAGCCTTTTCGTTTCCCTCCCGTCATCTACGTACCCCAATTAGTTATTACCTAGCAGAAAGCAACATTTAAGCTGTTCCTTACTTACCATCACTATTGTTTTTGCAACGACACGTTTATATTCTATGAAGCACAAATCATGCATTTATTATAAATTAGTACGCAATTATTTTTATGTTATAATTAGACACACAGACATTCGTTAATAGTTTATTCAGCACATATACTTGCGTATTACCCTTCCCCCACACACAGTGTTGATTAAACGTTAAAACAAACATTTTATTAATTATTTATAAAATTTGTTAGGGGTTAAAATTTTTTATTTTCTCTGCTCCATCACTACCAATCCCAACAGCGCCTGGAGGCGCTACAAAAACCCTGCCAGACTCCCGCAGTGCGGGTTCCTTCTTTCCTGCTCCTGCTCTGTGGCGACCGGTCCCGGAGGACCACAACATCCAGCCTGCCTCACCCTCGAGGCGCACAGCTGCTACCAATCCCAACAGCTCCTGGAGGCGCTACAAAAACCCTGCCAGACTCCCGCAGTGCAGGTTCCTTCTTTCCTGCTCCTTCTCTGTGGCGACCGGTCCCGGAGGACCACAACATCCAGCCTGCCTCACGCTCGAGGCGCACAGCTGCTACCAATCCCAACAGCGCCTGGAGGCGCTACAAAAACCCTGCCAGACTCCCGCAGTGCGGGTTCCTTCTTTCCTGCTCCTGCTCTGTGGCGACCGGTCCCGGAGGACCACAACATCCAGCCTGCCTCATGCTCGAGGCGCACAGCTGCTACCAATCCCAACAGCGCCTGGAGGCGCTACAAAAACCCTGCCAGACTCCCGCAACGCGGGACGCGCGCGCGGACCAAGCCCGGACTAAGGGCGGGACCGTCTACTCCCGTCATCGCCCGGAAGAGGCTGGGCTGGGCCACCCCTCTGACTCCTGTCCAACGAACAGTTACTCTCAGTCCTAAGGTACTGTCCTTTCACCCTAGTCCAGACCTACTGGTGGTTTATTAGCAAGAGAAATATAAGGGCATAATGGGTAAAAGGAAAGCCAACAACGTTTTGGGTGAAGGTCAAAGTGGGAAAGGCAAGAAGGTCAAAAAAATGGGGAAACGGTCATCCTTGCACAGTAGTAACCAAGTAATTGCACGAATCGATGACTTGGTCAATGAATGTGAGGTGATATTAACGCCTAATCCCATGGGTCCAGCTAACAGCATGACAGAAGAGCTAGGGTCTCCGAGTACTAGTGTTAAACGTGTAAAACCATCATTATATGTACCGGACATGTTTAAGAAAAAGGTGGACCTCGAGGGATCAATTGTGGGCAGTGAAGCTGCACACACTAGAAACTCTCAACTTACACCTTTGAGCACAAATAGTTATATGGAACCGGTTATTGAATGTTCAAACATGTTCGCTGTGTTAACCTCGCTGAATGATGAAGGCACTGTAATAGTATGTACTGAGGAGGCTGCAAATGTAACACATGATGTTATTTCATCTTGTCTCTGTAAGACCCCACGCTCAGATTCATTACGTGGGCAGTTGACCTATTTAAAATCACAAACCACCAAACTCAATGAGGAAGTTACCTCGCTTAAAAGTGTTGTTGGGAAATTAACAGAGCTATTGGGAAAATATCAGCAAGTTACTCCTGCTGGCACAAGTAGATCCCTATTGCCTCAGCAACCTCATGAGAGTACATCTATAAGGGAAAATTTGGGAAGTGGGGAGAGACTAACAACTAACTTTGTTACTGACCCTTCGACAATTATTAATGATAAGCATAAACATCATAGAGGCACGAATCCCAATCACCCCCCAGATTCAAATGACATACAATGGAAGCAGGGTCTCCAGAGTCAAAATGTGGGAGCAAGTAGGGTTCACACTATGTTGCCGAGATCTCATCCACTCTCCGGGTTGGAAAATATCGAAGATAATAGCAAATGGGACAAGGTAACATTACGAACCTCGAGGAACCTGATATTTCTAACTAGCGTGCCAAAGTTATCTCCTAGTTCAGCAAAAGAGGATGAATTCACCTTGATTAATAAAAGTATCCATTGGCTTAGACAGGTGCGCAAATGCAGATCTGTCATAAGGGAGGATATCTCCTCGGCAAAAAGGTGCTCGGTAGAAGGTTCAAATTTAGATTTTATTCGGCTCTCCCTGGTTTCCCTGGACCTGGTGGACAATTTGGTGGCCTTTGAGATCAGGACATCAAATCTGATCGCAACACAAATAAAAATGAAGTATAATCCCCCAATTCCACCGATAATGCAAAATCCAACAGCCCCCAGTTTATTGGCCAGTGGGGGATCATGTCTGTCAAGTATAGATTGAAGCTTAAGGAATTCAACTTCCCCTACAAGACTATTGACAACTTTACTCCCAGTGGTAATGATAGAAAATGCTTCGCAAGCAAGCATCGGCAGCAATAGGAGTGGGTTGGTTAGAGAAGTGTTGTCTGTGAGAGAATGTAGTAGGAAGGCCCAAGATGACCTCAGTTCCAGCGAAGTTTCTGTTCAATGTACGAGGGTAGTGACAAAAGGTGTATCTTCATCTACCGTTAGTACTCTCTCTCTATCAATAATTAATCAGTTGTCCCTCGTCACATGGAACATTTCAGGCTTACACACTAAAGTATCTTCCTCGGATTGGTTAGATTTCATAGATAAACATGATATTTGTGTTTTCCAAGAAACGTGGTCATTAAACCCGATTTTCATTCCAGGTTATTTAAAAAATTTTAAACCAGCCACCAGGGGGCAGAAGGGTAGATTTTTTGGAGGCCTTACCATTTGGGTGAAACAATGTTTAAGTTATGAAATCAAGGAAGTCCACGTTGACAGCCCTGACATTATGGCCATCTCCCTAAGTCTAAAAAACAAGCGTCACCTAATATTGATAAATGTGTACGCAAGGGGGCTTGCAGGAGGTAGGCAATCTGCCACAATTACCAAATTAGAGCAATTTTTAGAGGACCTTAAAGGCGCAAATAATGTGACGATTGCAGGAGATTTTAATACTACTTTTGAACCCCTTGACAGGGATGATGGCAATCTTAGCGAGGAGGAAGATGCCCAATGGAGTATTCCATCACTAGAGTTGCCACCAATTAGAAAATGGACCGAGGCCGCCTTACAACTAAAAGCATTATGCTTGGAGACGGGCCTTAGGGCTGTTAACGGAAGAATGCCATCGGATAGACTGGGTTCCCCCACATATAGTAATGGGTTGAGACGCAGCCGCATAGACTATATTCTTGTCAATATCGAACAATGGCCAGCCCTTGTTGACATGGTGGTAAGTGAGCGTAACGAAAGTGATCATAACCCGCTTGTGTTATTAATGTTATCCCCGGGTACTAAAGAGCCTCGGCGAACAATACCAGAGAGCGAAACTGCAGAAACCCTAATATGTAATGATCAGAGGAGGGTGAAATGGGATAGGATTGTAACAAATGCTAGTTCCCTAACACAAATGAAAGCAGCGGTAGAGAGCACGTTAGCAGATTTGTATATTATGTCTGAACAAGAGAAAAGTAGTGCTATGATTACCAAAGCTCATGATGTTTTGTTTGCAAAAATAAATTCCTTTTTTACTAAAACATATAAACCACATAACAAAGGAATAGCGAGGCAGGAAAGGTGGTATAACAAAGGCTGTAGAGAAGCGTACAGGCAGTTGTCTTTAGCCATCAAATCAAAAGTTATGGAGAGAATAAGAACTACCCGAACATCATATAAGTCAACATTGGCAGCAGCAAAAAGGGAATGGGATGAACAAAGATGGTTAGAGCTCCTCCAGGCTAGCAGGGGTAAAAACATGCAGTCTTTTTGGAATATGGTCAAATGGGGGAATGTTGGGTCAGGACAAAAGCCGCAAAACCACGTCGCCCAGGATATGTGGGTCTCCTTCTTTGAGGAGCAATTTGCAGCTAAAAATGACGACATCCAATTTCAAATTCCCATGGCCGATCAGCCCCTGTCATTTACTCAGGAAGAGGTGGAGAAGGCTCTGATGGCAGTACCCAGGGGGAGAGCACCAGGTCTAGATTGCATCCCTGCAGATCTGTTTGTCCATGATAAAGAGAATTGGGTAAGGTACATTCTTTGGCTAGCAAATGCTATAGCCAAAGGAGCCCCCATTCCAGAAACTTGGCGTGGTGCCGAAATCCTCCCTATTTATAAAAAAGGGGACCGTTTCTGTCCCAGTAATTATAGGCCGATCAGCCTTATCGATTCCATCCAAAAGATCACCGCAAGGTTAGTGCTGAGCAGGATACAGGAGTGGATGGAAACTAAAGAAATACTTTCCCCGAAAACAGGCAGGATTTCGTTCCCACACAAGCACCGTCGACCAAGTTTTCCGGTTTATATTGATCTATTGGCGCACAGTTGTAATAGCAGGTGGTACCATTTATGCAGCCTTTGTGGACCTTAAGTCCGCCTTCGATATGGTACCGCGTAAGAAGCTTTGGGAAGTACTGCACCACCTAGGGATGCCCGCAGAACTTCTATCAATGGTAGTGCGATTGCACGAGGATAACTTCGCTCAGGTGCGCTGGGGCGAACAGGGAAGTGTAACCCCACGCTTTCCGGTATCCAAAGGGGTGCGGCAAGGGTGTGTATTAGCTCCAACTTTGTTTTTATTGTATATCAATGGGATAGTAAACTATTTTCATACACATATGACAGATGCTCCATCCCTTGCTGGCACCAAAATACCGCTACTTATGTTTGCGGATGATACTTTGATCATCTCAAAGACACGGGCAGGGTTGGACAGGGCACTCAGGCGTTTTGAGGGGTTCTGCCTAGATCATGACCTGGTGGTCAACATAGAAAAGACAAAATATATGGACTTACACAAGCATAACATGGCTAGCGGAAGGGTTGCAATGAATGGGAAACAACTTGAACAGACTGATGTGTTCACATATTTAGGAATTACATTGAGCAGAAAACTAAACTGGAGGCCTCATATTGATCTTATGGCTCTTAAACATAGTCAATTAGCGGGGGTTCTTTTAAAAGAATTTAATCTCTCCCATACTAAGCCCATAGGTCCAGCAATTAAGATATATAATACAAAGATCAGGTCTTCCATAATGTATGGAGCAGAGCTCTGGGGCTTTAACGATCTTTCCCCCCTAGTTCTTGCCCAGAACAAATTTGTGAGAGCTCTGACTGATTTACCACAAAGCACCCCACTAACACCTCTGCTATCAGATCTGGGTTGCAGCTTGTTGGCGGAGGAAGCACGATTTAGACCAGTAGCTTTTTGGCGCCGATTGTGGTCTACTCCTGAACTCTTACACTATGCAATGGCAGCGAAGGATGTAGTAGATGCAGACAAATCATGTAAGGTTGTCTGGCTACAAAAAGTTAAGGCTACACTGGTACATATGGGCATGAGGCATCTTTGGGAGGATCCGGCTGCAAATCAGTTCCCATCAAAAAAAGATTTTAAGGAGGCATACTGGTCGATGGTCAAGGCGGACCATCTACATTCCACAAAGGTAAACTCATTGACTGGCCTGTTTTTGGAGCACAAGATTGTTCCCAAATATGAAAACTTCTGGGATTTTATAACTGTACCTTGCGAAAGGAGATTATACTTCCAACTTCGGGTAGGGAGCCTCCCGGTAAATTTTTTTACTAGAAAGTGGTCTAGCACGAACAAAAGTAAATGCTTGCACTGCAAAGAACAGGATGAAACAGTATTACACATTTTATTTGCCTGTCCTCTATACAAAATTCCCCGTAAAAAATGGCTGAAACCAACCTGCTTTAACATGGGCACACGGTCCAGTGCAATAGCTCTGCGCACCTTAATGACCAACACTAATGAGCTATATGTAATAGCTATTGCTAAATTTTTAGGTTGGTCGTGGAGAATTCGCGCAAATTTTTTAAAAACACAGCTGACCGGGCCCTTGGGTAATATTGAGGATGACACATCCCCTGTTAGGGACTTTACTTAATTAAGCACATGGTAGAAATTTAAGAAGTATAATAGAGTTTACGCAAGGATAAAATAGGAACACCAAGATTTTATACATACTTTTAAAAAAATATTATATTTTATTAGTTTTAAGACTAAAGTTTTCTGCTTTTTATTGTATTTTAGATATTTGTCTATCGTAAGATGTGTACAGTGTTGTTAATCTATGAATTGTTATCTTGATTTTTGGGAATGTCAACGAATACAATTGTCTTTGTTTTTATTGGTCACTGTAACTTGCGGCAAATGGCTTTTATGATTGATTTAATCGAAATAAAGCATAAATTGAGAATTGAGATAATGGGTACGTGGCATGGATGAAGGCTATGTGCCCTGACTTCAGAACTCATAGTAAAGGCACCTTGCCTGGAATGGCTCTGTCCATGTCTTACACTCATTCCCCTTCCCCCAGATCTCTATGTACACTGTGGACTCTGGGCATCTAGAAAGCCCTTCAATTATGCCCTCAACGAAGTCACGAACTTCGGCTTTGCTCAATAGGCTCTGAGTACATTAGCTTACACAGCACTGTGCATCTGGTGGCAGAAAGTTTACAGCATGGTCCTTGGCTGTGATCATAAGGCCTTGGATTTTGGGCTGCATTCAGGGCATATACCTACTCCCTTTGTCCCATCACACTGTGGGGCATGCATAGTTGGGTGTTGTGCACAGCTGGGTCACTGATAATAACAGCACCTACTGATGAAGAGACCACAGGGCATGGGGTTTATCAGAATCCAAAAGCTACCAGGAGCAGGGCATGGCCTTCAGCTCCTTATGCTTTGTTTCAGTACCTTAACAGATTTGTGGGACACTTTCACATAATAAAATCATGCATAATCAAATACTGGGTGCATTCCACATCACATCGCCCAATGATACAATCAGTGACACCTCTGAAACCATAAATGATTCCACTTTTCCTCATCTACTTGCTAGAAGTGGAAATACTTCTGTTGGACCTGGCCCTCTCTACAGGTTCACAACCAAACATGTTGCCTTTCCAACCACTTTTTGTTCTGAATTGGTTTGTGTTGACCTTAGGACTCTGTGCACTTTACCACTGCTAACTAATGCTAAAGCGCATGTACTCCCTCCTTAAAACATGGTAAAATTGGTTTACATCCAACTGGAATATTTAATTTACTTGTAGGTCCCTAGTAAAGTGTTACTACATGTACCTAGGGCCTGTAAAATAAATGCTACTAGTGGGACTTCAGCACTTTGTGTGCCAGCCTCTTAAGTAGCCTTGCAAACCTGACTGAGGCCTGCTATTGCAGCCTGTGAGTGCAGTTTAAAACTGCCATTTCAACCTGGCAAAATAACCCTTTTGCCAGGCCTAAACCTTCCTTTTTAATGCATATAAATCACCCTAGCGTAAGCCCTAAACAGCCCACAGTGTAGGATGCAATGTATTTAAAAATATTTAAAAAGAAGGACATGTGCTTTTAAGTTTTACTTGTCCTAGTAGTGAAAAACTCTCAAATTAGTTTTTCACTGTTGCAAGGCCTACCCGTCCCATTGGAGTTACCTTATTAAACTTAATAAGCTGTAACTTCCAAATGGGAACAGGTAAACAGTTCATGTTTCGTGTCTTTGGAATTGTGATGAAAAATCTAGGGGTGAGCAAAGTTTTCGGGGCTCACTGTGCCACTGGATTCAAGCTAGCCTGGCTGATATGGGGTGATGCCCCGAAACCGGTCCCAGGATGCTTGTTTCCGGTCCAGGGAGGACCTGGCTTGACAGTTCGGTCTGGACTGTTCTTATGAGGCACAGGGTCAAGACTGATTTCCACATGGCTGGGTCTAAACTGGGGTGGCATGGTGAGCAAAAGAACAATGGATTTAACCCAGATCTATTGACTGGGGAGAATGTTTGATTTGCTCTGCATTCTGTCCAACAGCTGTGTGTCTTTTGCCGTCTCACCCTAAGTGCACCGCGTATGCCCAGACGTGGGTCCCCGGGCTCACTGTACCACTGGATTCAAGCTAGCCTGGCTGATGAGAGGTGATGCCCCGAAACCGGTCCCAGGATGCTTGTTTCCAGTACAGGGAGGACCTGGCTTGGCAGTGCGGTCTGGATTGTTCCCATGAGGCACAGGGTCAAGACTGATTTGCGTATGGCTGGGTCTAAACTGTGATGGCATGGTGAGCAAAAGAACAATGGATTTAACGCAGATCTATTGACTGGGGGAGAATGTTTGATTTGTTCTGCATTCCGTCCATCATCTGTGTGACTTCTAGAAGGTTGGCATTTTCCTGCCTTAGCCATTTAGTGCCAGCAGCCTGTTTTTAGGTCACATAACTGGGTGTAGTCAGCAGGCGGACTTTGCATATTCCTTCGAGACAGCCACACACAATAGAGAGCTTAGGTGTGCCTGGATGGGCCATCACTGGCTGGATGAGAGGGCGGAGTTAGGCACAGCCCCACTTAAACCTGAATAGGCTGTGTGCTGCCTTCACACAAAGGTTTGCCTAACCACTGAAGTTAGTCTGAAGCCAAGACCGGGAAGGCATAAAACATGTGCACTTCAAAGGGACATTTTTAGAAGCTTCTCCCACTTCAAAGGAGGCACCAGGTATAAATATTGGACCTCAGACAGCAACTCTTCAGTACACTACTGGACCTGTGGATACTACAGAAGATGGACTGCTGTGCTGCTTTGCTGCCAGAAAGACTGTCATTCTGCTGCTCCGCTACTCTGCTGCCTGCCGACCTGATTGCTGAGAAGGAAGATTAGACCTTCACCCTTTATCCAAGGCCAAAGTGACTCCAAGGGTCAGCCTGCTGACCTCCTGTTCTTTGCTACAGGGATATAAGAAGCTCCAGAGGCTCCTTGCAACTGTCCTGCTGACCTGCTGGCTGGGCGTAATACCTGGAGATGCCTGACCCCTGCTCGTCTCCTCTGGTCCTGGATCCTTGGTGTGGCTCAGTTGACCTTCCCTGAACTTTTTGGTCTTTTCGCAACTGTGAACGGACCCATTGGCACCAAAACCTTGCCGCCAGCGCCCATCATCAATGCAAAGTTCCGGCGAACCTACTTTTCGCGCTACAGCATCGCCTGCTGCAGTGAAACCCAGAGAGAAGTTCCAGTCCAAATTGTCTGCCATGTCGACATGATATTTGCGCTACAGCAACAACTAGCCAGAACGCCAGATGGCTCTTCGCACTACTTCGACGGAAACCTGTGAGGCTCTCCCTGCTTCCCGCAGCCCCTTCCACCGTGTACAGAACTTTTCATGCTGGACTGAGAAGGTAACTCTTTCAGCGAGACTTCAAGACTGAATGCACACACACAAGCACACACACACACACACACACGCACGCACACACACACATTTAAGGTTTTAGGTTTAGGCTATAACATCACTGTAACCTTTGTTATATATATATATATATATATATATATATATATATATATATATATATATATATATATATATATATATATGTATATTGTATATACACACGCACTCACATACACACTCTCTGTTGCTCGCTCTATCTCCCAACCGCTTACTCCCCCAGACAACCTTATTGCTAGAGGGGCTGATAGAAACAAGGAGTTATATTTCACCTCTATATCTAACAAAGTCAGGACTATCATGTATGCCAGTGAGGAAAATATTCATTTGTTTAATTGAATATTTTGCTATTTAATATTTACTGGATTTATATGCAATTATGTGGTGCCCTCTCACCTCATCTTTGCCAGACATGGCAACAGGAGTGTGCTGATGATATGCAGAGGACGCAGACATGTTTATAGACTCTCTTCTGCACCAAAGGACATGTTCTTCTACCTTCTAAAATTGTTTGACAGTCAATTTCCCTCCTTTGCCCTCCCTTGATTGTACAGCTGTGTGTACATTCACACTACATTAGAAAAATAAATAGCAATTATAATATTGCAAATGTGACTAATCCGGGCGGCAGGATAATTATGCAGAGAAATTAATTGGAGATTGCAGATGTGACTTTGATGGTATACATGTAGATTCGAAACAAAAAAAGTGAGAAAGGCAGTAAATTAGCAAGGACGAGTTGATTCAGCAGCTGCGAGACATGTACGTCGGCGGGCATGCAGATGAGGCGCAGAGCAGAGGAGCACCCTCTCTCTGGGATACAATAGGCGCCTTTTCATACCACACCAATCATCTTTGCATTTAGGCGATACAAAAGAACAGGTGAAATAAATAACACACGGAAGCGCAGCTGCGAAAAACTAAAGCGAACTTGATGCATTTTCGCCCAAAAAACAGCCCAGTAAATGGTAAAAACGAATCACAGGAGCGAATAGGGACACTGAAAAATATTTGCCAAAAGGTACAAATCGAAAAAAAAAAATGTAAGTTAAATGTAATTGGCATACAGTATCTAGTCTTTCTTTAAAAAGCAAATTTGGGTGACTAAAGTTCTCTTAATCGTATTCTGGATTCAATTTGATATTTATGGGGAAAAAATCAAATATTTTAACCAACCCAACATGGAAGGTTGCAATGGCTGCAAGGAAACCACGGCAAAAATGGACATCCTTGAACCATTTCACCCACTGGGAATTACTGGTAAGCAGGAACATAAGCAACCTCCAACATCTCGGGGTCCCCTTCCTAATGAGGGCACACGAGTTTTTAAACTATGGGGAATATTTACAAGCCCCTATCGCCACAGGGACATCACTGTTAACGACGTTCCTGTGGCGATAGGGGCTACGCCTTAATTACAAGGCGGCGTTAAGCCACTTAATGTGGCTTAACGCTGCCTTGTAAATAAGGCACCAATTCAAGCTATACTTAGCGTGAAAGAAGTAGGCAAGGGGTGTTGTGGTGGGCGTTCTACCGCAACACCCATTGATTTTGACGCTGACCCCTATTTACAAGGGTGGCAGAAATAGGAGGCAGCACCAAAATTAAGACCAGGGAAAACCAGGTCTTAACATGGCAAAACGAGGAGAAATGCTTTATTTCTCCTCGTTTTTGCTGTTTCTATGTGTGCTGCATTGTGCAGCACACATAGAAACAGCAAAATGCCATGAATTATTGTTTATGTGCATGTGTCCCTTCCTGTGGCCTCAATCACCTCTAAGTTTCAAACTTTTAGATTTATTAATAGCTGTTGCTTTCCACTTAATAACTTCCAACTGGAAACAAGCTGATAAAGTCACTTTTCGAGCATGGTGGAACGCTGTCTGTTTCCATCATAGATTAGACACTAATTATGTCTCCCCCATATCCTTAGCTATTAAAAGAGATCTTATGTGGCTTCCCTTAACTAATTATTTATCTCATTCTGCCTCCTCTTCTGCTGCTCTTAAAAATGTACCTGACGAAGTTCGGAAACCACCTTGATTTTGCCCGTTCCGCCTTTTTATGCTCATATGTTTAATGATATCTCTTAGTTAATGAAAGTTTGTTACAGATTTCTTTTCACTGTTTCACTTAATAATATGCTTACAATGTTATTCACTATGTATATTTAGACAATATCTTTGATTGTCTTATATTGATGACTTATGTTTCTATTTTCTATTATCCCTCCCTTCCCCATCCCCCTTTTTAGTTCCTTTCAACGTATATTTGTTTTCGTACTTATATATATAGTATAAATTTAATTCCTATATTGTCTTCTAATTTTATCTAATCATTTTATTGTTCAATAGGAAGATTGATCATCTTTATGAATATTTGTTTCGTTTGTTGTCTTTTAATAAATCAAACTTAAAAATTTTTTTTACGATTTGTAATTTCTATGTGTGCTGCACAATGCAGCACACATAGGAGTTACAAATCACCATTAGTGATTCTTTATGTGCAGGAAGGGATGCCTTCCTGCACATAAACAATTGTTCCCTCAACGCTGCGCTAGGCAGCTTAGCTTAGCCCCAGCGCTAGGGAAACGCAGGGAAGCACCGTATCATTGTGAATACGGTGCATCCCTGCATTTTCAGAATGGCGTAGCGTGACTTTAGCAATTTTTGCTTTACTCCACATTCTCGCCATTCCCTTGTACATATGCCCCTCTGTGCCTGATTTAGAGTTTGGTGGACGGCAGAACTACCGTCCGGTATCAAACTGTGGGCCTGATTTTGAGTTTGGCGAACGGGTTACTCCGTCACAAACGTGATGGATCCACTTGTAATAAGGAGGACACAATATTCGTCATGTGTTTGCTCTAAATGTGCCCAATAACAAAGACAATACTGAAACTGTTATGTATTTGTAATTTCTAGAAAGAAATGAAGGTGCACCAGGAAAAGAAGTCAAAATCGTCGAAAAGAGTCCAGCAATTTTCTTTATTTGTTTCAAAATTTTAAAACGGCTTTCAGCCAACGCGTTTCGTTCCTTAGAAGGAACTTCATCAGGGCTGAAACAATCACACAAGACACAACATAAGTCAGGACATGAGACATCCATATCACTAACATAAATACTTTAATACAACAATTAAAAAACAATTCAGAATACAATTCCAAGAACAGCAAAAAATACAACAAATGACGCACATAAACTTATAACAAAAACAATATAATAACATTATAAGACGGCCCACCTAAAGAAACAAAAAGGTTATTATACATATATTATACATATATACACATATATACACTGACATGTAGTCTTATTGTATAAACATGATATTTTCTCAAAGTCATGCAGCATGTGCCAATATTGCCTATACATCACCACTTTTAATTGAAAAATAATACGGAGTGAGAAGAACATACATAACAAAAATATCTGCGTCAAAAACTCCTAAATTTATGAACCAATGATTAAAGAATATCAATTCAATGTTACGATAAGATAATCAACGGCAGAAAAAAGGAGAAAAGGAAAAGAAAAGTAAGTATAAAAGACAAATAAGCAACAAAGCGATAGCACATGATGTCAAGTGAGAATATGAACCAGAACCCGTCCCTACCGTAAGGGTCATCTGTGGCAGTAGTAAAATCTCACCTTGAATTTATTGAATGATGGGAGTTCCCGTATGCAAATACAAATAATTCAGGCAAAAAACTCTCAATAAAGGCCCAAAGGAAGCTCATCAATCTTCTAATATGAGAAATATGAGAAATATATGTACCAGTACATCAACCATATTAAAACAAAATAAATACGGTAAAGTCAACACAAACAATTGTCGGACTAAATGGCTCATTGTAGAAGCCATGAAAAAATACACAAATATGTGTAATCCGATAGAATAATATACGGTGTAATGACAACACGTAATGAAGAAAAGCTCTTCGGTACCATAATTGACCATAAGTACCATAAGTGTGTACATATTTAATCTCACCTAAAATATCAGGTAGAAAGGTATATCTCCACATACGCACGCTGCAACTCGGGAGAATCCCACTGTATGAGTTGGACAGTGTTTTATCCAATATCCAATATCCTAATACAAAAAAGTATCACCTAATTAGTCGTTTGTTGGTTCATGGAGTTCCAACACAAGATTAAACAGAAACGTGTGAGTCCCTTCCAAATCGTATACAGCACATCACCAATAGGTAGATGTGATAACAAGGAGAGATCTATGTATTTGTACTACGGGCTCTCAATGAGAGTGTATAACGGGCTCTCAATGAGAGTGAATAACCGGATCGAAATCTGGTTATTCATCACTATGACATATAAGCAGTGGGGATCAAAACTTGTAACCCACTATTTTTACTTCACCCATACAGGTGTAGGGAGACCCCGAGAGAGATACTAAGCGAGGCAACAGAATGGTGCTTGCCGATCTCACCCACTTTCTAGGTTCCCCCGGACCTCCCAAGATAGATGGGAAATGCGAACGGTGCACTGCCTGCAGTGACAGCCACAATCTCCCCTGACTTGCACTGATGGGGATAACAGGTTGTGCTGAGCACGGCTCTCACAGAGCTGCTGTCAGCACAGCGCCAGCTCTCTGTTCTCAATGTGACAGTCTTGCACAATTTCTTCTGGTGCTTAAAGAACCACAGGACTACACTTCTAGACTACACTTCTAAGGTCCTCAAGGGAAGGCAGCTAAAGACTCTCAGGGTCTCAGGCAGAGGCCAGCATCAAAGCCTAGTCCAGACCAGTTCAACTGGTTAGCTGGGCAAATTCAGTGAAAAGGCTTCTTGCAGCTTGTGTCCCTGTAGTCACACAGGAGGTCAGCCAACTGAACCTTGGAGTCCACTTATTTGTCCTGGGTATAAGAGGGAGCAGGTTTAGTCCTTCAGGGCTCCTCTCAGGTCACAGACAGAAGGCCCAGTCCTTTTCTGATCTTCCGCAGATGGTCTTTATGGTTGGCACTAGCTAGTGGGTGGGGGACTCCTGCCTCCTCCCAAACCAATGAGGTAAAAGTTCCCTGGGGGTATCCTTGCCCTTTTTTCAGTAGTTCCTATTTGTCCTACTGCAAACAATGCCACGAGGTCCTTCACCCTCAAAATTCAAGCTAGAGAAACCCCTTTTCCCTTGTGCAGATCTTGTGTGCCCAAGGAGTGGTTAAGATAATAAGGCAGTCCCTTCCTCCGTGGTCCCTCAAAAACTTTTCTGGGGTAGCTTCTCACCCACTGAGTTCGTTGCCAGCTTGACTAGGAGGACAAAGGCTTTGGCTTTTCCAAGTGTCACCCGACATTTACTTGTGACAGAGCAGGTCCCTATGAAGTTAAATAGATTCCTGGGACAACCCCAACTGGTCCTCCTGTAAGGGGACAAAAATACCTCCCTATTCCTAGGCCATTGACCCTGCTCTGGTAGCACCTCTTGTACACCTAATTCAGGTCAAGTACAGGCTGGGCAGCGCTGGAGAGCTAATGCAAATTAGCCTCAAGCAGCGTCAGACAGGGTGAAGGTAACTTTCCAAAAGTTACAGTTTCAAGATATTTAATACAACTCTGACTTCACCATTAGACTGGATTTTTATTTGATTTGCTTTTATTTGTATAAGCGCAACGAATGCTGAAGGTATCTTGGTGTTGGCGTCCACTGAGGCTGTTCTGCCAAGTCTAAGAGCTCCTAATCAGAGGTGTCTATAATGAAAGAGAAAAAAGGCAAGTTTTGAGGTGCTTTCTAAAAATCTGCAGACTTGGTTGGGATCTCAGGTCCCACGACATTTGGCTCCATAACTTGGGCGTGACATAAACAACACTTCTGCCACCCCAGGAGGCTGTATTAATTTTAGGAACCAACATTGTCTTGGAGCCTGATGAATGGAGACATCCTCTGGGAGAATACCACAAAAGTTTTGTCTTAATATATTCTGGGCCAGCAGAGTGAAAAGCTTTGTGTCCAGTACAAAGTGATTTAAAAGTCACTCTCTTTTTTATTAGGGAGCCAAAGCAGCTCCTTCAATGTTTTTGAGGCTGAATCAAACTTCCTGATAATTTTAAGGAGGCAAACTGCAGCATTTTATAGCCTCTGATTCTTTCTTAAAATGCCTTGCTGTAAGCCCAAGAATAGGGCATTACAGTTGTCCAACCTCAACAAAATCAGTGGGACACTGACTGGAGTTCGTATGAAATGTATGGCAGCATTTTCTTCAGGGTTTTTAGAAGAAAAAAACAAGAGGAGATGATCTGATTAGTCTGGTCGGCAAAAGTAAGTTTTTAGTCAAATATGACTCCCAGATTTTTCACTTTCAAGACCAGAATGGTCTAAAAATACGTCTTTGAATGGAGTCTGTAGCTGTAGCTCATAGACTAAAGTACATAATCTATACTTTGACATTTCCAGTTACAGTTTTACCAGTGGCAATGTCATTTTTGTTTGTTTTTGATATTGGTATTTTATTTTATATGTAACAAGACAAACAAATGTCAACATCATATAATATTGCACTCCATACACCCTCCAATCACCACCAAACCTCCAGCACTTCACAATTCTAGGCCAAGCAGTTATCACAAAATTATTTGCATTTTATAATATTCCTACCTACCGCCCTATCTATCTGGTCTTGTATGCAAGTGGGACTTATCCATTCAGTCTCCCACCCCCTGTGTCCCCAAAAGAAATGTGCCGGAATTATGTCCCTGTCATAACCTCTAAGTAGATCCCCGAGCACCAGCCACCCCAGATTTTTTCAAATTTCCGCTGACAACCTCCTGCGGCAGCACACAATCCGTGAGGGCATATCTCAACTGGCCATATAACTCAGCCACTGAGTCTCTAGCATCTGGTATTCCTTCCTCAGGAAGGTGAACGGCACCACCCCATTGGCATCTCAGACGTCCACCAGGTTGGAAAGGCCAATATTATCCCAGCCCTTGAAGCCTTTCAGTGCCGACACAGGTCGCGAATCTGGATCCCTCCCATAACCGTGTTTTTGGGGTCAGCCTATCACCCCAACCCATCTATCTAGTCAGCCTCTTCCAGGCATCCACTACCGTTCTAGTGGACGGGCTTGCCTCAGGAACCAGCCGACCCACATACAGGGCATGCATATAGCTCTGCCCACCCATACCTAGCCTGTCCTGGCAGAACGCCGGGTCCTCCCAATCTGCATATGCCCACCCGTTGACCACGCTGACCTGCGCTGCATCATAGTATGTCTGGATGCATGGTAGGGCAATACCCCCCTCATACTTGGATCTTAGGAGGAGCTTCAGAGCTATGCAGGGTTGTCCACCTGCCCAAAGAAATGTTCTCACAAGTGCATCCACCTTGACGAATAGAGCATCCGGGACCTTTTATGGACTGTTCTGAAAGATATATAGGAGTCGGAAGACTTATCATCTTAAACATTGCTGCCTTTCCCAATAACGACAGAGGCAACGCATGCCAATGTTTCACGTCCCGACTTAACCCCTTTAGCATGGGCCTTAAATTTGCCTCATAATGCAAGTCTGAGTCCTTAGTGATCCAAATCCCAAGACATTTAAATTGCCTAGTTTCCACTCTAAGCTGCAATGGTAGCACACCATCTGGCTTCCAGTCTTCCACTGGGAACAATAGGGATTTCTCCCAATTTATGGCAAATCCGGTATGTTTGCCGAATATGCTGAAGGTATCCTGCAGTCGGCTCAGCATCTGGTCCGTTTTCGTCAAGTACAACAAAATTTCATCAAAATATATTGACATACGCTCTTCCCAACCAGTGCCTCCTGGCCATCCGCAGATCTGCACATTGATCTGTACCCATTCCGCCAATGCAAACAGCATAGGCGAAAGTGGACACCCCTGCCACGTACCCCTTTTTGGCCAAAGCCCATCTTGGACAGGACTCAAAACAGGTATGGCCATTCCACAGAGTCAAAAGCATTATTTGCATCAAGCGAGGCAATGACCCGACGATCAGATGATGCCTCTGCCTCAGCCAAGTTATTATGGAGCCGCCTCAGGTTCAGTCTGGTCGAACGACCCGGCATGAGCCTGTTTTGGTCCGGGTGTACTAAATCAGTCACACTCGCTCACAACCGGGTTGCCAGAACCTTTGCCAGGATTTTTATGGCAATGTCATTTTTGGCCTAGTCACTGTTTGAACACACCATCTATAATGTCGCACATGTTCTA
This sequence comes from Calotriton arnoldi, assembly GCA_963921515.1. Taxonomy (NCBI): domain Eukaryota; kingdom Metazoa; phylum Chordata; class Amphibia; order Caudata; family Salamandridae; genus Calotriton; species Calotriton arnoldi. The sequence continues at coordinate 354,643 of CAWUFW010007386.1, forward strand.
CTTTTAAAAATTATGTCCCATACCTTGTGAGCAGTAAGGTGTGTTTAGGGGTGACTTATTTAATATCTAAAATCAGGTTTTCCTACCTGTAAAAGGGTGATTTTGACAAGTCAAGCTGCTGCTGTCTGGCTACACAGGGTAAACCCGAAGCCATGTTTTCACTGGCACTGTAGTGGATGGCACAATAGGTGCTGCAGTTCACAAGTGCAATTCAATTTTCCATGCCAGGGGTGTATTTCTGCATCATATACCATGGCCCTATAGAAAAGTTAATTGCACCAATCAGGTTTAAGGCAAATTCAACATAAAGGGGAGCACAGGCAAATTGGAGGGACATCACACAGAAGATAGTCATTTCCTACACCACCATATTGATTTTTTTAAGCAATGATGTCAGTGATTGACTGTATGCAAAATGTACTAGTGAATCTATGTAAGTGCTATGGACGCTCCCATCCCGGTTGCTTAAATTGACAGTTTTCTTGACTGCAGCTGCAATACAAAGACTATAACAATTATGCTGATGGCAGTGTGAGCACTTAACATGTTAAATTAAGTTCTTAAGAAGACAATAAATTAATGAAGAGAATGACTTTAGGGTAGATTCTCACTGCAGTTTCCAAAAGAAGAATAGATGGATACGAAGGGCCTTATTATGACTTTGGCGGCCCTCCAGCGCTGCCGCCATCGCGCCGTATGCTGGAGGACCACCAAAGCTCTGGTGGGCCTACCCGCCGGATTGGAAGTGTAGTTCGGGTCAGGCGCGTGGTGCTGCAGCGGTTTTACGGTGGTGGGCTGTTCGGCTCATAGGAGAGCATAACATGCAGCCAGCCACCGTGACAGAGCCTGCAGCACATTCCTGCACGGTGTAGCATGCATGCCACACCATGCAGGAACTAGGATGCAGTTACAGGGGGGGCACAACATGTGCCTCCCTGTATGCAATCCCAGGCCCAAATCCAGCAGGAGGCTCTGTTAGGGCCTCGTTAGTTGCCTTTCCGCCACCAATTTTCATGGCGTGCTCACCATCGTGAAAGAGGCAGTGAAAAGGCAACTCAGAATATGCTTGGGAGTACCGGCAGTGGCACCGCCAGCATATTTGTGCCGGTTGCAGACCACCGGCCCAGCGGGATCCTTAATCCCAGCGGAGCTGGCGGTCTCGTGGCAGTCCGACCGCCAAACTTGTAATACTACGGGCAGGCCCGCAGTGTGGCAGTGGTCGGACCGCCACCGCGAGTACGGCAGTCCTATGGACCGCAATACTCGTAATCAGGCCCTAAGCATATAAAGCACTTGTGGAATTCCTTGCTTCCTTGTTCTATGGTTTATCAAGCAGCTACTCCTAAATTTGAAGGTACCTACAGCTTATGGCTAGAGCAAAGAAGAGAGAGACTTGGTGGCCAAGTGGCTAGTAAAGGCACAGATAAGTGGTACATTCCAGAGGGCAAGTGCTAGAACCAAGAAATATGTGTCCAAAAGATTGATTGCCAACCTCAACGTACGGTATAGGACACAGAGTGCACATACATTGAGGAGCATTTTTGGTAGCAGCCCTATGAGTGAGCAATCCAAAGGGTCTTAAGGTACGTTTGTTGCTGAATTGGAGGCTAATGGAGTTTCCAATATGCCTCAGACATATGGCCATCATTCAAAAGCCATGCATCCATCTGAGCCCATTAAAGCTTATAATTAGGAGTGATCAGTAGTCCTAAGTAAATGGCTTTCTCATAGTCAAGTCTAGAAGATATCAATGCTTTGACTACTAATGAATGCTGGAGCTAAGGAATTACTGGTAGACTGTTTTAAATTATATCTAAATAAAAAGGAATACAAACTGTGTGGCAAAGTGTATATATGAATTCTACTGTTGCTGCTGTATAGTTTTAGAAGTTTGCAGTAGTGTAGTCAGGTTGTAATGTCTGGATAGAGCAGTCAGTGGCTGCAGCTAGTGGTGAGAGAGGTCTCTGGGTGTTGTCATCTGTACAGTTCAACAACTATCCTGAAAAAATCTTCTGGCTGTTCTCCTGTGCGTTCATCCTCATTTCAATTAGGATAATCAGAATTGACTAGCTATGCAGGTGCCACCTGGAAGAACCGCTTAGTCCTGGATAGATGAACTTGCCTACTCTGATAGAAATACCGAACAAGGCACTTCTCAACCCTTTTTAGCACTGATTGCTTCCATTGACTATAACTTCTAGCAAGACCTTTTTTGAACTGTAATCTCACATTCCAGACCATAATTCCAGGTTCTGCATATTGAAGTGCCAGGGAAACCATTACGTAGATGAACAAGTTTTGCGCATCTTGAGTTGGAGACATCACACACACCTGGAAATTAATTAGGACCCGAGTACTAGTGAGTTGGTGATGTTGGTTGGAAAGTGATTGAAAGGTATGGATGTTTTCAAGATGTCTTCCAGCGTGTTTTAAAATGTACATGCGCTGCTTAAGGGTTCTTCCAATAAGATCATTCTTAGGGAAAGGGCACATCTTACAAGAGAATCATTGAAGGAGGAATTTGAAAAGCTGGTGCAGGAATCATTATATAAGCAAATGAGTGATTAAAGTGGCAGGGCCAGTGTCTTAGCCACCAGTGAGGGAGGGGGCTGGTGGGGTGTGCATGTTATTTGACTTGAACAATTTGAACCATGATCTTTTGTTACATATTCATCCCTTTCCAAACATATCAGATGTACTAATCACCATGGCGGAGACAGATATGTTTAATGTGCACTATCTTTACTCGCTATATCATCAGAATAATATTTAACATATTTGGTTAAATAAGGCTTTCAGAATTTGTTGCATGCCATTCGGTCTAGTCTTGCAGGCAACAGTTTTCCAGTAGGGATTCAACATATTGTTTTACGGATTAGATTATAGATCCTCTTTCCGGGTTGCATGCAAATTTGGTCAGGGAAGCTGATCTTCTTGAGCATGATGTGATGCTTTGAGTGTTTATATTGAAGTTGGAAAAGTACTGGATGATGATTAAGTTAATAAGTGGCAGATGAGATAAAGGTAAGTGGCATATTTATGTCAGATAGAGCCAGATGTACTAAGTGATTTAGTGGTCACAAACCCTGCGATTCATGTTAATTCACATTTTCCTATCTACTAATTCACATTTTCTTATTTACCAAACCCATTTTGTGATTTGATTTTTTTGGGGGAATTGTAAAATGGGTTTAGAAATGTTTACTGATTCTCAATTTGGTATGAACATGTTTTCGGCATTCTTTCAAATTATGAATCAGTAACATATGGATCAATGGTTTTCAATCCTAATTCCACTCACAAACAATTGATTACTTATCAGTTTACAAGTCTGAGTGGTAACTGAAGTATGTTTAAGATCACTTCACCTTTAGGAATCATGGTGGTAGCTTGATGTTTTTCAAAATGGAAAACAGTTTTTAAAAAAGCAAAAAAGCAGTCCATATCCTTTAAGGAAATTGGATTGTTTTAAAAAAATAAAAGTTTTCACAAGGATGGTGAAAGCAATCACAGGGATGGTGTTGTGCTGTCTCTTTCAAGCCAGCAATGCTGCATTTGCACCAAATTGTAGGGTGTTGCAAACTACAACCTGCCTAATGAACATTAATCAGGCATGTCACTCTACAACTGCCTACAATTCTCTATTTTGCAAACTAATTTATTAGCAGTCGCGGTCGGTGTAGGTGTGCCGGCCGGGCGGTGACGTGGGGCGGGGGTGGGTCAGGGTGGGGGGTAGCAAAGTATGGATTATGGACCTATACAGGTAAGTAAACATTTAAATCATTAAAATGAATTTCGTTGGGCGCACTGCATCGCCAAATGCGATGCAGTGCGCGCAACGAAATTCGTTTTATTGATTTAAATGTTTACTTACCTGTATAGGTCCATAATCCATACTTTGCTACCCCCCACCCTGCCCCACCCCCGCCCCACGTCACCGCCCGGCCGGCACACCTACACCGACCGCGACTGTTTATTAGTACATAGGTCGGTTCGCAAAATTAGATACTGGTTGCAAAAAGTCAGTTTGAAATTTGCAACCACGTTTTGCAGCCAGTATCTTAGTACATCTGAGCCATAGTGTCTAAATAGTGGTTAAGGCATAAAGTCAGTTTTCTATATGCCTTAATTAAAGCACCGTCCGGCCATTCTGGAGATTGACGTAGTATTCATCAAAGTCCATAGAGCAATCTGTTAGGAGAAAAAGAAAGATGACAAAAAAAAAGGTTCAGTTTTTAACTGGTGTGAAGATTGTAAGGAGGTTTTTACTAAATCAAGGAGTGAATATATAAAACACTTGTGGACTAGCGAGGTTTCATGTAAGCCGTAAAACATTTGGCAAAAGATGCTTTAAAACAGACTTGCCGCACTCAGGTCGTGGCAGCTTAGGGGCAGGTGGTAATTGTGGTTGCTTGACGTTTTAACAGGTCGAGTATTGCTTGTATGGCTTGTCTTTTATTACAAGGACAAATCATAAACCTTTGGCCCTTCTACTGATGGAGGTACACTTAGAATACCACGGTGGAATTGGGGTGAGAGTTTTTCTAATTTCACTGTTAAAATAGAGGACTCTTTTGTGCATCAATCATGAACGTTGATCATTAACAATGTGCAGTGTATTAATTTACACTTGATTTCAAATGTATATATTAATATGATACTTTTGTCGTTGAAACGAATTTGTTATAACTTGTTAAAGTGTGTTTGCTTTGCTTATGCTAACTAGGCCTCAATTAGGCCTCGACGCCATCTTGTTCAAAATGGATGTCTTATCATGTTCGTGCTTTGTTTATAATTCTGTTGCATGCAGTCAGGCAAGTTTTGTTTATTTTTGATTGACACTGTTCTTGAAGAAGGGTCTCAGGCATGGGCTCACTATTGTAACATGTTTCAAGGATCTTCCGCTTGCACGTCGTATTACATTAATTCACAATGGTTCACTGTTGCTTAGGTAACTAGCTGGCTCTGACACCTCTGGAGGACATTAAGTCAGAGGGGCTGACTCAATATTTATGTAGTGGGCTAGGGCTTACCTGGTATGGCTGTAGGACGATTATAAAATCCTTACTCTTATTTGTTGAAAATGTGTTACTTTGCTCACACCACATAGTCCTGCATTTTTCATATTTTTCTATAGGGAAATTTCCTATATAAACCCTCGAATTTGTGGGTGAGCCAGAATCTTTTGGGTTTCTACTTAGGATGCTGTCCGATTTCCTATGGATTTTGCTGTACATTTCCGTATAGTTCTATTATTGAGAGTCTTTCTGGCAATGATTTTATGCATTTAAGTGGATTTGCTGCATTTTTACTTCATGCATTTAAGTGAGAGTTGCTTCGTCTGCTTTACTTTACTATCTCTAAATAGTACCTTTTGACGTTATTTGTAATAGACCTTCATGGTTTTCCTAAATTCCCCACCAGAGCTCACTTATTGAATCAGTCTATTCTTATTTGTCTGTATTTTTGATATCCTGTTTTACCTTGTCTCTAGTGCACTTTGCCTCATGAAATTGAGGTTAACACTGTCCCTGATACACCCAGCCAGCGGTCATGCTTTGAGGTGTAAGATTTAGGGATACAGCACACCCACAAATACTTGCATTTCCCCTGCCATGTAGTAGTGTTTTCTTGTGATAAAGTAGTTGGCACAGTGTGATGGGGGATTGAGAGTAGTAAATAAAACTGTGTGGCTATAAACTGGCGTTGCATTGAAGATTAAGGAATGAAGAAGGTGATGTCTGAGTGCTTGTGTGTTTGTGTAGTGATTTGTGGTGGAGGGCTGGCCAGATAGTAAAAAGGTGTCTCTGGAACTTCCTGAGTGATGTAGGAATTAAATATTCTTGTAGGTAACTTGTTGAGTTGATTCAAGCTTGTTCAAGCTCCAAAAAGTGTAGATTCGTGTTTTGGAATTGGCACACACAGAGAATGTAGGCTGCACTGTCTTCTATGTGCTGCTAGTGACAGGTTAAAGTTAGTTAGACGTAGGCATGTGCATAATTTTCATTATGCATGCATAATTCACAATAATTTAAAAAAAGACTTTAGACTAAATATGCAAAATGTTCATCATTCTGATTAAGATGATATTTTGGGCCAGTCTGGTCATGAGAGATTGATGAGCAGAAAATGTCTTGGTGAGAGACAGTTACTTGTGAAGTATGTCTTCACCTAAAATAGCCATGCAATATACCATTGAAAACCTTTCAGTGCACCAAATGTTATTTTGCATAGTTGTACCTAATTCTAATCAAATATTGTGATATTTCAAGAAACAATTCCACCAATTACGCACAACCTTGTTTAGAAGACTGCTTATCTTCACATGCATAAAAATCTGGTTGGTTCGTGGGAATAGTAGTTGGCCATTGACTTTTTATAATCAGTGACAATGCTTTTGTCAATGACAATGGCATGCAATTTGTCTCAAAGGAGATGTGTGTTTTTTTTGGCAAAACGGTCATTGCGATTGGGACAGAATTACACATTTTAAGCCCTTGTGGTGGCGAATATGACTCGTTACAATGCGAGTCATTACATCGCGTGCCATTACAACGCGGTCGTTACAACGACCGCGTTGTTACCACGCAAAGCCATTACTATGCAAGTCATTACATCGACTTGCAGTAGATGGCGCGCTGACATTAGAAATGTATAATTTACTATTCCAACTCCAGCCTACGTAACAGTAGGGAAGGTGTTGGAATAGTAAACTGTACTATTCCTAATGTTAGCGCGCCATCTACTGCAAGTCGATGTAATGACTTGCGCAGTAATGGCTTTGTGTGGTAACAACGCAGTCGTTGTAACGACCGCGTTGTAATGGCATCGCGGTGTGATGACCGCGATTTAAAGGTCGTCTCCCTGTGGTGGCCCTACATCAGTTGAACTCGAGCCGGTATGTGGTATAGCACAATTTCTAGGATATTGTGTCAAGCTCATCCCCAAGGCGATTTCACTCTAGCAATGTAATCACAATATACCCACTGGCATTCTTTCTGGTTTGTGGTGGAGTGGAGTGCATGTATCCACCCACCTGATATAAAGGAACCGCAGACAATACACACAGGATAGACAACAAAACTGATAGTAAATCCAAGAAACAGAATGATGCTTGTATTCCCATGGACATACCAGACAGGAGAGGACACATCACAACTATTGCTGGCAATATGCAGAGTTCAAAGAAATATCAGTCTCAAATAAAATATGCAAAACAAAATATATCTTCATTGGCAGCATCCTCCTCCACCGCTGGGTGGATATCATTCTGCCACAGTAGTTCTCACTTCTCAAGTCTTCCCTGACAGCCTACATATTCTTTTGTCCAGGAGCAGTAAATGTATAAATGTACTAACAATCTTTGAAAGTAATATTCGAAGCTGCAAGTTGACTGGAGTCCTCATACACCAGGCACTAGGGTCCCAGGACTAGTGTAAACAGAAGACCTGTCGGGAGAATCTGCAGCTGGAGGGGTAGTGGTAAGAGTTTTCTGATGAGGGTAAGTCATCCTCTTGCACAGTGGAGAAGACCTGTGCCAGTCTTGGGGAAAACGTGCCTGGAATGCCCCTTGGGGTCACCGTAGTACTTAAGAAATCCCAAATCAAATCAATCAATCAAAACCACAGGACTGAGGAGCAGATCTGACATATAGTAAGGTTCTTTCAGGAGAGCCAAAGAATCCTGTCACAATGATCCTCAAATGTACTATTCTTCATTGTGAGGGCCATCCAGCCAATTCCTAAGAGTAAATCTATTAGAGGAGGCCCAACTCTTACGTTGATTGGCCCTACCATACAGACAGTACCACCTAACTTTGAAGACCAGTGAGAGTTGTGTGCTTGTCCTCTCACTATAACAGTGACTAGGCTCCTGTTACCTAATATAGCCTACTCGGCTCCAGTACTTTCACTTAATGCCCTCAGCTTACCCTGGAGGGCAGCCACAATCATATGCCCTAAAAGCTATGTATCTCTTATACACATATATCTCTCCCTCTCCAGTTTAGACTATTCTATGCAATCATACATATATGGGACATGCCTTCCATAGGCTTGACCCCTAGGACATCAGGGACATATTACTGCCCTGGAAATTGGTCCTGTTAGCCCTGACCTTTCAAAACCCACACATCTGGACGGCTGGGTCCGTGAGAGACTCAGGAGAGTCCTGCGGGAATGCAATTTAAAATTAGAGCACTCTGATTGACCCCAAGGAGCTTCTTTTTCCTTAGTCCATCTCGCCCCCGAAGGAGTCAGACTGCCGCTGGAGCGAACGCTCTGATTGGATTGTTTAAAGCAGAGGGGGGCCGCGTGCCCCTTCTCCCTGAGCCTATTATGGCCCCAAGGACCCCATCCCCCCGGGCCAGGTATACTATTTATCGGGAGGGTTACATGGCCCCCCTACCTGAGCCATATTTTGCCGTGAGGACCAATTTATTAAAAGGCCCTGGGGACCCCATCTCCGAGGGCCGTCACTATACTTTAAACAGAGGCGGGTCAACTCACTAGCTGTGTCCCAGGGAACCCACCCCAGACACAGCAGTTATTTTCTCCCACCTGGCAGGAGTGTTTTTTAATCTCCCACCATTTGAGAGCAAACACAAATGGCCTGATTCACAAAGGGGCTCTGCACTTGTGGCGAAGGCCCCACAGTCATTGAGGAGTCTGCACACTCAGGGCAGAATCTCTGCAATGAGAATTCTCATTGTGGAGATTCCACTCCAAGTGCAGAGAGTCCCCGACGACTGCGGGGCCTCCACCACGAGTGCGGAGGCCCTTTGTGAATCGGACCCTTAGTCTGTTAACAGTGGCAAGAAGCTTTATAAATCCTCCCTCCGGCTGGGAGCAGACTTGTGATCTGTTTCCCTGCCCAGGGACTTTTTAAGGCTCAAGGAGGGTGCCGCAAGGCCGCCCTCCCTTTAATAAATTGGGCCCAGGGCGACAAACAACTCAGGGAGGGGGGCCTGTACTCCCCTCCCCATAAATAGTATACCTGGCCAGGGATGATGGTCCCCGGGCCCATAATAGGCTCGGGGAAATGGCCACCCGGTACCCCTCCCCCTTTGAACAAGATACAGCCCTGGGGGATGAGGTCCCCAAAGCCTGATGAGACTTGGGGAGGTGGGCCTTTTAAATATATAAATACGGCCCTGGGGATGGGGTCCTCAGAGCCTAATGAGGTATAGGAGGGGCCCCCTGAGAGGGCCCTCTGCTTTTTAATTATATATACATATATATCTATGTATATATATATATACATAAACAGTGTGGGTAACAGGAATACTGCCCGCCGCTAATAGTACCTCAGATACTGGTCCCCACCAGTATTCTATATATATATATATATAAATATATATATATATATATGCATAGATATATGTATATAAATATATTCACTGAAAAAAGCAAAAGTTAAAGTAACGTTGTAGGTAGGAGAAATGTTCAGTAACAACATAGGGGTATATTCACAAGAACGTGTGATTACTACCGCAAGAGTAGCGTAACGCAACTTCCAATAACGCAGCCTATCACGGGAAAATAACCCTGTGTCAACGTGGAATTCACAACAAGGCGGTAGCATGCGATAGTCACCAGATAACGAGTCAAATGCCAGCGTGTAAATCAACACCATGCCCAAAAAATGCGAAACGCGAGAAATCATGCGATGAGGCCAATCGCGGTACAAAAAGCTGCGAAAAGCAGCCTCAGGCCTGCAACTCCCACGCGTCTGGTGGGCAATTGCACCATAAAAACCACAGGCACAACACACCAGAAACAAGCCAAAGCACGTAGCAACATCCATGCACCCTGACCTAGCGCAGAGGGCAACGCGAACCCCACAACCCCCACAGACCACCAGCAAGGAACAAGTGGGTCGGGGAAGGCCAAGGAGAAAATAGAGAGGAAGACGGGGGGCAGACCGCAGGAAAACAAGACCAAGGCCACGGAGGCAACAGAACACTACCAGCAAATGACCCACAAGCAGACCGCCTGGAATGCAGTCGCAGAGCCCAGGAGGCCAATCCAGGAGGCCAAGAGACTCCGCCAGGACGTAACAACCTAAACCAGGCACAAACCCGCTGCCAACAGGAAGGCAGCAACGGCGACAGGAGGTGGCAGTCCAGCGACACAGGAGGAGCAGGAGGAAAGCCAGGCCACAGTCATCAGTGTGGAGAGGGTGCAAGGAGTAGGGAGTACGGACACAGCTCGACAGGACCCGACACAACAACAACAGGGTGAGGATCCAACAGGGACTGGGGGGACGGGGGGTGATGGGCACAATGCCACACATGCACAATGAGGTGTAGCACACTGCACATCCACAATTACCCAGGGACATGTCCCCCATCCCCGTAGCACACTGCAGCACACACACATAGCAATCACAGCACATACCATGACAAAGTGGCACAAAGTGCAACACCCACACTGCAGAACAGGGGACACAACTGGGTCCACCCAGGTGCAGAAACAGAACAATCACATTGGACAGAGCAGGGAACTGTGAGATGCACATCTACCCCTACAACCCCACATCAGCCATGTAGGCCAAATGTCCACTGTCCCAACTCAAATAGCCACCACCGCCCAAACAGTCACAATGTACATTGTCACACAGTCTGCATGTCAACAAGAACAAGGCGCCAACACAATGCCAACATGCACCTCCCCTTCACAATGCAGAGGGACAAACAACACCTCCAGCAGTTCTGAACAGACAACCCATCAGTGATGCCCGAGACGAACACCACACCCCGACCCCGACGCCCTACAACAGCCCATGGACATCCCACACAACCCACCACCAGGGCAGACAAGCTACTCAGAGGAGAACCCAGACTCTGCAACAGACCACACAGCATGAAGCACCCGCAATCACGGCTGCCTCACAACACGTCACCCACCCACCCATGGCACCCCAATGCCAGGTGGCCGAACGCCAAAAAGAGGTGGCCCAACAGGTGAGGGTGTTGCCTAACCCATGAAATGCGAAGTAGAACACATACGTGGGTGTCCAATACCCTTCAGGGACCACCTACACCCCACAAAGGAGACCCACACCTCCACAGAGACACATGCACATATCATGTTGAACTGGCTACGGGCACGTGCACCCGGCCCCTTTATTGGCAGGGCCACATGTACAGTGACCCCTGTGCTGGATGTGTGTGGGGTGAGTATAAGCCAGCCCGCACGGAGTGCTTGGTGCTGGCAACAACCTGAAAAGTGGATACCAGTGGATACCAGTGTCATGGAAACAGAAAACACCAGCATAACAGAGTCAAATGCAGAGCAACATGGAGGGATCCGGAGTAAGGACAGAGGTCACCCAATATTCAGTCTGGACGTTCCGTGAGTTGCAGTGCACTGAGGTAGGGGCACTAGAGAAGAGCGCGCTCATGTGAAGGAATAGCTAGGATTGTGTCCTTCGGGTTAGTTCTGATGCAGATGCAGTGGGGTGTGGTACACCTGCATCAACTTCCTCATCAACGTCCCAGGTCTCCCACACTGCCTGAGGTGACAGTTGTGTCCGCAGTCCACAGCGCAATACCCAGTATCAGATCCGGGTGTGTAGCTTGACTACCGCCACCAGTCTGCATTCCTGCCTTGGGGTTGCTGCCACCTGCCCTCCCATTGTCTGTGCCTTCTCCCATCCACACACTTGACACATCCTCCTCCTCATGGTCCCAGGTCTTCCCCACTGCTTGAGGTGACATTGCTGCGCAACCTCACAACAGCACAAAACTCAATCAGTATCGGACAATGGCTTGCGGTGCACTGAGTCACTGGCACCTGGAGTGCTGAGCAGGGCAGCAGGCCGATGATGGCATCCACGACAGGTCTGGGCAACTCCGTAGGTCTGTCAGGACCACCCTTTCGACTCTGGCAGATGGCGGTTGAAGGTGGTCCTTGCGGTGGTGGCGTGTGCCTCCTGCGGTGATGCGACGTCCGGGCCGGTCAAGACTCGATGCCATGTGTGGGACCTTGTGGCCCGCAGTTGGGGCCGGAGGAGGCGGACAGCGCAGGGCCACAGACACATGGCGTTGATCACCCCAAGACCATCGCTACAGAGGCCATTCAATGTCTCAGAAGAGGGAGTCCCAGGCCTGACCAGCACAGAGTTAGTGGCCCCGGATACACTGCGGCCGGCACAGGCACCCAGCCATGGGACGGTGACTTGCGGTGCAGTCAGATGGGCCATGCCACCTGAGCGGGTCCCCATCAATGTCCGAGGTGTATGTTGCGGAGGGCTGTGGGGGACAGTGGAAGGTGTCCTCCAGGGCATGATGCGGAAGGTCTGATGTTATCTGGAAGCAGCAAATGGAGGAGTGGAAAGCGCAACCCTCGTTTTCACAAACAAATCGGGATCAGCTACATGAGGATGTAAACTAGCCCCTAGTCCATAGACTCAAACGCCCCCAATGTACGACCAGTGAGTGTCCATGAATGTCGGGGAACAAACTCAGTGGCACAGGTGCTGGGATGGGATGCAGTCTGCGATGATGCCTGTACACAGATGTGAACTCCAAGAATGCCAAATCAAGGCGCTGTGACCTACTGGACCGCAGTGTAGGCCGGAGGCAGCGGTCAGCAGTGGCCCACAGCCACGTGTGGTTGTGATGCCATGCACAGACTTGTTGCCACCACATCGAAGGGTGTATGGTGAATAGTTCTCTGCCTTAAATAATGTTCACTGGCATGGTGTAATCAAGACTCAGTTCCAAATGTGTGACCTACCTGACCGTGATGTAGGCCTGAGGCAGCAGTCAGCACGGCCCATTCACCGAGTGTCGCCGGCATAGGTTGGATGGCCCCACCGGCCTGCGTAGTTCAGGTTCAGTGGCACCACGTGTAGCAGGCTGGCGTTGAACAGGGTTAGTGGCACCACGTGTAGCAGGCTGGCGTTGAACAGGGTATGTGGCACCACGTGTAGCAGCCTGGCGTTGAACAGGGTTAGTGGCACCACGTGTAGCAGGCTGGCATTGAACAGGGTTAGTGGCACCATGTGTAGCATCCTGGCGTTGGACGGGGTTAGTGGCACTACGTGTCGCAAGATGCCCATATGGAACTATGCCTCACTGAACTGGGCGGGTCTGGTGCTGTGGCCGCTGGCCGGGATTTGGGGGCACTGCCATTCATGACTCAAGACACAGTTCCACATGTATGAATGAATGAATGAATGAATTTGTACTTGTAAAGCGCACTGCTACCCTGAGGCATCCTGGCGCTGAACGCATACCGCTGTGGAACCCTTCCTGGCTTTTCCCTGTGAAATGTCCACTCCTGGGCACCCCCAAGGTGAAGCCAGGCATCCCAGTGCTGGTGGGGCCGTTGTGGAGATTAAACAAGCTATTGCCCAGAGTTGCAGAGTGGGACCCATGATTAGAATAGGCACTGAGGCGAGAATTATCAGGTCCGAGGAAGTTGAGCCCAAGACCCGCCGAGGCGGGAATTGAACCCTGGTCCCGGGCCAGATCTCTGCATCAGGGTCTGCCGCTCTAACCATTGAGCCACACTTCTCCACATGTGGGACCTACTGGTCCGAAGAGTAGTCCGGGGGCGGCAGTGGAGTACATCAACGAAAAGGGAATAAAGCAGGCCGGTGTCGTGGCGGCCGTGATGGTCTGAGGTGGCTGCCAAGGTCTCGGGCCTCGGGTTTGTGGCTTGCGCCGGCACGTGGTGGACCCTTCTTGACACACACCGGTGTCGGAAGCTGATCAGTGTGGCCTGGCTGCGCAGGGGCTGGCCTGACGGGTTCGTGGTCCAGCATGCCGGGGTCCGGCAGGCGCATGGCATCGCAGGCAACTCCGCTCACGAGGATGGCGTCGGCCTCGTGGCGAGGTGGGAGGCGCCGCCCTAGCAGAGATGTGGGTCTATCCGGAAGTGGACCACGCCCAGGCCTACGTGGTTTTTATTCACACCCCTACGCTGGCGTGGCGTACGCCGGGCCATCCCACTCCGCTGACGCTTGGGGGGGGCGTAACAGGCAACATTTCTGCGAGGTCCCCCACTGGCTGGGGTGACATGGTGGCGTCCACTGTCCACTACACTTCATACGCAAGCGGTGTATGTCGCCATGGATATGGGTGTGTTCTGCATACTGCGAGGTGTCCAGCACATCTCCGGCACTGTTGGCATTGTGTACTTTCCCAATCATGGTTCTACTGCATCCTTCACACATGCCTGGTTGCCACCTCTCCCACATTCGGCTAGTATGTGGCTGAGGTGCCATGCCGTTGCTGGCTCATTTTCAGGGCTTGCCCATGTGGACATTGTAAGTTGTTCTGTCGTGTCTGGTGGGTGGGCATATTGTTGTACCTGTTGTATGAGATTTTGTGACGTGTGCATTGCCAGAGTTGTGAGTTACATGGTTGTGTTGTTGAGGTGTGTGGGGTGTTCATTTGTATATTGCCAAGGGGCTGTACATTTCCCTTGTTGCCATCCTGGGAACGCTGGTTGATGATGGACTGTCGGAGGATGAAGGTATCATGCACACTGGCTGTGTATTTGAAGGCGACATTGTTGGGTGTTCCACGGTGTTCTGTTGTTGCCTGCACATTGGTGTGAGACGTGTGCTTCCTGTTGCGGTGATTGTGTGCTGTGTCACCAGGGGGCACAGGTAGTACATGTGTGCTGTGTATTGCCCCCAACACGTGCGTGCATCCTGCTATGGCGTATGGTCCTTGCTTGGTCTCCAGCGGATCCTGCACATTGTGTTGTACGTATGGGGACTGGGGTACCAGGGTGATGGTGAAGTCCAGGACAGGTGTGGGGGACTTGGATGTGGCTGGCTGTGAGACTCCTCCGACTCTAGCGGGTGTTGTTTGGGGGGTCCCAGGGGCCAACAGGTGCAGCCACGCCATCAGCTTTGTGTGGGGTGGGATGTTGGTTGTCCGCTGTGTTGTTGCCATAGGCCTGTTAGGCGATGATGGTCAGGATGCGTAGGTTGGTTGTCCCTTTCAGCCTGTAGTGGAAGGTGACATTGTCAGATGTTGGGTCTGTGCGGCTGGTACTTTTCCTGGGGTTCCGCTGTCTTTGTCTGCGCTGCGTCTGTGTTGGTCGGGGGGGTGTTCTGGGTGTGGGATGGAGTCCTGGGGTGGTGGGGGTGGGTGTTGTGGCCCTCTTGGGTGTCCGGGCCGCATGATGGGTGGCTCCATGGCATCTGGTGCCCTTCGGATGTGGCCCTGGGCTGTGCTCCCTTTTGTGGTGCTGGCTGCCGTCCGACTTTACACCAGGTCAGAGCAGGTGAAGATTTCCTGGTGCTAACGCGCCTTATCGCCTGTTTTGTGTTTTTATCGCGGATGTGGCTGGTCGTTGTGAATGTTGAGGTGTGCTGTTGTCTCTGCTTTTGTCACGGGAACGCCTACTCTGCATCTCATTAGCGATATTTGCGAGGGTCCTCTGTGGCGATGTTTTTTGCGGCTGCTATCGCGGGTAAACTGGTTCTGTGGGCTGTTAACACCGGCTTGTGAATGGGGGGGTAAATTTATCACGACTTTGGCTGCGATAAAGTGCCGTTAATTCGGCGATAGCTCTTTGTGAATATGCCCCATAATGTTTTAAACTCTAAAAACCACTGAAATTCATCAGTTATAGTTATAGTTATCTCAAGAAACTATAACTCGTGCCCTAAGGTAACTATAACTCACGTCCCCACCATGCACAGAGATATTATCAATGATGTCAAAGAAGATGTCATGTGTGATGTAATATGTAGGGAAATTAGCAGTGCATGGCTAGGGCCCCTCCAGACAATGCCCCCACATGCAGCTAACCCCACGCTGCACAGGACACTTGGTTGTGCATGCTGGGGGGTTGCTCACAAGGTCTGGCCTGCGGCCCATCCCCGGCATGCAGCCAACCCCATGCACAGGCCGTGCACAGTGGGGGGTTGGCTACAAGGCCTGGACTGCAGCACAACCCTGTGATTAACACTCCTAAAGGTAACCAACCACACACAACCTTTGGCCATGTGCAGTGGGGGTTGACCATAGGGCTAGCCTTGGGGATCCCAGGGCCTTTTGTTTTTTTAAAGAGGAGGAAGATCGTATGGCTCCCCCACTCGAACCTATTATGGCCCTAAGAACCCCATCCCCCAGGGCCTCTTTTTTTATTAAGGGGGAAAGGGCTGTGTGGCCCCCTCCCTGAGCCTTGATAGGCCCTGGGGAGCCCTCCCCCAGAGCCACTAATTATAATTAGAACCAATTAAAATTAAGGGGCGGAGGGCATGCAGTCCCCCTACCCAGGCCAATATCGAACCCGGGAACACATCCACAGGGGCCCAGAGCATTTTATTTAGGGTACGGGGCATGGGGTCCCCCTCCCTGTTATGTTATGTTATTTTAATTTATTACGCGCTCGAATCACCCCTGAAGGAATATCTCGGCGTGCAACCAGGACAATACGGACAGGCTGAAAGTGAACCTAAAATAGGTGGGTCTTAAGCGCCTTCCTGAAAAGGTAATGATTTTCACAGAAGCATAATTGCGTAGGCAAATTATTCCAGAGATGAGGGTCAAGGAAAGAGAAAGATCTATAACCTGCTCTGGCCTTCTGAAACCTAGGGACTTTGAGCAAGGCCTTATCGCATGATCTAAGAAGTCTCGAAGGAGTGTAGAGCAAAAGCTTGGAGGCTAAGTAAGAGGGCCCTTGACCATGGAGAGCACGGTGGGTTAGACAACATAGTTTAAATATGATTCTCTTTCGCACCGGTAGCCAATGTAGAGACTGAAGAAGTGGGGCTGTTGCCGAGCCCGGGGGGAGGTTGCATACGAGACGAGTGGCAGTGTTCTGGACAACCTGAAGTTTAGAGAGCGAATTCTCATTTATGGAGGCCAAGAGTGAGTTGCCGTAATCATGGCAACTGATTACCAGGGCTTGGACAAGGGTTTTCCTTGAGGAGAGTGGTAATAGAAGGAAAACTCTTCTCAACAGACGTAGCATATGAAAACAAGAGCCGGTACTGGCTGTGGTGTGTTCTTTCATAGAGAGGGATTGGTCAAGGCGGACTCCCAGGTGTTTTACCGCCGGTTTGGGTACAGGGCCAGGGCCCAGCTCTGCTGGCCACCAGTCAGGAGCCCAAAGAAGTTGGGCTTGTCCAAATAACATGATTTCTGTTTTAGAAGGGTTGAGCTGCAGTCTGTTTTCCAACATCCAGGTAGCTATGGCTTTCATCCCGGAGGAGAATGAAGCTTTGGATTTGGATAGAGTATTTCCAAGGGAGAAAAGCAGCTGCGTATCATCAGCGTATGAGATAATCTCAAACCCAAAAACTCTGACTAACTTAGCAAGGGGGGCCAGATAGATATTAAAAAGCGTATGGCTAAGACAAGAGCCCTGGGGGACACCATAGTCAAGTGACATTGTTCTAGACTGGCTTACGTTTGGCACGGGGACCCCATCCCCTGGGGCCCAGCACCATATGCAAAGGGGAGTGGGGCATGCGTCCCTTCTCCCCGGGCCGATTTTGACCCCAGGGACCCCATCCCCTGGGGCCCAGCACCATATGCAAAGGGAGGGGATCCGGCCCCTGGGTGACTCCACTCCCTCCCGAGCCTGGCAAACAAAGGGTGGGTGCCTTGGTACCTACCCAGGGCATCCACCACACAATTTTTAGGGCCTGCGTGGGGAGCCCCAAGGCCACCGCAGTCCCAGATGGCTCCCCACATTTAGCGGGTACCGACACAGCTCCCCACTGCAGGGAGTAGCTAATAATGCTGCTCTCTGTGGGCAGGAGTAATCTTTTCACCTGTTTCCCTGCCCGCTTCAGTGCGGGAAGGGAAACAGATGAAAAGTCTGCTCCCAGTCGGCAAGAGCATTTTTCAAGCTCCTGCCTGCTGGGATCATACTTGGTGTTTAATCCCACCTGGTGGGAGATTTCAAATTGCTCCTGCCAAGTGAGAGCAAGCACAGGTTTTCAAAGGTTTTTCAAATTCCATTTCTAATATATTATGTCCCTCTAGTTTAGTTTTTTTAGTTGATTTGTGGGATTTATTTTAATACTAAGTGTATTACAATTTATTTTTATTTGTAATTTAGTTTTTTTCTGTAGTGTAGACATCTTTTTTCATATAATATACTTTTTATACGTTTAGAAACAAAAATCACATATGTCGTTAATGTAAAGTTAATTACTTTTTTTAATGTAAATAAATACGTTTTTCTTTTTTTTAAAGAATTTTTGGGTACTGTGGTACCGTTGCTGGTCCGCAAACATAGACGGACTACTATTCCTAAATTTTTTACTCCCAATCACGTGCTCGGAATGAATCTGTGACTCTCAATATGCAGATAACCCAAAATCTAAAAATTACTACGCATATGTACCCCCCTCCATTGTCATTAATGACATCAGTGTGAACCTATTTGCAAGTATATATATACCACCTTATATCTGTTTTCCAACAAAGTTACCCATTTTACCAGTTTCTTGAATCTGTGAAATTACAGACTGAATTCGCGAATTCACTCACAAGCACACTTAGTCATTGCATTATGATTTGTACATTAAACCCCCATCCATGCACATGGAAAACCACACCCAAAAGCAGTTTCTTCTCCACTGAAGTCTCTAGAAGGAGGATTTAGAACCAGTAGTGCTCTGCTTTTACACAATGGCTGAAGCTACATCGTCCATCCAAGATGAGCATCCACAACCTGTTGAGGAGGAAGACGCACCACCTCGCAGAAAAGAAAGTGATGTGTGGAAGCACTTCAATATACCAGTAACAGTAAAATATTTGCAGTAAAATATTTGCGGCGAGCTGTTATCCAGAGGAACTGCAAAGAAGAATTCACATGGGACAAGTTCCATGTGGAAGCACCTAAGAACAATTCATGACAGGGTCTACAACCAGAAGATGCGAGAGAAAGCAGGTGCAGCAAGACAGTTGACTTCTACAGCAGTCTTGGGAGAACGATCATCAGCTGCAGTCATTACAATACCAGCTGCCTGCGAAGAAATGAGTGACATGGTTTTTCGCTGCGCGAAATGCTGCATGCTTGTTGCTGTAAAAATGTCTTCTGTGGGTGCAGTCTTCGATCTTCGATACAGTGAAGAAGCATCATTGTGAGTTTTTTTTTTTTTTGCTTCCAGATACACATGATGTTTTTGGAAGACTGGATCCAGTTGCTTCTTTGCATTTCCCCATCCTTACCCTTTTTACTACCCTCTTCAAAAAAAGAAGAAAACAGTTTAAAAAACCCTTCTAGAAAAAAAACGGTTCCTGTTAGAACAACCATCCGGTCAAACAAAGAGCTAGCTCTGTGTTTTTAATGTGTCAGTGACTCTATCGGTATGAGAGTGGGTGTGTCAGTGTGTGCATCAGTGTGTGCCTGGGTGTGTTAGTGGATATATTTGAGTTTGCTGGGTGTGTCAGTGTCTGCTTTGGTGTATGCATAGATGTGTTACGTCCCTGGGTGTGCCAATGTATGCATCAGTGTGTGGATGTGTGTGTTATTGCATGCATTAGTGTGTGCCTTAGTGTGGTATTGGATACATTAGTGTTTGACTGGGTGTGCCAGTGCCTGCTTTGGTTTATGCATGGGCATGTGAGTTTCTGCTTTGCTGTATGCCTGGGCGTGTCAGTCTATGCATCAGTGTATGCTTGGGTGTGTCAGTTTGTGCATCAGTGTGTGCATGGCTGTGTTATTGGGTGCATTAGTGTTTGATTGGGTGTGTTACTGTCTGCATTGCAGTATGCCTGGGTGTGTCAGTGTCTGTACTGGTGTGCCCCTGGGTGTGTTAGTGTATGCGTCAATTTGTGCCTAGCTGTCTCAGTGTATGCATGAGTGTGTGCCTGGGTATGTTAGGGTATGCATTAGTGTTTGGCTGGGTGTGTCAGTGTCTGCTTTGGTGTATGCCTGAGTGTGTCAGTGTCTGCATCAGTGTTTGCCTGGGTGTATTATTGGATGCATTAGTGTTTGCTTGGCTGTATCAGTATGCATTTGGGTGTTTGGGATGCTGTATCAGTGTTTGCCTGAATGTCTAAGTGGCTGTATAAATATGTGACTGGGAGTGTTATTGCCTATATGAGTATGTGTCTGGGTGTGTCAGTTTCTGTACTGAAGTGTGGCTGGGTGTATCAATAGTTGTATCAATGTGTGTCTGGGTATGGCAGTGGCTGTATCAGTGTGTCCCTAGGTGTGTCAGAGGTTCTATCAGTTTGAGCCTGGGTCTGTCAGTGACTTTATCGGTGAGTGCCTGGGTGTGTCAGTGGCTTAATTGGACAGTGCAGGAATGTGTCAGTCTCTGTGTAATTTTATCAGTGTATGACTGGGTATGAGAGTAGCTGTATTGGGGTATGTGTTTGGGTGTGAGAACGGGTGTATCAGTGTATAACTGGGTGTATGAGTCACTGTATCGGTGTGTGCCTTGGTGTCCCCTTTACTGTATGAGTGTGTGAGTCAGTGTGTGAATGACTGTATGGGTGTATGGGTCTATCTAAATAGTAGTTTGAAAGTGTAAATGGCAGTGTGACTGACTGTATTGGAGTTTGAGTGGCTGCATGAGTGTATGTATGGGTGTGTCAGTACTTGTGTAAATGACTCTATAGGTGTGCAAGTTCACCTGTGTGAGTGTGTTTGTGACCTATAACTAAAATTACTAATATACATTTTTATAATTTTACAAATACATTTTATTAACACATTACAAAACAATTTAAACCAAATTAACAAATAAACATAACATAACTTATTTAACTATTTACAAATACACATTTGTGCACAAGTACTTCAGAAAGCACAAAACAAAGTGATGTTTTGAAGCATTCTACAATACCGTCAAGGGAAAAAAAGGCTGTAGATAAATATCAATACTTGCAGCAAGCAGTTATCCAGAGGCACTACAAAGCATTATTTACATGGGACAACATCCGTGTGGAAGCACTTAAAAGCAATTCCAGAAAGGGGTCACAACTAAATCATGCAGGACAAAGTAGGTGTATTAGGACAGTCCACCTGTACAGTCCCCCTGGGAGAACCACCACCATCTGCAGTCATTATAACAGCACCTGCCTTCAAAAATGTAAGTGAGAGGGGGCGTGGCCAACTGCGAGGGTAATGGCAGCACGGTAGCTCTGTTCCGTCGCGCCACTCCCTAAATATCCTGAATAAACATACTTGCCCCACACCAAAACGGCTGCAACGGAGCTCGCCTGACCCCCGCAGCGTCCCCGTCCGCTGTGCTGAAAATCGCCACACTCAGGAGCGCCTTAGCTGAGATAGCCGGCCGGATCTGTACTGAGGCGTCGGAGGACGCAGGGCGTGTCGCAGAGGCGTTCGGCCGCATCCAGGCAATCCAGACCGTGGCTGCGGCGTATACCCTGGGCCTGCCTGGGCCCGCCTTCGTGATGGAGGGCCTGTGCTGAGCCTCAGTGCCGGCCGCAACGGAGCGGGTGAGTTCTCTGGCTTCCCACCCACCGCCTTCACGACGACCTGCAGCTTCCCGGCACGCCCCGAGGGCCGGTGGCCACCCGCGTGTTCATCTGCGGTGGAGGCCACGAGCGTCGGCTTACCGGGCCCGCCTGGATGGACCCGTATTGCTGCGATTGACTTCACCTGCCAGCTGGGGCTCCTCCACCCTCCCCCTTCTCCGCATCTAGTGCTCAACGGGCCCTTGTGCACCACTGCATTCTTGGCCTCACTGAGGAATTTTTGACCCGGACTACGGACCGCCATATACCGCGGCTGCGGTAATCTTATCGGCGCCACAGGGGTGTGTTCCCGGGCCCCTGTAAAAGACGAGGCCTGATGAGTTGGCCTTCGGGCCACTTTTAGCAGCTACTGTGCACCCAGCGAGAGGTGCAGTACCGGAGTGGTGCGGGCTCGGAACCTTCATGACCATAGCGCCACTGTGAGGGGGGGTGCCCGGAGTTCATCGGACATTTGGCTTAGCTGGCGGTGGGGGCAAGATACACGCTTGGACCAGGTTGGTTTTCTGTGGCACAGTTACGCAAGTGGCAAAGATACACAGCATCTGTATGGGGGGGAGCAGCACTCTTCATCCCGTCTCAACTAGACCGCAATCCTCTACGCTGTAAGGGTTCGGTGAAGCACTACACTTCAAGCAGGTGGGGTGGCTCCCGGCTCTACACCAGTGCTTCCCCTCCCCCCCTCATTGGTGGGCACTTCCTCTGGGACTGGATTATTCATTGGGCTGGGCCTAGCTGGCGAAACCCGACAGGCCGGAGAGGGCTTTGTCCCTTACGCAGGCGGCGGTGAGTAGCTAGTACGGCCTGGTCCCTCCTTTCATACCTCCCACCCACCGGCTACAACATGGCGAGCGGCCGCAGTGGCCGGGGCATGCTCCAATCCAAACTGGAAAAATACACAAACTAACCCCAAACCCAGTGGGGATCAACCAGACCCCACGCCGCAAGACATTTTGACAGCCATAACGACGGTACGTACCTCCCTGGAAGGCCGCTTTTGATACTGTCGCCTCTCAGGTCTCCCTGATTAGAGCGGATATGCGAAAAATGGCTGAACGCATCAGCGAAGTTGAGACCACGACTACGGACTTAAAGACCGATACTGACCTTCTTAAACGCCAAGTTGCTGATCTCCAGGTTAATCAGGATGTGCTCGAACGACAACTTGATGACTACGAAGGCCGAATGCGCCGCAATAACGTTCGCATACTGGGGGTGCCGGAATGGGCCGAAGGGCAGGCGGCGGACCTATTTGTCGAGGAGTTAATACTCAAGCACCTCCAGCCCAAGGGCCTATCAATTTTTTTTTCAATTGAACGAGCGCACCGGGTGCCAGGCGGAAGATCCAAGCCTGGCGCACCACCTTGGCCGCTCTTGGTAAGAGTGTTCAAATTCCGAGACAGGGATGTCATACTCCAGGCGGCAAGAGCGGCCCCACCACTTGCTATAGACAATAGCAGTATCACCTTCTTTCCAGCTTTCACGCTGCGAGTGCAGAAACAACGTCGTAGCTTCTTGGAGGTGAAGCGAGCGTTACGCAACCAAGAAATCAAGTATGCCATGCTTTTCCCGGCAAAGCTGCGTGTCGAATCCGAGGGGAAAATGTGGTTCTTCACCAGGCCTGAAGATGCATGGAACTGGCTTGACGGCTGACGAACGGTCAACAAGCATAGCCGTAAACCCGCTGGCGGCACTGGCAACAGAGACAGTCCGAGTCACCAACCTCGGTCCCCGCCAAGCGGTGAATTGACGACACAGGGCTCAACAGGATAGAGACTGGTGGATTGAAGGTGCGCGACGGAGATTTTTAGCCATCAAGGTCTACGCTGCTGGAGTCCCTGCAGGCGCAAATTGACTTATTGTGGTCATGTTTTGTGTCAGGACTTTTGCATACCTTGGGGTTGCTGCCTGCAGTTCGGAGACCGTACTTGCTTTCTGTGGAGTGGTATAGTTGTTTTCTCTATTTTATGCCATTTGATATTTTTCCATTTCATGTTATGGGGTCAATGCTTGGGCCAAATGTACTCACACGAATTGTTGCCCCAGGGAGTGGGGTTGGATCATGTTCTTTATAAGTTCAAGGGTGGGCGAAAGGCACTCTGCAAGTTTGAGGTGACGGGAGGTTCTGTGCCCGTCGTGCAGGGAGGCAGGGTGGGGTAGGGTGAAGGGCGTTGGGGGGATTTGTTTTGATTGTTTTTTTCTTGTGACGGCAGTGATGCAACACATATTATTCATTCAAGAGCACTCAGGGCCCACTGATTCGATGTACCGGACTTTACTACATATATTTGGGACATGGACAGGTAGCAACCTAAATCGCAAACACAAATTATGTCTGATCACAACGTGAATAAGGCCCTCCGCATTCTCACGTGGAATGTTAATGGTTTGGGTGATAAACTGAAGAGGGGTGTTGTACTTCAATACCTTAAGAGACAGGCCCCGGATATCGCTCTTCTACAGGAGACACACCTTATGGGCAATACTTGTAAAGCACTAGCTGGCACATGCATCAAGCTAGGATTTTGCGAGTCCTTAATAGCGAATATTAAGGATTCGCAATTAAGGATTCGCAAAATCCTATGCATGTAGGAATCGCTATAATAATAGCGATTCCTTCACATTCCTTATTTGCGACTCGCAAATTGCGAGTCGCAAATAAGGAATGGCTTCCCATTCATTCCTATGGGCCTACAGGCCCATAGGAATGAATGGGAAATAGCAAGCGCTATTTGCGAGTACCAATAGGTACTCGCAAATTGCGCATGCAATTTCAAGGGTGCAGGGGTGTCAAAAGGACACCCTTTGCACCCCTGAAATTGATCCGTGCACATATAGTTGCGCACACACATGTCCCAAGGACATGTGTGTGTGTAACCTTCAACTTTGAAAAATGCACTTTAGTGCATTTCTCAAAGTTCTTGCAATTTACCATGAAGTTCAACTTCATGGTAAATTGCGCCCTAGTAACGAAATCGCTAATTTTTTACTTTGTTGCATTGCATTTAAGGAATCTCAATTTGCGATTCCTTAAATGCAATCGCAATTTAAGTAATCGCAAATTTGCGATTCCTTAAATTGCGATTTTTGCATTTGGGGGATGATGCATCCCAAATGCAAAAATACAGGTCGCAGAGGGGCAGATTCTGCGAATCTGCCCGTTTGTGACCCGATTTTCGGATGATGCATGGGGCCCTAGATCGCTGGGGCTATAAATTAGTGGTACACGCCGGTTTTACTTCTGGCTCCAGGGGGACGGGCATTCAAATCCGTAAACAGTGCCCATTCATAATACACAGTACTTGGACCGATGACTTAGGCAGATATGCTGCAATAGCGGGGACTTGGGAAGGGAAGCCCCTTAATGTCCTCTCAATCTATATCCCCTCAGCGCTGAAGGCATCTACGCTGTCTGATCTGGGTAAACTTCTGTTAGATCTTCCAGTTGGTATGTTGGTAATGGGAGGTGACTTCAATCTTGCAGTAGATGGAAGGGTGGACCGGCGTCCCCTGCGACCAGACCCACACAACACCTCCCCCCTGATGGACTTTCTCCTGGCTTTTGACCTTGTTGAACTCTGGCGCCATGTTAACCCCCTGACTCGGAATTTTACCTTCCATTCCGGTGCCCAGGGCAGCCAGTCCAGAATCGATTATCTGCTCACGCACACTGACGACCTTTCTTATTTTTTGGACGCTAAATCCTTGGCACGAGGTATCTCGGACCACTCCCCGGTTTTGTACTCAGCTGGCTCTACCCCAGGAGCATCGCCGCCTCACCCTCTCCATAAGCCCATGGAGTTTGAAAATCCCACAGGTCAGAAGTGCTCTGATCAAGGGAGTAGATCACTACTTTACCGATAATACGCATTCAGTTCAATCCCGCTGCATGCTGTGGGGGGCCTTTGGGGCGGTAATTAAGGGTCAGGCGCTTTCACTAATGGCGGGACACAAGAAGGAAAGGACGGCTAGACTAGAAGCCCTGGAACAGGAAATCAGGGAATTAGAGGATGAGGTGGCAATACGCAACGATGACCGGCTCATCCACACGTTGAGTATTAAACGCTTGGACTATCGTCAGCTAGCGATGGAGTCTGCCAAGGCAAAACGCAAAGCAACTCCCCATAGGATATATGAGTTAGGCGATGCCACTGGTAAAATGCTCGCATGGCTAGAGAGGCGAGAGTCTGCTCAAAGATGGGTACCCCTTATCGTGACGGATGCTGGCGAATCAGTGACAGATCCGCAACACATAGCTGAGGCCTTTGCCTCCCACTTCGCCTCCATATACTCCTCCACCACTCTTACTACCTTGCAAGACTCATGCAACCTTTTAGCCACTATTCCGGTGGCCGTACTTACACCAGACGACCGCGATTCCCTAGAGAGTGATCTAACTGAGGAGGAACTTGCGACTGCTATTGGCGACATTAGATCAGGCAAAGCTATGGGCCCTAATGGGCTTCCAATAGAACTTTTTAAGCTGGTGTCCTCCAAGATAACGCCTGCTCTTCATGCTATGTATTCAGAGGGTTACCATGCTGGGTCTCTACCCCAGGATTTGATGCTGGCCTCCATTGCGGTCATTCATAAACCGAGCAAACGGTGACAAGATGTGAGTCATACCGACCCATCTCGTTGTTGAATGCTGAGGTTAAAATTTTGGCTGAGGCATTTGCCAATCGTCTAATACCAGTTATATGCAAGCTGGTCCACCCTGATCAGTCAGGCTTTATGCCCGGTCGCAATACTGCCCTTAACCTCCGGAGACTCCACGGGGTGGTGGGGAGAACCAATACCATTTTAGAGGATGCAGCACTGCTATCACTCGATGCAAAAATGGCATTTGACACCATTGAGTGGCCCTATTTATTTGCCCTTCTCGAACGGCTGGGGTTTGGTCCTCACTTTATACAGTGGGTTAAACTACTGTATACGGGTCTTACAGCGCAGGTGGTAGTTAACCAGCACACCTCCCACAGCATCCGCCTAGAGAGGGGGACTAGGCAGGGCTGCCCCCTATCACCTCTCATATTTGCTTTGCTACTGGAGCAATTGGCGACTTGGGTCAGGGGTGACCCCATGATTAGAGGACTGAAGTGGACGGATCAGCATGAGGACAGAATTTCCCTCCATGCTCACAATGTCCTGTTATACGTGGCGGCTCCCTCGGCCTCGATCCATAGAATATTGCACATTTTTGCAATTTTTAGCGCCCACTCCGGCTACACCATCAATTGGACGAAGTCTGTATTGTTCATGCTGCAGGGTCCAGTGCCGCGGATACCCAAAGATACCAGTATTACGGTTGCCACTGAGGGCTTTCGCTATCTCTGCATCTACATCACTCCACACCCGGCCCGCTTTTATGATGCTAATCTTCAGTCTCCATTGGTCAGGCTTGGGAAAGACGTACTTCACTGGCGGACGTTGCCTCTTACTTTGCTCGGCAGAGCGGCACTGTTTAAGATGCTGGCTCTCCCTCGGTTTTTATACATCCTGCAGAACACACCCCATAGAGTCCCCGATGCCTACTTTACCAGTGTGGAGTGCGAGGTTAGATCCCTCTTATGGGAATGGAAAAGCCCACGTATAGCGACGCACAAATTGACCAGAGGGTGGTATGATGGGGGGATTGCGTTACCCGACCTGAAGCAATATTACTGGGCATCCCAGCTAGTGGGGGTCAACCAGTGGGTTTTCGTCCCACTGTCTGAACCGGCGTATCGCACGGACAGATGGGTAATGGCTAAGGGGGGATACCAGCATGCACTCTATTCTAGCCCCAAAAGACAACATCTTACCGGCCCCACAGTACACACAGTGGCGATTTGGCACAGTGCGACAAAGAAACTGGATTGGCACAAGAAATTAACATTGCTCACTCCCCTGTGGGAATCTGAACAGCTTGGTATATTGAGTAGATGCCCGGGTTTTGACAAGTGGGATCTAATTGGCATCTCCTCAGTAGGGGACCTTTGGAAACAGAATGCTATGATCTCATTTGCTGACCTTCAAAAAGAATATCAGTTGGCTGAGTCCGAGACATTTCGTTATCTCCAAATCCGACATGCAATCACCACTGTTGCAGATAGCGGTGAGGCCCTGCCTGAGGCCTCCCCGCTGGAAGACAGGCTTCTGACGGACCCCCTATCAAATAAAGCGATCTCGCTTACCTATCGCAAACTAATAAACAACAAGCCCGACCCATTGGTGCGTCTCCAACAGTTGTGGGAAACTGACCTGGGATACCTAGAGGACGATGATTGGCAGGACGCCCTTTCCTCCCCTAGGGAGGTTGCCATCCCAATGCGCCTACGTCTCATCCAATTGAAAATTCTGCACAGAATCTATCTATCAGCACACATTCTTGTCATGATGGGTAGTCGTTCGGATCCTAGCTGCCTTAGAGGGTGTGCAGACGAGGGTACCTTCTTCCATACAATCTGGGAGTGCCCAAAGCTTCAGCCTTATTGGGGGAAAATTGTCTCTATATTGGCGAGGGTGAGTGGGAAGGTTATTGTTCACTACCCGCGGGTGTGTCTATTGAATGTGTGGGAGGCCACAGACCTCACTCAAACAGAGCGTACATGGGTGTCCCTGTGGTTTGTCCTTGCTAAAAGAAACATAGCTCAGGGGTGGGGGACCGGAGATCTACCTAAATACTCAAAGTGGGCTAAAGATTTGGACAATGCTATGATAGCGGAGAAAGATGTGTTCAGACATAGAGGTTGTCCCTCGAAATGGGATCACAAGTGGGTGAAATGGAACAGTTTCCGGGGTGACATATGTATCTCTCCTTCGGTTGAATTGCGAAAAAAATATTTGGATATTGACCTTCCTGTTGTCTAATGATGTATTGTGTAACGACTTGATTTGTGAACGTATTCATGTGCCTTTTCTTCATCTGTAATCACTGTGTGGCTTCGTGATCTATCACTGTACCATCACAACTGTTTAATAAAAAGAGAATTTAAAAAAAAAAATGTAAGTGAGATGCTTACTAACTGTGGAGAATGCCACATGCTTCTCACCATACAAATGTCTTCTGTGGGTGCATTTTCCCTTTTTTACTGTTCTCCGTTTCTATACTCATACACCAAAAGTGATGCACTTTTGAAAGACTCATCAATGAACAGTGGGGAAAAAACAATCATAAATATTGTACCAAAAAAACATAACTTGGTTTCTCACTCTGAGCCATGCAGAATATATATGAGATAACTTACATTACTTTTCACACAAACAAACAGTAACATTAAAGACATTAAATTCAAGACACCAGGAGAACTTTGCTCTTTGGATCTGTCAACTGTTTGCCGGTGCCTTAAGCAGAGATTTGAAACTATGCTGTCCTTCATCTGCAAAATAAAAATCCACTTCTTGGAGAAATTACTGATTTCTTTATGCAAAAAGAGTACCAAGCAAGAGGTGCTCCTCATTTTCCTATGCTGTTGTGGGTAAAAAATGCACCTAAATTTGGAACAGACACAGATGAATCTGCACTTTCTTTCATAGAACAGTATATTACATGTACCATTCCAAAAGACACTGATAAAAAGAGCATAAAGTAGGAAGCACTGTGTTTCCATTCACATTCATGTCCAAATTACTGTCAGCTGACATATTTAATGTTTACTTAACTCCCCATTGAACCTTCATGTTTTTCACAGTCTGAAGCCAATTCTTTCTTCCTAGTTCTCTTTGAGAAAAAAAAGAAAAATTATAAAACTGTGAGGAAAAGTTTCTTAAAAAACAGCAGTACTTTTTACAAACATTTCAAAAGAGCCCCACAAAAACCTCCCAGGACTGCCCCTGTATTTCAACCTGCACTCCTCTGGGGTGAATTCGTACTTACTTACAAGGGCGTCCTTCATAATGGGATACCTCAACCTCTTCCCTTTCCCTTTCATCACCAGGAATATGACTCTAAAGGCCCGCTCTCCAATCCTCCTCAGAGATCCTCTGTACCTCTAAAGCTACTTCAAATGCCTGAAACAACCTGTCTATATCACTGCCTTCCTTACAGTCAGGCACCAAGTCTCTGGGCATATGGACTCTTTGTTCTGCACTGGACACAGTTGTTTTGTTCCCATTATTTTTGCTAGACTCTTACAGCCATTTGGCCTTCAAGTTCACCTTCTTGACAGTCACTTTATGAGCCAACAAGACATTTTTCTCCTCTAAGGCTCTCTCAGCCTCGGCTATTCTCTCCTGCGCAGCCACCTGGGCCAGCTACAGCTCCAGGTCCTTCCCAGCCTGACTGTCCTTGACCTCCTCAGGGGACTGGTTTTGGAAGGCAACACTCCTTTCTGCATCAAATCCACTAGGGAACTCTCTGTGGGAGATTCCCTCTCTCCCCTAGAATGTTTGCCCAGTCATTTCTCTACTCTTTTCCCTCCTTCTCAGAGCCAGTACCCTTAGAGACCCTGATTCTTTGGTCAACTACAATCAGGGTTCTCCCTTCTCAAGAGTGCTGAAGTAGTCCTTTTAAAACTCTTCCTGTGGTGCAGATTGCATTCTGCGGATGTCCTCCAAGAATGTAAGGGCAAACTAGTACTCAAACCTGGACGTACAAGTGAGTAAATGGGTGTATGAATGGTCTTATGGGTGTGTGAGTGAGCGTGGTATTCACTGTCTGGCTATGTGTGTGATGGGTACATAAGTGCTTTTGTAGGAGTGTAACTGGGTCTGTAAGTGCCTGCCTCACTGTATG
Organism: Calotriton arnoldi; assembly: GCA_963921515.1. Taxonomy (NCBI): domain Eukaryota; kingdom Metazoa; phylum Chordata; class Amphibia; order Caudata; family Salamandridae; genus Calotriton; species Calotriton arnoldi. The sequence continues at coordinate 384,795 of CAWUFW010007386.1, forward strand.
AGCATATGCAAATTATATACTATTAAATTACATACTATAAGCTAGCACCCACATCTAATTTCAAACATGATCATATATACTGGCATAATAAAATGAATATTCATTCATTACACCAACTCCTCTTTCTCCTTTCCTGCCTGCTCATTGTATTTTTAGTTAATGTTCTCATCTAAGCACCCTTCTATTTTCTCTTCTAATATAGTGCCTAGAAGCTACACATTTTCTTTCAGCTTACATACACTCATTATTTTTTTCTAAATATACTTTTATGTACTACAGCCTAATTAACATACCTGTAAAAGCTCTTTGCTGTTCTCTCAGTTTTATTTCTAAGTCGGGTTACATCTGTTTTCATTTGAAATCTCTAGTCAGAACTCCTGCAAACCACATCCTCTCTCTGTGTAAAAAGCAGGTAAAATAGCTACCCCTCATCATGTGCTCTTACCTATGCTGCTCTAGTTAACAAATCACAGGCTTCCTTTCATCTTTCTATTTTGTTATACCACTTCTAAATGGTCAGGATTTCTTTAACCCTTTTCATGTTTCCTGCAAAGAAGCCTAATTTGGTTGGGTTTTTCATGATTCCGCAGATCCGCCGTGATGCTCAGCACTCCCCCATGTAACTTCGTGGCCAGATTTGCAGATTTACCTGGGGGCCGCGCTGAGCCCCGTGATGGCTCTGCGGATCTCACGAGTGGCCAAAAAAAAACGTGTTTGGGCATTTTACTGCCCATTAAATATGCTTTCACGTCATTTTTAACATACACAAGAGGTCAGGAAAGCTCTCACCTGACCCCTTCAATTAATATGCAAGCAACGTTTCAGCCATTGGGACCCTTTCCTGAGATATAAAATGGAAGTCACAACTTTTCTGTGATGGTGCAGCCAGACAATCAGGATCCCGCTTTGGTGCATTGACCCGGGTATTCACAGCGGGTAAATCCGCACAGGGTCCACATCCCTAGAAATACAAATTTGGTTTTCAGTTAATATCTCTAAAACTACTGAATGGATTTACACCAAATTACAGAAAGCATGCTTTCTTGATCAAGAGCTAGCTTTCTGCCAAATTTGGTGTATTTGGTTAAGCGGTTCGGGCTGTAGTCGTGTTCCAAATCCCTATGGGAAATTGCATGGGGAAAACAAGTTTTGGGACCCCCCCTTATATTTTTCTGTCACAAATTGTTTTTGACTGTTTGTTTGTCTAATGCCTGTTCAGGTGTGCCCTGCTTGGGTACTCACCCCCACAAATTGATTTCACAGACATGTAATAATAAACTGGTTTTTAATGATTGGTTATATTTGTGTCCCAGAATATTGGTTTATGTATCTACTGTTTAGGGATTCCTGTTCCTTATAACATATACAACCCTTGGTCCCTGGATATCCTTGGGTTTCCCTAGTGCCAGTGGTGGCTGCTAGCATGGAAAAGCGGTGGGCAGTGGGGGGGACAAGATTTTTAAAAAAAGAAAAGAAAACGTACCTGTTGCCTCACTGCCTCGCCGCCTTGGTGTTCTGCAGCTCCGGAGGCTCAGGCTCCCAGACTCCCCTGCGCCAATCCAGACCTTTCTCTCATGCTGGTATTACCCAGCATGAGAGAAGCGCCGGGATTGGGCAGAGCTAGCTGGTTTTATGCTCCAACAAGGAGTGGGAGCCTGTGCCTGCTGCTTTGCATGCAACAGCATGGAGACAGATAAGAGCGCATGACGGTTTGGCCGTCCTAAGACAGTCGGTCAAACCGTCATATGCACTTGCAATGCCCTGTGCCCACCACTCCTCCTGCTCCTTTCAGAGGATGGCCACACCCTTAAGACTCGGCTTTGGCTCCAATTGTAAAATAAAATGATAATAAAGCAGTTTCATTAAGGGCATTATTATCATTTTATCTTTCATGTTAAATGTTTAAATCTGCTATCAGTGGGGCGACACTCCTCCACTTAAACGGAGGAGCCACCGCTGCCTTGTGTTTGAAATAATTCAACTGAATGCCACTACACTGTGCCTCACTCCACTCTACGCAACTCCACTCTATGCTACTCCAGTGTATGCCACTCCTCTCTATGCTATTCCACTCTACTCCACTCCACTCTACCCCACTCCAATGTACACTAGTCCACTGAACACCACTCCACTGTATGCTACTCACCTCTATGCCACTGCAGTGTCTGCTATTCCACTGTACGCCACTTCACTGTGCCTCAATCCACTGTACATCAGTCCAAGCTACACCACTACACTGTACGTCACTCCACTCAATGCCACTCTACTCTGCGCCACTCCATTCTGTGCTATTCCACTGTATGCCAGTCTGTTCTACCTCAGTCCAGTCTATGACACTGCACTGTACACCACTACACTGTATGCTATTCCACTGTATGACACTTCAGTCTAGGTCACTACACTGTATGCCACTAAATACTATTCCATTGTATGCAACTTCATTTTATTGCACTTCACTCTATTCTATGCCACTCCACTCAAAGCCCCTCCACTGTATGCCACTCCACTCTAAGCCACTTTACTCTACTCCATGCCACTCAAAGCCACTTTACTCTATGTCACTCTACTGAACTGTGTGCCACTCCAGTCTATGCCACTCCACTGTACACTGCTCCGCTGTAAGCTACTCTACTCTACGCTATTCCACAGAATGCAACTCCACTCTATGCTATTCCACTCTATGCCACTCCACTATATGCTATTCCACTCTATGCCACTCCACTCTACGTCACTCCACTCTTCTCTATTCCACTCTACACCACTCCACTTTACGCCACTCCATTCTATGCCACTCCACAATAGGCTATTCAACTCTACACCCCTCCACCCTGTGATGATCCACTCTACATTATTCTATTGTATGTGTCTACACTGTACACTGCTCCACTCTACGCCACTGTACTTTACAATACTCCACTGTATGCTAATACACCCTAAAATGCTCCATTCTATGCCACTCCACTATTCGCCACTCCACTGTATGTTATTATATTCTACACCACTCCATTCTACACCACTTTTCTCTACAAAACTCCTCTGTATGCTGTTCCACTCTACGTCACTCCACTGTATGTCACTCCATTCGATGTCACTCGACTATACCCCATTCCATACTATGCCATTCCAGTATCCACTGTATACAACTACAATCTACATCACCGAACTCTATGCTATTCACCTCTATGCCACTTTACTCTACCCCACTACACTGCACACCACTCCACTACGCTATTCCACTGTACGGTACTGCACTTTACCCCACTCCATTGTGTGCCAATCCACTGTATGCCACTGCACGCTCCGCCAATCCACAGTATGCTATTCCAATCTATGCCACTACAGTGAAGGCCATTACAGTGTACGCCACTCCACTGTTTGCCACTCCACTCCACACTACTCGACTGTACTCTATGTCAGTGAATGCTACTCTACTATATGCCATTCCATTGTATGCCACTCCAGTCTATGCCACTCCATCAGAGAAGATGGGCAACCCAATTATTCCTTGAGAGCTTGGATATAAAAGTAAAAGTAAAAGTAATTTGTCAACAAGGGGATTGTTTGGAAATTATCAATCAAAGAGTAAATGTAGGTGGTATGTCCAAGAATGGTGACTAGTAGAATTAAACTAGAGGCAGAAATGTGAATCGAATGACCATGTAAATTAATCAGAAAAGGAACAGGCTTACATAACATCAGTTTTGACAGAATTATTTATATTGCTTGGGTTTTTCTGAAAATAATGCAGAATACAGAGTAAATAAAACATAAACAAGCCTACATACATTAACCATGTACATAAAGAATCCCAAAATATTTTTACAAAATCATAGCTCAATGTATGTAAAGTCAACTCTCTTTAGATTCAGAATAAGTCCATTGTATGTATGAATTGATCAGGAGATCCAAGGATTTATATGTGAGAAGTGGAGCAGACGTCAATGTTTCGGTCTCCAGTGTCAGTAGTACGCAGACCATTATCGGACCATATATTTTTGATGGATTCAAATTGACTTAAAAAGATAAACAAATCAAGATGTGAATTGTATGCAAACCTGGCTTGAATGTTTTGATATTGTGAGCTAAACGGCAGAATAGTGTAGTTGTTATTTCAGAAAAGATGCATTGGTGATTTAAGACATGATCTAAACTGGTTTTAAGAACAAATTATGCTCCGCAGACTGAATCGATGGAAAGCATTCAGCCATTACTGTGCTGTATTGCTGCTGAACTCGATATTTTGGCCAAACACCTGTTCAATAGTTGATCATTGCTGCAGCCTCTTTGTAAACACTATGGGGCATATTCACAAGGAGCTATCACCGAATTAACGGCACTTTATCGCAGCCAAAGTCGTGATAAATCTACCCCCCCATTCACAAGCCGGTGTTAACAGCCCACAGCACCAGTTTACCTGTGATAGCAGCCGCAAAAAACATCGCAACAGAGGACCCTCGCAAATATCGCTAATGAGATGCAGAGTAGGCGTTCCCGTGACTAAAGCCGAGACAACAGCACACCTCAACATTCACAACGACCAGCCACATCTGCGATAAAAACAAAAAACTGGCGATAAGGCGCGTTAGCACCAGGAAATCTACACCTGCTCTGACCTGGTGTAAACTCGGACGGCAGCCAGCACCACAAAAGGGAGCACAGCCCAGGGCCACATCCGAAGGGCAACAGATGCCATGGAGCCACACATCATGCGGCCCGGACACCCAAGAGGGCCACAACACCCACCGCCACCACCCCAGGACCACCCCTCCCTGGCACCCCCCGTCCAAAGACATGCCACATCAGCCACACCTAAACATGTACAAAATATTCCGCTTGATGCCGCACAATCACAACTGGTGACATGGATGTGTCTATAAATAACAAAAGAGGGAGTGGAGAGGTGGTGTCCTACACGAACACCAGGGGTGGATTCGACCTCCCCTTGTAATTATTCATAAACAATAGGATCCACCCTTGAAGGGTTATGGTAGAGGATTACTTAAATCCAGGGTCATGTGCATTGCCTACATTGGTTGGAAGCACATATTGGGGGCATATGTAGATAAAAATATATTTGCGATTCTGAAATTGCGATTTTCCGCGAATCGCATTTAGAGAATCGCAAATTCCGATGTAGGTAAAAAATCGCAAAAAAATAGCGATTACCAAAAATTTGCAGAATTAAATAGCGATTACTGAAATTGCGATTCCTTAATTGCGAGAACGCAATTAAGGAATCGCAATTCCGAGAATCTGCAATTCAGGTGCAGAATGATGACATCACAACCAGGAAGTGTGACTGCACATGCTGCACCTGATTGCCAGAAGCTGAGTGAGAGGCTGTGAGGAGAGTTGGAGATTTGTGCTCAGCAACTGAAAGCAGGAGAAATGGAGTCCCAGGGGACAGAGAAGCAGCAGGAAGTGAATACCAGAAAGAGGAAACAAAAATTTACAGAAAGGGAGCTGGAGGTCCTCACCCAGGAGATAGTCAGCAGCCATGACCTCCTATTTGGTAAACAGTCACTACGTGTGCCAGAGGCACGAAAACGAAAATTATGGACTGACATACAGGAGAGAGTGAATGCAATTGGCGTGACACACCGCTCAGTCGAAGACCTAAGAAAAAGGTGGTACGACATGCGGCAAAGGTCAAACGAGAGGGTTGCTACAAGATTGGCTGAGGCCAAAAAGACCGGTGGTGGGACGTCCACAGCAACAGACTCAACGCCCCTGGAGGAGCTGGTGGAGGGCACCCTTCAACCTGAGAGTGTGAGTGGCGTGGCTGACCTGGACAGCTCCGAACACCCAGACACCAGACAAGGTAAGATGCATGCCAAAACCCCTGATACATACCCAACCCACTCACACCCCCAGACACACAACCTGAGCGCAACTCCAGTACATGTCCACAAGCACACCCAGAAATGCATTATGGGAGATGTAGTCACATGCACTGATACCTGGAGCAGTGAGACACAGCAAGGTGGAATAGGGATGAGACATTCAGGAAATGATGACAACAGACAGATAGTACTGATATGATTTGAAAATTGTAAACTGTAATGCATTACAAATGCGAGACAAAACACAGAATTAATGTGTGCATTTAAATTCACAGCACCACCAACAACACAAGAACCCATGGCAGAAGGGGAGGACACAACAGAAAATGAGGACGAGGCAGGGCAGGATGAGCAGGGCGAAGTGAGACCATCAAACCCTGCGCCATGCAGACGGCGCAACATAGTGCCACCACTACCACAGCTGGAGGCAGAGGCAACAGACACAGCAGGAGAGGCACAGCCAGTCCGGAGGCAGCGTGCAGGACAGCAGACAACACAGTCCCCTGTACAATCCAGTGAAGGGAGTGGGCCGAGACGCAGGGCACGGCCGTCCACCAGCACTGCTCCTCCCGACGAAGACACTGTGTTCTCGGGCCTTGAAGGCAGCATGCTGGAAGCACAGCGCCTGCAAGTCAAAGGGATAAGGTCAATACAGCGCCAATTGTCTGCACACAATCATAACATGACAGAGATGCGGGTTGGTGTAATGGCCATGACAGGTGCACTGGAAGGACTGTGCAGGGAGATGAGGAGAGACAGGGCAGCCAGGCGCAGGGAGAGACAGCGTCTTCACACCCGGCTGGACACATACACAAGAGCTGTCAACCGCCTGTCAACCGCCACATCCCTGCTGGCCCGAAGATGTGTCAGTATGCAGCATGAGATGGCTCACTGCTGCCAGGACGTGGGCAGGGGCCTGGTGCAGGTCACACATGCCGTGGACCAGATGCGCGCAGCTGCGACAGGTGGCATAGGCCCACTTAGCACATTGGATACGGACGAACAGTCCAGCAGGAGCAGCATCACCCCACCAATTCCAACGGACAGACGCCGGAGTGTGCGCCAGGGGAGAGTAGATGATGACTCCAGGGAGGGCAGTGGGCACCCTGAGCGAGGGGCAAGAGGGCGTGCACGTAGGAGGTGAAGTAACATCAGGGACTAATGGCTATGTGTGAGGCAACACATACCATATGGACTTATTGGCTGATGAAAATACTTGCACTGTGGCACAAACATGTGCAAGCAATGTCAATGTAGTCACACTGTGTGACAGATGTATTCCTGCACCAAGGGAAATAAACATCACAGTTAAGCACCATTCTGTGGCATTGTGTCCTCATTACTCACTTAGAAGTAGTTATGTGTGATCTCATCTCGTCTCAGGCGCCCGGCAGCCGCCCCGGCCCCACCTGCTGGTCTGCGACGTGGAGCTGGTCCCTCCTCATCTGATGTGTCTGTATCTGTCAGATCCACTGGGGTGCCTTTCTTGGTAGCGATGTTGTGTAGTATTGCACAGGCAACCACGATTTTGCAACATGTCTCAGGGCTGTACTGCAGCGCACCTCCACTCTTATGGAGGCAGCGGAAACGGCTCTTAAGGATTCCGAAGGTCCTCTCAATGGCACAGCATGTGGCTCTGTGGGCACTGTTGTACCTCCGCTCACCTGCAGTGGCTGGATTCAGGTACGGTGTAAGGATGTAGTCACGTACAGCATACGCACTGTCACCTGCTGGGTATAAGTAGAGTTATGTTCAATACTGTCCTGCCAGTTCAAGCCTTTACTGGTTGTGTATTTGTAAGCCATACAATTACCTAGCAGGTAGCCCTCTCCAAAATCGCCATTTGTGAGTCTGCGATTTAATCCACAGTGGCGAAACATGAATGAGTCGTGTGTGCTTCCTGGGTATTTTGCCACAATATCAGTGATTATGTGTTTGGCGTTGCACACTACCTGGATGTTCAGGGAATGATATGACTTTCTGTTCCTAAACACATACTCATTCTGTGATGGGGGTGTGAGTGCAACATGGGTCCCATCTACGCAGCCAATGACGTGGGGGATTTGGGCTATTTGGTAGAATTCCTGCTTGGTCTGATCTAGTGCCTGTTGTGTGCTGGGAAATTGTATGTGGTGATGCAGCCTCTGAACCATTGCACCAAGGAAGGCGTGGAAGAAGCGCAAAAGTGCACTCTGTGAGACCCCTCCTGCTGTGGCTATCACCCCTGAAAACTCCCTGATGCCAGGAGGTGCAGTGAGCACAGAACCTGGACATGGGTGGGAATGGTGTGTGCCCTGCGTGTGGGGTGTTCCAGTATGGGCCTCAGCTCCTCTATTAACTCCAGGATGCTGTCTGGGTGCAGCCTGTAGTTCACATGGATCTCCTCCTCGGTCAGCTGGAAGAGGGTGATGCGTGCTCTGTAGATCCTTTCCTGGCGTCTCCTTCTCTGTGTAGCATCTCTGATTCGCAGCCTCCTGGCTATCACATACAGCCCAGCCATGGTTGTAAATCCCAGTGGCATTGTGGGCCTGTTTAAATAGGTAGCACCTGGTTACCACCTGCTCAGAGTTGGTGGTAATTGAGAAGTGCAAATTTGCGAATTTCATGAAATCGCTAATTGCGACTTTTACCTACATCTCAATTTGCGAATTCGCATTTAGCGAGAACGGTAGTAGCGAATATCGCAAATGATGTGACGCTGATTGCGAATTCGCTAAATAATTCGCAGAATCATTGGTACGCAAAAAAGGTAATCGCTAATTTAGCGATTCCCATTTTTGCACAACGGAAACCTTTCCTACATTGGAACGGTCTGTTTTGCGATCGCATACACCCTAATTTTTGCGATTCGCAGTGTTTGCGATCGCAAAACAGCTTCCTACATATGCCCCATTGTTTCTTAAATACCCCTCAAACACCAAATGGGCCCTTGGTGTCATGCTTCATCATACTTCCGGGTCAGTCAGAGCAGTGATATCCTGAAGAAGGCGAGCGCTCTAGCAGAGACGCTTTGCGCATACAACTTCCGGGGCAACTTAGGTTTCACAACTTAGGCTCTAACAGAAACGCTTCGCACTTATAACTTCCGGGGTAACTTAGGCTTTGTACCACAACAAGCAAAGTAATTCGGGCAGGTCCTTCTGGTTCACACGTGCGCAGCAATTAAACCGCCCGAGCGGGAAAATCGAGGCAATTAAGGACAATACAAATAGGAGCCCCTCGCGGTCTCACCATATCCATGGATATGCCTAAGATACACCGGAAGTTATAAGTGCGAAGCGTTTCTGTTAGAGCCTAAGTTGTGAAACCTAAGTTGCCCCGTAAGTTGTATGCGCGAAGCGTCTCTGCTAGAGCGCTCGCCTTCTTCAGGATATCACTGCTCTGACTGACCCGGAAGTGTGCAAAAATAACCTGGAGCCTCCGGTCTAAAGCATGGGAGCGCTAGCTTAAAGTGCTCGATTGTGTCCTAACTGGAATACATACGCTTATGAAAACGATCGTTTGGAGAAATAGAATCAAAACTAGTTTTGACAGTTTGAAATCTAAATTTCGTTGATCGGGCACACAATTATCAAATTAAAAACGCAAGAAGGTGAATACGTATGGCGCTTCCTCTTGCTCATTGTCGGCTATGGTTAGAGGAAAAAAGTACCTTGGATAACCAGAGATGGAGAAATTTATGGGGGACAGTATCGCAGTGCTTGTTGAGCACCACAGGAGAAGGTACAAAATCTATCGGCTAACAAAAGATGTAGAAAAATATATATTAAAAATTTAAAAATTAATAATCTATTAAAAGCTGATGGGTTAGTCGAATTGGCGGGCTATCCCTGGAGATCCTATAAAGAAAATATTCTAGGAAAAAATACATATTTTTTAATGTATATAAAGCCCATAGAGAAGCCGCCTCGATGTTCGTTTGGTTCACGTGTGTTAATTACTGGAGGGTCCAGTTTCTTACAAGTCACGATTTAGGATCCTTGATGTGAGACACCCAGGAGGTGGGTGTCCATCTGGAAAAACCAATACCGAATCATTTCAGGTGAATTGGTTCCATGGGATGTCATCATTGAGGCCCTCTATGTGGGTGCCCAGACGGAACACCCAACGTTGTTCTTTTTCTAACAAACCACTCTCAGATTGTATTTGCTCAATGACCGTCCATAGTAGGTCATCCACAGTATGTGCTTCTGACAGGTAGTGTGACGCCATTTTGGTTGTGCTCTTCTTGCATCGGACGTTGCTCCTATGCTCCACAATGCAAATTTTAATTTGTCGTGATGTCATTCCAACGTACTCTAACATGCAGGGACATGTGATCATGTAAATGACGTTCCGGCTATTACAATTCGTGAATCTTCTTTGTTCCCACTCACTGCCGTTCCTAAATTTGATCCGTCTACTTTTTTTCGTGAGATGGCAAGTGCTGCAGTTGCTGCACGGATGGTGGCCTTGGATGGGTTGAAGAGTAGGGTTCTCTCTGGTTGCGAGTGTACCTGAGCGGGGTCGTGTGTGAACAAGCATGTCTTTCAGGTTTCTCCCTCTTTTCTGTGCGAACAATGGTTTCTCTAGATTCAGTTGGCCACAGTTCAGGATCCTCCAGTGTTTGTTAACAATCTTTGATATTTGGTTAGTATGAGTGTTAAACGTTGTCTCACAGATTGGCCTGTCCTCCTGATCCTTCTGTACCTTATCTTCTAATAGGGCCTCTCTGTTGTTATTGCGGGCCCTTTTCATTGCTTTGTCAATGATTTTGGTGGGATATTTCCGATTGGAGAGTTTTGTTTTCAAATCGGAGGCTTGTGTTTTATAGTCTGCCAGTTCTGTGCAGTTCCTCCGTAAGCGGAGAAACTGTCCGTAAGGCAGGTTGTCACGGAGGTGACGCGGGTGAAAACTATCGTATAATAACAGACAGTTCTTAGCAGTCGGTTTAAAATGTGTGGTGGTCTTCAGTGTACCCCCGTCCGGGTATATGTTCAGATCCAGAAATACCAGATTGTCCCGTGACGTGGTGTGAGTGAATTTAAGGAACGTATTTTGCTGGTTAAGCCATACCATGAAGGCTTTGGTCGATGGGATATCGCCTTCCCAGATAACCAGCACATCGTCAATATACCTTTTCCAAGTTTTTATGTTATGCCAGAAAGGGTTGTCATGATGTAAGATCTTGCTAGTCTCCAGATGGTGTACGTAGAGACCAGCCAGACTGTGAGCGAAGGTGCTCCCCATGCTGGTCCCATGCCTCTGTAGGTAGAATGTATCCTCATATAAGAAGAAATTCTTAGTAAGGGCCAGGGAAATGCACTCCATTACTAGATTCCGTGGTGTTTGGTAATCCCAGGTGGTCGAGAATAGGATCTCCTCAATAATGTTAAGTGTCTCATCGTGGGGTAAACTCGTTTAGAGACTCTCCACGTCAAGCCCTAATAGCAGTTGTTTCCCAGGGTCAAAGGTGATGTCTTGTAGCAATTGGAGAACAGCTTTTGTGTCTTTTAAGTAGGTTCCAGTTTTTTGAATTAGGGGGAGAAGGAAGGCGTCGACAAATTTTGATAAAGGCTTTAGTATAGAGCCTATGCCTGAGACTATAGGGCGGCCTGGTGGTTGTTGCAGGTTTTTTTGTATCTTAGGGATGGTGTAGAAGTAGGGTGTCCTAGGAGATTTCTGAATTAGGAATTCTGCCTCCTTTTTAGACACCCAGTTGTGTGCCATTGCTTCTTCCACCATCCCCGTTATCCGGATCCGCAAGGATTCTGTAGGGTCATCGTGTAGAATCTCGTAGTTCCTTCTGTCTCCCAGAAGCTTCCTACATTCATTGTCATAGGCTGCTGTTGTCTGGATCACTATCGCCCCGCCTTTATCAGCTGGTTTTATAATGATTTCTTTATTGGTGGATAGCTGTTGTATGGCTTCCTTCTCGATCTTGGAGGTGTTCTGGAAATGGTTCTGGCCTTCTGTGGGAATCTGCCCCAGTTCTTCCATGGCAGCTTTCTCAAAGGCCAGTAGTTCGACTGGTAGTGTAGAGTCTGGTGGGGTGAAGGTGGATTTTTGCCGTAAGCCTGTGTCAGATGATTCAACCATGGTGGTATCCTTCTCCTTGAAGAATGCCCGTAGCTTCAATTTCCGTATAAATTCTTTCATTTCTGCATGAACCTTGAATTTATCCATCCTGTTGGTTGGTACAAAACCTAGTCCCTTTTCCAGGACTCGTGTCTGAACCTCCGTAAGTTCACACTCTGTTAGGTTAACCACTAGTTGCCCTTTCTGCTGGTGGACGGTTGGTTGTTCAGCGAGCCCGTCATGCTCCTCGTCGAGACACGTGGGTTCTCTTCTTCTTCCGTTGTCCAATGTACATTGTTGCCTCTCCTGTTCCTGCCCCGTCGGGGTCCAGGGCGTGACCCTAAAAAAGGCGGCGGTCCGTAGTAGTTGTAGTCGTAATCGGGTGCCCATTGTTGGTACGGGCCCCCCATTGGTGGTGGTCCATAGGGGTATGGCGGTTAGGAGGGTGGTCCTTGGTAGTTACCCCATCCTCTCCGTCTGAGATTATAAGGTCGTTGATATTTTGGCCCACCCCTTGGGTTCCTATACGAGTTTTTTCTGCTGGAGTTGGAGCTGTTGGTACTCGTGTCAGACCCTTCACTGTCTTGGTCACTGTTGATGTCTTTGGTTATGTAGTCATCTCGTGTGTACGGGTACACTCTTTCGTGGCTGAAGCGGGCAGTGTCCTTTTTTAGTTTATTAAACTTGCTTTGTTTGAGTGTGACCTCGAATTCAGTCATCTGCTGGTTCAGTTCCTCCAGACGCTTCTTCAGTACGGTGGGTGACTGATAACTCTTTAGTTGTACCTCTAATTTCTGAATGTCTATTTTCAGTCCCTGTGCTAGTCGAGTTGCCGTCTTTATTATTAATACCAACCAATCACGGGTACAGTGCCACGATATAAGTGACCAGTCCTTCTTGAATGATTTGTCGTTCTGAAAGATAAAAGGTTCATTGCGGACAATCAGGCCCTGTGGTGCCGCATTTTTCCTCAGGTACTCAGTCATTAGAAGGCCATGTAGAGCCGTTTTGATTTGGGGTCTTCTTAGGTTGGCTAATTCATCCCAGTCTGCATTGCTTGGACCTGGATCAGTACTGCTTAGTCCTTCAAAAGGATTGATAGCTGCTAGTATTCTATCAATTTCTTCTTCTCCAAAAGTGAGGCCGGTGCCTTCGGACATTGTTAAAAACTTGGTCAAACGGTGGATATTGCAAGTGTGTGTGTGTTTACTGTGTCAATGGTGCCTCTGTGTAAGTGTGAAAGTGAAGAAGGGGTTCAATGACCACTTCTGAACTCTGGTACTGAGACCGGAGTACTGTTGCCAGGACTTCTGGCAGACTCCCACAGCTGTCCGCTGTCTTAATACTATAAATAACAAAAGAGGGAGTGGAGAGGTGGTGTCCTACACGAACACCGGGGGTGGATTCGACCTCCCCTTGTAATTATTCATAAACAATAGGATCCACCCTTGAAGGGTTATGGTAGAGGATTACTTAAATCCAGGGTCATGTGCATTGCCTACATTGGTTGGAAGCACATAGTGTTTCTTAAATACCCCTCACACACCAAATGGGCCCTTGGTGTCATGCTTCATCATACTTCCGGGTCAGTCAGAGCAGTGATATCCTGAAGAAGGCGAGCGCTCTAGCAGAGACGCTTCGCGCATACAACTTCCGGGGCAACTTAGGTTTCACAACTTAGGCTCTAACAGAAACGCTTCGCACTTATAACTTCCGGGGTAACTTAGGCTTTGTACCACAACAAGCAAAGTAATTCGGGCAGGTCCTTCCGGTTCACACGTGCGCAGCAATTACCCCGCCCGAGCGGGAAAATCGAGGCAATTAAGGACAATACAAATAGGAGCCCCTCGCGGTCTCACCATATCGATGGAGCCGCGAGGAGGAGACGTCTGTACAAGGTAGTACCCTGATACATGTGAGTACGGCATAGCCGCTTCAGGGAAGCCGACCTGTGAACCCTCTTATCTTCCTCAACAAAAAGGACTAGAGACCAGTCTAATGCCTAATTTTTTGTCTACAGAGTGCACTTAGCACCTTGTCCCCCTCATTTGTAAGGCTCATGAGGCACCCGCCTTCCATGCAACAAGTATGTACAACCCAACCCCCCCCTTTTTTTGACATTATTTCTTAGCTCCCACAGTTGAATAACAATACTTCTCCAGTCACAACAAGGACTACCTTGGAGCATATTTTGTAGAGTGTGTGTTTTCTGTTAAATGTTTGTGCGTCTTGTATTGTCTCTTTTTTACAGGACACTGCACCAGTGCAAATAGTTCACACCGGAAATCAATAAAAAGCAGTGTATATATCACTCCTTTGCAGGTCACCACTGTCACACACGGATTGCCTTGCATACCTGACGTTTTTAATATTGTGTATCTCTTTCAGATTACACTTAAGGAAATTCCTTTTGGTATCGTATTTTAGATTTAGACCATTGGTCCTCTACATGTAGTATTCACTACCTGTTTATGTAGCACTCCACCATTGATGACATTGTCATACAAGCTATGTGAGTAGGGTAGGGATCTGTTAACCTGTCCTGAAGAAGAAGCAGCACGCTTCGAAACATGTTGACACACACAGGAGGTTTTGTACATTGACACAATATACCTCCGTCTCACACCTTTTTAACAATACCGGCACCATGGAATATTAAAGTCTTCTACTCCACAGGAGCTAGGTATTTTTTAACATTCACTTTTCACTCACTCCTGACCCTTCCACTCCCTCATTCTCACACCACACATAGTGAATAATATCAGTGCTCCCACGTATCCGCAGGTAGTAGCACGCCGCGTCCCGTAGAGGGGCGCGAAGACCCCTATGATGAAGCATGACACCAAGGGCCCTTTTGGTGTGTGAAGGGTATTTAAGAAACACTATGTGCTTCCAATCAATGTAGGCAATGCACATGACCCTGGATTTAAGTAATCCTCTACCATAACCCTTCACGCGTGGATCCTATTGTTTATGAATAAAGACATGGATGTGTCGTCACAGAAATGACCAGCACACATTCACTTTCGAAGCAACAAATGAAACTTTATTAAAATGAACAACGAAATGAAATGAAGACACATGGCCGCTCCCCTCCGGACAATACGTAGGTCACAGCCTGTAAGACAAAAAACATGATGAGAAGGTGTGTCCTGCGCACATCAGAGGACAGAGAGAGAGCAAAGGAGAGAGAGAGGAAGAGAGGGGGAGAGAGAGAGGAAGAGAGGGAGAGAGAGAGAGAGGAAGAGAGGGAGAGAGAGAGAGTGCCGCCCCTGCGCACCCAGGCCACACTGCTCACCTGCTGCCACCGGTGTGTCTCCAACCACGTGCCGGTATGTAGGGCAGTTCACCAGGTCACACATCTGATTCAGAGCTGTCAGCTGAAACAGAGCCCAGATACATGACTGGCACAGTACACACACTTGCACAAGACAACATCGCCTGCCCGCCTATGCACACCCAGGCAGAGGCACCCCAACCTCTCCCGCCGCCCATCGGAGCATGCCCGCCCATGCACACCCAGGCCTCAATGCTCACCTTCCGCCACCAGCGCGTAGACAGGAGATCCCACCACGTGCCGCTGCAAGCCACAAGCCACAAGCCCGGGGCCCGCGGACATGGCACCCTCCACATCATGCAGCCCCGCTCCGCAGGCCACCAGGTCTCACGTTTGGTGCTGGGTCTTGATTACTCCATGGCAGAGGACATACCAGTGCACCCGGCACCATCGTAGGCTGCACACCCGCTCAGCCCAATGGGTGCCACCAACTCTGGCAACCCGGAAGCGACGTCACGGGGCGGTAGGCCTGCGCTGCCCGCTGGCTCTGGCCTACACTGCGGTCCAGCACGGCACACAAAACCTGAGCTGTCCGGACCGCCGGGACGGGGCATCATCGCAGGCTGCACACCCGCTCAGCAGCTCAAGGTGCCACTGACTCAGTGCACCCAAAGTCACCGTCCCGTGGCGGGGTGCCTGTGCCGTCCGCAAGGCCTCTGGTGCCACTAACCCTGTGCAACCCCAGTCTGCGCCACGTGGTGGTAGGCCCGTGCCGTACTCACAGGCCTCGGATGCCACTAACCCTGTGCGCAGCAACTCATGGGCCCTATATGAGTGCGAACCGTGGGGCGTCCGTCATCCAGTCACCACCGGAAGAGGGGAATGTGACGTCGTCGGACCCTTATGTTGGCGGAGTCACATGGCCTGTGACGCCTGTGCCGGATGGGTGTGGTGTGTGTGAAAACCTGCCCTCAGGGAGTGGCTGTGACATGCTGACGACTAGACCAGTCACCTGCACACCACCAGCGAGTACGGCTGCGACGGGTAGCAATGAGGGCCCCCCTCGGTGCGTAAGCGGAGTGGACTGGCCTGCCGTACGCCCGACCAGCGCAGGGCTTGCAACAATGACTCGTGGGCTCTGGGCGTGGTCCAGTCCATGTCCGGACAAGGAAGTGACTGATGCGTGTGTCCCTGCTGCAGTGTTCACGGAACCCGCTACACAAGATGCAATGTCGCACCCTCTTACTGGCATCCCACAGGATGAACATCATTGACGCAAGGGAAGGCACTGTCCCCACATTCATCCACACATCCACACAGGAATGACGTAAGACATTACACAGCAGTGCGTCACTGGATGTTTATTTGCACATCCAGTGCAGTCATGCAGCTAGAGCGGTACAGGGCAATGCCGAGCACACCACACAATATGGGCCCGTGGAGGGCCAGCCAGTGTCCATCCCGGGATGACCTGTACTGCGGAAGAGGAAGGGTACAGTCTGCAGTCTGTCCGCCGTGTCATTGGTCGTCAAACAGCATGTGGCAATCCATGTCGCTGTCCAAGGTGAGTGCTTCGGAGTGTATCGGGGGTCAGTGGTAGGTCTTGAGGCCATGTGCGGCACCAAGCAGAAACAGGCAAGGTGGCGGTAATGGATGCTAGTGCCTGGTCCTCCTGACCACAGTCCCATCCACGTCCTCGTCCCCGGGTGTGTGCCCTGCCCCACCTGTGGGTGTTGCAGTGCTGGCTGCGGCACTGTGTGCCACTGACTCATCAGGGGCCGGAGGAGGATTGTCAGCCGCACTGTGTGGCAGTGACACATCAGGTGCCGGAGTGGATACGCCTGCCACACTGTGAGGCACTGACACACCAGGGGGCGGAGATGTGGATGGTGTGGGGGCAGCAGCATTCATCATCGCCACGCCTTGTGGCAGCAATGCCATGACGAGGACATGCAGGGCACGGTAGATCCCAGCTACATTTCGCTGATGTGCAGCGGCGGCTGCCATCCTTTCCCCCTCCATCCGCACCATGTCCTCCATGAGCCTCCGCATGTGTGCCAGCTCAAGGCTGGCATCGCTTGGGCCACTTTGAGCGGACAGGTATTCTTCCCTCTGCGTCATGACTCCAGAGATGTCAGTCAGGGCTCGCTGGAGACCATGGGGTGGACATAGACACCCAAGGATGGCGTCCAGTTTGTTAGCCATGAGCTCGAACCCCACCCGCACCTGCTCGGCCGTCTCCCTCTGGCCCTCCAGCACGCAGCGTTGGAAGGCCATTTGTTGTTCCTTGGGGTCTTGGGAGGGTGCTGGGGCTGTGGGTGCCTCCTGCTGGGTGGTTTGGCTGGTGGGTGGGGTCTCATGGATGTAGCTGGGCTGCCCTGATCCTGGAGGTGAGTTGCGGAGGTGGTCAATGAGGTCTTGGATGGTTTGGATGTCGATGCTGGTGTTGTCCTCCTCCTCGTCATCAGTGAAGAGTGGCTGTGACTGCTCTGCAGGAGGTGTTGAAGATGCCCCTGCGATGTGAAGGGGAGATGGTGTATTACAATGTGTCCACATGTATGTAGCCGCATGGTACAGGTTGACATTCAGACAGCATGGCATTGTACATTGTGACAGTGTGTGGGTCTGGGCGAGGACCCAGAGTGATTGTGGGTGTGCACTGTGCCCTGCTTGCTTGTGCATGTGTGCCATTGTGGCCATCTCCCCCCGTCCCCACAGTACCTGGTGGTCACTCACCCTGTTGCGGTTGTGTTGTGTCCTGTCGAGCAGTGTCCGGTCCCCCGACTCCGGCCACAGTCTCCACACTGATGACTGTCGACACCAGCTCCTCCATGTCATCCAGCTCCAGCTGTGGCACTGGGCCCCCACCTCCGGTCTGCATTGCTGCCTTCAGGTTGGCGGAGAGTTTCTCCTTGGTCTTCCGCTTGATGCCATTCCATCGCCTCTTGACCTCGTCCATTGTCCGTTTGTGCTCTCCGACGGCATTCACCTTGTCGACGATGTCCCGCCATATTCCATTTTTGGTGCCCAATGACACGTTGGAGGTGATGAAGAGTTGTTGATGGTGTTCCATCACCTCCGTGACTATGATCCTGTTCGCCTGCGGACTGAACTTGGTCTTCCTGGTCTTCTTGTCCTTGCCCTTCCCTGTCCCCGAGGTCCCAGGCTGGTCGTCCGGGGTGCTTGTGGGGTTGCGCTCGTCCTCTGCGCCTGCTCCGGCTGCCTCCATGGTGCTTGTGTGTTGGTCAGTTTGTGTGTGGGTGTTGTTTTCTGCTTTTATGGAGGTTTTTGACGCCTGCCAGGTGTGTGTTGCAGGCCTGGCGCTGCTTGTCGCTGGTTTCCTCATCGCGCTTTGGCCCATCGCGTGTTTTTTGGTGTTGTGGTTTGTGTTTTTATCTCCATCGTGGTGGTTGTATCGCGGACTTTGTCCGCGGTTTCGGCAGACTATCGCATGGTACCGCCTTGTTGTGAATTTCACGTTGACACGGGGTTATTTTCCCGTGATGGGCTGCGTTATTGAAAGTTGCGTTACGCTACTCTTGCGGTAGTTATCACTCGTTCTTGTGAATATACCCCTATATGTAATATACCTTGATGTGCTGCCGATTTCCTCTTGATTGTGTGCTTGGCAAGCAACTACTTGCACTTCAGTCTCTTATTATGAAGAACACTCAGCATCATTACTGCAGTTATTCATAGCAGAATCCAGTATGCTGTCAAAGGACACATAAATGGGATTTACCACTCATCATTGTGCTGACTTTCTTTGTCTCCTGCCAGCCATTCAAAACGTACTCTTCTTACTCTCCAACAAGTCAAGACTGCCAGCCATGAGTGCAGTAGCTTTTCTTTGTAGCTGCCAGTATCTTATTGAGGGATAAGTAAACCCTATATCAGCCAACTTGTAATATGTCAAACATATGTCATCCACCTACTTGATTTCAAACTATTCGAGGCAGGATGCCCAATCATCATCAGAGTCACAGCTGCTCATGCAAGCAGGCATTATTCTCGGTGCATGTGAACTCTTGGGTCCATATGTACGAAGGCATTTTGCATCTACTAATAGTGCAAATTGCAATTTCGGGCAGTTATGAATTGCAAAATGCGCTTTTAGTAAGTACGAAAGGCATTTGCGTTGGTGCAGAATGCGATTTCTTCCAGGTAAGAATCAAAGTTTTGAAATCGCAAAATAGGAAATCGCAAATAGAGATTTCCAAATTGTGAATAGCTAACCACATGTATAAAAGATTTCCTAATTGTAACGTGTCGCAAAATGTCCATTTAGGAAATGCAATTACCATCTATTCGAATCAGGTGGTAACCAGGTGCAAACTATAAAAGGCTCTTAAAATGCTAAAATGTATCTGGCTCTTTCACAATGGCGGCTTTGTATGTTCTGGTGAGGAGTAGGAGTATTTTGACTGGTAGGCAGAGAAGGAGGAGGGGGAGGAAGAGGAGGAAGAGGAGACAGGAGAGGATATTTAGGGTGAGGGTCACCCTGTCTGTTTGAACAGACAGAGGAGGAGATTTATCAGACGGACAGGCTCAGTAGTGTGGTAATCCTGGACTTAATAGCTGAATTACAACCCCGGCTTCAGACTCCAACACTCAGGAGCAATGCAATCCCATCACATGTACAGGTATTGAGTTGCCTACACCTCTTAGCTTCTGGCAGTTACCAGGGAGTCATAGCAGTAACAGAGGGGTGCCACAAAGTGCCTTTTCCAGGTTCTTTCACAAGTTCCTGGACAACATGGTTAGCAAGGTTAACCAATACATAGATTTCCCAAATAGTCCCCAATTATTGGAACAGACCAAATTGATGTTTTACCGGGTAGCACAGTTCCCTAATGTCATTGGCTGGGTTGATGGCACACATATTGCAATACGTCCCCCCCAGCTAACGAATTCTTACACAGAAACAGGAAAAGCTCACACTCACTCAATGTGCAGGCAGTGTGTGATGCCTCCTGTATCATAACAGCCTTGTGGCCATATTACCAGGCAGCACCCACAACTCATTCATGTTCCGCCACAGTGGATTACAAAACTGATAGTCACATGATGAATTTGGGAATGGTTGTCTACTAGATAAGAGAATTGTGGACTTAATGAATGCAGTGGCCAGGACAGTTTGTGTAATGTGAACTAACGGTTTTCCTTCTCATGCTCTTAAGTTGATAGTGAATATGCCTTGCGTCCCTGGATACTCACACCATACCTCACTCCAAGGACAAGAATTGAAAGGAAGGTCAACAGTGCACACTGGACAGCGTGTTCAATCATAGAGAGGACCTTTGGGATCCTGAAATCCCGGTTTCACTGCCTCCACAAGACCGGCGGAGCACTACTGTACACACCTGAGACATGCTGCAAGTTCATCGCCACATGAACCATCCTGCACAATATCGCCAAGAGGCGGGGTCTGCACAACATCACCATTGAGAACAAATCTGACTCAGATGATGAATTACCATCACTACAGGTGCAGCAGGATGGGACACGTACAACAGAGGGTCGTGCACAGCACGCAGAGATCACCTACTACTATTTTTGAGGTGAGAATGAGTACATCATGTAAGAAATTGACATCACACATGATGGTAATGCATGGTGCATAACTGAGAAACCACCTTTTATTCAGGTAGTGACAACATTGTTTCTCTCAAGAATCTACTGTATCCACTGTGGATGTAACATTGTTTCAACTATGCAATAAAGGATGTAATGACAAACAAAACAAAGTCGTCTCATGTTCAGTGGTTCACTTTTTCCAGCCTCTGGGGTTAGGTGGAATTGTTGACACATCCGTCCCAGAAGTGTTTTGGCGTGAACGCCTGGAACTGCATGCCTCCTGAAAAGATGTCCCACTGAGGCTAGAGCCATCTTCGCTCTCAGGTGGGGGCAGGATGTTGGGGATACAGAGGTTGTGGGTCTGAACATTCTCAAGGGCTGTGGTCACCTGCACTAGCCCACATGCAAGATCCTGACAGCAGTTCCCCATGCCAGTCTGTATGTTGACAGTTCGTCATGTAGTGTTGTTGTGGCTACTGCCAGTCGATTGATGGAATGGGTAAAGGAATCAAAGCATGCCAGGTACTGCCTGTGCCTCTGTCTCTGCACACGGTGCTCCTTCTCCACCGGTCCTGCACTTTCTCCAATTGCTACATCGTTCTAGACATTCGTAGCAGATGCCTATTGTCAGTCCTTATTTGTTTTGCTTGCAGGTGCTGTACAGAGATGATGGACTTCTCCAAGTCATCAAACACAGGAGAACTCTCTTTCATGTCGTCTGACACATTAGAATTGTAGACTGTTGATAGTTGGCCTCTGTGCTGTCAGTGTGTCCTTCCCACAGATGTTGTGGTGTCACTGCTCTGCGAATGTCCCTCATCACTGTCCGCAAAGTCTGGTAGTGGTGAGATGGTTGCTCTCCTAGCAGTTGGAGTTGGGGTGATGGGCTGAGTAAATGGTGATGTTATGTACTCAATTTCCACATGTGTCAGTAGCCCCTTCAGCATCAATTGTTTCTGACACGTCCAGGCTGTGGTCTGTGGAAATGCATATACATAGTTAGTGTAAATAAATGGTTAATGTTTGTTCATAATATTGTTGTAACTGTGTTACATGTGTTTGTGACATGTTTATGATGTACAGATATGTTTGGTGTAGTCATCAGCACACAGTACAGCAAGCAGCTTATGTGTACTACAACTTTCATGATGCATTGTAAGGGTAGAGCAAGCATCTCAATGGAGTTAATCCTGCTGTGATGTATGATTTATGGACTAGCAAACATTATGTTATGTTAAGTAAGTAAAGGGAAGATAACTTACCCTGGCTGCTGCCTGCAGGATTGGAGGTGTCAATGTCAGGCACTCTCACCACACTTTCCTGTTCCAGGGTCCCCTCGATGAGTGTCTCCATGGGAGTAGGAGGGGGATGTTTTGAGGGTCCACCACCTGTTCCACGACCCTCAGCCATCCTGCTGGCCACCTTGTCCTTTGTGTGCGACCTCAGGTCATACCAGCATTTGCATAACTCTGGGTGACTCCTAGGGAGTTCACCTTCTTCAAGATGCTGGTTCAGATCTTTGTCTTTGGCTCTCTGGTACTGTGAAGGAGTCCTTCCCAAACAGCTGGTCCATATGGGAGACACATTCTTCTGTCAGGAGCTCCATCTCCTTTTCTAAAAATGTCACCTTCCTCTTCCTGAATCCTTGTTCCCATCTTCTTTGGACATGGTATTCTCCCACAGTCTCTTCTCATCAGTCATGCATTATCAGGATGGCCGCCAGTATCTTTTTCCATGTCAGTAACATCTGCCTTTCTACATGCTACGGAAACCTTAATTCCCATGATAACACTTCTCCACTCAAGCTCGTGCTC
Source organism: Calotriton arnoldi (assembly GCA_963921515.1). Classification (NCBI taxonomy): domain Eukaryota; kingdom Metazoa; phylum Chordata; class Amphibia; order Caudata; family Salamandridae; genus Calotriton; species Calotriton arnoldi. The sequence goes on from CAWUFW010007386.1 coordinate 407,363, forward strand.
ACTTTTCTTTACATTCTAAAATACTGTCAGTACACTAAATGCGGAAAATGCATACTACTGATCGACTAAAGGACTCTACCGGTAATATGCACTTTTAGCTGGAGAAGAAATTAATGATAGTAAATCTGGGAAGGTGCAATGGCTTCCCAGCTAGGGATGGATGAATACCATGTCATGGAATGGAAGGTTAATGGAAGAAGATGACATGTATTAAATAACACTGTGATCTACTTTCCAAGACAGCTTTCATTACATGGTCCGTTAGTTTCAAAAACAAATAGCAAAGTACACTTGTGCCAAGAATTATATGTCCATCAACTTTAATAACACTTATTTGGTATTGGGTGATTTCAACTTGGCCAGCATATCTTCAATTATTGTACACAAATTAAATGGATCTTAAATGATGCTGCATTATCTCAATACTGTATCTAAAGATACTGCCTGATACTGACAATTTTGTAGAAGCATTTTTAATAGGATTTGAATAGTATGTTAATTTGTAGAGTATTTCATTAGTATCTGTTAGAGATATTTGCGCTTCTTTGTGTGATGTAATTAACGAAAGGTCAGATGGATGACTTCCTGTGATGCATCAGGTCCAAACCTCATGTAATGTTACATCCTGTGACATCATCTGTGGGTCAATGTCATGTCACTTACACTACCCCTGGTTATAAATTTGGGTTCCTTGTTGAGTTGGGTGAAATACTACTCAAGCAACCACCACACTCCTTTTCAGGATGAAGCCACATCCAAACCCCAAAATAGCCTGTTTTAAACCTTCTGGTAGCTTGGCACAGAGCATTTAGGTTTAACTTAGAGGCAATGTGTAAAGTATTTATGCAACACTTCAAACAGTAATAATGTGAAAACACACCACAAGAAGAATCCTACAACAAATTAGAAAAGTAGGGTAAATTTTAAAGGCCAAACTGACAAAAACTCATTTAGTTGAACCAGAGATATGCAATTTTAAAGATTTCAGTGAATGTAGTGCCAAAAAGCAGAAAATGCCAACTGTGGAGATCTAGTCGCACTAGACCGGTACAAAGTCACACATTCTGGACAACCACAATGGAGCATGAGCAGGCTATAGGCACCCAGTTAAGCCCTCCGAACAACAGTACCTTAAATCCTGGTTGTGGAGTGTAGCGAGGTCCCTCGTCGAGGACGCATCAGGCTGCTGAGACGATGCGAGGTCTGGGTTGGAGATTCATCGCTCAGCGATTGTTCTGGGGAGCTGTGAGGCAGCAATGCGAAGTCCTGTGTCATCATCGAGGATGCCATCGATGAGGGGCTTGTGATGCGAGGCTGCAGGCTGCGAGGGCGATGTGAGATCCTGGTACCGGGAAAGTCCACTCAGGAGTGGTGATGTGGCGGTTCTGCTCGGTGTTGTGCTGTGCAGCAGAAGATTGCTTTGGTTCTGCTGGGTCCATAGATGGGCTGACAGGGTACCTTTAGGCCCAATTCCAAGGTTCCAGTACTGGGGTGTCATCACTTGGCAGGGTAGGACTCACAGTTGCAGAGTCCAGGTGCTGGTTACAAGAGACTAGCCCTTGGAGTCACTCTGATTGTCCTGGGTACAGGGTTCAGGTCCAGTCCTTCTTACCAAGGCAAGAGGGCAGCAGGACAGCAGGTCAGCCCAGCAGGGCAGCAGTCCAGCAGAGTGGCAGTCCTTTCAGCAGCACAGCAGTCCTTCTTCCTGGCAGAGTCTTCCACATGTCTAGAAGTGTACTGAAGAGTCCATGTCTGAGGTCCAATATTTATACCTGGTGCCTTCTTTGAAGTGGGAGAAGCTTCTAGAGAATACCCTTTAAAGTCCACAGGTTTCCTGCCTCCCCTGCCCTGGCCTCAGGGTAACCACAGGGGCAGAGTAAGATTTTGAATTACGATTTTAAAAATGCCACTTTCAGAAAGTTAGTATTTTCCTGCCTTAGCCATTTAGTACATGTAGCCTGTTTCTGGTCACATGACTGGATGTAGTTGGCATTTGGTTTTTCTATTGCCCCCTGACAGCCACACACAATAGAGAGAGTAGGTGTGCCTGGATGGGCCATCACTGGCAGTATGGGGGGCGAAGCTGGGTACAGTCTCACTTGCACTTGAATAGGCTGTGTCCTGTCTTCACACAAAGGGCTTCCCCCTTTAACTACAGGAGTGCAACTGCATTTTTGTAATATGGATGTGCTGATGAGATTGCAACACGTGGTCATGTCTATGACTGGGAGCCATGTTGTGCAAACGATGCTGTCAGAGGTTCTGTCTAATGTCTCTAGATGCTGATTGGCGACATATGAATATGAGTTGATATAAATTAACACTTGAGTTGGAAAGGTTTATCCAACTATGTGGATTGGATCTGTATTGTGCGCTTGATTGTGCCAGGGTATGTGTCTAAGTTGTTGGTGTAGAGCGATAAGTAGGTTTTGAGAGTTCTTCTCGACAGGGCATAAGGTCAGCTGGTTTCATTGTATTTGGCTAGTCATTTGAGTGCAGTATAGGATGTGAGGCATATTCTGGGTCTACTATATTTTAGTGAATATTGGGTTATCCTGTGTTGGTAGAGAGTGTGCTGCTGTTGCAGTAGTATTTAGATAACTATCTGGTTTAGGTGTCCTGATGTGCATATTATTGTGTCAGGAAATGTTAATTAGGCACTGATGGGGTAGGGTCAATATACACAATATAATATGTTGAGCTCTCACTGATCAGAGCTATGCAGACTGATGACAGTGTATTTGCTGAGGGATTTATGTGTAACGTTTGGTATGGGTGACATATTGTGCTATGTATGTGCTTCTTTTGGTCTGGCTGAACTGTTCTGTTTCCTATCCTTTGCTGCATGCTGAGTCATACTGTTAGTGAAGCCATACAGACAGGACTCACTCTATAATTTGGGGAGATTGGACACCCACAGTCCTGGGCAAAGGTTCTTCTTAATCTCTTCTCAGGGAAAGGCCAAAAGATTTCTTAATTTAGCTCATGCGTTCCTGGTTAGTTATATTTATAGATGTAAATGGCAAGTTTGTTTTATTTATTTCCTGAAAGGGGTTGTGTAGTAGGTTCAATGAAATCCTTGGTATTACGCCATACATCTATATCATCCGTGAACTTGGGAAGACATAGGATTTAATTTTTTTTTTAATGGTGTGTACCTGTCTGTATGGCTGAAAATCTCTTTCTCTATTGCTATAGTGTGGTGAGGCATTGATTGTGGAATACAGGTGTGTGCAGTGTGAGGGGCTGGTAGTTGAGCTAAAAATGAAAGACTGGACAAAGCTTATGTGCTGCTGGTGGACCATGTTGAGACTTACAAGTAAATTCTGGAAATGTTTGAAAAATAACTTTGGGACCTGCCTGTGCTTCCCACAGAGGTTTCATCTGCCGAAAGGAACTCATATTTCCAAGGGATGCTGTGAAGGAGAATAAGTAATAATGGGGAATCAGAGACAACATTTCCGATACTTCTACTGATTCCTCTTTACTCAGGGAATTCTCGGGAGTCAACCCAGACTCCTGTGAAGTTCACTCTCTGGGAGTTAATGGAGCACCTGACAGTGTCTGGGGTGCGGAAAAAACATCCACACATCTGTGGTTCTAAAAATGAGATCCACAGAGAGCTGCAACTCTGCATGTGACATACTAGTAATAGTTGGCTGGTACATCAGTTAGCAGGCACAATGGTTTAATTCTCGTCTAGAAGAAATAGGTAAATCAAATAAATGTTGTTTTTGTAGCTTTAAAAAAAGTCTTATAAATGGTTTTTGAATGTGATGTGCTCTTGGCAAAAAGGTATTATACATTTAGATGCTGCAAAGTGGGTGACCTTATCCCGTAGAGTTTGGGTAAGTGCTACAGTATTGCAGTACCAGACTGACTATGACATAATATCCAAGTAGAACAAAACTAAAACAAAAAAAAATAGTTGCAATAATATGGAATTCCCCATTTTTAACCAATAAAATGTTTGATGTCAGAATTTAGTGGTTCATGTAGACCCAGACAGACGGTCTGCAAGTCCACCGTGGCTGTGGCCTCCACTCTCCACCCTCCTAGCACATGAATGGCCACAGTAGAGCTCCCCACCTGCCAGTTGGGGAGCTATGCATTGGTAAGGGAGCCGCAGCAGCTGTCTTCACCGCATTGAATACTTGCCAAGCGGGTGCCATTTTTTATGCGACTTGTACACATTCTTTTTTGCATTAGCAAAACAAACTCCCAAAGTGAGAGGTTGTTTTCTAAATACAAAAAAGCTAAAGTTTTCCACCTGCATGTGGGGCCCATTTTATATTTTGTCTGCTTGCACCAGCCATGCCTCACATGATGGATAATGGTAGGGAAAATCAGTGATGTTGCCCCACCCTCAATAGGGCTGGACTGCTATCATTCTGACCCGGTGACCCCTTGGCAGATGGGCCACCAGGTCAAAGGTTTATACTGACAGAGCCAGTGAATGCTGCACAGCCGGTGTAAGCACCCCATCTGATTATATAGGTCTTATGTCCTTGTATGGGGTCTAGGCACTAACATCGCCATCCGAACATAACATGAAATACAACCAGACCTCATACATTATAAAATAACAGATCACTTTTTAAGCAAAGTCCCATTAATCCATTTATTCATTCTCAAAGTTGAAAACCTGTGCGATGACATTATTTAAAATAAAAAAAATCCAACATCTCTTCCTTGAGCACAGAATGTAAAACTTATTTTCTGTGTGTCCAAAGACGTCGTTGGTGCAGTCTTGCAGGTTATTTAATGAAATACGAATGGCCAGGCATACATTGAAGCCACACAATTGGTTGCTTTCAGTCTGGGGTGCAGCCTGGCTGAACTGCTCGCCTTTGTGGAGTGTGTCCAATCTGGGCGCCATGACAGAAGGTTCACGCAGGCGCACCGCCCGTACCTCCGCGTGCGTTTGTCTTCCTGAATGGAGGTGCAGAGGGCGTCCAGCAATGTGTTTGTTGCAGTGACAAGCTGCAGTTAGGCGTCATGGTTGGGGCCTTGTAAATAGCGGCCCTGATTGAACTGTCATCACTTTCCATCTGATTGCTATTGTATCCCTGCGCCGCCATTAAGTGGAATTGGATATGTCCAACTGTGAGCTGGAAACTCAGAAGCAAATGGAGCGTAACACCTCATATCAAAGGCAAGGTATGTATTATTTCCGTATAATTTAAATGGCTATTTTTTTCTTGTGTGTTTTTGCACCTTCTGACAATCCTTTCGGGTCCTGAAAGCGATGCATTTATTGTTGGTTTTGACGAGGCGCTAAGTACTGATCATTCAGCCTCAAGGTGCTCCTCTGAGAAGGGCACGAGGAGAGAGGAGGAGTGCATTCGACGAGGGGGGGGGGGGGGGGGAGGGGGTGTTGCCGCAGCTCACTTTCGTATATGGGGAAGCAGCATGCTAATGGGAAGGTTAACTGTGGTTGAAAATGTTGTAAATAATTTAGATTCCCCTGATGTACAGACCCATTACAAATCAAAGTTGGTGCAAAACGATGCTTATCTGAATTTCACAACCAGGTAGGATCCTTGAATGAACTTGCCTCTTCTCAAAATTTGAGTGATGCTCTGGCCCACAAATTTGAGAAAGGAAGCTTCAGGTCTTGAGAGCCACATCACAGAAAAAATGATTGACGTGGATCAGAATATGGCACCACCTCTCTTACTTCCAGCACCGACAACCTCAACTGCCCTCCACTTCTTACTGCTGCGGTCTCATTCTGAATTCCTGTAGCTCCTTGCACCCTGCCTTAAACCAGAATTCCTTGTGTGTTTCATTTTCCAAAGAGCATCTGCATAGCTGCCAAGGTTTCAAATTGCTATGTGTGACATTTTCATAATTTCTGTCAAATTATGAGTGACATTCAACAACTATGAGTGACACTTTCTAGTGAGCAAAATCAAGCAAAGACGAGGGAAACATATACATAAATATCAGAAATTACACTAATTTTAGAAACGAGAAACTCGAAGAAGATCTTAAAACTACTGGAAAGCACCAGAAATGGAAGGGCACTAGTGCCAATGCTAGTGCCAATGTAACCTGATGGTAGTTAAACAAATATGTAACCATAATAGGATTAGAGAGAGCAGACTCTGAGCCCTGGCAAAACACGCACCACCCGTCCGTAATTGTCTGAAGATAAACAAAACCCTCTCAGTTTAGTTAGTACTGGTGCCCAATGACCTCAGAAAGATGACTCACAGAGCAGCCCTGCCGCTCGGCCTGCAGATTAAACTGATGAAAGGCAGATGTCATCTTGCAGATAAACCTCACACTCAGGATGACGAGACAGAGCAGCCCTGCCTGCAGATTTTACTGTCTACAGAGTCTGAAATTAAATCTGAGATCTCATAATTTGCAGCGTGCGTGCGCTCGTGCTAAAGTTAGGACACAGAGGCTAGTTACTTATAAGTCAGTGGCAGCAGCGCCTGCCCAGTGGCGGAAACTAGTACGAAACTAAAAAGTAACTTTACTTACTTGAACGGTCTTCTGACAAGACTGACTGTCTCACACCGACACGGTCTAGTCCGGCGGCCGCGGTGGAGAGCCGCACGGGGTCACGGCCGCACTGCAGCACAGCAGATGATGATCGGCACCACCAGTCACTCTGGCAGACTCCCCGCAGCTCCCGCGATCATGCCACTCATGATGAAGCGCCGCGGCCCGGCGGGCCATCATGCTGAGTGTAGTCTGCGCGGTCCGGGTCGACGATGCTGCCGTCCCGCCGCCGCCCGGTCCGAACGCCGCTGACTGGTAATATTAATTAATTATGCGCAGCCAGCAGCAGCAGGCTGAGGCAGGCAGCACTGCAGTGGCGAGCGCACTTGATTCCACTCGACTGACTCCGACTAATCCCCCGCCGCTTCTGGCGACCTCACTTCCCGAGGTCACATCCGGATTAATAATACACCCCCCCCCCACGGCGCGCCACAGCCAGTAACTGTTACTGCAGCTCAGGGCAGGCCCCGCTCCGGGTGTTTCAAATCGGCAGAGTGGTGTCAGTCACAGTGACTCAGATAGCCGCCCGCGCGGCGCCGCGACTGAGGCCGCAGATTGTAACATTGTAGCAGCACTCTCAGTGCCAGAGCTGAGGAGCAGACAAGAATTGAAGATCCTTAACTGTTTATGAGCCACTAGCTGCTGGCGGCATGTCTGCTGGGAGCAGCAGAGCCGGCGCGCTAGCACCGCGGCGTAGCCAGTTTTGTGGCATTAAAAATGCGTGACAAAGCATTTCAGTGCGGTGATGCAGAACACCACACTGAAATGCGTTAGTGTCACACGTGATGCGTGATACTTGGCAGGCCTGCATCTGCTGCCTGTTCCCCGCAACTTCCCCAGATATTGGGACTTTTCTGAACTCCTGATGAAACCTCTTGATGGAAACAATGCAGACAGCCTTGGGTACCAGGTTAAAAGGGTGTCTTCCTAGGCGGGGGACCAAGTCATCTCTCATTGCTACCTGGGATGAAGTAGATGGCAGTGGTTCTGTTGCCCTCATTTTACCAGCCTGTGATGGAGTTTATCTCACTATCGTCTACTGTGTCCAGGATATTGGTGTTTAAGACTAGAACCTTAGACTGAATTTCATCCCTACGATCTAAGTAAATCCGGGACATCTGCAGAGCCCTTGCACATTTTCACCGTATCTGCTCACATCTGGTATTCGGCATTATGCAGGGCTCCACCGCTCCTCTAATCTTGTTCACTGTCTAACTCAAGCAGTTTCCTATCTGACTAAATCATTTGTCTAATGTGCTGCGACACCAAGGCTCATCCTTAAACTGGAATCATAAAGATTGTATCAATTATCCAGGGTAAATTAGACTGCTTAAGCCTGTGAATGATCCCTGATAACATGAATCTCTATGTGTGTCAAGCAATCGACTAAATTCACTCCGTAGCCACTCTGGCAAACTTCTGCTTCTTGCCAAGGGATTTCTCCTATTGTAGTGATGCTCTAGAAGGATATTTTAGACAGGTTGTACATGCCCTCAACATTACACAACTGGAGTCATTTAAAGAAGTGAAAGTTTCAGACATCATGAATGCCAATTCTCTAAAGTGCCAGGGTGTTAGACCTGTCAGCCTTGGGGTGGTCTTACCCTGAACTTTTCGTCTTACTCCTCCATATTATTCTGATCTCGTTTTTGGTAGTTTTAGGGCTCTGCACACATTATCACTGCTAACCAGTGCTATAATGTATGTGCTCACTCTTTAAAACATGTGTTAAACCTGACAACCTTAGGGTGGTCTTCCACAAACATTTTGCCTTCTTGCCTCATATTTTGCTGATTTCCTTTTGTTGGCTTAGGACTTTGAGCACTTTACCTCTGCTAACCAGTGTTAAAGTGCATGTTCACTCTCGCCGAAACATAGTTTAATTGATGCATCCACAATTAGCACATTTAATTTACTTATAAAACCCTAGTACAGTGTACTACATGTGCCCAGAGCCTGTAAATTAAATGCTACTAGTGGGACTGTAGCACTGCTTGTGCCACCCACTCAAGTAGCCCTTAAACATGTCTCAGGCCTGCCGTTTAGAACCTGTGTGTGCAGTTCACACTGCCATGTTAACTGGGCATTTAACACCCCTTGCCAAGCCTTAAACTCCCCTTTTATTACATATACGTGACCCCTAAGGAAGGCTCTAGGCAGCCCATAGGGCAGGGTGCTCTGTAACTGTAAGGTGGGACATGCACTTTTAAGTTTTATATGTCCTAGAAGTGAAAAACTCCCAAATTCATTTTTCACTATTGAGAGGTCTACCCCTCTCATAGGTTAACATTTGGGATTCCTTATTACATTTGATAAGCTGTTATTCCTAATTGAGAGAAGGTAGATATGTCAAGTATAGTACCTATGGAATGGCAATGACAAATCCTCTTTAATGGTAAAGTTGGATATGTTGTTACTACTCTGAAAATGCCGCTTTTAGGAAGTTAGGCATTTTGCTTCTCTCAGCTATTTGGTGTCTGCTACCTGTCTTTGATCACTGGCAGGGCTGGGTGAAAGCTGGACTTTGTGCATTCCCTATAGACAGCCACACAAAGGGGCCCTGGGTGTGACTTTAGGCATCTCCCTGGGAGGCTGGGAGGGAGGAGCTGGGCACAGTTTCACACTTACACCTGAATAGGCTGTGTCCTGTTCACACACAAACGGCTGCATACTCCCCTGTAGTGAGTCTGGAGCCAGGGCAGGAAGAAAGGACCTCTGTTTACTCCAAAGACCCTTCTTTGAAGTCACCCCGACTTCAAAGGCCCAACTGGGTATAGGTACTGGACCTCTGACCCTACCAGCTCAGTACATTTCTGGACCTGAACCCACTCTGCCAGGAAGAAGAACTGCTATGCTTAGGGACTGCCACTCTGCTGGACTGTTGCTCTGGAAGACTGCTGCCTTGATGTGTTGCTCTGCAGCCTGCTGCTCTCTCTGACTGAGTAAAAACTGGACCTCCATCACTAAACTCAAAGTGACTCCAAGGGATAGCTGACTAGCCTCCTGTTCTAAGACTCAGGGACATCAAAGTTTTCCACCTTGCTCCTGTGCCTAGCCCATTGGAAGTAGAGCCAGGTGCTTGCTGCAGCTGAACTGACGCATCCTCTGCTGTGAGAGCAGAATCAACACATTGCCACTGTTGTGTGAACAGAACCGGTGCATCACACTCAGAACCAGCACACCGCCATCAAAACCGCTGCATCATTACCACCGCGTTGCCCCAACTGCACAGAGACGATCGACGCATCCCCTCGACTGTGTGGAGAAACCCAGCTCATCGGCTTCTGAACCATCACATCTCAGAATCGATGCATCACCATTGTTGCATGGAGAAAATCATTGCCTCATCTCAATTGCGGGATCAACACCAAAACTTCACTCGCCTACACGCCGCATCTTCGTGTTGCGACAAGGATTCAGGTACTTTTGTTCTGTGGGCCTTGCTTGGTCCCTGTATCTGGTCTGCGCTCCCTAGCGGTCGCCTGAACTTTTGACTTTTCGCAGTCCAGCACGACCAGATATCCCACATTGGCACTTTTTGCATCTAAGCGCTATTTTTGCATTTATTCATATCTTGACTTCTACTCATTGGATTTTTGTTGCTTTGGTCTTGCGTTACTTTTTAAATCAAGAGCTATTTCTCTAACTTGATGTGGAATCTTTTTATGTGGCATTTTCACTGCTTTACTGTTTGATGTTTTGCACAAATACTTTACTCATTGCCTCTTAAGTTAAGTTTGAGTGCTCTGTGCCAAGCTACCAAAGGGTGAGCACAGGTTAATTTAGGATTGTGGTTCTTGCTTTGACAGGGTGCACTCCTCTGCCAACCAGAAACCCAGGGCCTCATTTATGAAAAGTGAAGCATAGCTCCGAGAAAACAGCGATGCGTCACTTTTCATTGCGCCCTCCTTGCGACACCAATGATGTGTCATATTTACAGTATGACGCATCATGTCGCAAGGAGTTACAGATATGTCTGTATTTCTGACGTATCTGTAGGCGCAAAAATGACGCATTGCTGGAGTGTGTCACAAAAGTGACGCAACTCCAGCTACGGGTCATTACACATGGGCAGGTCCCATGTTAAATGTGCCTGCGTCAGTCTTACAACGTAAGATATTGGCGCATTTGCGTCCTAGAAGTGGCGCAGTGAAATCTTATAGATTTCACTGCATCACTTCTACGACCCTTTCTTGCGTCGGAACGCCCCCTGCATACATTTTATCTGGCGCAGGTAAAATGTGGCGCAGGGGTGTACAAAGTGACGCATCTACATAGATGCGTCACTTAGTAAATATGACGCAACATGGTGCATTTTTTACGCCGCTGGTGCGTCACAAATAAGTGACGCACCAGCGGCGCAAAAGTGACACAAGGGCCCATAAATAAGCCCCCCAACTTCTAACATTTTAACATTGGTGATCGGGGTGAGGATAGGACTTGTGTCTGTGCAGTGCCATGCAGTAACTAAATGCCCACTACCAATCCATACCTAAGACCACTACAGTTTGTTTAAATTCTCCCTGTTTGACACTTTTTTGATTTTTAAGAATTGTTTCCTCTTCTAATTTTTTCCTGTTGTGACCTCACCTGCCAAGATGGAGTTTGAGCTGGCCAACCTAGAGAGCGAGACTGTGGCCCAGCTCAAGGGATTTTGCCAGGAGAAGAAGTTGCTTACCAAAGGGAGCACTAAAAAAGCAGAGCTTCAAAAGGCTTTGAGAGGATGGGCAGTGTCCCAACAAACCCACATAGGCAATGAGGAGGAAGGGTCAAGATTTGACAAGCAATTGGAGCAGGACGTGCCTGAGGGTTTTGAAATGCGAACTGCTGAGGGGGAGGGGGAGACATCTTTTCAGGATTGGAAATCCACCCACGTGTAGGGAGCAGTGTATCATCCAGGAACCTGTCCCCAGAGGAGCTGGATGGCAGGAGGGAGGAGAGAAAGCTTAAGCTGAAGCTTCCCAAACTAGAAAGGAGCAAAAGCTTGCTAAACTAGAAAAGGAGCAAACTCTAGAGGAGAAGAGACTGGCCACGGAAGACCGCAGAATGGCACATGAGCTCAGTCTTAGAAAGCTGGATCTCAGATCTAAGCAGATAGATACCAGCAGTAATGGTGGCAGCATACCTGCAATGTCCACTGGAGAGGGAAGGCTTCGTATACCCAAAGATTTGGTACCCAGTTGTGTTGTGGGGGATGACATTGCAAATGGTTCTTCGCCTATGAAGTGGCTCTAAGGGTGCACAAGGTTCCTTAGGAGTCCTGGGGGGTAGCTTTTGGAGATATATGCCCACGGTGGGGAGATACACACTTGTGACACTAGAGATAGAGGATCAGACACAGTATACCCCCATGAAGGCCATTTTAGTCAATAAAAAATGGGCTGACCACTGAAAGGGTTAGACAGAGGTTCAGGGGCATTTACAAGATCTCTACACAGACCCGGCTGGACTTCTTTGATTACTGCAGAAAGGCATTGAAGGGCTGGGTGAAGGGCAGCAAGGTTGATGATTATACTGGGCTGTACAACTTGATTTTGAAGGAGCACATGCTAGATTTTTGTTTTCCAGAGCTGCACCAACACCTGGTTGATAGCAAGCTCACTGACCCCAGGAAGCTTGCTGAGGAGGTGGACATCTGGGTCAGTACCAGAGTATCCAAGAAGGCATCGGGGGGACCCCGAAAAGGGTGTTCAAGGTTCCCACCAGAAGAAAGAGCGGTTTCTCTCCAGGCACCCAAAATATTTGACAGGGGATAGGGCCCCATTCCCAATCTGGCTACTGGAAAAAGAGCTTCCCTCACAAGAGTCAGAACAAAACTACTAAGTGCTATGCGTGCTACTAGTATGGGCACTACAAGGGGAATCCCAAGTGTCCCAAGAGGGCACAGCCTCCCACTGGACGAAAGACACCAGGGGTGGTAAGTGTAGTGCTTGGGGAGGAGTTTGTCCCAGTTAATGGGGGGAGTGGGGAACTCAGTGAGGTTACCCTAGTGTCCCTAAGCGACGTGGAGATTGTTCCAATAACCCATATACCCTCCAATACTGCAAAGTATAGGCAGTGGGTTATCATCAATGGGCAAGATGTTGAGGCTCGGAGGGGCACAGGTGCCAGACTGCCAGTATGACTATGCTAAGGAGTCATCTGGTGGCCCCAGAGAAGATTTTACCCAGTACACTCCACCTGGTTGTGGTTGCAGACAACCGTGAGGGTCACTACCCAGTGACCCTTGTTCCATTCGAGTGGGGGGTGGTCTCAGGTCTTCTGAAAGTAGCTGTGAGCCCTGCCATGCCTGTGAATTGTTTGTTAGGGAATGACCTGGAGCACACTACCTGGAAGGAAGTGGAGCTCAGGTCACACCTGGAAATGTCAGGATTACTTGAGTGGATTTGTGCAACCACCAGGTTCATGACATCCTCAAACGTCTTAGGACAAGAAACAGTCCTTCCCCAACTTGTGGTCTTGGACATTTCTTTCAGAACAGTAGACCCACTACCACTATTCTAACACACTCTCCAGACTGTCTCACAACCTCAATCATTCCTGGTGGCATTTCCCCCACTAGTTCCAGCTGTCACCACCGACTCCTCTCCTTCACATCCACGCTCATTTCCTTTGGCATTACCACCACTAGTTCAACTTACATCCAAATCTTGCCACAACCACTTCTCATTCAACAATCCATTTGCACTTGTCCCCATTGCTTTATCACCTTGGTTTCACCTGGCTAGCCTACTAAAATGTCAGACCTTGCCATCTGACAATTTTACAGAGCAAGCAGATACCTCTACCACCTGGAGAGGCCTTGAAAGTGTACTACTGCCCTTTTTGACCTTGCGATCAATTTTGACACGTACCATATCATTCTTTTGCAATGAAACACTGTTCACATTTCTTTTTTTATCATAGTAATCCTTATTGGTTCTTTGCGCTGACAACAAATTATCCATTACAACCACAGGAGACCATTCACTTTACAAAATTCGAGACATCCAGGCTTTATTATTCTTGGTGAATGGTTCACGTCCTCTCAACACTTTAAATGGACTATAACCAGTCGCTGATGGAGTAATTCTATATGCCCAGATTAACCTGTTTACTTCCTTCTCCCAATTCTTTCCAGCATTCACAGCCGCTTGCACACTACCCATATTCACACGGTTGAAACTCTCCACACACAAGAATTCCCTTCTGGGGCTGTATTACACTACTGGCCCATTTTCATTGTTTGCGCCGGGCGCACCTTTTAAAAGGTGCGCCCGGTGCAAGCAATGAAAATGCGCCGTATTAGCATGCATGCGCTGCCCCCAGGGCACCCGCAAGCTCATGCTGTCTTCTGGGCAGCGCATTCATGTGAAAAACAGAGCAGCTGCTTTAAAGCCGCTCTGTTATTTCACAGTGCTGGCGGCAACCCGTCTTCACTTTTGAAGGGGATTAGAGATCCCCTTGCAGGCGGGTGCAGTCAGTGACCGCATTAGCCTGCAAGGGGATATCTGGGGGGTCCATAGAACCCCTTTTTCCCCTCCAGAGGGCTGCTCTCAGGAGGCACACTGACAGTGCGCCAACGTTTAGGTGGCGCACTGTCAGTGCGCCTCCTGAGTGCTTCTTTGCCTCTGCGCCTGTGTCTGTAACACGGCGCGGATGCAGAGGCAAAGGGATTCCCTCATTTGCATGGGGCTTGCCCCCACGCAAGTGAAGGAACGCCCCCTGAAGATAGTGCTACACTTTATGTGCACCAGCGCTATCAGTATTACAGAAGGGGCTGCACAAGCGTCTGAGGCCCCTTCTGTAATACCTTCTGTAATACCAAAGTGCCCCGGGGGCACGCAAAGCAGGGCCAAACACCTGTTGCGCCCCGGGACACTTTATATAATATGGCCCCTGGATGGTATACCACTGTGTACACAGCACACACATTCCATTTCTGGAGAGAAATGTTTTCACTTTGTCTGCCCTAAATTGTGGACCATTGCCACTCAGTAATTTCTTAGGAATGCCCTCCCTCAGAAAAGTCCCTTCTAAAAATAAGACAACCACTTCCACATCCACTTTAGAAAACATTCTCACTTCCGGCCATTTGGAATACAAATCCATAAGTTGGGCTCCCCCCCTTGTCCAAAATGGGGCCCAAAAAAGTCCACAGCCAATGTTTACCAAGGTCCTTCCGATAATTCCGACGTACTCAACGGTGGTCTCAACATCTTCTGGGACTTGTCAGCACCTGTATAACTACTACATTGTCACACAAAACTTTCCATGTCCGAGTCCACCCTGGCCACCAGTAAAAATTCTTGACCCTTTGTTTTAGATTTAACGATTCCTAAATGCCCCTCATGCATTAGTTCCAGAATCCTTTCTCTCAAATCACATGGAGGAACCACTTTATGCCCCCTCAATAGAAATCGTTTATCGGATACTGACAATTCTTCTCTGAATTCCCAAAAAGTTTAACTTCCTAATCAAGAGTGTTCTTGGCAGGCTATCCCACAATCACAAACGTCTTAATTTCCTCCATACCCTTATCCACTCTATATTTCTCCATCCATTCATTCTCAAGAATGGCCATGCCTTCCTCACCAATAATGGCAACACTGTACTTGTCCCACTCATCCTGCAAGGGAACTTCCCCGCTAATAGGGGACCTACTCAAAAAATCTGCCACCTTATCTCGCGCCATGGGAGGTACTCCACTTTGTATTTATAATCAAGTAACTTAAGTGTAATCCTTGCCAACCGAAGGGTAGCATTGGCAGACCCTTCCGTGGTCAAAACCTTCACCAAGAATCCAGAACCCCATAAGTACTGTCCAAACATACTCATTGCCCAGACATAGCTAACATTTCTTTTTTAATGACGGAGTACTTTACCTCCGTCGGGGATAAAGAACGCAAAGCAAATGCAATTGTTTCCTCTACTTCTTTCCCACTCCTGAAAGACACCTGGCTAAGCACCGCCCCCAAACCTTTACCACTCACATCCGTGGTAAGTATGGTGCTTGAATTAAGATCAAATCCTTGCAATGGAAGTGCAGAACATATGTGCTTTTTAATGCTGAGAAATTCCTCATTCACATCCTCATTCCATTCAAAGGTCCTCCGTTCCTTTAGTAATTGTAGTAACACAAACGTCTTCACAAATTTGGGGTAAAATTCAGAGAGATCTAAAAAAGACTTTACCTCATCTCTGCTCGTGGGGGCAGGAGCATCACCAATAGCATCCTTAATTTCCTTCTTCGGAAAAATTCCTTCTTTGCTAAATACATGACCCAGATATGTCACTGATTTCATGCAGGATTTACATTTATTCCATTCTGCCATTAAACCATTCTCCCTTAAAATTGCCAAAACATCCCTCAGCCTACCACCATGTTCCTCTTTGGTGCATACCATCACTAAGATGTCATCCTGAGAATACTTAATGCCACATTGTTCCCTAAAAAGTCTGTGCATGAGTTTCTGGAACACCGCAGCTGCTGAGGCCAGCCCAAATGGCATGTGTACCAATCTATAGGAACCCAAGGGTGGGATAAATGCTGTTAAATTCCTGCTAGCCTGATGAAGCTCGACTTGATGGTAGGCTGTGAACAAGTCAACTGTAGAAAAACACCTCACTCCTTTTGTCTCAGCCAACAACTCATTCGTTTTCGTTAGAGGAAACTTCTATACCATAATGTTCTTGTTTAAATCACATAAGTCAATGCATAAGCATATAGACCCATTAGCTTTCCTAGCAATAACTAAAGGAGAAAGCCATTCCACACAATCAATTTGCTCAATAACACCTCTTTGTTCCAATTTGCTCAATTAGCTCACCACTTCAGTCCTTACTCTAAAAGGAACATTCCTAACTTTGTGGCTCACCAGAGTGGCACCCTTTTTGAGTACAATTGTGTGTTCAAATCCCTTTAATTTACCAATCTCACCAGAAAAAACATCCAGAAATTCCTTCCTTCAAGATTCCTTTTCCTCCAACTCCTGTGACCCCCAGTAGTAGGACATAATCCTTGCTGTTGGGATACAAAATCATTCCCAGAGCCTTCTGGTCCTTCCACCCCAAGACAAAAGGCCCAACTTCAGACATATACAATTTCCCCCATTTGGTGTGCCTCCTGCATTCAAATTCAAACACTTTATATCCCAACATCAGAATTTTCTGACCAGTGAATGTCACTGGCTAAATGTCGGACCCCACCAACTCAGCACCCCATTTTGACACACAATTCTCTCTCCACACATTATTATTAATAATGCTATATAGATAACCTGAGTCCACCACTATAGATATTTCTATCCCCCCAATTAACATGTCACTCTTGGGTTTGTTTTCAGACACATTGTCGAAATTAAGAACAGGACATTCAACCATTAACTCACTATCACTCACATCACTGTTCGGACTCTGTTTTATCAGCAACATACTTCACAGCTTGTTTGCTTTTCTTGCTCTTCCTCCTACACGCCTTTGAAAAGTGACCAACTAACCCTCAGAAGGAACATTTGAAATGATTTGACAATTTTTATCTCTAGCTAAATGCTCTTTGCTACCTCAGCGAAATCAAGCAAGCGTTCTTTCTTTACCCACAAATTTTGGAAAACCTTGCGTTTTATTCACCCCTTTATTCTTTTTCTTCTCCTTTCCCGAACTGACTTTACACACCATCTCCTTATCCTTGCTAGTGGTAGAGGAAGTCGCGGCCGTCACACACCTTTTTGAAAGCTCGCCTTTCCGAAAAATAGCAACCACCTCTTTTAAGGAAGAATCACCACAAACTTTCCTTTAAATTATTATCATTGGTATGAATAATTATCTGGTCAGGTATAAGTTCATGATGAAGAGTGCCAAACTTGAAGGACACTGCTAATTTCTTGAGTGCCGAAACATAATCCTCTACTGGCTCATGCTTCCCCTGCTTCCTTTGAAAAAAATGTAAATGATCAATAGCAGTACAAACTGCTGGCTGATAATAGTTATCTAAGTCTTCTAATTCATGACATCTATATCCGTTGATAATCTCACTTTTTTTTCTCCATCTGACCATGTACTCTTAGACCATCTGGACCCAAACTATGAAGTAAAATGTTCTTTCTTCTAGTAGTAGAAAGCTCTTCAGAACCTTCCTGCTAACTGCCAGTTACATATTCCAGAACCCCCAAGTCCCTGGTAACAATTGCCAGGACAACCTATGGGCAGCAGGGGAAGGCCAAGGCAACAGGCAGAAGCCCAGGCAGCAGGTGATGCTTCTGGTAGTTACTGGATTTATTGGGGGACAACCTCCTGTATATTGAGCCTACGGGTACCTGTGCATGGGGCAACAAGGGCCCTAGTGGTCCACCAATGCTACAGGGCCTTCCTACTGGAGCTTGCTCATGAGATACCCCAGGCAGGACATCTGTGCCAGGACAAAACCTTTGCCAGGCTTGTCCCCCACTTTTAAGGGCCCGGATGAAGATTTCTCAGATACCTTCTGTAGGACTTGCTTGATCTGCCAGGCCAGTGGGAAGACAGGGCAGAAGCTGAAAGCTCCCTTGAATCCCTTGCCTGTCATTGGCACCCCCTTTAAAAGGGCTTGCATTGACATTGTATGGCCCATGGATCCCCAGACAGCCTCTGGCAACAGATTTTTCCTGGTTCTGATGGTTCATACCACAAGGTACCCAGAGGCCATCACTCGGAGAACTGCAGCTGCACTTGCAGTGGCTAAGGCCCTAATAGGGATTTTACCCAGGTGGGTTTCCCCAAGGAAGTGGTGTCTGACAGGGGTACCAACTTCATGTCTGCTTATATGCAGTCAATGTGGAGAGAGTGTGGTGTTACCTATAAGTTCTCCATCCCCTAACATCCACAAACCAATGGACTTGTTGAGAGATTCAACAAGGCCCTGAAAGGCATTATCAGGGGACTGAGGCCATGAGGCCTAAGTGGGACATCCTCTTACCATGCCTGCTCTTTGCTTATAGAGAGGTACCACAGAAGGAGGTTGGCTTTAGCCCCTTTGAACTTATATATGGTCATCCTGTACGGGGACCTCTTAGTCTGGTTAGGGAGGGGTGGGAGCAGGCTCCTAAGAAATTCCCCCAAGATGTTGTTAGCTACATGATAGCCTTCATAAGCCAGATGGCCAAATTGTAGATGCAAGCTTCTGACAACTTAGAGGCCAGCCAGGAGGTAATGAAACAGTCCTACGACCAAATGGCTACCTCTGTGAAATTCCAGCCTGGACAGAACGTATGGGTGATTGAATCCATGGATCCCAGGGCCCTCCAAAACTGTTGGACTGGGCCTATGAAATAATTGAGAGGAAGGGGGAGGTCACCTACCTGGTCGACCTCAAGACCCCCAAGCACTCCCAGAGGATTCTCTATATCAACCGCCTCAAACCACACTTTGAAAGGTCTGAAGTCACTATGCTGTTGGTGACAGACAGTGGGGAGGAAGAGGAGAGTGAACCTCTCCCTGACCTCCTATCCTCTGAAGAGAAGGATGGGTTAGTAGAAGATGTAAACCTTTCCCCTACCCCGACTTCAGAACAGCAGAGGGATTGTCACCAGTTGCTGGGACAATTCTTCTCTCTGTTTTTTTTCACTCCTGGGGCTACCCATCTGTGTACCTATGATGTAGACACAGGAGACAGCCTCCCTATCAAGAATAAAATCTAAAGGCTGTCTGACAAAGTTAGGGCCAGCATCAAGGTTGAAGTATCCAAAATGTTGAAACAAAGCCCTTCACTACAAAGCCCTCCACGACCAGGGACCAGCATACATCAATCACCACCTGAACTTCCACCCACCTTTAAGATGCCTGCGACCCGCCTCTTTCACCATCGCACACACACCCTGCATCCGCCGAAGCCACTATGGAGGCCATTCCTTCTTGTACCTCGCCACCAAATCCTGGAACAACCTTCACCACCACCTTTGCATTTCACCCTCTCTCACGGATTTTAGAAAGGGACTCAAGACTAGGCTTTTTGAAAGATCCAAGCAAGGCCTCAGCGCGTGAATACCCTCATGGGTACTAACTGATTGATGAATTGAAATTGGGGGTGATTGAACCCTCCAGTAGCCCCTGGTCCAGCCCCTGGTCCAGTCCAGCCCACAGGGCACCACACCAGAACTCCCGTTCTGTGTGGATTACAGAGGGCTCAATTCAGCCACCAAGACTGATGCTCATCCTATCCCCCGGGCTGATGAGCTGATTGACAGGTTAGATGCTGCCCAGTTCCTGCGTACTTTTGACTGTACTTCAGGTTACTGGTAAGTCTGGGCGGTGAACTCCGCTCCGCTTGCGGAGCATAGTTTTTTTCTTCGCTCGTGCTCATCAACATCAAGTTGGCGAGTGCAAGCGAGGAAAATCCACCTCCTGGCGAGATTTTTCCTCATTCGCGCTCGTCAACATCAAGTTGGCGAGCGCGAGCGAGGGAAATCAACCGCCAGGCGAGATTTCCAATGCGGGCGGGCGGATCTCTGAATGCGAGTGGCCGCGTATGCTCGCGACCACTCGTGTTGAGAAACCGTCTGTTCGTGTTGAGAAAGCTGCAGCTCGGCTAGAAAATCTACTCAAGCGGCAGAAAGGAAGCAGTGCCCGCTTGTGCTGTGCATGATGCAGTTCGCACAAATTTCACAGCACAGACAAACACCCGGCACTAAAAATTATCGCGAACAGCTTGCGGAGCTCCGCGTAGCGCTGTGGAATTTTTTTTGCACTTCACGAACTCCACCCCTGGCTTAGTTACTGGCAGATTGCCCTTACTAAAGGAGCCAAGGAGAGGTCAGCCTTCTCCACTCCAGAGGGCCACTAGCAGTTTAGAGTGATGCTGTTTGGATTAAAGAATGCCCCTGCCACCTTCCAGAGGCTGGTGAACCAGGTTTTGACAGGGATTGAGGCCTTTAGTGCTGCTTACTTCAATGGCATAGCTGTCTTCAGAAGAAGGACAACCTTTTTCACCTGCAGAAAGTGCTTCAGGCCCTGCGGAAGGCAGGCCTGACAATCAAGGCCAGTAAGTGTCAGATGGGGGAGGTCTGTGGTGTACTTGGGACACCTGGTGGGCAAAGATAAAGACTATCATGGCCTGTGAGCCCCCAAAAACCCAAACTGAGGTTTGGGTCTTCCTAGGGCTCACAGGGTAGTACAGGAGGTTTGTCAAGGGATATGGCACCATTGTTGTCCCCTTGACTTAGCTGACTTCAAAGAAGAAACCCAGAAATGTGATTTGGACAAAGGCATACCAAAAAGCATTTGACTCCTTAAAACAGAACATGTGCACAGCCCCTGTGCTCAAGACCCCTGATTTTTTCAGCAAATTCATTGTGCAAACCGATGCCTCAGAGAACAGCATAAGGGTAGTTCTATCACAGTTGAATGAGGAAGGCTAAGACCAACCTGTAGCTTTCATCTCTTAGAGGAAACTTATCAGGGAACAGAGGTGGAGTCTTTGCTGTGGTCTTAGCGCTGAAGAAGTTGAAACTATACCTGTTTGGGACTCACTTTCGGATTCAGACAGACCACAAGCCTCTCAGGCGGCTCATGCAAATGAGGGGTGAGAATTCAAAATTGTTGAGGTGGACCATCTCCCTACAGGGAATGAAATTTACGGTGGAACACCGACCTGGCGTAGACCACACCAATGCTTTTGGTCTCTCTAGGTTCTTCCTCCATAGTGAAGAGAACTCCCAGGAGGTTGGGTAGATCTCCCCACTTTCAGCTGGAGGGGATATGTGTAAGACCTGACACATTAGGGTGGTCGTCCCCAAACTTTTTGCCCCTCTTCCCTAATAATTTGCTGATTTCTTTTTGCACTTTACCACTGCTAACAAGTGCTAAAGTGCATGAGACCCCCCCAAGCATGGTTTATTTGATGTATCCACAATTGGCACATTTAATTTATTTATAAGTCGCTAGTACAGTGCACCACATGTGCCCACGGCCTATAAATGAAATGCTACTAGTAGGACTGCAGCACTGTTTGTGCCACCCACTCAAGTAGCCCTTAAGCATACATGCCTCAGTCCTGCCATTTCAGAGGCTGTGCGTGCAGTTTACACTGTCATGTCGCCTTGGCATTTAAAACCCCTTGCCAGCCTTAAACTCCTCTATTTTTAAATGTAGGTCACCCCTAAGGTAGGCTCTATGCAGCCCATATGGCAGGGTGCTATGTAACTAAAAGGTATGACATGTGCTTTTAGGTTTTACATGTCCTGGGAATGAAAACTGGCAAATTAGTTTTTTACTACTGGAGGCCTACCCCTCTTATAGGTGAACATTGGGGATTCCTTCTTACATTTAATAAGCTGTAATTCTATTTGAGAGAAGGTAGATATGTCATGTTTAGAGCTTATGGAATGGTAATGATACAGCCTCTACTTATAAAGTTGGATTTGTTATTGTCATTCTGAAAGTGCCAATTTTAGAAAGTTAGGCATTTTCCTGTTCTTAGCCATTTGGTGTCTGCTGCCTGTCTCTGATCACTGGCTAGGCTGGGTGACAGCTGGACTTTGTGTATTCCCTTTAGACAGCTACACTCAATGGAAGCATCTTCTTGGGAGGATGGGAGAAAGGAGCTGGACATAGCTTCTCACTTGCACCTGAATAGGCTGGTCTGTTCACACACAAAGGCCTTCATGCCCCTCTGTAGTGAGTCTGGAGCCAGGGCAGGAAAAAAGGAACTCTGTGCACTTCAAAGACCCTTCTTTGAAGTCACCCCCACTTCAAAGGCCCAACTTGTGTTTATTTTCAGAAAATTGGCATTCTCTTGTCCTAACTATTTGGCGTTTGTAGCCTGGGTCAGATGACTAGGTATAGGTGGCAGCTGGCCTTTGTGTAGTTCTCCCAGGCAACAATAGAGGGACTGGGTGTTGGCTGGATGGGCCACCCAAGCAGGATGGGGTGCCCGGAGTTGTGCACAGCCCAACTTGCACTTCAAAGACACTGCCTCAGCACACACACAAAGAACTTCACACTGGTCTATTGTGTCCCCAGACAATTTGGGACCAGGGCAGGGAGACAAGAAATTCCAGACACTTCTGTGGGAGTGAAACTCCAGAAGTTTCCTCCACTTCAAAGCTCATACCATATGAAAACAGCACAGTCAGACCCACTCTACAGTACACTCCAGGGCCTCTGGATGCTACAGAGAAAGGACTTTCTTGTTGCCAGAAGACTGCCAGCTGTCTGAAAAGGAAGACTGGACCTGCTCCCAGGCTACCTGAGTGCCTCCAGGGGCTAGTTAGCTGGCCTCCTGTTCTAAGCTACAGGGGCACAACAAGCTCAGGAGGCCTCCTTGCAACTGCCCAGTTGACCTGCTGCTGTGGACCTGCAACTGGACCTGACTGAGCTGTTCTGGCCTCTGATGGAGTGAGTTCCTGATCCCCAAGGGGTGCCTCCCAGGTCCTGGACCCTTGGTGTGGCATCAGTTGAGCTCCTCCTCGAAGAAAAGAAGAAATCCTGAGGTTTAGGGCTCTTTGCGACTGCAATTGGGCTCGTACAAGCCATGATCGTGCCGCGTGCACTGACCACCAACGGGAAGTTCTGGTGAACCCAACTCTTTGCGCTACAGTCACTGACAACCGGCAACGTGAGATCTGCACCTTGCGCTACAACATCGACAGCCCATGGTGATCGCTAACACGAAGCTCCAGCAACGACTGTCCTCAACTCCCGAACAGGATCTCTGCGCTACAGCAATGACTGTCCACAACGCCTGGCCTGCTCTTCGTGCTACAACATCAATCATTCACAATGCTCTCCTTGCTCCTCGTGGCCGCCTCCACTGTGAACTGGACTCTTCTTGCCGGACTTTGAGAAGTTAACTTTTTCAGCAGGACTAACCTGGTCCCTGTAGCTGGCCCTACGCTCCATCGTGGCCGGCTTGAACTTATGACTTTCACCCGGTCTCGCACGACCAGATAACCGCTAGTGGGGCTTTTTTTTTTTAGGCGCTATACTTACCTTAAATCTTTGAAATTGCATATCTCTGTTTCTACTGATTAGATTTTTGTCATTTTGGTGTCAAATAATTTATTACATTTTAGCCTATTTATTTTAAATTGGTGTGGGATTTTTCTTGTGCTGTATTTTCACTTAGTACTGTTTGAGTGCTGCATAAATACTTTACACATTTCCTCTAAATTAGGCCTGACTGTGTTTATACCAGCCTACCAGAGGGTTAAGTACAGGTGAATTTAGTGACTCTTGTGGTTCACCCTGACAAGGATTGTGGATGTTGCTGCATAAGGGGCTCACACCCACTTCAACCAACAACCCAATTTCTCACAGAGTGCTAAATGATGTCCTCACCAATCATGTTGCCCAAAGCCGGAAGGGTTTACTTTGCTTCCATCTGGGAACCTGCCGAAAGACTGAGAGGGGAGAGTGTAAATCATGCCCCACCACCCCATCTTGCCTTAGGGTCCAAGGGAGCAGTTTTCATTTGCTTTCTTCCCCAGTCATGCACTGGAGCCACATAGAGGTGAATATTGGCCACAACCTCCTACCTTGCCCACGGATGACAGTAGGGACAGCTGCCAGATACCTCGGTGTCACAGAATTCCCACAGTGCCTAACCCTAGGGTAGTTCCTACACCCCAGGCTAAAGACGAGGGTGCTTACTATTGCACTGTCTGAATTGCCAATGTATGGGTGGTATTTGTGCAGCCTACCCCTGCTTTTTCCAAAGCCAAGAGTGAGATGAAACAAGCATTTGCAATGCAATAGGTCTCGCATTTATGCGAGTTTAAGCTATTGGCATTGTAAATGACAAAGCCTTTTATTTATGTTTTAAAAACCAAAACATAAATAAAAGGCATTGTCATTTTCAATGCCAATAGCTCAAACTCGCGTACATGCGATCAAACCTTACACATCCTGGCAGTGGTAGAAAGCATCAAGAAAGTCCTAAAGTCACAGTGCAGGCTTTATTGTCATACTAACAAAAAAAAGTTACAATAAAACGCGTTGAATGTCCACTGAGGTGAATGGGGTAACACTTTTGAACTTCAAGCAAACAGAGAATCAACTGGTGGTCTGCCGGTAGACAAGTGTAAAGCATTTGTGCTTTTGGTGTATTTTTATCCCTATTTAGATTTTTACAAATTTCAAACCCAGAAAAGAATACCCCGTTTACCTGTTGATGTTGCCTC
This sequence comes from Calotriton arnoldi, assembly GCA_963921515.1. Lineage (NCBI taxonomy): Eukaryota > Metazoa > Chordata > Amphibia > Caudata > Salamandridae > Calotriton > Calotriton arnoldi. Next base: position 432,010 of record CAWUFW010007386.1, read on the forward strand.
TGTAACTTTAAAGCAGCTTGAGCAAGTTTCTCCTTTCTGATAAGTGTCCGTCCACGAGACTTTGTACACACTTGTACGTGTGCAAGAGAACGACCTTGGACGATGTTAAGTTCTTCTGAACAGCCTCAGCCCTACCGGGTTGCCTGGTGCCCTGCCCCCTTGCCTGTCCCATTCCTAGTAGTGTTTAGAGATCACAAGTACTTTGAAGATAAACCGCTGCATGCCTCTTTTGTTTAAGCAACATATAATATTAACTAGACGAGCACATATTTCAGCCTCTTGAGTTGCATGGGGTATAGTGTGGTGCTATTGGTGCGTCACACTACAGTGAAGTCACTGCACCAGCTAGAACTCCCTATAAGTTGCTTCAGGAAGCTGTCGGGTGGGGGGACGGCTCTGATGGGCACCGAAGCTAAGGTTGGAGGAAGTGGGCGTGCGCCTTTCTTTTATGAACACAGCGCCCGCTTCATGGCTTCAAACATAAAGCGCAGGAAGCTGTCGGGTGCGGGGGACAGCACTAATGGGCATGGAAACTGACCAGGAACATCCTTTTTAAGGTCGGAGGAAGTGGGCTTGCACCTTTATTTTATGAACACAGCGCCCGCTTCACGGCTTTATGAAACGGCTTCATGAAACAAAGCGCAGTGGTCGGGAAGAGCCCAGCTGTGATGATAAAAGACACACAGCAGATCTCCCCGGTTGCAGCAAGCAGCGACGGTGGATAGAGGGGCTGGAGGGCAGGGGAAGGGCGAGGATAGGCTGAAAACAAGCTGCAAGCGGTTGGGTTTTCAGATGATCCTCGTTAGTTTAAAGCAATTAACGAGGATCAGCTGAAAACACAAGCGCTAATTAAACAAACACACACGTTTTACAGCCTGGACTGATTTCCTCACCCGAGCCACGGGGATGTTCACAGTGGCGGATCCTTCCTTTTCCTCCTCCATGGCTGGGCTACTAGGTGAAAGAGGCGAAGGCAGCTGCCGGGAGAAGCAGCGGGGGATGGCGTAAGGGAGGATGAGGGTTGGCCCGATACAGGGGAAAACAAGCAGTGACAAGAGCAACGGCGAAAGCCAGCGGGAGTTACAGCAAATAATTAGTGCTGTGGCCCAAGTAATGGGGAGGCACATTTGGGCTACACGGAACGGCGCCTGTGTTGTCAATTTCAATTAAAACAATGTTTGCGTGCCGAGTGCACAACAAAAGAAAGGCGCGAGTGCGCAGTATTAAAGCTAAAGCACCTTGTGTAAGAAAAATTTAAAATGTTTTACTTACACTGCATCCGTCAGCCGCTTGAATGCTTCCATATATTCGGTCAATGTAAAAATGCACTTCTATTAAAGCGCAGCGGGAGGAGGCTGTGGGCGTGTTGATTGTATGGCCATATTATTGTAAAAGCAGGCGCCCGGGGCCGGAGGGTGCTGCGGGGTCGACATTGAAATGAAACCATGACGAGCGCCGTGCTGATTATGTATGATTAACAGCGCGGCGCTCGTGACGAGCTCCGTGCTAATTATGTATGCAAGTGAGTGTGTCATGCTGCAACTCAGCATGCTGGGCTGGAAAAATCATAAAAGAAAGTTCCCCTCGGAGACACATGAACCACGAGAGCGGACAAAAACTGTAGTTAGGCGGTGCTGCTTCCGGAATAAACGGAAGTGACGTATCGCATCGACAGCTAATAATAAGCCAGCTAACAAGAGCAATGCCACAGTTAACCAATGGAAGGCGGCAGGAGAAATTACCCTCGATATTGTATTTACTACAGGTCTTGCGACAGCGCATGCGCTGTCTAGGCTTGACCTAAAAAGAGGATGAGGCAGCTGTCAGCTGCCAAGCCCCTCTTTGGACCATCCACTGCTGAGAGACACAAAGGAGAAAATATGAAAATGCCTACTGCTTGACTTGGGAAATCAGAGACTGTGATGCTGCATCAGTGCTTGTGAATGGTGGCGTATTTGCTTTAAACTTTTACTCTTCCACACTTGGGCATAATTTTGGATCCTCACACATATTCCCCACGCTTGTGCTAGATGGGGTAAGGAAAACGACATACCTCAGCACCCTTATGTCAGAACGCACTAATCATGTATTCCAAATCCACGAAGAGTGAAGAATGTTTCTGCACCTCTCTGATTTCATAGTCAACCATACAAAAGAGGAATACAGTGGTGAAAAGGGACAGAATAAGAGTGAAAACATAGACAGTGGATATCGCGACTGTGACTCGTTACTTTGCTGAGCATTGACTTCTACTGGTTCATAGCGGCTATCTAAAGACGAGATTAGATTAAGATCTTTAATATCTTTTCAGTGTACTGCAGAGTCTAATACTTGTTATTACAAATGAAATGCCTTCAGAATATCTCTTTTTCTCAGACTCTCTGTATTCTAGTGGAACTCTGAATTCTCAAAAACTGCATCATAAATGACAGCTATTAAACCAAGGTCATAATTATCTCACTCCTTTCCTTTACTTATGTTTTGTGAGTGCACACTTCCTGGTTGGAATACATTTTGAATGTTATTAAAACATTAATCAGAATTATTAAGGTCTATATTGATGCAAAATAATCCCTTTCCTATTCCCTTATCACTACCTTAATATAATATATGCATTAGGAGAAGTGTGAAAGCCTTTTAAGAGATGAGGATCCTTTCTGTTCCTCATGTAGAGAGCTAAAAGGTGTGCAAATTAAAATATGACTTTAAACTCCTTTAAGGATAGCTCCAAAACAGTACTTTATTAATAGAGATTGCTTACTTGATACAATAAGATTCCAAAGAATGCTTCACATTATTTGTTAGAAATTGGGTTTCTGGTTTACTGGGGTGCGAGCCCTGGTCAAATAGCAATCACTAGTCAGGGTAAGGTGCAAGCAAACCCCAAATTAACCTGTGCTCACCCTCTGGTAGCTTTGCACAGAGCAGTCAGGCTTTACTTGAAAGCAACATGTAAAGTATTTGTGCAACACTTCAAACAGTAAAATAGTGGAAACACCACACAAAAGATCCCACACCTGGTTTAAGAAAATAAAGCTTAGTTTAATAAATAAAACAAGACCAAATGTCAAAAATCCACCCAGTGAAACCAGACATGTACAATTTTAAAGTTTTAGCTGAAATAGTACTAAAAAGCACAAAGCGCTAACAAGGGATATCTGGTTGCGCCGGGCCAGGACTAAGCCCCAAGTTTAGACCAACCATGATGGGGCTCGGGCCGGCTACAGGGACCAATTTAGTTACGCGGATCAAAGCACCTTAAATCCTGGTTACGCAACATTGTGTGGTTCCGGGTTAAAGAAGCGCCACACAGCCGAAGTGATGCATCAGTTCCGAGATGCGGTTAGGCTAGGCTGCAGTGCAAGGTTCTGTTGTGTCATCATCGAGGATCCCTTAAACGGGCTTGCAATGCGAAGTCTGGGCTCGGGGATGCGGCACGCAGCCTGGTGAAGCCTGTGTTATTCTATGGGAGATATAGGCCTTCTAGGACCAGCCAGGTTTTGTTTGTCAAACCTTAGCTCAACCCTGGGTAGCTGTGGCTTCAAGCAGTCAGACTTCAACAAAGAAACAAGTGAAAAGCATTTCAACAGCAACCGAACAGCACCCAAAAAATGTAGAAGAAAAAAATACAACACAAATTTATAAATATAGCTTACATTTTTATGAATTTATGGGCACCAAAAGGAAAATGATCCACCAAAGGGTTCTAGAGATATAGATTTCACAGCGAACGATAACTCAAGACATTTCACTTAACCACAAAAAAGCATTGGCAAGTTCAATGAATTTGGCATTTTGAAACATTTTCAAGAAAACTTTGGTCAAAGTGTAATGCTTTTACTTAGAGTTACTTTAGGCAGCCTACTTTGGTAGGGAGTCAGTGAAGGGGACCAGCCAGTTCCAAAGAAACAGTTACTTCAACAAGGAAAGCAGTCTTCAGCCTAGTCCCAGTGTCAGTGGTTGCTTGCCATTGACTTCTGTGGAGTGGTCCTAATGCAAGTGATACAGAATGCTGAAGATGCTAAAGATGCTGTGAGGTCGGCGGGGTCTTCCTGTGGCCACTCCTCAGTCCACGGTACTGGTGGGGTGTTTTTGGCCACAGGGATTGACATCCCTCAAAGTCCTCTTTGGGCAAACAAAAGTCCAGTCACCACTGTGCTACTGGTCACTGGGCACAGCAACCTCAGCGGTTTCCTTCTTTTGGTGATAACTCTCCTTCTGGGTGACCACCTGCACTTCGATGACTCTCCCATGTCCAGCAGACTCAGGTGCAACATTTGAGTGACAGGTCTTGGTCTTCCAGGCTGCACTGCGACAAGGAGCGATGATCCAGCAATCTGAGCAACCAACTTGCCCAGGCATGCTTCTTCAGCTTTTGTGGCCCTGTGCTTTGAACAGGAAATCAACCAGCTGACTCTTGGAGTCTCTGCTTCTGGCTGGGCTCAGTGGCTGACTTCTCCATTAGCAGGACACAGCAAGCACAGTCCACAGGGAGAAGTGTGGCTCAATGGTTAGAGCGGCAGACCCTGATGCAGAGATCTGGCCCGGGACCAGGGTTCAATTCCCGCCTCGGCGGGTCTTGGGCTCAATTTCCTCGGACCTGATAATTCTCGCCTCGGTGCCTATTCTAATCATGGGTCCCACTCTGCAACTCTGGGCAATAGCTTGCTTAATCTCCACAACGGCCCCACCAGTGCTGGGATGCCTGGCTTCACCTTGGGGGTGCCCAGGAGTGGACATTTCACAGGGAAAAGACAGGAAGGGTTCCACAGCGGTATGCGTACAGCGCCAGGACACCCTAGGGTAACAGTGCGCTTTACAAGTACAAATTTAATTTCATTCCTTTTCTTCGCTAGCCCAAGGAGCTGAAGGTGCACTCTAACTTTAGTGCAGCCTCTACTTTGCCCATTCCTGGGTCAGCAGAGCAGTCCTTCTTTGGTCCTCTTCTCCAGTCTGAGTGAGATCTCAGTTCTGGGTGCCAGAGGTACCCCTTTTATGCCCAAAAAGTGCCCTCACGTGAGGTAACAGTCACTAGTCAATGGGTTACTAGGTTCCCTCCCAGCTGCTGACAACTTCCTATAAAGTGTAATATCTAGTTTTCCGAGAGTACTCTATTCTGTCCACTGCCAAGATGTTGGGACCAAGACACACTCTTGGTGTGTGGAGCTTGGTAACCTACCCTAGAGGTGTGGCTACCTGGGGGCTACACACCCATGGAATAATCGGTTTGGCCAGTGTTTCCCCATCTCTATCCCCAACGCCAACCTGTCTACCCACACAAAGGAACAGCCTCTCTAGTGTGGCTACCATTTGCCGTACAAAGGCGGCTTCCCCTTTGAAGCTAACCTTCTGGGCTAACACCCCATGTGGCTTCCTTTCAGGAGGAGGTAACACTACAACCAGCGGCATGCCTCTATTGTTACCAGTCATGAGAACCGTTAACACATCTCCCCAGGTGAGCAGAAGGCTATCTCACGGCCAGCCTCAGCAAATGGCCGCTGGAAAACTGGGCAACAGAGTGGTAACTTTCTATAAGTTGCATGTGGCACCAAGTTACATTAATTTCTACTTGGGTATCAAGTCGGCCTTAATGTAACGAGTTGTTTTAAACATTGATACTCCAACTTTGGTAGTCCCATTCAGAAATTAGCACAGCAAAGTTGGCAGTGTGTAACTCTGTACTTGCCAATGGGGCTACCAGTCTCTCTTCCAGTAAAAACAACAATGTTGTTTTTTTACTTCCAGACCATGTTAACCACATGTTCCAGCGTTTTACCTGGTGTCAATATTATCTATATTCCTTTAAAACTAGCTCTCAGAATCTAACCACATCCATAGAGGCTTTGGTCCTCCGATGGACCTTTCTCATCGCATTGAGGGGTGAGGAACTAAGGTGCCGAACGTCAGCCACCCAATGAGGACCAATAATTGGTAGCTGACTTTACAAATTGGAAATCAGATTCAAATAAATCACCCTTAAAACCATGCTATAGATATACAGGATAACAACTGGAAGTCCGAACCTCCTGAAGAAGTTCAATCGGACCAAAATCATACAGACCAATAGTTCCGCTGTTGCTATACAGAATAGTAGGAGAATCTGATGCTCTGAAAATAATCTATTACCATCTCTGTTATGCATTAGAAATCCGATATCGAATGCACAGTCTCTGTGGAAAAAACATTAGTAATGCAATTTATGAAAACTCAGACATGTTTAAGTTGAATTCATTGTTGTAATACACAAGTTTAGCATTTTAAGCAATAATCAGCATTTTAGGCAATTCAGTCATGAGTTTCAATAAGCAATTACAGAATGTAGTATAAAACCCCACATTTAGCAAAGTGCAGACAAAAGTGAACCCCACGGGGGATTTGGAAATCTATAGTTCAGCCAAGAAGTCCATGGATCGTTCAGTAGGCAAAGGCATTCCTACTACTAGCAAGGGCAGGAGAGACAATTCAGGTAAAGTTCTCTTAGCATAGCCATAGGGTCTGGTCAACGTCTGCCAAAAAGAAGGTCCATGGGCAAAGCATATGGTAGCAGCCACATGAATGGGGAAAGAAAGGCTCTGATCAAGAGAGTTCTGGTCTGGACTGCGACTCGGACTGACTCAGTGGCTATGACTGTGGCTACGGCTCTCCTCACCTTAAATGACTGAAGAAATGGGTATAATTATCCGTCAGATCAGGTGATTACATCAATTGTCACCTCACTATGGTCGAGTTACATGTGACCTTCATCCGTTCACAAGGTGCAAAAGTAGATTCTTTAGAATATTTTCCCAAGGGATGTCATGATAATCGATCGTCTGTTCCGGGCACACAGGTTAGTCCACAAAGAACGATTCACAGAAGTAGATTTCCATGTGCTGAGGTTATGAGTTCAGTTTCTCATGTTATTGTCCATAATTATGTATCAGGAAAAGTATCATTCCTCTCCAGGAATGTCATGTGAAAGTACAAGAAAGTTACACGAGTGACAAGCGTAGCAAGAATCCTACTCAACAGTCCATGGAAAAGTGCAAACCTAAGGAATACGGCGATTTGATGCATATAAAGGCAATGCTTCTTAATTAATAAACGAATATGCAGTTGGAATCAAGCATAGTGAAATTCAATTAAGCATTTGTGTCAAGTAGTCATTTATCAAAAAATTATCAAAGATTGTTGCATGGAAACTTTCAATGCTAAATATGGCCCACTGCCACAATTTTAAAGCACACACGTAAAATATTCTTATAAAGAGATTACGAATTTTCATTTTAGGTAATCTAAGACTCTATTAGTGTGAAAGATTAGCACAGAAAGTTTTGTTCATGTAGATTAAAGCAAATAAGAATTGCACCAGCTTTTTGATATCTATGGTGTATTACAATCAAAGTAATGCAAGATGACTTATCTTAATCATAAACGTGCACAATTGAAATTTGAGACTCATGTGTGCATGCGTACATAACTTGTCATATTAATTTTATATTAATTTGCATAATAGCAGAGAATACACTTTATACGTTTTCATGTCGACATTGTTTTAAACCATAAAGAAAATTGATTATTAGACATGTTAGACACACAATATATGAAACTCTTCTAATTCTACAAATCTTAAGCATTCTTTTATGGTGTTTATACTGTGTTTCCTTTTTAATTCATTGTCATTCTCTAAAACGTGTGCAAGGTGCACATTCATTTTTATGTGTGTTTTCATTCTCATAATCGGTTTATATGTTGTGTAAAGGATAACCAGTTTTCAAGCTGGATTACACATGTTCTATTTTGTAATATGCTACTCCCTGCCTTAGGACAGGCCTACTGTAGGAGTGACTGACACACATTTAAAAGGGAGTTTGGGCTTTGCCGTTGAGTAGAATGGCAAAGTCGAGTTAGCAGTTTTAAACTGCTCTATCTCTCTGTTGTATAAACGAACAAGGCTTGGGTCCTGTCACTACCTGGCCTGGACCACTACAATACCATCAAACAAACAAAGTGACAAGGTAGGTAGTTATAATCAAATTGAATGGAACCCTAGACAATCAATTCTAAAGTCTGCGTGCTTTATTTCACTTCGACTTCAAACTTTTTGAAGAGCAAAATTCACCCAATCATTTCATGTCATGAGAAGGGCGACACATCATTTGGATGCACATTGTAAGTGTAAAACATTAACATAAAATGCACATGAACACGTTAAAACAACACAATTGTAATTAAGCACAGTATAAACAGGTCAAAAACAAATCCTGAACACAAAAAACATTCATAAACAGTGCAAATGACCAGTCCTTGTTTGCACACAAGCACTAGGCGGACAATAACACGTTTTGTACTCAGGTTTGCACCTACTGTCCTGCCTGTGACATGCTTAAGGGGGTTACACATCTATAGTGGGTGTTGTCTCCAGGGGGGAAAAAACGGTTCAAACTGATTCCCTCGAGGCACGCCCTGTATTGGTTAACCCATACTCTGAAGCCAACGCGTTTCGAACCCCAAGTAGTAGGGGGGTTCTCCTCAGGACTAGGACTGGGTCGTGAGAACTGATTGTATGCGTTGTATGGATCAAAGGATGAATGTTACTGAAATAGTAATCCGGTTTTCTACGTGGCATTCCGATTTATGGGCTTCACTTTCTACGAAAATAAGCTTCGAGTGAAATTGCACCGAAGCATCTGACATTTATTCTGTCCCACGTACGGGTTCAGAACTGGCAGACCGTGACAAGATTGAACCAAACAGTGAAACACATTGCCCTCGAACACAACACAGTGATCCTTATACTCCCACGGGGAATGACACATGGTGCCTTGAAGCCCCACGACTACATCAGTAGGACTACTATTTCAGTAACATTCATCCTTTGATCCATACAACGCCTACAATCAGTTCTCACGACCCAGTCCTAGTCCTGAGGAGAACCCCCCTACTACTTGGGGTTCGAAACGCGTTGGCTTCAGAGTATGGGTTAACCAATACAGGGCGTGCCTCGAGGGAATCAGTTTGAACCGTTTCTTCCCCCTGGAGACAACACCCACTATAAATGTGTAACCCCCTTACTCATGTCACAGGCAGGACAGTAGGTGCAAACCTGAGTACGAAACGTGTTATTGTCCGCCTAGTGCTTGTGTGCAAACAAGGACTGGTCATTTGCACTGTTTATGAATGTTTTTTGTGTTCATGATTTGTTTTTGACCTGTTTATACTGTGCTTAATTACAATTGTGTTGTTTTAACGTGTTCATGTGCATTTTATGTTAATGTTTTACACTTACAATGTGCATCCAAATGATGTGTCGCCCTTCTCATGACATGAAATGATTGGGTGAATTTTGCTCTTCAAAAAGTTTGAAGTCGAAGTGAAATAAAGCACGCAGACTTTAGAATTGATTCTCTAGGGTTCCATTCAATTTGATTATAACAACCTACCTGGTCACTTTGTTTGTTTGATGCTATCTCTCTGTTGTGGCAGGCTGAGAGTCACTTTTTACCTTGTCCCACTCAGGGTGGCACAACAAGTGCTGCAGTCCCTGAGGAGACACTCTAACTTACAGGCTCTGGATTCCCCTGATACCATTCAATAGGGACTTACAAGTAAGTTGGTTCATGCCAATTGGGTATAAGCCAATCAAACATACATGTTTAAGGGTCAGGGCACTGGCACTAAGGTCTGGTTAGCAGGCCTCAGTGCACTCTCAGAGTAAACAAAAACCAGTAACATCAGTCCAAAACTTTGGGGGTTACCATATAAAAAGAGATAGTTCCTTTTTTCAGAGACCAGCTTTCATAGTGCCTTCTTGAGGGGGTGAAAATTTCAGCTACGATGCTGGTTCACCTTAGCTGCCACATATCTGCTGGAACCATTTCCATGCACAAGCAACCATTTGCCAGATCATCCCCCTATACTGGTGTCATTTTGTAGGCCATACCATTTGGTGCTGGTAGCACAGAGGACACAAACTCCAGGTGATTTTTTTCTAAGTTTCAATGTCCTGGCTTTCAGTGTCCCAAGCAGCTATTACACGTTATAACATATTTTAATTACCTTATTGCTGTTTGTCTTCATTTCTTTTGGGTTAAAATGCTCGCTATAGGAGAGGCATATTGCATACCTTGATGGAGCTGCTTAAATATTACCTTCTTAGCGTAACCACAATGGTATTTACGTCACCTAGCACATTGAAAAGTGGCCATGTTATTAAATTAGCAGCATTTGAATTTGTCATTGATATTGACCTAAAGATGTAAACTGGTATGTTAGATATTTGGCTGTGAAAGCTGTCTACGCAATTTGTACTTAGGCTTCTGGTTTTAATGTATTTATTTTTTTGACATTTCCATCTGTATTTATACATATTTATTTTTTCTCATTTTCTCAGCATTTATTCAGATTTATTTTGTTCATAGTGTAAACAATGAAGCTGCAATGGGTATGTTTACACGTTTATTTAACTGACAAATCAGTGGTTCCCAAACTTTTTTGACCTGTGGCTCCCTTGACTAAATTGGCAGTTGGCCGTGGCTCCCCACAATTTTTTTACCAGTGCAGGCCTGGGCTTCTGCCAGTTGCATCCGGGAGTAGAACCAGCCTAATTGGACATTATAACCTGCAATACAAGAGCCCTAATTAAAGAATATTCATTACACTCCAAATGCACATCTCTGGATTGCTCTGTATTCATGTGATTGGGTACGGAGGGCACTGATATATCCCTGTCTTTTTAATCCGAGAGGCTTGTGTCCTTCAATTCTGGGTCACAGGCTGCTCCTGGTACCTACAAGACACAGTGCCTGTTAACAGCGAGGAAACAATCCTTTCACCCTCCTTGAGCGGGGAGAATGACGTCTTCGGCTACACCCGGACCTGGATTCAGTGAAATAATAAGCCTTATCTATCGGTTAATAATTACAGTCCACAAATATCAGTGCTTCGATGTCTCGTCCGAGGTGGAAGCACTAAGAAGTGTAAGAATTTGGGACGGGTAGTACCAGTCCCAGAAAACGTTTTATACATGGAGAAATATACGGAGGGTCAGACTGGGGCCAGGAAATTAATCCTGGCTGCAATGCGGCCTATTTCCACAGCCGCGAGTTTGCCCACTGGAATTTCTGATTTATAAAATCAGGCGCGGTGTTTCTTCAAGTTCACACAAAGTGCGGGAACAGCAGCCAGGATATAATTATAATTATACATGGGCTGTATTTTACATTTACAAGTTGTAACTATATTTGAAATCTTTATCTTGTTCTGCGAGGAGCCTACAGCGTGTTCATTAAAGTCAGATGCTGTCCTGTTTTCCGACGAGACTGTGGTGGCCACTGCACATTTATAACCTGTCCCTTTCAAACTCGACTTCTCAAAATAAATCAAATAAATGAGTTAATGAGCGAGCAGTGATTCAGCCCTAGTCTTACCTATTTGTAACTTGTGAAGAGGGTCCCAGGAGGCACGGCAGAACACGGTGGGCAGCAATAACGCTCAACGGTCAGAGCTGCGTATGCCAGTAATGCGGAGGCTACGTCTGTGAAAGCACGTACGTACGCACTTATGGCGGCAGTGCGCTCTTGGGCCAAACCATGTTCCGCAATTATGCAGGTGGCATTTGTAACTCCCCCGTATGTTGCGCTGCGGCTGGAAAAAGCTTCATCCTGCATTCAGGCCCAGGTAGGGCGTCAAAAGACGCATAATATTTTACTGCCTACATACGGCCAGACGCTATCTTTCCCACATCGTGCGCGGCACCACTGGCTACTCATAACGGCGCACCGGGGTGCTGCGACGCACAGTTTGGGAACCACTGTGACAAATGTTTACTCATGTTTTAGTGTCCAATGAGGTTTAGCCATTTGCAGTACAATACAGTCATTTCAAATCATTTGCTTTGTAGAACGTCTTAAACAGCTTTACTGCTGCAGTTATTTAAGCTTCATTAGGAAATCTTTTTTCTTTTTTTTTGCTCCACTACTTGTCAATCCGTACAGCTATTGGCTGGGAACTCACGATTGACAGTAGTGAGAATTGTCCAAAAGAAAACCTATTTTCTGTATTTTTCCATATTTAGATATATTTTTCTGTAAAAGCTGAAAACTTGGAGCCTTATTTGTGATCTGTAATTTGTGCAGTGCTTGATGGCAGCTACACATTACACAATACACAATACTGTGGAGTAGTGCAATGTAGACTCCATCCCTTACACTTCATCATTGCGCTATTTGCATTTATAGTTTGACCTTATATCTACTGTGTGCCTTATTAATACTGTGTGAACATTTAAATATGTTAATGAAGTTTATTTACAGTTGAAACTGGATTTTTATAAACGTCTGCACTAATGTTCAGTTTAACTTGAAGATATGTTTTCTGTATTCACGTTTGCATTTATACTTTAAGTTAAAGTTACTTATATTCTGAAAGTCATATTTGAAAGTGTAATCATATATGCTTTTACTCACGTTTGCATTTGCTCTTAAGTTACATGTGCACAAGTATAACCATGTATTTGAAGTGCACGTTTAAATGTTAAGTTAAAGTTAGCCTGACTAAAGGCCTTGTGATTTTGAAATGTACTTTGTTTGGTTAGCATGTTCTTTCTTATGCAGGTGCATTCTCAAGGTTTCATTAGCTAGAGAAAGGAGTATTGTTGTCTGTATTAGTTTCTTGACAGTAAGGTCTGAAAAGAGAAATCTTGGCAAGTAACGTGAAGACCTAATGAGCAGATAAATCCTCCTATTCGTCGCGTACGAGGGATGTTCAAGGTTGCAGTAACTATCCAAGTTCTGTGGAATGGGAAAGTCTGGTAATTTTGCAAATGCACAACACAAGTACAAAAATGCATTGGTTCCTGCTGGTGTGGGAAGAGATACGACTGTTGCTGAAGTTTCTGTTTGTTTTAATTAGTGTTCATACTGTTAGAATAGAGCAGAATCCCTTAGACTTTGAGGGGAACAGACCTCTCTGCTTCCTTTATTCTTATAGGTGTGAAGCTTTATCCTAAAAACTTATTCCAATTCTGAAAGTCGTCTACTGGAGTCTTCACTATGATGACACCTTCTTGTACTTCCATATTTCCTTGAGCACCTATTCTACGAACCATCCTTATTCTAGACTTGGAATCTTAACTAGATGATTTTAGAACTTATTCATGTTTGAGAGAGAATCTAAGTTTCTTTAAGAAACACCTAGGGGCATATTACCAAGGATTTGCGATAATTATCGCAAAGCGCGCTTAGCGCTGTTTTTTTTATCGCCGGCTATCGCTGGATTTCATCGCAGAGATAACGCGTTATTATCAACGCTTATCAACGCTTATCTCCAAGGCGATTAAAAATCCAGCGATAGCGGCGAAACCCAGCAATAGCGCGAGAAATCCAGCGATAAATTCACTGCGCTAATGAAAAGCTTGCTAATAGGCAGGTGAGGACTTAACCTTACAATCCACCTCCCATTGACAAGCCCTGGTGTTACTGGATCTCTCCGCTGCCTTTGACACGGTCGACCATAACATCTTGATCGACCGTGTCAGGGATGCGGGTATCGAAGGAATAGCACTGGAATGGACTAAATCCTTCCTAACAAATCGATCCCAGGCAGTCCATCTTGGCGGTTTTACTACCCCCATGATTAAAACTACCTGTGGAGTCCCCCAGGGATCCTCACTTTCCCCTCACTTATTCAACTTATATCTACTTCCTTTGATTCATGCATTAAAAGAAAGGAATATCCAAACTTTTAACTATGCTGATGATTTTCAATTGGTATTTTCCATCAATGACTCCCCGGCCTCCATCCACGAATGCCAGGCAACAATGCTGTTCATCCGTGACTGGATGAACAGCAACCAATTAAAATTGAATCCAGATAAGACAGAACTGATCCTCACGGGAGGCTCTTTTAACCCCTGGAATTCCCAGTTCTGGCCTAAAGAACTGGGACAACCCCCGACCCCATCTAATCAGGCTAAAACTCTGGGAGTCATAGTCAATAGCGATCTCACCATGAAAACCCAAATAGGGTCTGTAATTTCTGCCTGCTTCTTCCAATTAAGGAAAATAAAGAAAATAAGTAGATTCCTAACTCAGGAAGCAAAACTACAGGCAGTCCTTGCCATGGTGATCTCGCATATTGACTATGCTAACTCCTTATATTTTGGAATCCCGGCCTATCTCATTCACCGTCTCCAACTGATACAGAATCAGGCGGCCAGACTGATTCTACAGGAAAACAAACGTCAACACATCTCTCCCCTTTTGAAGAAACTACATTGGCTTCCTATAGCACAGAGATGTGCATTCAAGACGGGATGCATCATTTTTAAATCCCTGAATGGCAGAAACCCCAAATTTATTAACAGCCTGATTGACAGATACAATCCAACTCGCAATCTGAGATCCGCTCACATGCACCTCCTGACAACACCCTCCTTTAAAAAGAAACGATTTGGCGGATCCAGGTTCTCCACACTGGGTCCAAGATACTGGAACTCTATGCCCCTAGAGATCAGATCCTGTACAGATTTCATAACTTTTCGTAAACTTCAAAAAACATGGCTCTTTAAACAGGCATTCGCGTAATTCGTGGAATTCGTGCATCACTTGAACAACGTGTATTCATCTCCTTCCTGAGCAGCGCCAAGAAACCAATCTGGTGTACGAGCGCTATATAAATTAGGTATAACATAACATAACATAACAAGATGGTTAAGTCAAGTATTTTTCAGGTGTTAAATTCCAGCGATAATCGCAGTTAGCGTGACTTTTTTTATCGCTTCGCGGGCATTGCTAATAGGGGGAAGTTGTGTTAGCGACTGTTTGCAGTTGCTTTTAGTTGGGAACGCCTACTTTGCATGTCATTAGCGATAATTATCGCTGGCATGCAAAGCGGCAACAAAACGGTCGCGTTCGCCATAAAGCTGTCGCTAACAGCTGTTAGCGACAGCTTGCTAATAGGGCGATAAAAATATCGCCGCTTTATCGGCAAAAAGTGCCGCTAAAGTGGCGATACTGCCCTTGATAATATGCCCCCCAGTTTTAATTGTCAGTTTCTGTATTGCTGCTGCTGTGATTAATTTGTATCTTATCAGATTGTGACTGAATTGATTGCAGTATTTCAGCATGCCAGCTGTGTATCTTTTTAATATTCTCTTGACATGCATCTATATTGGATTGACTATTGTTGCAAAGTCATCCTTGTGCCCTGGGCACCCCCATTGTTTTGCTGACTGGTACTAGTGGTAACTGACTCTGACTGTCCCTGGGCTCCACCTAACCAGGCCCAGGACCAATGCTATGCTTAAAACACACTTAGAATACAGTGACAACACCTACATACACCAGGGTACACTATGGGTTAGGGTACCCCTATGATTGACATGACCTCCCCTATAAAGCCCTAGTATATAATAGGGCATGGGGATCAAAACTACCTTTGCGTCCCTAGTATATAATAGAGCATGACAGTTTAGAGGCCATCAGCTCTTTCTGCCCGTGCATGTGTGCACTGCTGAGGCCTGAGGTCAGTTTAAAAGCAGCCCTGTGTTGCAGGACTGCTTTTAACATGCAAATTCTACCCAAACTTGACTTTGGTATTTTGGGCACTTACAAATTAATAAACTACAATATTTTGGCATATTCAGGACCCCCAGGGTCTTCCCTAGGTGTCTCAGTGGTGGGGGGGGGAACGTTCAGGTGTTTATAAGGAGGACCCTTCTAAAATACGTTTTTTATGCCTTGGGTTTAGTGAAATTGCACATTTCACTTCCCACATTGCAGTAAAGTGCTTCCCAAAATCGACTTTCGTGCTAGGAGCACTGTGGAGTGAGGATCTGCAATATTTTGATATATTTAGAACCCCTAAATTCTCCCCTAGGTGTTCCAGGGGTGGGGGGGTCCTGTAGATATAGGCAGGGTCCCTATAAAAGATGTTTTATAAGCTCAGGTGTTGGAGAAATTGCCCAGTTCATTTTCCCCATTGCAGATCCACAGCCACATAGGTTAACATGGCAAGAAGTTATTCATTAACAATTCCCGCCAGGAGAATCAGAAAATATCATTTAAGGACTTACGAAAATGGTATTGATAAATCCAACAATATACTATTGTTGAATTTATCCTAAAAATTGTACAGACAAAAAGTTATAAGACTTTCTTGTCTGTAAGCCAAAATTCAGCTTTCGGGTGATCTATCATGATTGGTCAGAGCTAAGTGGATTAGCCAGGCTTTTATGAACCCCAATGTACCCCAATATAGGCCTAGTTAGTTACACAACCTTTTACCTACATCTGTCTTACCATTGTTTTCACATAACGGGTTTTGGCGCTGACCTTTTACCTAGTTAGGTGCTACATGACTGTACTGTGGTTTTCTCCAAAAACTAGCCTCATGTATTATGCATTAGGATTCTCAGTATCACAGCAGGATTACCATCTTCTGCATAATAACTCTGTATAAGGGTCACCTTTGTCATCATCCTTGCCCGACATGCCCACAGTACACTTTTAGGTAGAACCCCAGAGGGTACCTTTTGGGTATATAAGCACTACATCTTCGCTGGGAAAGCTAGAGGAGAAAGATTTCCGTGCTGACACGCTGACGCGAGACGGAGAGGTCCCTGCATGCAGACACTACAGCACACAGTGGTCTGACATCCCTTGCGGGGTGTCCATCTCGGGACCAAGACGGGGTCCTTCGCTCTCCCACATCAGGTAATGGGGTTGGCTCTATCCTAAGGGGATTCTCGGCTACACACCTACATACATGCTAGGTACATTTAGGTACATCTAGCTTGGGTTTTGCATCGTAGGATTACGCATTATTACTGTTATGTTTATATATGCCTGCATATATTCATTGTTTTAGCACTATGGTAGAATTCTACTCTATTGGTGCTCATAACTGTATATATCTGTTTGTGTCTAGTGGTTGTTGTAGCACACATATTTTATACTAGAATGACGCTGGTTCTATAAATGCTTATTGAGAACGTCCCCACCGTTTATTTTGTGTATCTCCCTGAGACAAAGTGAGCACGAGTTACTGAGCGAAAAGTACTGCACTGTTTCTACGAAAATAAGAAATGCCCAGGCTACTGAGGACTCAGCTTCTGAACGGTAAATGGGCTCTGACGATGCTAGACAGTGCAGCAGAAGTAACAATAGCTCACCAGAACCTGATGGAATTTCCGGTGACAGCGGTGTTGAATGAACATATCACGGTGGAAACACCTGATACTAGGGTAAGTGTCCCATACCAGTTACACGAAATAACACTCAAGATGGAGGGGGACATACCCAGGAAGGTTAAAGGTCTCTTTTCGGAGAAACTGTCCTTTGATTACGACGTTCTTTTAGCAGAAAATGATTGCCCGCCTGAGTTTGTTATGGAGAAACAGTGATTTTACCAGCCTTCTCTGACCTTGTTCCAGAATCACTGAAACATTCATATGCGCAGGAGTGGGCGGTAGCATTAGCTCCTGCATTATACTGCAATCATGTAGGGTGGGATGCTGAGTCACCTCACCATGACATCCCAGTCAAAACTACTCCAACTCCACAGAGACAGTACCCAATAAAACATGACTCGAAAAAACAAGTCAGGGAGATCTTAGATCAACTGGAATATAAAGGTGCAATAGAAAATTGCATCTCCTCCATGAATAATCCTTTGTTTCCCGTGATGAAACCTGACAATTCATATCGTCTAGTTTTAGATTATATGCATTTAAACACATGCACAAAGACATTTGCAGTACAAAATGCACACAGTGCCGCATTAATGAATAACATAGTGCGGAAAACATACAAACAACACTAGATATCTCAAATGGATTCTTTTGCCAAAATATTGCACCTGAAAGCAGATTTCTGACAGCATTTTCAGCCCTAGGCTCTCAGCGTCAATTATGTCGACTGCCCCAAGGGTATAAGAATAGTCCCGGGCTGTTCTCAGCAAGAGTAACAGAGTTGCTTCGAAATTTTGATGAGGCGGCATTGTCCTATGTAGATGATATTCATCTGATGGATGATGAATTATTGGATTACTTGACCAGGGTGAACAACATAATTTTGGGATTCGCCTATGAGGGCTACAAATTTAACTTTAAAAAATCAAAAATTGCCCACCTCAATGTCCTATTTTTGGGATATGAGCTCTCACATGAAGGGAAAAGCCTGGCAGCTCATTTTTTACAAAAGTGTGCACTGCTTCAACCTCCAAGAACTCTGAAAAACCTACCATCCATTTTAGGATTCCTAAATTTTGGCAGAACATACATTTTGGATTACACAGAAAGAGTAAAACCTTTTTACGATTTAATCGGACCTGATATTTTTCAGTTCAACATTGGACACAGGAACATACAGAAATATTACGTTCCCTACAAACTGACATGATAGCATCAAAACACTTACACACACGGTAAACACCACAAATTTGGTGATCCGTGTAATAGTGGGTCAATCGGAGTACACTTACCTCACCTTCAATGAAGGCGAAACTGTACCTATTGCATACAAATCTCATTTGTACACAAACGCTGAGATGCGTTTTGCATCAACTGAAATTTTTTTAACAGCAGTACAGACTGCTGTAGTGAGAGAAAGAGCACTGGCTCAGGGGAAACGAATAATTGTCGTGACTCCAGTACCAACCTTAGAGGCTGTTACAAAAGCTAGTGTTCCAAACGCTAAGGCATTACATCCATGATGGATACAGTGGGCTAATTCTCGCACTGCAACAGATGTATTATTACAAATTTGACTCTACTCTGAAAACACAGGCATTTCTGCAGTACGAGTATCCTCTCCCAAATGGAAAAAATGCCTCTAGATCAGCATGAATACATCATTTATACTGACGGTTCTGCTCAGCCTGCAGTAGGAAGTAAACAGTAATACAGCGCAGCTTGTGCGATTGTAAAGGGACGTATGCGGGACGGTAAGTTTCGTCCTAGCAATATGCAGATGCAGTCTCTAGAGATTGCACGGCTCAACTATCAGAACTAAAAGCCCTAGTACTGGCACTAAAAAATACGGATCGAGAATTCCCCACACTCATTGTGTGCGATTTGTTTTACTGTGTCCAGTCATACAATGAATATATTCACTATTGGGACCAGAATGGGTTTAAAGATTCAAAAGGTTGCACAATAAAGCATAAACTGCTTTGGGAACAAGTGGCAGAGCTGAAAAAAGACTTGCCACGGGCTCACGTGATCCATACGCTGAGTCATCAACGTGTTGGCATGCACGTTGAAGGGAATTCATTGGCTGATAAAGCCGCCAAGGCGACAGTGCGAACTGCACCCGTTGCAGCAATAACGTGTTCTCGCACGAGAATAGATGGACAGATAATGGTAGCTGTCATCGCTTCGCGAAAAAATAGCACTGCTTTATCAAAAGGTTTTCCACTCAAGTACTCCTACAAGTTAGATGCACCAAATATTCCATATGCTCAAATTCCAGGAGTGGGGGATAGAGTAATACCAAACATGGATCGCAGATTAGGTTTAATAGTAGCTGCACACGAGGGTCTGGGCTCAGCACAAGCAGGTATCACTGCGGCAGTTTCATTACTGAAACAACGTTATTGGTGGCCAGGTCTTACTAAACTGACAAAGGCTTTTGTCCTCAAATGCGACTTCTGTTAGCAGATGAAAGGTTCCACCGTAGCACGTCCACCACCGACACCTTTACTGATATCAGACAGACCACTCACATGTGTCTATTTGGACCACTGTGGCCCTTTATAATCTGACAGGGCTTACAAGTACTTCTTGGTGGGAGTGGATTCATGCTCTAGATTCCTGTGGGTTTGGCGTCAGCGCTCGGCTGACGCCCAAACTGTTATAAATGATTTGCGAGTCTTCATATGGACATACGCAATTGGCGCATTACATTCAGACCGTGGCCCCGCGTTTAGCTCTTGGGGCTTACAAGGAAGCCATGGGAAGTCTGGGTATAGCATTGAGGTACTCCTCTCCTTATCATCCTGAGGGAAATTCGATTGTGGAAAGGAAAAAAAGGGACTTAAAGCAATCCTTAACAGCGAGGATATTAGACTCAGGTGGCAGGTGGGTCAATCACCTATTTGGGTCCAGAGGGCACTTAATAACATGCCAGGAAGTTTCCTTGGAGGCCATACTCCTTACGAGGTCCTTTTTGGGACGACAATGTGGGTGCCCGACCTCGATTGTGGCAGCACAGTGGCAGATGATAAAGGATTTGACATCATTGATCATTTGGCTGTTTTACAGGAACTCAAAGAATTCCGGGCACTACAAAGCAACGTCC
Source organism: Calotriton arnoldi (assembly GCA_963921515.1). Taxonomy (NCBI): domain Eukaryota; kingdom Metazoa; phylum Chordata; class Amphibia; order Caudata; family Salamandridae; genus Calotriton; species Calotriton arnoldi. The sequence continues at coordinate 452,289 of CAWUFW010007386.1, forward strand.
AAGTAAAACGCACCGCCACTGGGGAAGTTAAAGCGGTTCTGGCAAGATCTGCCTGGGTCCCAAAGATCGGAGACCTGATCAGAGAAAAGATTGTGAACAAAAAATAATTTGGGCCATCCTACATAACGCCTGAACCTGTCCTGGCTGTCGAAGGAACAAGAACAGTACTTCTTCCGCCCCTTGCCGGCAAGAAATAAAAGAGATTTGTCTCCATCGATCTGATCAAACCACACTATGTGGCCGATACTGAATAGCAGGCGACGTGGGCTCCTGGGTAGCCGCCGATCTCCTCTCTCTACCATACAGGAAGTTCAGACAGAAAGACTAATAACATTCGAAGATTCTACTCTACGAAGTAATGAAGTTGCCAGCAATTGAATGGAACTCGTGCCTATTGAAATTCAACAACAACGAAATTCAAATGGAACACAGATCTCAATTCGGCCTAATACCGATATCTATGTGAATATGCGTCAAAATGAGTCAATTGCAAGTTCAACTAAACCTGCTGAGCAACCAAAGATAGATCGAACAGCATCTGGCTACTTCATCGATTTTGATACCTTCTCACTGGATCCGAGTGAACCTGAGTCGCCGCCAGTTCCTGTTTCGCGAAAAGAAAAAATATATAATATCTACCTTTGGCTGAAAAAGACTTTCTTTGTTTTTCCCTGGCTACAGCTCTGGATTGCAATTGGTCTACTGTTCCTAGTCCTCTGGATAGGTGTAGTGACTGTCTTTTTCTTGCTTCTGAATGGACATTTCCTCCCAGAATGCTCTGCAGTACCACATGTGAACATTGTCCTGAAACCACATACATCATCTCATTATGAACGAAGAGACCTGTCCTTTGTGAACATTACAGCAGTTCCGATTCCTGAAGGGATAGTTTGGGATAGGGCTTCATATGATGTATTTGGTCCCACTGAACTTTTGAAAATACCGCATGTATTTAAAATTTCTTTGAATGATATCATCACCTCCAGTACATGTTCTGATGATTGGGACTTTGAAACTGTGAATAGCATGCAATCTGACTTAGAACAAAGTGCTGCTTTTTCGAAAAACAAATTGTATGATGATACATCTGATTTTGAAACCATGTCTTGTTATCAACACTATGGTCATCATTTCTTGCACAAAGCTAGTATCCCACGTAATGGGAACATTGCCCGACACCACTGAAAGGTAGTTCACAAACGTTTGCACACAAGTTTGCTTATTTTTCTGGGTTTAACACTTCAGACCAGACCTCATATTATAATAAGGTTGCATCTACACCTGCAAGGAAAAATATGCTTACTAACACGAAACAGATTTACTCTGCTTCCTTTATTTCCCAGCGGTCTTTACAAGGGTTTAACTTTTGGAGGGACACAATCGAGACGAAATTGGTCTGGGGGACTACAGATTGGCAGGTTCAGGGAACTGATGCGTTATTTAGAGCATGTCTCATACCACAACAGATTGTCTTCCTGAACACTACAGTGCAACAAACTTCCTGTCTTGGACAAGCCAAGATGAAGGACTTGAACACACCTCAGATTCTCTCGCTTTCACTCTTAGAGGGGTGGCAAAATTATACCCAGCACAGTGGGGATGAGCTAGATGACATTATACATGATGGTTCATACAATTCATCAGACCCCAATTGGAAGGGGTGGTTGGTTTGGCCTACAGACACGAATAGGTGTCTGTCAAGATTCAGGGGTACCACTGAAGGGTTTAGTATCCATAGGTCTGATCAACGCTATGTACAACAGGAACATCCAGTGGTGGTGACATCATACAGTGTTGGGAAGCTATGCCTAGATTGGCTAAAGACCTCAACACTGTCCCAGGTGAAACAACACTTATCCTTACTTTCAGATGACATGGTTATAAGGAATTTTTTGTTAGGTCCCCGAAAACTACGTCGAAAACGCTTCTTATACGCTATTTACAACGAAGTATAGAAGATCTCTAAACACGAGGCTGCAGAGAGATTACGTGAAATTGATAGGGCTAACCTAGAAAAGGCTTTGACAGTGGTCGACAATGGCATGACTACACTAACATCAAGGATGTATTCACTGGGCAACATTGTGTCTTCTTCTATAGATATTTTGGAACATGATTTGTCCTTTCTTCAGCATGGGCAATCACAGTTAAAATCAATTATATTATATTACTAAGCTGGACGCTATATTCATTGCGCTCCGGTCACGTGCCCTTGAGATATATTAACAGTACGTCTCTGTTCTCTGCTTATAATTTAACAAAAAGGCAGACCACAAAGGCACAAAGAGATGCAAAATATACAATGTTGCACATTGAAAAATTAGACCAATTACCTTTCACCGTGGCTGAATCACCTTCCACAGAATGGTTAATCCATGGCCATATCACATTGCCAGTAACAACATTTCAATTTCAATAATTCCTACAATACCACCAGGTAGGAAGGTATGAAGCTTAGGGTAGGGAGTACATCCATGAATCTTGGGAGTTACTGTATACATTTAGATGCAGGAATAGTTACACTGAAGTCTTTCTCAGTGGTTCAGACTGCAAGAACTCGTTAAGTGGTTCATTAATTTGTCAGTATATTATGCTCCACGGAGCTTGCAACCAGACCATTTCAAACATATCTTTTCACTTGAAAGGGTCCCCAGCCACAGTGGTTCGCCGGTGTTCAAACTGCTCTTGAACGGGAGTTATTTGATGTTGAATGATCAAGGTTGTTGTGGGATGCTGCGGGGCATCGCATATCTGGTCACAGTAAGTTCCAGGGTTACTTGTTGTATGCAAGTATTGTTTCCACCGACCCACATAGTCAGGGAGGCGCCGCTATGGCCTTCGGTGAATGTTTCCCTCATACGGTTTGATTCTCTGAGCAGACTGAAAGCCATAATTTTATAGAAAGAGGTGGCCTTGACCTCGGGCCGCAAGACTTTTGATCTACAGGTTGCAAGGTCTTCGGCTGAGATACAGGCCCTAGTCCGTACTAACTTCCCGCTCCATTTTGGGGAAATGGTACACCGTATCTTTAACATGTCTGATACGAGTGGGATAGTACACCTATTTAAAACCATAGGTTCTGGGCTATTAAGCACCTTTCAGACAATCTTCGGGGTTATTCCATCTTTGATACACTCCGTATTTGGAAGCATTTTTTGAGGTCTTCCGCTGATCCTGCTACTTGTAGTGGGTATCCTGGTTTTAATTTTTCTGCTACACAATGGATGTCCCAAGTACCAAGGAGATGGAAAAAGTGCTCTTGGAGCGACGTTGCCGTGAACGATGGTACTCCATCTGGGCACAATTCGGCTTTGAGAACTAAGTGAGCATTGGTTTCTGTCATTCAGATCAGTCTGGGTTGACTGCGTCTTGCCTGTACTCCGCTGCTTATTCTCCAGAGAAGAATGCTTGTTGGACATCTGTCTAAAACTTCCATCGGTTGCGCCTCTGTACGTGGATGTACTGCTGGACCCGTTAAAGGACCATGTAGTGCAGTGTCCTCAGCATATTCCAATCCTGATGTCGGCATTCTTAGAGCCACCACGGGATGCTTCAGCTCCTGTTGGAATGGACACTGGCTCTGCACCAAGCTTACAGGCATCGAAAACTTCCTCAGCAACGGCTGTGGGAACCGGCGAAGAGCACCTTTGCTCCATTGACCTGATCCAAGAGGTGTTACACGGACCGTCGTCTGCGAAGGCAGGCAACAGTGATGTTGCATCTCCCGCACAGGAAACAAACATTTGGCTCTCTGTGTGTTGGTAACAATTTGGCCTTTTTCGAAAACAACTACAAATGGAATATCAAAAACATAATTTTTGTTTTATTTTTCCTCCTCTGCTCTCACTGAGCATTATGGCTTTCGGCATTCTCAGTTGGTCTTACAGTATATTGACTTTTTAGAGGACTTATAGAGTTTTTTTCTCTTGGTTACACCTTTTTAACATATACGATGTTTTTAAACTCGTATTTTTTTAGCAGTGTTTTTATGCTTTTTAAACAGGCATATTTTAGCATTTATTATTATGTAGTCCAGTCGGATGAGGAGTGGGTGTTATGAACCCCAATGTACCCCAAAATATGCCTAGGTAGTTACACAACCTTTTACCTACATCTGTCCTACCATTGTTCTACATAACGGGTTTTGGCGCTGACCTTTTACCTAGTTAGGTGCTACATGACTGTCCTGTGGTTTTCTCCAAACAATTGCCTCATGTATTATGCATGAGGATTCTCAGTATCACAGTAGGATTACCATCTTCTGCATAATAACTCTGTATACGGGTCACCTTTGTTGCCATCCTTGCGTGACATGCCCACAGTACACTTTTTGGTAGAACCCCTGAGGGTACCTTTTGAGTATATGAGCACTACATCTTCGCTGGGAAAGCTATAGGAGAAAAATGCCCATGCTGACACACTGATGCGAGTTGCTGAGGTCCCTGCATGCAGACACTACAGCACGCAGTAGTCTGACATCCCTTGCGGGGTGTCCATCTTGAGACCAAGACGGGGTCCTTCACTCTCCCACATCAGGTAATTGGGTTGGGTCTATCCTAAGGGGATTCTTGGCTACACACCTACATACATGCTAGGTACATTTAGGTACACCTAGTTAGGGTTTTGCATCGTAGAAATACGCTTTATTTCTGTTATGTTTATATATGCCTGCATATATTCATTGTTTTAGCAATATGGTAGAATTCTACCTGTTCTTTACTCTATTGGTGCTCATAACCGTATATATCTGTTTGTGTCTAATGGTTGTTGCAGCACACGTATTTTATACTAGAATGACGCTGGTTCAATAAATGCTTACTGAAAACGTCCCCACCGTTTATTCTGTGTATCTCTCTGAGACTAAGTGAGCACGAGTGACTGAGCGAAAAGTACTGCACTGTCTCCTCGATCCCTGAGGGGTCAGGGTTGTCATGTTCGATAGTTGCCCGAAACTATTCGCTCCTTGGTAAGAGGAGCTCATAGTGGCACTGTGAGCTTGCTGGTATACAGACTAACATATCCTGTGGAGGTGTCTGGAATCCGTCTGGACACCAATCCCTTAGTTTATGTTGTCTAAACGCGCAGATCCTATATAGATTTGTAGGAACTACAGGACAGGGCTGCTTTGATAAGGTGATAAGTAGACCCTGGGATGAAAGGGACATTCTGGGAGGAGAGGGTTCTGCTTCATAGGAATGCCAGAGCAAGGGAGAGGGGTCATAAACAATAATCTTCAATAGCAGGAGGAGACAGGCAGGAGAAACCAGTTTCATTTACACCCCTAGTCTTTGAACCCAGCCAGATGGCAGGTTTATGGAAGGAATTTGCAGATACCAGGGGGAGGGAGAATATGGAGATGAGCCATCCTGGAGGTTGGTTTAGACAACTGTTGCCTCTCTGCTGAGACTTCAGCCATATTGGATTTTGGAGAAATAGTGCTTTCTGGGAGACCATTGTGCCACACTTTGGAGGAAATGGTCATGCTCTGGAGTGTTGTCCTGCATCTCATTGGATAGGAGTGCCTTCCTGTGTGACCCCAGAGAACACTGAATAAGTATTTGAGAGGGGCAGTGCCTCTCAGATCTGTTGCCTGAAACAAGAGGAAGAAGAAGGGTCCATGCTGAGAAGTTTGATTTGCACCAACCAGGCCCTGCACTCTGACTGACTAAGCCCTCTGCACAATCTGGAACTACAGCTCTGTGGCACAACCTTGCTTCAAAAGGACTAAAGAGTGGATTCACTGCAAGCTACAGGTTAACAGAGCTCACATGGACCATCACCATCAAGAATCCCCAGCCTGGAGTACTACCAGTGGATTTGTAAGGGTTTTTGTCCAATTGGATTAGGGGAATTGAAGTCCCAAATTTTCAAGGACCATCTTGGAGCTTCCAGACCCTTGGAGTAAGTTTTGAACACTTTAGGACCCTCAAAGGAACTTCAGGAAGTTTGAAGAACTTTGGAAAAAAGCTCCATAAGTGGACCAACTCGACCTGGCCAACACAGCCGCCGACCCCAAACCGCGAGCTGACCTGTTTGTCCTCCAGGTTTGTCCCACTGAAAAGCTCCGGAGGTCTGACTTCCAGAGGTTGACCGGGAGTTGGGCGAAGCACAAGACGCCAAACCCTCATCAAATCCGGCCTAGCGAAGAGCATCGAGGGGCCCAGGAGAAAAAGCTCCGTAAAAGTTGCTAAGTACGAATGTACAAAAAGTGACCGGTACCAACCGTGAGAGTCAAGCCGCCACCTTCAACCGCGAATCTCTGGTTCATCCCGCTGATAAGCTCCGGAGGCCTGACTTTCATAAGTTTGACCGGGAGCTCATCGCAAGGTAAGCCGGCGAACCCTCACCGAATCCAGACTGGCTGAGAGCTTCAAGGGATCCCGGGAAGAAAAGCTCCAGAAACGTTTCTAAGTCAGAGGGTAAAAACCTTGACCGAGTCCTACCGTGAGGGGTAGCCGCATGGGGCTCCATCGCTGTCAGCCTGAAACTTTGACTTTGTCCTGGTCTAGCGCGGCCAGATGTCCCAATAGGTGCTATAGGTTTCCATGTGCTATGTAGTGCTAAATCTTTAAAAATGTATATCTCTGGTTCTGTACATTTTTTTTTGTTTTGGTGTCATTTTAAAGATAAACATATTTCCTATTTTTATAAATTGTTGTTGGATTTTTATTTTGTGTTGTGTCTTATTTATTCACTGAATTTGTGTTTTTAAATGCTTTACATACCTGTCTTTGAAGTTAAGCCTGTCTGCTCGCAGCCAACCCAGCTACAAAGGGTTGAGCATGGGAATAATTTTCTAAGACTTATTCTGAGCCCTATATTGTGTTAGTGGCTTTATTGCCAGTGGTAGATAAATATTTACCACTACTAATAATCCACTTTCGAACAACTATTAATTGGAAATAAATTTCCTTAATTTCAGTCACCGATTCTTGGTCCTTAATGTGTGGCCAAATAGGCTTCACGAAGATTGCATTGTTTTATTATTGCTAAATCCCTTTGCGTCTCAGTCAACCTAAAAAGATCCATCAGATGAGAGTTTGTAAAACACGCTGCTGTGCTCTCTCACTGTAAAGAAATTAAGATATTCCACACTCAAAACTGTTTGGAAAGTGTAGTTTTTATTCCAACCAAGGGCTGGTATAAATCCCTTTACAGGATTGGAAGGGAATGGATCACCCTCAGACTTGTTGGTTGTTCAGGTGAAAGGAGTTTCTCCATAGGGTAAAATATTGTCCTTGCGAGGAAACAAAAAGATTGCCTTTGCAAAGGGATTCATGTCTCCTTTGTGTGGAGTTTTCTGCTATGGAGAACTCGTCATAGCTTGAATAGGATCAAAATTGGAATGCCACATGACCTTCCTGAAAGCACACCTGGACACCTGCAACTGGTTCAGCTTTCTCATAATATTTCTGTGCACATTTATGAATTTCTGAAAGACAGTAAATTATATCCAGGCAGAGGTGGAGAACCCAGCCCATTATTTGCCAACTTTCTTTGTGGATCAAGCCCGGCCTCTTCTTGGGTTGACAATAGTACAAAGTGGCCACATGTACATTCTTTCATTGGTCACAGAAAGGTCCCTGAAAGATCATAGAAGAAACATCTTTACTTGAATTTGGCATAACCATGGGTGGAGGGTATACAGTTTTGAGATGGAGGGATAAGTTTAAGGCAGCTCATACTAAAATATTAGTACATAATTAACCTTTAAGTCCACATAAGGTCCAGGCCAGTGCATAATTTGAGCCGGTGGTTTCCGGTGCTCGGCACCGGCACTTAATTGTTGACACCGGCTCTTGTGACAGCCTACCACAAGGTGGAGCTGTCTGGCTAATTAAGGGATGATAACAACAACAGTTAATTATTAATTCAATATAAATTCAAAATGACTATTACATGCCTCCCATACCATTCGTATAGCTTTGGGGGCCTGAAATAGCCTGAATTGTACTTTTAGGAGTGTGATGGCTAGTAGTTGTGTTGTTACTATCATTGGCAGCATTGCAGGGGCAAAGTGTGGTGTAAGCTGCAGTGGCCTATTGACGAGAGCCCTAGCACTTATTTTTTTCACAAATTAAGCACAAATCCAGGCTATTGTCATACAGTTTGTATCACATGCTCCTTTCTGGGGGACGTTACCTCTTTCTGGTTCTGCCTGTTCTATATGGCGAGTCATAAGGAGGTTTGTGAACCTTTCTGTATAGTAGGAAGAAGAGGGGAGAAGGACCTAGCTCAGAGTGGGGTTTTGTGGATAGGAGGACAGCCTGTCAATGGAGAAGGAGCAGCCAAAAAGGAAGGAGAATAAAAATTCAACCAACGTGCCCAGGATACTGAGGCATAGTGAAGTCTGGAGGTGAGGTCAAAAGTTTGGGGGGTGGGTTATGTAAAAGGTTAAAATAGATCAATAATGATATTAATAATTATAAATATTAAGGTAATCAGGGAAATAAGAGTAGAGGGAAGCCTGGTGAGATTGGGGAAGTCTGACACCTTGGTAAGAGGGCTTTCATCTGAGGAGGTTATCTAGGTGGCAGGTAGAAATGTAGAGGATTAATCAGTTGTACACACGTGATGCCAGGGACCTGGAACCAAACGGAGATAATTCAATGAAGTGGTTGAGTCAGTCATGGGGTTGAATAACGTAGCAGTAGTAGAGAGAAAAAAAGGAGGAAATGTTGATGTTCAGATGCATGTGAGTTTTGCAGGAGTACTGTCTACAAAGATGATGGTGCAAATGAGATATATTGTAATTCCAAGAGGGCTGAGGGTTCACATGTAGCTTAAGTATAATCTAGAGTGGGGAGGGGGGCGTGGCTAGCAGCCCAAGATGGTGGTTGCATAAGCGATGTGCTCCCGGCCCGGGACGTTCAATCCGAGCAATCATCCGCTGTCCCTGCCATCCCGAAAGCCTGCCGGGACGCCAGATGATTCCTGAGACAGGAACGACTCGAGAGTGGCCTTGGTGAGCGCTGTCAGGCGATGCTATCGATGGCCGGAGACTTGGAATTCTCCTGCGGCGAGGCAGGCCTGCGGCTGTGGGCGTGATCTGCGGAGCAGCGGCATTTCCTGCAGCCCCTCGACAAAATTGCACCATCATCCTGGGCACGAAGGCGCACGCGAGGGCCCCAGATGTGGGCTTAGCTGACCAATGGAAGGCGACGACTCCTGCAGAGAGCAGCGGAGGCCCCGGACTATCCGGAGGTGCTGACCGCCACCCCTTTGACTCTTGTCTATCGAGAACGGACACCGTGGCTGACTACAGCGCAGGCGGCAGTCCCGAAAAGTGCCCGGGACTCCACGGATCTCGATACCGCGCCCCAGACGGCTCTGGCTGGGGACAACTCAGGAGCCCCCCCTGCGATGTGGGACCAATACTGCGGTTTCGGCCCCGTGAGGACCTCGGCAGTGAGTGCGGCTGATTTGTTCCCCTCTCCCCCTGACGGAAGGCCTGCGCCTGTGTGCGGTTCCAGGAACCGGATGGGGGTGGACTAAGCGGGCCCCCACGAGACTCAATTCGGAGCCCTCTGGACCCGGTCCTTCCCTACATCTGCACCCCCTTCTCCCTTGCAGTACAGTGATGGCGGAGGTATCGAAGCGTGCATGGTTCTTCATAGATCCTGATATTGCAAACCTGACAGCTCCGGCTGGGGCTGCCCAGGAGCCCCCTCACCCCCCTCCCCCCCTGTGGTTTGGAGCCACTAACACACCTTCGGTCCCACGAGGGCCCCAGTGGTGGGTGCAGCTGATTCCTCCCCCCCTCCGCCTGGGAACCAGACAAGGGGGGACTGAGCAGACCCACGTGTATTATTTCGGAGCCCTCCCGGACCCTGCCTTTCCCTTCACCTCCACCCTTTCTCCCTTGTTGTCAAGGCCTGGTATGGTCCAGAGGGTTGATTTGAACGCTGCTTGAGCGGTTAGTGGATGCAGGGCTTGGGTGTGCCTGAAGGACCCATGTTGCAGAGTCTGGAATAGGCGAGAAGCAGGGGGCCCCCTCCCCCCAGTACTGGTGGCGTGTACGGTGGTGATGATTCACATCACATAACAGTCCAAGCACCAGCGACAATGGGCCGAGGGAAGACAAAAACAGCGGTGGGGGCCGGGAGGGCTGGATCTCGCTCGCAGCACTCGGAAACCTCATCTATGCATTCCTGTCGGGTGGACGATGGGGCCTCAACTACACCCCCCCGCCCCACTGATAAACTGGACATGATCTTACAGGAGATTTGGGACTCCATATCTGCAATTGCACAGCAATTGGGCACTATCTCGGCGGAGCCTAATTTGCTAAAAGATGACAATTGAAAACTGTCCGATAAAGTTAAGTCCTCTGAGCAGACGCTGGACACCATGGTACCGCAGTTGAAAGCGCATGATGAGCAAATACAGAACATGCGCCAACAAATTGATTCCTTGCAGGCCCATGCGGATGATGCGGCAGGGAGGGCCCGACGCAATAACCTCAGAATAGTGGACCTCCCTGAGGGGTCGGAGAGCCCACACCCAACAACATTCATCGAGGAGTGGCTCAAGACCAGTGCGGCTCCCACAGGCCTGACTGCTCTTTTTACGGTCGAGCGGGCTCATCGGGTCCCCACGCGGAGGCCCATACCTGGTGCGAACCCTATATCGATTCTGGCCAAGATTTTGAACTATAGGGACGGGATCATTTGTTGCAAGCAGCTCGTGACAATGGCCCGATACAGTTTGATAATGCGAAAATTTAAATTTTCCCTCATTACACCTTGGCGGTCCAACACAAGCGCTTTTCATTTATGGAGGTCAAGGCTCGGATCCGTGCAGCGGGACTTAGATTTGTTCTTCTATTCCCGGCCAAGTTGAAAGTTATTCACAACCAACGTTCCCTCTTCTTCGGCGGGGCGTGGCTTAGCCGGCTGCAAGATGGCCGCACCTTGAGTGGGCTCTGCCGGCCAAGCCTTTTCATCCGCCACGATCCTGCGGACCCCGGGTGTGCTGACCCTCCGCTCCATGCTGCTCTGACTCCTTACCTCTAGGGGCGATGCCTGATCCCCCGGCTGACTCCGGCCGCCGATGCTGCACCGAGATCTGCCGCCATTTCCATCCCCGGGCGCGGCTGCCGGGCCTGCCTGCTGGTGTGCTTTGCTGGCGGCTGAGCCGGGCTGCTGCTGAGCTGATAACTGCCGACGCTGGCCTGCCTGGACCGGACCATCCTACTGACGACGGTCCGCTGCCCTGCTGCTTCTTCCCCCTGGTGAGTCGCGCTACAGCTGGGGCGTTCTGCGGCTGGGTCGGGGGCGCGCGCGCCGCACCGCGGGGCCCGGGCCTAATCCTCCGCTGTTGGGTGCCTCCCGGCACCTGAGGTGCCCTTCGCCTTCCGCTCCTTCAACGGGGCCCCGCGACGTGGGCGGCGCGCCCCCTGTGCCTCCCTGCTGTTTTTCGCCCCCGCGCGCACGGGCTTACCGGGGTGCCCCCGCCGTGCGGCCGCGGTGGTCTAGGCTTCGTTGCGGCCTTCCTCGCCCCGGCGCACTGGGGGGCCCACCTCAGCCGTCCTGCTCGCCAGGATCTCCGTGCCTGCACTATATTGCGGCTTGGGCCTGCTGACCTGCTTTGGGGCCCTGCCTGCCTGCTGTTGTGCGTGGTGGTATCCTCCCGGCCTCCCAGACTCTGCGCTTCACTGAGGACTCGCCTGCGGTTTTGGGGCCCGGAGCTGCGCTGGTCCCCTGGGACCCCACCTGCATCGGTCTGAGTTTGGGGATCGCCTCTCCCTCCTTCAGCCCTCCTGTTTCCGGCCTTGCTCAGGTCCTCCGCCAGGCGTGCTGCTAGCACCTGCTGCTGACCTCTCCATCTACAGCCCCTCCTGCCCGATCTTGTACTTCGTCGCCTCTCCTCCGGACCTGCTTTGGGGCCCTGCTTGCCTGCTGTTGTGCGTGGTGGTGTCCTCCCGGCCTCTCAGACCCTGCACGTCACTGAAGACTCGCCTGCGGTTTTGGGGCCCGGAGCTGCGTTGACCCCCTGGGACCCCACTTGCATCGCCTGCGGTTTTTGGGCCCGGAGCTGCGCTGGCCCCCTGGGACCCCACTTGCATCGGCCTGTGTTTGGGGATTGCCTCTCCCTCCTTCGGCCCTCCTGTTTCCGACCTAGCCCAGGTCCTCTGCCAGGCGTGCTGCTAGCACCTGCTGCTGTCCTCTCCGTCTCCAGCCCCACCAGCCCGATCTGGCACTTCATCACCTCTCCTCCGGACCTGCATGATCACCCCTGAGCCTGGTCAGACGCTGCTCCCCCTTGCTGGCCTTGACTTCGTCGGCTCAGGTTTTCGCCCAACGCCTTTCCTGCCCCGGCCTTCCCCTTGGGTCCTGTAACTGCTACTTTCCCTGGTGTGACAGTCTCAGGCATATCTTTTCTTGTTGGCCCCTGCTTCCCCCTACGCCGCGCCTCCGCCTCCAGTTCTTCGGCGGTTCAGGTGGCGCGCTTGTGTGGGAGCTGGCGGCTCGATCATGGGAAAGGCGGATCCCAAGCAGCCCAAGCTGGCCTTCGACCAACGCAGGCAAACCCGACAGGATGGGGTGGCCCTGGACACTGGCGAACTTGCTACCCAGCCTGAAGCAGGTCCGACCCGAGAGGACGACCTTAAATCCATCATGTTGGATGTGAAGGCCACAGTCACTGGCATCGCCGCCCAGCTCGATCAACTATCCACTCGTCTTGACGCTGTCAAGGCACGGGTGGACTCGCACGACGCGCAGACCCATGTGGAGGCGAGGGTGTCCGATGTGGAAGACGCCGCGACTAGAGACCACCATAAACTCCTTCAAATGGACAAGGTTCTAGAGCTTATTAAGAACAAGAATAAGGATTTGGAGGCGTGATCCCGTAGAAGTAACCTCCGCATCACGGGCGTGCCCGAATCCTCCAACATTTCCAAAATGGAGGACTTTGTTGAGCAGCTGATCCGGGACCTATTTGGCGAGGTTCTTTCTCCAGTCTTCATCGTAGAGCATGCCCATCGCTCTCTGGGCCCTCGGCCCGCTCCTGGCCTGCCTCCTCGCCCGATCATCGCCAAATTACTAAACTTTCGGGACCGGGATGCCGTTCTACGTGCAGCCAGGGAGAAGGGTGAAATTCGCCATCAAGGGCACTCTCTGGCCTTTTACCCTGACTATACTATGGCGGTGCAGGCTGCGCGTCGTGAATTTCTCCCGGCCAAACGACTGCTTCAGAAACACGACATCTCCTACTCCCTGGCTTACCCGGCCAAGCTGCGAGCTCGGCAGGGCTCACAGGTACATGTGTTCACGGAGCCGAAAGCGGCATTGGCCTACGCCAAAAAGCTGGACAAACCACATCGTTCCTCGCCACCCAGTTCTCAGACTGTTGCCGGTAATATGAGTGACAATGACTGAATGCAGCCCTTTTCTCCTGGTTGTTTGTTGTTTGCGTTCTATGTCAAGGCTATCTGCTCGGGCGGCCGCACCTTCCGCTCATGCAGCCGCTCCTGATCCCACCCTTCTCTGATGCTCTCCTGCCCCCCGACTTGCGGGCCTGGTGGTTTACCTGTGTCGTTGGGGCATCCACTGCTCCTAATATAACGGCTTCGCACCCTCTTCTCCCTTCACATGGGAGCTGTCCACTCTCGTTTTGGGCTACACACTATTTTGATTGCTTCCTTATGATGCGCCTCTGGAGGGTGGGGCGCTTTGCTGCGCTCCTAAGACTACACTCATTGTCTGCAAACAAAGCCTGCGGCTTGGCCACCCTGTCCTAGAGGCAGGGGTGTTCGCTGCGCAGAGCCATGCCTCCACGGGATAATTCCCTCCTTCTTTGATTCTGATCTTCCCCTTCCTAGTTGGGGGCTCCCTGGGTGGGTGGGGATGGTCTCTCAATCTGATTGGGGTGTTGGTGTGGGTGGTGGGGGGAGGTTTCATTGGGTATGTCGCCTCCTTTCCGAGGCCTGTTGTTTGTTTAGTTTTTTTACTCTTTCTGTAAAGTGTCATTCGCTAATTTGACCTCTGCACTGCACATCCCTTCTCAATCACATCTGGCTCCTGTTTTGTACCTGTCCTCATCCGCCACTCACTTTCCTGGCATAGCGATATGACGGACACCATACTCTGGACTTGGAACCTCCGCGGTCTTAATGACCATTGTAAGTCCCGCCTAGTGCACGCCCACCTCACCCGACATAAAGTTGACATCTGTTTCCTCCAGGAAACCCATCTGCTACCCGCTACGTCCTCCAGGCTTCTTTCTAGACATTGGGGCGAAATCCATTCCTCCTTCTACTCCTGCTACGCTCGTGGGGTATCTATCCTAATGCGTAGGGGGCTTCCCTGGCACACATCTCAGGTTATTGCTGACCCCGAGGGGCGCTTTGTCATTCTGAGTGGCACTCTCTTGGCTCAACCCCTGATCCTTGCAGCGATATATGGCCCCAACTCTGATGACCCTGAATTCTTTGCGCAGGTGTGGCGCCACATCTCTTCCCTGGGCCCTGCCGCGCTGCTCTGGGGGGGAGATTTCAACATTACACCCTCAGCAACCCTCGATCGCTCTGGGCCCCACGCTCTGCATCCGCGCGCTACCTCACTCCTGCATTCCCTAATGACCGACAATTCCCTGCTTGATGCGTGGTGGCACACCCACCCGGAGGCGCGCGAGGGCACGTGCGTGTCGGGTTCTCTGGGCTGTTGGTCCCGCTTGGTCCTCTGGATCACCACTCAGGATGCTTTCTCGTGGATCACCTCCACAGAGCACATGGCGCATACCCTTTCTGACCACGCTCCCGTCCGCCTCAGCTTGCTTCCCCCGAGGCACGCGTTTGCTTGGCGTCTGCCCCCTAATGCGCTCCGGGACTCGGTGTTCTGCGACGAGATCCAATCCGCAATCGCAACCTATTTTGAGCTTAACGCTGGCTCTGTGGATTCCCCTTCCACACTTTGGGAAGGGTTTAAGGTGGTGATTCGGGGCAAATGTATCTCTAAGCAGGCTGGTGTCCTGCGTTCTATCCGTAGGGCTCTTGAGCGATTGGAGGGAGAAATTAAGGCTCTTGACTCTTTACACTCTCTTAACCCTACAGCCGACATTCTCGCGCAGCTCAAGGGCAAACTTTCTGACTTTAATGATGAGGCCAACAGGGAACTCTCCTTTCTGGGTAGGGAGGCGAGGGCACGTCGCTTTGGTGAGGGGGATCGTCCGGGCAAGACCTTAGCCAACCTCCTACGAAGGCCCCATGCGGCCTCCTATGTCACAGCGCTCCAGGACGGGGGACCGGATAGAACTACCTCTGCCGAGGAGGTGGTGACTAGATTCACCACCTTTTATTTTCAACTATACACTGCTGGGGTTGTCCCCTCGCGCGACATCCTTGACCAATACTTCGATACTCTCGAGCTCCTCTGGCTGGGCAACTGCCACCGGGAGTACCTTGATGAACCCTTTTCCAAGGAAGAGATCCTGGCCGCCATTAATAGTCTGCCTGGAGATAAGGCTCCGGGCTCCGATGGATTACCTGCGTCTGTTTACAAAGCCTTCGCGCCCCTTCTCGTTCCGCACCTCGCCGCTATGTATAACGACTCCTTTGAGCGCGGCCATTTCCCTCCTTCGCTCCGCGAGGCCCTGCTAACGCTGCTCTTAAAACCAGACAAGTCCCCCGAGCTCCTTGACTCCTACCGCCCGTTGTCTCTCATCAACACTGATAATAAGATTTTCGCCAAGTTGTTGTCCTCTCGTCTCCTTCCGCTCATGCCCCTTAAAGCTCACCCAGACCAGTCCCGTTTCATCCCTGGTCGCGCCACGTCGCACAATCTCCGGACTATATTCGCCGTCCTCCATCAAATTAACCCTGCACTTCCGGCCCTGGCTGCCCTCTTGGACGCTACCAAAGCCTTTGACACTCTTGAGTGGCCTTTCCTCTTTTATCTTCTCCCCCGCTTAGGCTTTAGCCCCGTTTTTCTGCGCAAAGTCCATCTTCTTTACTCTCTTCCCACCACTCGCCTTCGGTTCAACGGTCAGATCACGGAGCCCATCCCCGTTGCTAGGGGCACGAGACAGGGGTGTCCACTTTCACCCATGCTCTTCGCGGTCGCTATGGAGCCCCTTGCCGCTAGGCTCCGGCAGCATCACACCCAGAGGGGACTTGGTTTTGCGGCTCGAGCCTTGGTCGTCTCCATGTACGCAGACGACATTACGCTCTATGTCCGCAACCCCCAAGGAAATCTCGGCCCCATGGTCCCCGAGGTCGTGCGCTTCGGCGGTCTGTCTGGCATCCAGGTTAACTGGGGTAAGTCTATTCTTTTGCCCCTGACGGACGCCACTATCCCCTTCTCTCCGGATTATCCGTTTGTATGGGCTGCCGGGCCCACTAGATATTTGGGCATCTGGCTTAGCAGGAACGTGGACGAACTCTGGAGGGTGAATTTCGGCCGGGCGGTTGACTGGCTGGAAACTAAAATCCCCCTCTGGCGGCGCTTGCCACTGTCCCTGGCGGGGCGCATAGCCATCGCCAAGATGGTGGTGCTCCCGAAGTTTTTATACTTGTTCCTGAATATCCCCATTCCCCTCACAGCTCATTTTTTTCGTAAACTCCGCTCCCTTATTATCTCTCTTGTCTGGGCCGGACGTCAGCTTAGAATTGCATACGATATTCTCACGCTCCCCTCATCGTGTGGCGGGCTGGGCGCCCCAGATTTTAAATTATACGCTCTTAGTGCCCAAGCCAGCTTCCTTCACTTCTGGCTACATCCGACGCCTTTCCAGCCTCACGTGGCGGTGGAAGCTGATCTTGCAGCCCCCTCGCCGCTCCTGACTGCTATCTTTGCCCCCGCAAAACCCCCGCGCGGTGAGATCGATACGGTGGAGACCCTGCGCTGGGCCTGGGACGGTCTCCGGAGATACTCTGGCTCTGGTTTGCTCTCTGCCAATGCAATGCCCATCGCACACAATCCGGTATTCCCTTCATTGCACACTGCCGGGATGGTTAAATGCGCGACGCGTCTGGGGCTGTCCACGCTATCGGACCTCTACCCAGCCGGCGGCTTTTTTTCTCTCCCAGCTGAGTCCGGCCCTATGGACACTCTGCTATACTACCAACTTAGACCGTCCTGCAGGGAGCTACACCCCACGTTTCCTCAGCCCCCTCCTTCGATGGCTGCCCTCGACCTGGCCTACACTTCCGCCTCACCTCTCAAATTGGTCTCCAGACTTTACGCCCTCACGCTGGCATCATCCCCGGTTTCCGCTGACCGCGCCCGCGCTGCTTGGAGCGAGAACCTAGGCTCCGATCTCTCTCAGGAAGTCTGGCTGTATTGCTGCAGGCAGACCAAACGGCTGTCCCCTAACTATCGCCTGCGCCTCATACATTTTAAATATCTGCACAGATTGTACCGCTCCCCTGTCCAGCTGCACAAAATGGGCCTCATTTCTAGCGATAGATGTCTCCGATGCTCCGCCCCCGCTGCCGACTTCTCTCATCTCGCCTGGTTGTGCCCAAAGGTCTCTGCATATTGGCGCGATGTGTGCACTGCCATCACTGAGATCACTTCCACGCCTGTCATGCCAGACCCACTGGTCTGCCTCTTAGGCTTTGTGAAACATTGTCCTGGCGCTTCCCGCCGGCTCACCGCTATGCTGCTCATTCTCTCGCGGCGCAGGGTCGCCATGCATTGGGGTCGGAGACCCGCGCCTAGGATCGGCGCTTGGCTTGAGGATGCTGCGCGCTGTCAGACGCTTCTGTCTGAATTCTGGGATTTGACGCCGGTTACTTGCCGGCCGCCTGATATTTGGGGTCCCCTCGTTTCTCACCTCCTGAGCCGGAGCGCTTTGGCATCTGCGGCCTCTCCCGCGCCCCCTGCCGGGTCTTTGCCCGCGGCGGCCGCCGGCGATGGCTCGTAGTGTGCAGCTCCCCATCTATGTGCTCTGCTGGTTCTCTGTGGCCTCCCCTGCCAGTACATGGTCTCTCCTGGCCGCTCCCCCATGCCCTTCTTGCCCCGGCCTCTGTAATTCCCCTCCGTGCACTGTTGTGGGCTGCTTATGTACAATTTGTTCCTATGAAGCATGTACCAGATGTGTTCTCTCCTTTTTGAGTGCGGACTCTCTGCCTATATACCTTGTAACCTGATGTGCAATTTCTTCAATAAAGGTTTGTTGAAAAATTAAAGAAAAAAAAAAAACGTTCCCTCTTCTTCGACACACAGGAGAGTGCGTGGGACTGGCTGGATAGGAATTTTGCCGACACTTTGAGCACCGAACGCCCTGAGAGATCACAGCAGAAATTGCAGCAGCTTCCACGAAGACGCAGGAAAGAACTTACGACACAAAGCACATCGACTTGTCCCCCTTCTTGACAGGTGGTGTTGGAGGACAGACAAGTGGCCCTCCGGTCTGCTTCTGCCCTGCGGACCCCCCACCCGCCTATTAGCTCCAGTCCCTCGGAGGAGGTGTATTCGGACTCAGACTCGGGGGTAGCGTAGCGCTGTTTCCCTCAGTGTCCACACAGCTAAGTAATGACCCGCTGGGCTGAAAATGTTTTATATGGGATGGGGGGGCTCCTCAGCTTTCAGTTACTGTATGCATGCCTTACAAAAAGAGCTAATCAGTTTGATAGTGTTGAGTCCTGGCTATTGTACAATATTCCATGAATGTGATACATACCAAGGGACAGCATAGTAACGTCAATTGGAAAGTCCCGTGGCCCGGCCAGTCCTGGGCTGATCCACCCATTGCGAATGGTATACACATACCTCACGTTAACAGCCTACCCCACAAGCGAAAGCACTTGTTTCCAAATAGTTCATCGTGTTTTTTGTTTAACATGCAGCTTGGTCAACTGAAGTTCAGTCGTTTGACCCAGTATTGGGACTATGTTATTTTGTTTAATTTGCTGCTGGTCTGTTTGCTAACATCCCGGAGGGGCAGGGGATTCGGGGGGTGGAGGGGTGGACTGACGATGCTCATGTGTCACATAAATGGCGTCTGTAGTTAAATCATACACTATCATCTCCTGGAATATACGGGGGATGGGCTTAATTCACAAGCGGCACAG
The DNA here is from genome assembly GCA_963921515.1 of Calotriton arnoldi. Taxonomy (NCBI): domain Eukaryota; kingdom Metazoa; phylum Chordata; class Amphibia; order Caudata; family Salamandridae; genus Calotriton; species Calotriton arnoldi. The sequence goes on from CAWUFW010007386.1 coordinate 471,307, forward strand.
AATTGCGGCTCAGTTACATCGTCATCGTGCTCAAATAATATACTTACAGGAGACACATTTAATACCCTCCGAAACCTGTAAATTGCAAAGAAGATGGAGGGGTCAGCTTTATGCGACAGCCTATTCTGCCTTTTTGCGAGGGGCAGCGATCTGGTTAAGTGCTGGGGTTCCTTTTTCTCTCAATGAGAGTAAAATAGACGACCAGGGTAGATATGTACTATTGCAGGGGGCTCTGGATGGTAAACAAGTGGTACTGGGGTCCATTTATGCACCTAATACAGATCAGGAGGCCTTTCTATCCCGCCTGTCATGTGCCCTCTCAGACTGGATGCAATATCCATGGGTGTTGGGGGGAGATTTTAATGCAGTACTTGACGTGGAGTTGGACCGCTCTCATCCTCTCTTTTTGAAAACAGTAGCAATTGTGCAGGCCAAGAACTTGGCAAGATGGGCAAACGGGTGGGGCTTACTAGATGTATGGAGACTACAACACGATGGTATGCGTGAATACTCCTATTATTCCCACCCACACCGCTTACATACCCGACTGGACCACTTCCTTTGCACACCAGACCTATTCCAATCTATCACACAGAGAACATATTTAGGAAAAACCATTTCAGATCATAACCCAATAGAATTGATTCTTAGCTGGGGCCGGATCCCGCGCCAATCCCAACCTGGCGCTTACAGCCCTTGCTGCTAGAAGACCCAGTGTTTAGAAGCACGTTAGCAACTGCCATCACTACATTCTTTTCGGACAATGAGGGCACGGCCACAACTAGATCCATAGAGTGGGAAGCCCTTAAAGTGACGATCCGTGGTGTTTCTATGGGGACGTTGGTGGGTGCCAGACGGGAGGTTGCTCGGGACATCACAGAGCTGGAGGGGACATTGCAGGCACTGGAAGTGGCAGCCCAGATGGGTGTAGATGGAGTGGAGAAGCTACAAGAGGCTAGAATAAAATATGCGGAGTTGTTGGAACGACTGCGAATAATTGATCTGAATGCATATACCCTATGCACACACGCAGAAGCTGACAGGTCCAGTACATTATTAGCTCATCTGATACGACTGCAACCCCCACCTACGCCAATCCTGGTGGTACATGACAGGCATCACACATTGGTTACCACCCAGGCGGAAATTAATAGGGCGTTTCAGGACTATTACACAGATCTCTATGAAGCCCCCTCCCAAGATGCGACAGAAGCAACCACTATATTCCTTGAATCTGTAATGCTCCCAATTTCTCTTAGACGCAAGCATCAAAGACTTAGCGGCTTCACTGACCTCCTCTGAGATCCGTGGTGCAATAAAGGGACTTGCCCGTAACAAAACACCGGGCTCAGATGGGCTCCCTGTCGAGTTCTATTCCACATTTGCGCCACACCTAGTCCCCAAGTTATTGCAGCTATATAATACCTTGCTCGAGGAGGGCACCATACCGCCCACAACCAGGGAGGCGATAGTGACTTCCTTATTAAAACCCGACAAACCCCTGGCAGACCTCACTTCCTACAGACCCCTCTCTATTCTCAATACAGAATATAAAATTTGCAGTAAAATCTTAGCAACGAGGCTACTCCCCCTTCTCCCTGGATTAATACACAGAGATCAATGTGGTTTCATACCCAAGTGTAGTACCTCACTGAACATTCGCCGCTTCTATGCCCTACGGCATGCAGCTCATGAGCACTCTCCACGAGCGGGTTGTCTCTCGTTATATATTCGACAAGCATTTGACACCCTGAGCTGGTCTTATATGCTTGCTGCGCTTGCCAAGTTTGGGATCCCTCCAGAATTCTGCCGATGGGTAGAGTTACTCTATACCAGGCAAACAGCATGAGCAAAAACAGGATCCAGCATCTCCCCCGCATATCACATTTTTCGAGGCACACGTCAGGGCTGCCCCCTCTCGCCCCTACTATTTTTGCTAGCCTTAGAGCCCCTAGCACAGCATCTACGCCGTGCAATGATGCCATATGGTATCCCGATCGGCTTGGCGAATCACTCTGTGTCGTTCTATGCCGACGATATGTTGCTGTATTTTAAAGACTTGCATGTGGACATGCAACCCATAGCCACATTGTTCACACAGTTTGGAAAAATATCCGGCCTCAATCTCAACGCCTCAAAGTCAGTGGCGTACTCCTTTTACGATAATTAGAATTCACCCAATCTGCAGTTCGGTATGCTACAATTTAGGTTAGAACCAATTACTTTTAAATGGCAAATGGAGCAACGGCGGACCCCTAGCTCCGCACCTCACACCAGTTCCAGTTGATCAGTTTGGTCGCGCAGAACTACCCCTACGTCAGCCGCTGCATGACGCCACTGTGCTCCAGATCAAAGAAACGTTTTAATGTCCAATGGGGGTGCGCGACTCACAAAGTCCATTAGTCAATTATATATGTAAAAATATAATTTCTTTATTTTGAATTGTGTTAAAGAACATCACACATAAAAACTCCAGCCAACGCGTTTCATTCCCATATCGGGAACTTCATCAGGGCTGAAAGAATAACAGACAACACAAAAAATTACACATACATCACAAGGCACAGGACCAAACACAAATATACATATAAATACATGAATAAAAATTATCCAAATAGCAGGACAAAAAACCCAACACTAACATACATATAAAAATCTATATAAACATAACAATGATAATAATCCTAAATACCATAAGACATAACTCAACACGAAAATTAATCTAAATTCCACACATCAATTATATATGACATGAACACTAAACATAATTATAAAGGTGGCCACAGTTTATACTAGGACATTATCCCAAACATAGGATACTCCGACCCCATAGGGATATTCCAACCCCAGTTAGTGAAAGCGTGTTCCTGAAGCAATTCCCTTTGTGTCAACCATAATCAACAATAAATAACAAGGGTCTGTATAAACCACAAACAATGGCCTAAAATACGCCAAAAGCAGATTAAAACAACCAAATGCAGTAGAGTAGGCGGGGAATAATGATATAGTTCTTGCCTCATAGAAGAAGTGATAACCAACTTGAATCCAATACCTCACTATCGGAAATATCCGCATATGGCAGTTATTGGTGAGGTAAGTTCACCCAAGATGTATATACATTAGTCTATGTTACTAGGAAGGGAGAGGTAAAGTCTAAAACCCCAAACATATCAAAAGAGCAGCATACCTAATTCATGATAGAGTATGGGCTAAAGATGTACCAGTAAATGTACGGGAAACACCGAAGAAAACAGGAAAAGAAAAAGAAAAAGACAAAAAGAAAAAGAAGGTGGGACGGAAAAAGGGCAAACGCAAAACATGGAAATAATAAATCCAAATAAATAAGCTTCCACCAACTCCATTCATGAGCACTCAGATCTTATCATGGACCATGGCAGCACTAAGTCAATCATGGTTGCGATATATCCATCATCCCTTATTCAGAGTGATCCCCACTAGCACCTGACTGTCCCCCGTTGGGCCTATCATTTCTAACTACATCAGTACAAAATATAAATATAGTTCGAATAATATACCTAATCTTCCATCGATTAATACGGATGATATTAGTCACAGGGTTTGACACCACCAGAAGTAGCAAGTAAGTAGACTCAATCTACATTTGAAATAATCAAATAAAGGGAAATACGTCATCTTATGTGTTTCTTCTCTTGGTACCCAATAATACATACGTATCCGATAACAATAATTTAAAGCAGTCATACCATATCCACCCCAGAAAGGTCTATAGTTGCTAACCCTCGGTTATAAAAAGGTACCAAATTAAATCATACCTTATATATAGATTTCCTTGGGTGGTGAGTTTACATAAATGAGTAGAAGTGGTCCCGTGTATTCAACTGGGGCCCAGCAACGCAATGGTTAGCGTAATGACTCCTATACGAGACGAAACACAACCCATTGTAAGGCCACATTTCAAAAGATCCACCAACATCATAGAGATTATCATAGTTTCCGCAATAGTCTATACAACGTCCCCCTGTGTCTAATATTAACTGCCTGAATCATACCTTATAAATCGGTTTCCTTCGATGGTAAGCTTGCACAAGTGAATAACAGGTCCCGTGTACTGCACTGGAACCCAACGACGTAGTAGTGAACGTATTAACTCCTATAAGAGACTAAACATAACCCATTGAGAGGCCACAATCAAGAGTCATACCACATCATAAAAGGCTATAATTAATGCTGTAATGCTCTCAACAACATCCCCCTGTGCGTCATATCACGTCCCTATTGAGCCAGCACTTGGCTCAGAGTAGCCACAGCTTCCTGTGAAGCGCACCTAAGTATTCAGGCATATACTCTCATCAACACAATCCCCCTCTTATTATATTTAAAAGAACTACCCCTATGCAACCCAGGTACAAACTACCAACCTACAAGACCGCTTTGACTGTGACTTACCAGACATACCCTTATCTGGATAGGAGGCACAAATTTCCCATGATTAGTTATAAGCTAAGGAGTAGACCCATTCTCGCCCATATATCCCCATAGCCTGAGCACAAACCTCACTGCACCTTTAAAACATCTCACACAGTAAAGTTTGTCGTAAACAGCAAGCCACTACCCACGGTGACAGACAAGTCCAAAACGTAATGCCCTGCCTTTGCCTTCTTACCTTCCGACCGCACGAGTGTTACTCCTTCTTCTGGTGTGAGGTAAACCTACCCGCCACCGTTACAAATATACGGGGCTCCACCCTCGGAACGTCAACGTAACCAATCAGTGGCCACCATGGCTGAGGGTGGACAGTCACCTTACGAGTATTTAGAAAAAACTTATGGGAAATACAGCCTGCCGCCATTGCTAAGCGGTGCAAAACATCTCCAATAGACCTGACGAAAGGTCATATTCACATAGGGAAAAAGGACACAGATCGGTCGTCTCCCAATTTAAAAAAAAAAAAAAAAAGGGAAGAGGGAAAAAATCTAAAAAACAAAAACCTATTCAAACCAAGTAAACGATTTCTAACTATCAAATCTAAATTAAAAATACAAAATATCATAGTAATAGTGATTGCCTCTAATTTTATCCGTCCAGTGAGTACTAAATCACACGTAACACATGGCGAAATTTCACCGTTGTCAATATAAGGAGCTCAAAACGAAAACGTATCCAATCAGTGGCCCCCAATGGATGAGGGTGGGAAATTGTCTAAAGAGTATTAAAGAAAAGGGGAAGTAATGCCCGCCGCCATTACTAAGCGGTACAACACGTATCCAATAGACCCAACAAAGGTCATATTCACACAAGGCATAAATCCAAGCGCCAAAATGACGCAAACCAATCGACTCCCTGTATTGAAAGAGAGGAGGAGAGAAATCTGAATGTACATAAAAAAAAGGAGAGAATATGAAAAGAGTCAAAGAATGAGAGCTATTTGACCCAGATTTTCGTCTATTAGAAGTTGTTGATACATAGATGCAACTTGTCAGCTCATCTCATATATCAAATGGATCTATACCGAAACACCAAAATAAAACACTTTACTGCAATTCCTCGCACCTCCCTCTCTACGTTGTTGGTATAAGAGAGGTTGATGCGAAACTGTATATGTAATGCATTCTTCCATATTATTAGTTATAAATCAGACCATATCTAAGGGGTCACAGTTCTGGTTTGTTAAGAAAGGGAGAGTCATCTAATGCAATATTAGTGTGCGAACACATAGCAATTGAACATTCCCAAATCTACATGTTGCACCAATCTTCGGTAAAGATCAAGCAGTTCCAGGATACATGCATCCAATTGTGCAACACTCAATATTAACATCAGGTGATATGACAATACTGCCCTATCTCAGAGAATACTGCATAGTGGACTTCATAAAACAGTAACACAGTAGTCCAAATTTTGAAAAGACATGTCAACCATTCCCTAAAAAGAAATGCATTTCATGGTCAGTATTAAACCCCTGATTGATGCTTCTGAGTCTACATATCCATTTAGATTCACATTGTCTTAAGTGAAGTTCTCTGTTACCTCCCCTGGCCCCCACCTCGATAGGATCGATAGCATGGAACCAGAGGGTATCCTTACCTCCGTGATTTTTAGAAAAATGTTCTGTCATTGGGTATCCTAAGTCACCTTTAAGAATGGCCCTTCTATGTTCCTGAATACGCAGTTTTAAATTCCGTTTGGTACTCCCCACATAGATAAGTCCACATGGGCAACCAATCACGTATACCACAAAGGTGGTATTGCAGTTAATAAATTTAGTAATATTGTAATTCACTGAACCATTATAGGCAAAGTTCTTAGTCTTATTGATACCCAAACTGCAGATATTGCATGAACTGCATGTGTAAAACCCCTTCGGTTTCGTAGGTAACCATGTCGCCCCCTTCTTTGCGGCAGTAGCTACATAGCTAGGACACAATTCATTTCTCAGTGTTCTACCCCTCCTGTACGTCACTGATGGATTGTTCCTGATTGTAGTACGGAGGCTAGGAATTTCCTCTAGTAGATGCCAATTTTTCTTCAATAATTTGAAGATTTCACTACTATGTGTGGTATATTGCGTGATAAATCTAACATCTGCATTCTCCCTTTTGTATTTAGTCCTATTCCCTTCAGTTAATGTAGATTCTCTAGTCAATTTACGAGCTCTGTTCTCAGCCACATCCAGGACCTCCCTCCTATATCCTCTTGCAAGGAATCTGTTTTTTACTTGTTGGACATTGCTATTGAAACAGTCATCTTCACTTCAATTGCGTCTCATGCGGACCATCTCCCCATATGGGATGTTTCTGATGGTTGAACTCGCATGTGCGCTGCAGGCGTGTAATACTGCATTGCAAGCTGTTTCTTTGCGATGCAGTGTACTTTGTATAGATCCATCCTTGATGTAAAAGTGTAGATCTAAAAAGTCAATACTCTCTTTGTGATAATCCATTGTAAGTTTGACATTGTAAGGATTGGTATTTAGGTACTGAAAGTATTCCAAAAGCAATGTCTCCGTCCCTGCCCATAGGCAGATGATGTCGTCAATGTACCTCCCCCAGAACACGATGTGTTCTGTCCAGGGGGAGCCCACCCCAGAAATGATAGGTCTCCCCGGGGGAAAATCCCCTTTCTTATGTACTTTGGGGAGAATGTAAATACAAGGGAACCTGGGGTTATCTACTCTCAGGTACCTATACTCCTGCTCACTCAGTAATCCAACATCCCTCCATTCCATAAGTTTAAGATTGATATCCATTACCAATTGATTTGTAGGGTTCAGCCCCAATCTGTCGTAACACTGGGGTTCACCCAATTGGCGTTCAATTTCCCTAAAATAGTCTCCTTTGTTCATAATATTTTGTATTTTTAATTTAGATTTAATAGTTAGAAATCGTTTACTTGGTTTGAATAGGTTTTTGTTTTTTAGATTTTTTCCCTCTTCCCCTTTTTTTTTTTTTAAAATAGGGAGACGACCGATCTGTGTCCTTTTTCCCTATGTGAATATGACCTTTCGTCAGGTCTATTGGAGATGCTTTGCACCGCTTAGCAATGGCGGCAGGCTGTATTTCCCATAAGTTTTTTCTAAATACTCGTAAGGTGACTGTCCACCCTCAGCCATGGTGGCCACTGATTGGTTACGTTGACGTTCCGAGGGTGGAGCCCCATATATTTGTAACGGTGGCGGGTAGGTTTACCTCACACCAGAAGAAGGAGTAACACTCGTGCGGTCGGAAGGTAAGAAGGCAAAGGCAGGGCATTACGTTTTGGACTTGTCTGTCACCGTGGGTAGTTGCTTGCTGTTTACGACAAACTTTACTGTGTGAGATGTTTTAAAGGTGCAGTGAGGTTTGTGCTCAGGCTATGGGGATATATGGGCGAGAATGGGTCTACTCCTTAGCTTATAACTAATCATGGGAAATTTGTGCCTCCTATCCAGATAAGGGTATGTCTGGTAAGTCACAGTCAAAGCGGTCTTGTGGGTTGGTAGTTTGTACCTGGGTTACATAGGGGTAGTTCTTTTAAATATAATAAGAGGGGGATTGTGTTGATGAGAGTATATGCCTGAATACTTAGGTGCGCTTCACAGGAAGCTGTGGCTACTCTGAGCCAAGTGCTGGCTCAATAGGGACGCGATATGACGCACAGGGGGATGTTGTTGAGAGCATTACAGGATTAATTATAGCCTTTTATGATGTGGTATGACTCTTGATTGTGGCCTCTCAATGGGTTATGTTTAGTCTCTTATAGGAGTTAATACGTTCACTACTACGTCGTTGGGTTCCAGTGCAGTACACGGGACCTGTTATTCACTTGTGCAAGCTTACCATCGAAGGAAACCGATTTATAAGGTATGATTCAGGCAGTTAATATTAGACACAGGGGGACGTTGTATAGACTATTGCGGAAACTATGATAATCTCTATGATGTTGGTGGATCTTTTGAAATGTGGCCTTACAATGGGTTGTGTTTCGTCTCGTATAGGAGTCAATACACTAACCATTGCGTTGCTGTGCCCCAGTTGAATACACGGGACCACTTCTACTCATTTATGTAAACTCACCACCCAAGGAAATCTATATATAAGGTAAGATTTAATTTGGTACCATTTTATAACCGAGGGTTAGCAACTATAGACCTTTCGGGGGTGGATATGGTATGACTGCTTTAAATTATTGTTATCGGATACGTATGTATTATTGGGTACCAAGAGAAGAAACACATAGGATGACGTATTTCCTTTTATTTGATTATTTCAAATGTAGATTGAGTCTACTTACTTGCTACTTCTGGTGGTGTCAAACCCTGTGACTAATATCATCCGTATTAATCGATGGAAGATTAGGTATATTATTCGAACTATATTTATATTTTGTACTGATGTAGTTAGAAATGATAGGCCCAACGGGGGACAGTCAGGTGCTAGTGGGGATCACTCTGAATAAGGGATGATGGATATATCGCAACCATGATTGACTTAGTGCTGCCATGGTCCATGATAAGATCTGAGTGCTCATGAATGGAGTTGGTGGAAGCTTATTTATTTGGATTTATTATTTCCATGTTTTATGCGTTTGCTCTTTTCCGTCCCACCTTCTTTTTCTTTTTGTCTTTTTTCTTTTTCTTTTCCTGTTTTCTTCGGTGTTTCCCGTACATTTACTGGTACATCTTTAGCCCACATGAATTAGGTATGCTGCTCTTTTGATATGTTTGGGGTTTTAGACTTTACCTCTCCCTTCCTAGTAACATAGACTAATGTATATACATCTTGGGTGAACTTACCTCACCAATAACTGCCATATGCGTATATTTCCGATAGTGAGGTATTGGATTCAAGTTGGTTATCACTTCTTCTATGAGGCAAGAACTATATCATTATTCCCCGCCTACTCTACTGCATATGGTTGTTTTAATCTGCTTTTGGCGTATTTTAGGCCATTGTTTGTGGTTTATACAGACCCTTGTTATTTATTGTTGATTATGGTTGACACAAAGGGAATTGCTTCAGGAACACGCTTTCACTAACTGGGGTTGGAATATCCCTATGGGGTCGGAGTATCCTATGTTTGGGATAATGTCCTAGTATAAACTGTGGCCACCTTTATAATTATGTGTAGTGTTTATGTCATATATAATTGATGTGTGGAATTTAGATTAATTTTCGTGTTGAGTTATGTCTTATGGTATTTAGGATTATTATCATTGTTATGTTTATATAGATTTTTATATGTATGTTAGTGTTGGGTTTTTTGTCCTGCTATTTGGATAATTTTTATTCATGTATTTACATGTATATTTGTGTTTGGTCCTGTGCCTTGTGATGTATGTGTAATTTTTTGTGTTGTCTGTTATTCTTTCAGCCCTGATGAAGTTCCCGATATGGGAATGAAACGCGTTAGCTGGAGTTTTTATGTGTGATGTTCTTTAACACAATTCAAAATAAAGAAATTATATTTTTACATATATAATTGACTAATGGACTTTGTGAGTCGCGCACCCCCATTGGACATTAAAACAATTACTTTTAAATATCTGGGAAATCATATCTATAGGACCACTACTGACACAATAGACGGAAACGTGGTTTGAACGCTTAACTACCTAAAATCGCAGGTGGCGTTCTGGAACAGCCTGCCATTAACGACAGCTGGCTGACTGGCTGTACCCAAGATGGTTATGCTACCCAGGCTCCTGTACCAGTTTGTGAACCTTCCTGTGGCGCTACCAGCGTGGATCTTCAAGGCTCTTGACACATTATTAACGACGTTGCTGTGGGGGTTGGGTCGAAATAGATTAGCCTTTACTAAAATGCAGTTGCCGAGCACTGAAGGGGGTATGGGGGCCCCAGATTTCAAGACATACTGTATAGTCGGGCAGTTGCAGTGGTTGGCATACTGGCTGGCTGGCCATAACTTGTTCGAAATTGTATACTCTCCCGAGCGGCTAAGACTTGGCTCATTACAGGCATTTCTATGCCCCTGCGCCTGACGGGTGAGGAACCCCCCCCTTCCTACTCCAAATAGCACTTCATTATTGGAAATTGGCACTGAAATATGCCAAAATACCCACTCCATACGCCCCAAACATTCCACTTTGTGGTCTGCCAACCTTGCGGGGGATCCTGTCAGCTGGTAGGTTACGGAGTTGGGCAGAGGCTGGAGTCAAAACGGTGGGTGACTTATTCTTAGATGGCAACCTGATGCCCCATGATGAGTTTGTACGAGTTAATGCTGTACCAGATACACTGTTCTTGACACACGCTGCAATTACACATTTTATACGTCGGCACTGGTTGGTGGACCAGAGGGAGCCCCCTACCTTCCACTTATTGCAGGCACTTCACATAATGGGCCACAGAAGCCATCTGGTTATACCGGGGGCTAAGGGGACACCTGGGTGCTTCACTATTGTTCCTTCGCCAGAAGTGGGAAACTGCTATAGCCAGAGAATTCACTGACAGGGAATGGGCGCTGGTCCGAGAACATCCCAGGCGAGTCTCTCACAATGTCCGACTTAAATTCATACAGCTACTAATCCTGCCCAGGGCTTATCTAACGCCACGGATGATACAAGCCATGTACCTGACTGCTTCCTCAGACTGCCCTAGGTGTTGACAACCGGATGCTGACTTCATTCACATGATGTGGGCTTGTCCCTCACTGAAGGGGTTTTGGACTGAAATTACAATGGGCCTCACCCAAATATCTGAGCGCTCCTCTTGGACCACTATTGAGGCCTGTCTCCTGGGTCTTTCCCCGCTCCCCAAAAAGGCGGTAGTGCTGCACCGCTTTACAGGGCTTTCCTTAATACTGGCCAAGAGGTTAATCAAGCAGCACTTGAAATCTCGCACAGCGCTGTGCGAGGGAGCGTGGAGAGAAGAAGTCCTCAAGTGGGCTACTGCCGAGAGAGAGGCGCTGCAACGCGAAGAGTACAGGGGGCTTAGGAAAAAGCCAATTTCAATGGAATGGGCCCAATTGGTAGAACAGTTCAGAATAAATACTGCAGCTGATCCAGAAGACTGAGTGAATGTTAGAGCCCCTCCCTTGTGTTCTCAGCCTGCGGCCAAATGTCAAGGAATATGTTGAAAAAATGGGCGTCGTTTGCTGAATTGTTGGTATGTCCCTTCCTGACCTGGGCCCTCTCTCTCCCTCCCTCCCCCCCTTCCCCCTCCCGCTTGCTCTAGCACAATCACCCCATAAGGATGTCTTACATGAATCAGGCGCTCAGACCATAGCAGCTTCATTTTAGTAGTTCTGTTTTTGTGGGTGGGGGTCGGGAGGCGGGGGTAGAATTGAACAAGTTAATTACCTTAAATGCATATCCGGCCAATTGTATGTAATTATCTAATCCTGCAGACTTGTGAGAGAAGTATACAGCAATGACTATATTTGGAGATATATACATGTAATAGAAGAATTAAAATTCCCATATATGGAAATTATTATAATGAAGATGTATTCACAGCAAAATGTAATGTGCATATAAATAACTTGAAAATGAATAAAATATGTGTTAAAAAAAATATATATATATAATCTAGAGTGGTGACGGGGAAACTATAAGTTAGTGGAAGTAATGTCTACAGAGGTGAGGGTGAAAATGTGTCTAATGGAAGTGATCCAGAGTGGTGAGCTTGTAGATGTCAGAATGATCAATGATTGCAGGTGAGCTGCAGAGTATGAGAAGGGAGAAGCTCTAGAAAGTGCCCAATGCTGACTTCATGCCTTCATTGGGCAAGGAGAAAAGGCCATGGTGGGGTTAGGAAAGAGAAGGATTTCATGGAAATTTACATCAGTATAATGGTACTATGTGTTAGTAATGAACATGAAAGTACACCCATTATCGAAGAAGGAAGTATCAATTGTGCGGGTGTGGGTCTTAGAAGGCGATGAGGCAGGAGCGGCCCGTGTAGGTAAGAGCGGTGGGGCAGGTTGGGGAGGGAGTCGACATTCGAAGACGAGGGAAAATGACATTTAAAAAAAAGAAAACCACTTATTGTGCGCTCACAATGGAGTCGACGATGTGGCGAGTGCAAGGTTAGTGGTTTTCTTTTTTTTAAATTTAATTTTCCCTCCTCGTCATCTGTCGACTCCCTCCTCAGCCCGCCCACCACTCTTACCTGCACGGGCCACTCCTGAGATGAGAATGAAGTTAAGTTGTTTGCTTGGGGGGACATTATAAAATGCACACCTGAATCTGCCAAATGTAAGATGCGCTAAATGTAGTAAACTTGTGTGTTTTCTAGTTGATAAAAAGGAACAATCCACACTGTACCTCCTCTGCATGGCAGATGAGGTGCCGGCTGCTGCTGATAAATTGGTACTTGCAGAATGGCCTCAGGAAGGAAAGTCGGAGACATTAGATTAGTCTGATGAATTTGTTGTCAGACAACCACTCCATCCTCTCTGTGACTATCACCTCCTCATCATCATTATTCATCACACATCCCTGTGAGCCCACAAACTCTTCCAAGTCACAGACACATTTAAAGGGCAATGTTTCACCTCAAACTGTGCGTTGAGTCGTGATCGGGATTCAACACTGTGGACCGTATCACATAAAGTGTACATTGCAAGTGGTAATTTAAGCTACGGTCTCTGGCACTTTTGGGCAGATTGGGTCCTTAAATAGTTGAAGAGCTGGAGCAGCGCTACTTTACCACCCTAGACATTGATAAATGGTTGCTTGTCGCAGGAACCTTGAGGGTATGTGCTGCTTATGGCTAGAAATGTAGAATTATTTGTTGACATCTTGAAAGTAAACAACAGAACATAACACAACATCATAGCCGGGTCTGGTAGCTGAGTGGACTAATGCTTCCACTTTAGGAGTCTGTGTTCCACCTTGTGGTCACAGGTTCAAATCCTGGTGGGTTTACGCAGCCTTTTGTCCTTCTGAAGTCGATAAAATGAGTACCATTGAGTTGGGTAACAATAAACATCTGTTATTCAGCACCAAGATACCCTTCTGGGTGAAAGTGCGCTTTACAAATACACATGTTATGCTTACATAACACAAAAGCACTATTAAAACAAAAAGGGCACAACGAAAGAAACAAAGTGCAACACAACACCCACAGCACAGCTGCACATTGCAATAATGTAGTACCAAAACAGCATCCCAAAAAACAACGGAATACATCATCACAGCAACAAAATGCCACATAACAAATATGCACAAACATTCTTTTCACAAGTTATCACCTCCAGAAATCAGTTTTTATAGTGTGATGGTAAAAGGTGTTTGCACCAAGCACTGCGTTACTTATGTCAAAAACTATGAAATAGCGCCAGTCGAGAACTTTTGGCGATCAGGCTCTATTCGCTCAGCATCGATTCCACCGCACCAAGCTCGTGTTGTCCATTTTCATTGAGTGTACACAATGTGTATTCTTTGTATTTTACTATGAGGTTACCAGTAGTCATGACAAGTGGCATTAGGCACAATAATCCTGAGTCTTTATTTTCCTGATTTTGTTATGTAAAACGTTGCATACCTAAAGAGCGCCCTGAAAGTGATTTAGCTCAACAAATAGGCCCCATTCACAAGTGGGGGGATGGTTCATGAGATAATCATTGGTTCTGGTGAGTACATACACTCCCTCTGCTTCTGATTTGCACAGTATTGGCGAGGTGCTAACTCCACACCCATAATTACTGGTATCGTAATGTGCAATTATGAGTTAAGCCCCACAGAATGGGGAATAACTGTGTTAAGCCCCACATAATGGGGAACAACTGTGTTAAGCCCCACAGAATGGGGAATGATTGTGTTAAGCCCCCACATAATGGGGAATAACTGTGTTAAGCCCCACAGAATGGGGAATAACTGTGTTAAGCCCCACATAATGGGGAATAACTGTGTTAAGCCCCACAGAATGGGGAATAACTGTGTTAAGCCCCACAGAATGGGGAATAATTGTGTTAGATGTCAGAGTAGTCTCTTTTTCATGGGGTTTAATGCACACTTTGACCACCTGCTCTGAGCGTGTAGTAAATGTGTGTGGGAGCTCCAATGTCGGGCGGTGGAGCAAGAGGTTTTGGAGGTGAGCGGAGAAGGGAAGGGGAAGATGTCACCTTGACTCGCTGGACGGTTGAGTGAGGACTTCTGTATGTGCATGGGCTGTAGCCCATTCCCAAAGCGATTTTACCAAACAGACGTTTTGGCACCTAAAATCGAGTACGGTGTTCCTGCACCTGGAAAATCCAGGTATGGGAACTCTGTGTAAGTCGTGATGGGTGGAGCAAATTCAACACAGGAATTCTGCCCCACCAACCAGTAATTTTAGGTAAATACCTCTCATTCCATGATTGAACACAGAAATAAGACAAAACATATGAAATTCTGTGCCGACCACACCTAATTCCACATCCTATTAATTACTGGGCATTTTTCACAATCCAGCATAATTTCTACAGGTTTGTCCTGATGAAATTGTCCAGGGGAAAATTGCGGGGTTCGGCTTTTAATCCATCCAGTAATTACCGGGAGCGGTAAAATCTGCTGTATTTAGCAATCTGTTCCATATGCAAACAGAGATTGCACAGGGATCGAATTTACATCCGCACTTGTGAAGGCTTGAGAGGTGCTTTGTTATGTGCCTTTCACCTCAATGTACAAAGGTTTTATTTCAACCTCTGGTGGAGGTTTTTTCCAAGCAGTGCTAATTTAACATGACAAAAAGCACATTCATCTCAATGCAAAGGTTTAATCCTGTGTGACCGGTTTATTTAAACTCCATTTAACAACAATGTGGCATCGACGTGAAGCATAGGTTTCTCTTAAATGTGGCCCTAGTTCCAGGTAAATGCTTGGAAAGATGCTGAAGGCCTTAGCATGGGTTTTGGTCAGTGTGTAGTATCGTTGTAGGCCTTGCACCTAGCATAATTGTCATATTCTAAAATAGACCAACATGAAAATAACATAGCATAGCTCTATGAGGTGTCCCTTTGACCTGATAAATTACATAGCAATATATATTATCTGTCACTAGGCGCTATGCCCTCAGGAAATGTGTTGATATGAGTTTAACCTCAGCCCTGGCAGTTTGCTAAATTTGACCAGGATCTCCATTATAGATACATCCTTGACTTACCACAAGATGCATCTATGTGTCATCACACTGAGTACCCCTGGGGTCCCTCCCTCTCCAGCGTGCAGTATGTGGTTCGATTGCTAGGATGAACAGGAGGGGTGACAAGGAGCCACCCCGTTGAGTCCCTCAGGTCACCTGCCAGGTATCAGATATGATATAGTAGTTTTCTGGGCGTCGTTATTTCTTCTCCTAACTCTACCTCGCTTAAGACCATGAGCAGACAATCCCAATGTAATGCATCAAATGTGTTCTCCAGATTTACGGTGCTACTGAGGTTTTTGCGTGTTTGCCAATGAGTTATTCAGTAGATAAAACAGGTGCTTAATATTAGGTGTGGTGTTTCTATGAGACACAAGCCCACATTGCGTAGGGTGCAGTGGTGTAACGCATACTGATGGCTTGCGTCACACCACTGTTATTGTGTATCAGTTCTGGCAAAACTTGCGAGATTCTGACTGCCAAGATTTTTCCTGTTAATTTACAAAGTAGATTTAACATATACAGCAGCCTGAAGGACCTGGGGGGATATTCACAAGAACGTGCGCTAAACATCTCCAAAAAATGTTAACGCGACTTTACACATCGCAGTCTATCGCGGGAAAATAACCCAGTGTTAACGTGGAATTCACAACACGGCGATACCATGCAATAGTCTCCCGAAAACGCGGACAATGTCCGCGATACAACAACCGCGACGGTGATAAAAACCCAAACCCCAACGCAAAAAAATATGCAATGGGCCAAACCGCGATGAGGAAATCAGCGATAAGCAGCGCCAAGCCTGCAAGACACACAGGGCAGGCGGGAAAATCACTACAAAAGTACAAAAAACACACAAACACAAAATAACCAACCCCGAACCACCATGGAGGCAGCCGGAGCAGGCGCAGAGGACGAGCGGAACCCCACAAGCACCCCGGTCGACCAGCCTGGGACCTCGGGGACAGGGAAGGGCAAGGACAAGAAGAAGAGGAAGACGAAGTTCAGTCCGCAGGAGAATAGGATCCTGGTCACGGAGGTGATGGAACACCATCAAGAACTGTTCGTCACCTCCAACGTGTCATTGGGCACCAAAAATGGAATATGGAGGTCCATCCTGGACAAGGTGAATGCCATCGGAGAGCACAAGAGGTCAATGGACGAGGTGAAGAGGCGATGGATTGACATCAAGCGCAAAACCAAGGAGAAACTCGCAGGCAACCAGAAGGCAGCAATGCAGACTGGAGGTGGGAGCCCAGCGCCACAGCTGGAGCTGGATGACATGGAGGAGCTGGTGTCGACAGTCATCAGTTGGAGACCGTGGCAGGAGTCGGGGGACCGGACACTGCTCGACATGACACAACACAACAGCAACAGGGTGAGTAACCACCAGGTACTGGGGGGACGGGGGGAGCTGGGCACAATAGCACACATGCACAATCAAGCAGAGCACAGTGCACACCCACAATGACTGTGGATCATGGCCCTGATCTACAGACTGTCACAATGTACATTGCCATGCTGTCTGAATGTGAACATGTACCATGCGGCTACATACATGTGGACACATTGTACCACACCATATCCCCTTCACATTGCAGGGGCACTGTCAACACCTCCTGCAGAGCAGTCCCAGCCACTCTTCACTGATGACGAGGAGGACACCACCAGCATCGACACCCAAGCCCTCCAAGACATCATTGAACTCATCCGCCAATCACCTCCAGGACCAGGGCAGCCCAGCTGCATCGAGGAGACCCCACCCACTCCACAAACCACCCAGCAGGAGGCACCCACAACCCCGGCTGTCTCCCAAGACCCCCCCGAACAACACATGGCCTTCCAACGCCGTGTGTTGGAGGGCCAGAGGGAGATGGCTGAGCAGGTGCGGGTGGGGTTCGACCTCATGGCTACCAAACTTGATGCCATCCATGGGTGTTTAAGTCCCATCAGGGACCACCTCCAGTCCCTAACGGACACCCACAGGCCGCTCCATGGTCTCCAACTAGCCCTGGCTGACATCGCTGGAGTCATGACTCGGAGACAAGAACACCTGTCCGCTCAGAGTGGCTCCAGCGATCTCAGCCGTGAGCTGGCACACATGTGGAGGCTCATGGAGGACATGGTGCAGATGGAGGCGGAAAGGATGGCAGCCACCGCTGCACATCAGCAAAATGTAGCTGGGATCTACCATGCCCTGCATATCCTCATCATGGCATTGCTGCCACAAGGCCTGGCGCAGATGAATGCTGCTGCTCCTACACCATTCACATCTCCGCTCCCTGGTGTGTCAGTGCCTCACAGTGCGGCAGGCATTTCCACTCCGGCACCTGATGTGTCACTGCCACACAGTGCGGCCGACAATCCACCTCCGGACCCTGATGTGTCAGTGGCACACAGTGCCGCAGCCGGAACTGCACCACCCACAGTTGGGGCAGAGCACACATCCGAGGACGAGGACGTGGATGGGCTTGAGATCAGGAGGAGGCACTTTCATTCATGTCCGCCACCTGGCCTGTTGCTGCTTGGTGTCGCACATGGCCCCATGACCTTCCACTGACCCCCGATACACTCTGCTGCACTCACCTTGGACCGCGACATGGACTGCCATATCCTGTTTGGGGACCAATGACATGTCGACCAGACTGCGGACTGTACCCTTCCTCTTCCGCTGTACTTGTCATTCCCCGATGGACTCTGGCTGGCCTTCCACGGGCCCATATTGTGAAGTGGGGTTGGCATGGTCCTGTACTGCTCCAGCTGCAAAACTCCACTGGATGTGCATTAAACATTCAGAAACGCACTGCTGTGTCATGTCTTTCATCATTCAGGTATGAAAGTGTGGATGAATGTAGGGTCAGTGATTCCCCCTAACGTCAATGATGCTCATCTAGTGGGATTCCAGTCACAGGGTGCTACATTGCCGATTGCGTTCCGGGGGCCGTAGACACTACAACAGGGACACACGCATTAGTCACTTCCTTGTCCGGACATGGACTGAACCACGCACAGAGCACCCGAGTCATTGTTGCCAGCCCTGCGCTTACACTCCGAGGGGGGGCCACATAGCTACAAGTCACAGGTTTACACGCTAGTGGTCTGCAGGTCACTGGTCTAGTTGTCAGCATGTCACGGCCACTCCCTGAGGGCAGGTTTGCACACACACCACACCCATCCGGCACAGGCGTCACAGGCCATGTGACCCCGCCAATATAAGGGGTAGACAACGTCACATTCCCCCCTGCCGGTGGTGACTGGATGACGGACGTTCCACGAGTCTCAATCATAAAGGGCCCATGAGTTGTTGCGCACAGGGTTAGTCGCACCCGAAGCCATGCGGCCGTCACGGGCCTACCACCACGTGGCGCTGACTGGGGTTGCACAGGGTTAGTGGCACCCGAAGCCTTGTGCCGTCACGGGCCTACCACCACGTGGCGCTGACTGGGGTTGCACAGGGTTAGTGGTACCGAAATTGCTGAGCGGGTGTGCAGCCTGCGATGACGTATGCACTGATGTGGTCTCTGCCATTGATGCCTCAGGACTCAGCGTCATGTGTGGGACCTGATGGGCCGCGGTGCGGGTCCGCATGATGTGGAGCATGCCATGGTGGCGGGACCGGAGCCTGGAGCTTGCACGGGCACGTGGTGTGCCCACTGGTGGACACACCGTTGGCGACAGGTGAGCAGTGGGGCCTGGGTGCGCAAGTGCGGGAGGGGGTAGGGTGCGGCTGCATGTGCGCGCAGTGGTCCCTACCTCAACCACGACAGTGGACATCAACCAGACCTCGAACACATCCCCCTTCCGGCCTACCCATCAGGATACTGAATCTGTGAACCTACCTCTGACCATGGAGACCTAGCTTTTTGGCCGATGCCCGATGGAGCTACTTGATAGCTAAAGAGGAGATGGGCGGTGGACTACCCCCTCGGCCGTCACCTACCCAGCCGGATTTTGGGCAGACCTTACTGCGTCTCTCCGTTGTATTCTCCCTCCTACCCCTTTACTCCACCCCCTTTATGCTCCATTTATCCCTCCTCTTTACTCTTTAATTGTTTTCCCGTTGAGACCTAGCTGTTTGGCTGATGCCCGGTGGAGCTACCTGATAGCTATAGAGGAGATGGGCTGTGGACTTCCCCCTCGGCCGTCACCTACCCAGCCGGACTTTGGGCAGACTCTCCTTCTTCTCTCCATCCTATCTACCTCCTACCCCTTTACCCTTTTAAACTCCATTTATTTCGTCTTCTACGCTCTTGAAATGTTTTCCTAGTAACTGATGTATCTTGTAACTGATGTAACTTTGTAATTTTGTGGAACCTTATGTAAAGCGCTCTGATACCTCCGGGTCTAGCCAGCGCTATATAAAACTCAAATAAATAAAAAAATAAAATAAAAAAAGGGACGGACAGGCGTTGTTGCCGTGTGCAGTGAGATGGACTCTGCCATGATTGACTCTGGCCTTGATTACAGATTGCAGACCTGGAGGCTTGCAGTGTATACCGGCACGTGGTTGGAGACACACCGGTGGCAGCAGGTGAGCAGTGGTGCCTGGGTGCGCGGGGGCGGCAGTGTCCCTCCCTCTCTCTCTCTCTCCCTTCCTTTCCTTCTCTCTCTCTCTCTTTCTCTCTCCCTTCCTTTCCTTCTCTCTCTCTCTCTCTCTCTCTCTCCCTTCCTTTCCTTCTCTCCCTCTCTCTCTCTCCCTTCCTCTCCTCTCTCTCTCTCTCTCTCTCTCTCTCTGCCTTTCTTTCCTTCTCTGTTTCTCTGTGTCTTGCTCTTTTGATGTGCGCATGACACACGTTCTGATTTGGTGCTTTATTTTCCAGGCTGTGACATCAAGATTGTCCCGGACGGACCCGACAGGAGTCTTCCGCATTGGTGTTTTGTGTTGTGTTTCAATAAAGTTTTTGGTTGTTACTTCAATGATGAGTGACTGTTTCTCGTTCTTCTGACCACACATGTGTGTTTCTTGTTGTCATTGTGCGGCATCATGCGCTTTTTGTGGCTCTTGTGTCGTGCACGGTATGTGTTTGTCCGGGGGGGTGGGGGGCTGGGAGTGGTGGCGGTGGGTGTTGTGGCCCTCATAGGTCTCCGAGCTGCATGATCATTGGCTCCATGGCATCTGTGGGTCTTCAGATGTGGCTCTGGCCTGGGCTCCCTTTCATGCTGCAGGTAGTCGTCCTGCTCAACACCAGCAGAAGCCAGGTGTTAAATCCCTGCTGCTACCGCGGCTTATCGCCAGTTTTTGGTTCGCATCGCAGATCTGGCAGTTCATTGTGAATGTGGTGTAATGGTGTTTTCGTGTGTTTTTGCACGGGAACGCCTACTCTGCATCTCATTAGGGTTAGTTGATGGTGTCACCCGTGGAGGTAAATTTTGCGGCAGTTATCGCGGGAATACTGGCGTTGTCTGCAGTTTGCACCCGCTTGTGAATGGGGCGTTAAATCTATCTCCACTTTTGATGCGTTAAGGTGGCGATAACTCGGCAATAAGTCCTTGTGAATATGCCCCCTGGTGTATGTTATCTTTCTGCAGTTTGGACAATGCTACTATAATGGCTCCTCTTGTTCTTCCAGGCATAAGACCTGTATCTTTTGCTGCTGTGCCCATCTCCAATAGGCGGGGTGCCAGTATTCTCTGGTAGGTCGCATGAAAATTGACAGGAAGTCAATTACTACAGTGTGTTTTGCCCTTAGCTAAGTTTTTCATAGCACCTTTCACCTCCACCAACAATAAAAGGGTGTCAATTTATTCAACCTGTGTTGGGGACAGTTTCTATAGTCTAGCTCCTCCAATGGAATTTCTCAGTCCATTTGGAGAGTGGTATGATATCTGAGTTTATGAATGGAACAGTTGGTTAGTGTATCATTGTTGTCTGTTTGCACGTGTAGTATGCCTCCTCTTTCATTCTTTAATGCAGCAATTGGCAAGTCTGAGGTTTATGGTCAGATGAGCCATACGATTTGTTGGCCTGCCTTAACATATGTCTTACGACATCTGCCTGAATAACTTTTGAGTTCGAAAATTGTTAATCCCTCTATTCGTTTTGCAAAATCACATTTCTTCTTATTAAGTTGTTGCCTAAATTTTGGGTATATAACTACCTGTTGTTCCCATCTTTGTATATATTAGTTTCCAATTGTGTGGCATCTCTAGTTAAGACCATTTTCACTCCGTAATGTTTTAAATCATATTCCCCTAGGGTATACATAAAAGGCTTCCTATTCAGTCAGGGTCTTAACCAGTGATACCACATTTATCAGATAAGTGTATATTTATATGTTCTCCTATGTCGGCCCTAAAGGCTGTGTCTAGCAGGAACTCTACCCTTAGTTGCCACATGGATGATGATGTCAATCATCTGCCCCAATTAATCATCAACATCAGTGGATTGTGGTCCCCTAAAGGTCCGCCTAGGTATTCTGCCAGTAGTGTTTACGCCTGTAGATGGGAGTTCATAAGGAACATATCCAGTCTGGAGTGGAGATCGTAAATAGGGGAATAAAAATATATTCTGTTGCGAAGCCCTCGATGCATCAGTAGTATAAGCGGATACCATTCATCCCCATTCATGCCCTTAAAAGTGACAGGTCCCCCTCCGGTCCCCCGCCCCTCGCTGTGTCCCCAAAAGTGACGTGTGTCCTTAAAAGTGACAGGTCCCCCCTCCCCTCGCTGTGTCCTTAAAAGTGACGCGTGTCCTTAAAAGTGACAGGCCTCAAGCCCTCGCTGTGTCCTTAAAAGTGACGCTTGTCCTTAAAAGTGACAGGCCTCAAGCCCCTGGAAATACAAGGGTGTGGCACCGTGTATGTGTCAGAGTGTGAGTATCATGAGATGCCCATCTTGTCCAAGGGGCGGTGCTAGGGGCGGGTTGTTTCGGGAGCCACCAGCGAGCCAGAGCCCTATGACGCCTCTAAGGCATTGTTGATGTATAGATGGTACGCCCCCTTTTAGGAGCTGTTTAGGATACATATAAGGCATCCTTAAGAGCGTTGTACAGCAAGCAGCCGCCTGAAGACAAGAAGGTTCCCATAGCAAAATGAAGAGATACAGCCCTCTTGTGAAGAGCCCTATGTGGGTTTGCTCCCAACCACCTATCAGTAGATATTACCGTAGCTTACCAACGCTGGTAATGGACGAGAATGCTCAGCAAGAAACACCTAAGGATATGGGCTGCGACCTTACTGGTTTTAGTAATGGCCTGTGTCGGGGGGTGCAAAACCTCAATCTCAAGGAATGCGTATGCAGGTTGTCTCCGGTTAAGGACACCCACAGCAAGAGTGAGGGCTCTGGTAGTGGCAGCTTGTTTGCAGGCCTCAGTTTCGTGGATCTGGAGGAAGCTGAAGAGGCTGTAGCACCAGCTAACACACCCGTCTATGAAACCAAGGCCCTTCAGGAGGATGTGGATGCTGAGGATGTTGTGCTGCAACCGTCGGGTACAGTCGCCGAAGATGTTGGGGCAACGCGGGACATTAGCGACTCTCAAGATTTCAGAGCCGCAGCAGAGGCCGGTGAAAATGCAGAGGTTAGTAAAAAAAAAAAAATGTTATGCTCGGTAGTTACAAAAAATGAGGTATTTTATTTCTTCAGCTATTGGCATATCAATCTTTCTTTTTTGTCCCTAGAGCGTAACACCAGCAGGATGCACCTACTTCATAATGCACTATGGTAAAGAGCCTGTAGCACCTCCTAACACCCCTGTCTACGAAGACATGGACCTTCAGGAGGATGCGGCTGCTGCGGAGGGCGTGTTGCAACAGCCCGGTACAAGCGTCGAAGATGACGGGGCATCGCAGGACATTAGCGACTCTCAGGATTTCAGAGCTGCCGCAGAGGGTTGTGAAAATATGGAGGTTAGTATGAAAATGTTATGCCACATGTATCTATATAACGATGTATTTTATTTCTTCAACTAATGGTCTGTCAATCTTTTTTTTTTAACCCTAGATAGAAGCCCCAAAAAGAGCGGCTGGAGCCTGGCGACCTGCAAAAGCGAGCAATGTAATCTTTAATTGTCTGTGGTGTTCAAAACAGGCTGAAAGCTCAACGTGCCAAAACAGCGAGGGCTGCGACAAATGCGTATGTGGTTCTAAGAGCGCCGCGTGTGAAAAAGATGAAGATGCAGGATTGTCCTTCTTTGAACGGCGTGGAGTTAAGGGTTTCGCAGCGACGGTAGTACTAAACTGTGTCAAACGTGACTATTACAGTCTTTGTCACGGCCATCAAATAAGCGATCCACAGCAGGCGGCTCACGAATGTTTGTGCGAATCATACAGAGCCAGAACAATACGCTATATTTGTGGTTTGTTAGACCCGTACAAGATGTATAAGCTGCTAAGGGTGGTGTACGGCCTGCACCCTGAAAAGAAAACTGTACACCCCGATATGTTGAGGATCTTGACATCTGCACTCAATGAGATCCAATACGCCTATGACCCGAGCGTAAAACTACCTGAAATGCAGGAGATGTGCCCGACTCTTGATAGAAAGCTGCTACAAAGACTCGTAGAAAGGCGTATGTGTAACGTGTATAAAAAAAATAGTCTCAGGGGGCTTTGGCCCCCGAAGACTATTTACCTAAGTTCTTATGTAATGTTACAGGATAGTGTGTATTTAGAACAAACAAGCGGAATGTTACAACGCAAGGTGGTTATGTGTTAATACGTACTTATGACGTTTGCTATGAAAATGTAAAGTATCTTTTGCTTAGGTTTTGGTAGTATTGTTTATCTGGTTTTTAATAAAACGTCCTTACACAAAACAAGCTTCTTTCATTTCATTAATTGTACCGGATGCTATCATGTCGGGGGCTATGTTAAGAAAACTTTATTATGATACAAGAGGGGTTGGCAGCTTTGGAAGTGTCGAAGCCCTATACAGAAGGGCTGCAGATGAAAACGAGCCCGTGAGCAGAGACCTGGTCAAGACATGGCTATCAGGAGAGGAGGCGTATTCGCTCCACAAACCGGCCAGAAGACGTTTTAAGAGACGTCCTACAATCGTTAATGCTCAAATAGATTATCAGTGGCAAGCTGACATAATCAGCCTTCAAGATATAGCAGAACATAACAACGGCGCTTGTTATATATTAACCGTTATAGACGTGCTGTCCAAGTACGCCTACGCAGAACCGTTAAGCGATAAAAGAGGGGTCAGCGTCACGACCGCTTTTAAAGCCATCTTCGCGAAGGGCAGGGTTCCTCAAAAACTACAAACAGACGCCGGTAAAGAATTCTTAAACAAGACATTTCAGAAATTATTAAACAAACACGGCGTTCAACATTTTGTAACACATACGGAGGTGAAAGCAGCGGTTGTAGAACGGTTTAACAGAACTTTAAAGTCTAAGATGTGGCGGTATTTTACGGCCAACAACACCTACAGATACGTGGATGTTCTACAGGCTTTTTTAGATGTGTATAATGCCAGTTATCACCGGACCATCAAAACAGCACCCGTAGAGGTGACTCCTAGTAATTCTTTAGATGTTTGGCGAACGGTGTACGGGCATAATTTTGCTACAAAGGTGAAGAAACCTATTTTTAAAAAAGGCACACATGTGAGGATTTCAAAATTGAAAGGGGTCTTTACGAAGGGCTACCGCCAGACTTTTAGCGACGAGATATTTATAGTGGATAATGTGGAGCTTAAAGAAGGGTTGTATATTTACAGCTTAAAGGACTACGATGGGGAAGCTGTATCGGGGGTGTTTTACAAGGAAGAGTTACAAATGGTACCTGATGATCCGAACCGTGTGTATAGGGTTGAAAAGGTTCTGAAAAGGAAAGGTAGGGGGCTAGCAGCCAGGCATATGTCAAATGGAGGGGTTGGCCGGAGAAATTTAACAGTTGGGTGTTGGCCAGCTCCCTGAAGGGTGTGTGAGCTAAGGACCGTCTAAAATCCTCTAATAAGATGGAGACAACACCCTTTTATATTACCTTACCATCCAACGCTTCTAAGGGCATGTTCCCCGACAACCAGATTTCTAATTATACCGTGAAACTGGCTAAGCCTGTGGACCTGAAAGGGGATTGGGAGGTGGCCCTAACAGAAATCCAATACCCTAGAACATGGAATACATTCACACAGGCCGAGGCAAAGTTTTACATAAAGCGTGAGCAGGATCCAGTGAGCATGCACGAGAGCATTCCACACGGTTACTACCCAACCGTTTTAAGTGTTGTCGATGCTGTCAACAAAGCCATAGACAGCCTCGAAGCATATCCGAATACTCATCTGTCGTTAGATAACGTCAGAAGGAAGGTATTTCTTAAAGCACCAAGCCGTACCACGACGTTTAACTGTTCCGGTAAATTAAGAAGGGTTTTAGGCACCGTGCTGCATGCGAAAAGTCCGATGGAGCAGGATCACACATGCCCCGATATTAACGGGGGTTCTATACGCTCTATGTGTATAGCGACATTGTAGAGGCACAGAGGATCGGTGATAGTTATTCGCCGTTGTTAAGATGGGTCCATGTACAGGGTGAAAATAATACGATGGTTAATATTCAATTTAACAAACCAGACTACGTTGCCGTTTCTAAAAACCATTTTGACACTATTTCAATTATGATCTACGATGATCAGTCTGAGCCGGTGGCCTTTAAATACGGGAAAGTTATTGTTAAGCTTCATTTAAGACCGAGACACGACCGCGGTTATTAAGCAGCCATCATGGTGGTCGTGAAAACATACGGGGACCCGTCTATGTACAGGGACTATTACAGAAACCAAGCCGGATATGGAGGTCCGCCGTACTTTCAAGGGTCGCCGGTTATGTATGGGGCTGGTTTAGGGGCTTCTTCAGGAGCCTGTTTAGAAGAGCTATGCCGTTCTTGAGAAGAGGCTATGAAATTGTAAAACCGCATGTTAAGACGGCTGCTACGAACATTGCCCATGATGTTGTCGGGTCTGTTACTTCGGCGGTTGCAGAGCGCATGAACAAACAGCCGCAAGAAGGAGCGGGTCTGTTGTACAAGCCGCGCGCGAGTGTTAAAAGGAAGCGCCGGTCTTCGAGACGCAGGGGTCCACCGGTCCCCTATAAAAAAGGAGGAGTTCTTCAAAACGCCCTCAGAAAAGAAGAACTCCAAGACGGAAGAGAGCTGCGAAGAAGAAGAAAAACGGCTCTAAAGTCAATATTTTTTAAAACATCGTAAACTAAACCATGGCCTTCGTACACTGTGCATCTGGCGAGTGCGCCAAATCCGAGTTAGACTTGTTTACTCTAAAACCAACGCAGACAAGCATCGAAAACAGCTTCTTCATGGAGGTATCGCCTTTAGCCGCCTTGACACCGCTGGCCCCTATAGAGTTTTTTGTGTCAGGGTCCACGGATATGTATTTGGATCTCAACAACACGCTGCTGCATCTTATGTGTAAAATCGTAAAAGCAGATGGGTCCGACATAGCAGCAGACGCTCAAGTGGCAACGATCGCTTACCCCCTAGCGACCATGTTTAATCAGGTGGACATCACCCTGGGCGATCGACTCATCACACAGAACGATAACATGTACGCCTACAGAGCCTACCTCGAGAGTATTCTAAATTACAGTAGCGACGCCCTTGACACGCAGCTTTCAGCGGGCCTCTTCTACAAGGATACCTACGGCCAGTTTGAAACCACGGTTCTGGACGGTGCCAATCATGGTTTTGTAAAAAGAGCAAGGTTTGCCGCAGGCAGTCGCAACTTTGACCTCCTGGGTCGCATACATTCAGATCTCTTCTTCCAAGATAAACTGCTTATCAATGGTATTGACCTTAAGATCAAGCTCACACGCAACAAGGACTCATTCTATCTCATCAGCGGGGATGCGGACCAGTACAAGCTGGACATCCTGGCAGCGAGCCTGTTTGTAAAGAGAGTGAAAGTGTCCCCGAGCGTCAGATTAGCGCACGCCGACGCTTTGCAAATATCAAACGCCAAGTACGCTGTGGAAAGAGTAGCTCTGAAGGTGTTCAGCATCCCAGCAGGTACCCGGTTAACCCAGCAGCAGAATTTATTTCTGGGGCAACTACCCAAACTCATCATCATCGGGTTTGTGGACAATACATCTTTTAGCGGCACCTACGCCTTAAACCCCTTCAATTTTAGACACTACAACATCAACTACGCTGCGCTGGTCCACGAGGGCACTGTGATTCCTGCAAAACCTTACACCCCCAGTTTTATAACCTCCAACTACATCAGGGAATATCAGGGGCTGGTTTCAATAACCGGGAAGCATCTAAGGGACTGCGGTGTAGCTGTGTCAAGAGAAGGCTATGGGGCCGGGTACACGCTGTTCGCATTCGACCTGACCCCCGACATGGAAGACGGCGATCACTACAACCTTGTCAAAAACGGAAATCTAAAAGCTGAAATACGATTCAGTAATCCGCTACCGACGAATGTGAACATGGTCGTATTCTCGGTATTCGACAGCATCATTCAGGTCAACCACGCTAGACAGATTTTGTTTGACTATCTTTAAAACATTTTGTGAAATGGACACTGTGCAGATACGGTCGTTCTTAAGCAGGCATAAAGCCGCTAGGAAATACTTTTTAGGTGTTTTCCCTAGCGACGGGTTACCACCTGAAATAGGGTTAGAAAGGCCCCGCACTCTAGTCTTTAACACAGACCCTCATGATAAGAGCGGAACACACTGGGTGGGCCTGTTTATAGACAGTGACAAGGTTATATTGTTTGACAGTGCCGGTGAATTCCCAGAACATCGTATCTATACAACCCCTATATTCAAGTTTGTGAAAAAAGCAGCTGCGCGGTTGGAGTATAACAAGCTGAGGATCCAGGATTCCATAGCCATCACATGTGGGGAGCATTGTATTTATTTTATCAGTAAAATGTCTGAGGGTATGTCGTTTAGAAATTTCTTAAATCTATATTCGCGTGACCTTGTTAACAATGACAGTATAGTTGTGAAATATGTAAAAGAAAACACAGTGGTCTCGGTCAGACCTGTGAAACCCGAATATGTCGCTTGTCAAAATTGTAAGTCCGTGGGACATGTGTATGTTTAATGATGAACGCCTAAAATAAAAGACCATTATTTTTTTTAAAAATACGGTATTCAGACTTTGTATTTCTATGCTACCACATACAACATAATTAAAACATTTTAAAAGACAACAGAGGCAGGTTGTAAAGTTATAAAAGAAAGTGTTTTATTACAAACATCTATTTGTAAGTCCGTGGGACATGTGTATGTTTAATGATGAACGCCTAAAATAAAAGACATTATTTTTAAAAAAATACGGTATTCAGACTTTGTATTTCTATGCTACCACATACAACATAATTAAAACATTTTAAAAGACAACAGAGGCAGGTTGTAAAGTTATAAAAAAAAAAAGTGTTTTATTACAAACATCTATGCAGGGATGTATTACAGCAACACCCAAAGCTCAAGAAACATAAGAAGAAGAAAAATCAGACGCTGCTATACGCGTAATAGACACATTTTATTAAAAAGCAATAAAAAGTCTGAAGAAACATCAGGGTGTAAGCCAGGTACTTGGTTTGAAAATTGCCCTTTTTCGAGGTACAACCACCGGTGCAGGGGTACTCCAGGAGGGGGATAGCAGGGGCGTGTCAGAGCCTGTTGGTGATGGGTGTACGGGGGCCTTCAGATTTTCAAGCAAACGACGGTGCTCGTTATTACCCACGAGCGTGGAAGGGATGTTGAGTTCAGCAGCGGCTCGCAGAAACGCATCCCAACCACGCGGTGCATTTTGAGGCGTTATGATTTTGGGGTGCGTGAGACCTTTGACTAGATCGTACATGTGTGACCCTGCAACCGGCTGTCCCTTGTAGAGAAATTCGCCTCGTTCATTCCAGGATGTCAGGTCTTTAGAAGTTGCAAGTTTACTCATCAGCATTTGCGCTGCCCCCCTGTGTCTTTGACTTATATTTTTTAAGAGATCGGCAACAAAGTCATCTGAGGGTGATGCATGGTCCTGTGATGGTTGCAGGGGCTGAGGGCCATTTGGAGGGGCGGCTGGTTGTTCAGAGTCCGGGGCGTATAGAGTCAGCTTATTTTTCTCGGTATTCCATTGGTTGTAGTAACTTAAAAAGTTTTTAAGGGTGCTGGTGTAAAGGTTTGCCTTGTCATAGGGGTTTAGATCGGTTCTGTTCAAAATGTCTTTAATTTCAGCATCCAGACGCAGAGTCTCATTTCGGCGTATATCCCAGGCGTTGTCCTTTGAAGAGCCCAGCTGGTCCATTTGCTGCCTCGGAACCAAATACATCTTGGTAGCATGCTCCATTACTGTCCCGAGAGGAGGCTCGTAATTATGGGTATAGCTATGCCCAGCAAAGAGCCTATAAAACCTCCAGACTGTTTCACCAGTTTCTTCTTGGTAATGAGTGAGGCCCTTTTATTACTGAGCTTCTTGATAAGAGACCTCTTCTTCTTCAGAACCTGTAACTGACTCTTTGATATAGGGACGTTGCCTTTTAGGGTATTTAGGGCAATTTCAGAAATGGCAGACACTAAGTCGTCAGAAGCAGCGCACAGGATGGCCTTTCGGTGCTGGGGACTGGCTGTAACAAGCATTTTCAGGAGAGCTAAATTGCGACGTAGGCGGGCCGACATGGTCAACACCTTGTATTATAAGGGGTAGGATTGTAAATGTCTCTAAAAGTCATCAGCGCTGCTTTTTATATGCACGGGCCTTGGGCTTAGGGGTGTAAGCGACGGGTAGATCAGGGGCAAATATATCAGCCCTCAGTCTATAGTCTTCTAGAGTTTCATTTTTTAAGTCGACCAACAGATAGCCGTGGGGTTTTGCTGTAGCATCGTTAAAGGCCTCCATGAAGAAGTGTGTGTTTCCTGGGTACATCTGTTTAGCTATGACTGATATTTGTTGTTTGTCCCGGGGTTTTTAAATAAAACAAGGTATGAAGCGTTGAGAGCTATAGACCTGCTGTTCTTGCCCTTGTAAAACAAGTTCTGCACAATGTAGCAGATGCTTAGATTACGATGATGCGAATATTGAGTAAAAGCTCTCTCTAACTCCGGATGATCCCCACCTTCACGCATAAGGTCATCGACAATTATCAGGTTTACAAGGGACGGTGGCAGTAACTCATCATCGTTGAGATTATCTGGTATGCCTTCTATAAATCTGATATGGGGGAAACGACTGGCCAGGTCTGTATAAAGAGCTTGCCAGCATGAATAAAGCCATACAATGTTATTAGGGGTTTGGGATAAAACAGCGGCAGCATTTTCTAAGAGCTTTTTTATAAAGTAGCTCTTCCCACAGTTTGAGGGCCCTGCTAACACGCATGCGAATGGATGTTGTAATCTGGTGTCCATGGTGCGGGTCTGTATCTCTAATGAGGCTAATAACCATACGGCAGTGTTTTATAGTCGGCAGTCAGGACCCTTTTATCAAAAACAACGCGTAATGTCTTATGTAAGGGCTGGGTTGTAATTTCCCACTTCTTTTGGACCTGACTATACACGGCTGGTTCACAACTATGGTTTTAGCATTTTCACATTTGTCGGAGGCAGCGTATTCGTGCACCAGATTCTTCAGACTATCAAAATTGATTTTTAGTGTGTTGCTGACATTTAAGGTTATGCCTTTGACCTTCATACACACTTTGTTTTTGTTTGTGCGGTAGGAGTAGGTTTTAGGTCCGGATGACGCGTATTCTATTATATGCTCATCCTTATCGAGTTCGCTGGTCAAATTACCCAGATAATCCCCAAGAGGAGGGTCTTCATCCCCTGGTTTACTCAGAAAAATCACTGAGTCGGTATCGTGATACAAGCAGCGGTCCTGTAGTTTGTCCATAACCTTGTAAAGTTCTAGCCAAGCATGGGCGGTGGTGAAGCACGCTATGAAGATGTTGATGTTGTTACACGTTGTGGGGTACGCTTTTGTGTATTTCCAGCACAGAGCTGCGGTCTCGTCATCGATAAACCCGCAGCTGGACACCTCGTAACATGGGGCAAACAGGTACTTAAACAGCTCATCAGGATCGGTTATTAAGGTCGTATTTGACAGGTTTGTACGCTGTGCGAATTTTCCCCATAAGGAGTTGAGGCAGAGCTTGGCTAACTGTCGGCGGGCAGGGTTGACCTCTATCAACTGGGGTCGTAAATGGATACCTTCGTGAGCGTAGTAGTCATCGATGTATTTCTGCTTTGCATCCTGACTAGTACACCATTCAGGATACCCTGAGGCCTCCTGCTTGTCTCTGAGAAACATATTAATGTATGGGGCAAAGAGGCGTGTTGTGGTCCTCTGAAAATGCCATACCTCATGTATCCTACCGAGCCTGTAACCTTTCTCTAAGGCCGCTTCTACCTCGATGCTGCACCAGGTCCCTGTGAGCATTCTTTGTTCATCGGTGTGTCTACAATCGTCAGCCTCTTTAAGCACCGCACATGTGCGACAGAGGGGGAACAACAGTTTACCATCGACGCGGTATGGTAACACCGGAAAGTAAAGCTGTCGTGGAGGATAGATTTCACATTTGACTAGCCCAAAGTATTCGGATATGGGTTTGAAATCTCTATATATGATGGTGGGGTGTCCTAAGGGGTATACCTTCATTTTGTTCACAAATGTGTACAAACTGGTGAAATCATAGTAGTGTATTTTCTCACCCTCACCCACGGCCCTGTACAGTTGTATGGCATTTGTACGACCCCCGAATAAGGCATCGCGGGGTTCCAGGGGTTCTGGTAAATCACGACTCTGAAGGAAAGAGCAGAGCGCTGTGTCGGTTGTTAACATCTCTAACCACTCATGCTCCCAAAGAACCCTCATAGCAAAGCCACATTTTTCAACATACTGCGCCTTCAACAGTGTACGTCTGTGCAAGTGTTCAAATTTGACACCCATCAGTCTGTTAAACTCATGGGGTTTGTAACACTGGGGGCAGCCGTGGTAAAAGCAGCCATTGTATTCAAAGGCCGTCGGCACCCCCTTAATTACAGCGTACCCATCCAGATAATAGGGACCCACACGGTATTCACCACCCTGTAAGGCGTGTTGAATATGTACGTCTTCCTTCTCAGAAACGTACATGAGCCACCGGATCGAGGGGGTTGAATATCGTTTCTGTTTGCCATTATAGAGGTCTACCGGTACTAGAGCAATACTTTTTGGTCTTAAAAACATATGCTTGTAGATGGACATACACATGGAGGCCAATGTGATGTTTTGAAAAGGGTCTATGTATTCGACAGCCTTCTGCATTTCAGGTGTATTGGGTTTCAAGACCCTGACTTTCTTTGCCATTTGAGGCTTCTTGGGTTTCATGATCCTGACCTTCTTTGTCGCTTGAGGCTTCTTGGGTTTCAGGATACTGACTTTCTTAGTCATTTCCACCACAACGTCTCTGAAGAGGTTGCACGCTTGGCGTAGGATCATTACATCAGCCTGACAATAAGCTTTCAACTCTGTTTGAAAATGAAACTCCTTTTCACGGTTTTCAGAGTACCATTCTAGAAAGCTCTCCTTCTCGGATGGCATCATATATTCAACCCCGTAGCTGTCAGGAGGTGGCATGGGACCCACATAATTCTGGTTTGCCCAGGTGTTAAAAAAGTGTGGAAAATAACCTTTACAACCGGGGAATCCAAAGGCTTTTGGTAGCTTGCTCAATTTCATAGGTAGGAAATTCAGGGTGTCTATAAACCTTATTTGTAACCGAGCGGCTGTTAACAACATCAGCTTGGACCCCTGAGTGATGAGTTCTACTTGGACCTTTTCACGAATCATATTTTGTAAAATAAAGAATGAGTCGTATGCTTTTGAGTTGTGGGCCAGCATGGTATACCCTTTGAATTTGGTTTGAATGAAGGTGTTAAGGAAATCACCAACGCACGTTCTGCCTTCAAACTCCCAGCTGTCGTCGGAAGTTAGATGGTGTGCGTAAATATAGTTAGGTTGGTGTACTCCCGTCTCTTGTGTGCACTCTATATCAAACACTATGTATGCTTCAGTTTTGGTCTGGGGTCTGCCTTTAACCATGTAGCACCGATGGTTGGTACCCGCCTCAAAAGACGTCTGACACCTGGGGCATTTCATACCTTTGCATTTGTGATCTGTCGTCACATACCGACCACACTCAAAGCAATCCATTTTAGGGCTGCATTTAACAGCTTTCTTATGGTTGCTCAAACAGTCTTGAGAGCGACAAAACATCTTACAGGTGCGACACCACACCTTCAGGGCAGCGTCTACGACGCAACCGTCCCTCTGGCACATCTTACAATGCATTTCACACTGATGACGGTCCTTACTGTTGTATATGTGGTCACAATGGGTGCACACGTACTTGACACCCAGAAAACTTTTAAGGTTCAAGATACCGTAAAAGTGATTTTCGTGGTGAAGGACATATACGGTCTTGTTTCTCACACGGTCCCCTGTTGTAAAGTACTTCCAAGAGCCGCTGTGATAAAGAACTTTCACCGTCACAGAGAAATAGTTCTCAAAAAGACCTATGTCGCCAAAGCCGACCATGCGGTCTGGTGGTATTTCAAGAAACGTGTGGGCTTCAGCCGCTCTAGACAGGATGGTCGCGTCGGTGTTGTTGCGCCCCATCAACAAACCTACGATGCTGGCCGCCAGACAGATATTGGATGTGTCGTTGTTAAAGTCGAGCAGCCACCGCTGTTTCTTACCAATTATCTGACTGTATAGCACACTCTTTAAAGGTCTTGAAACACCCCCCTCACGACCCCGTACAATGAGGGCTATGACCCGGAAAGTACCGTAGGCGACTAGTTCAGCCTTGCTCTGTAAAAGCCTCGAAAGGTTTTCTAAAAATTCCACGGCGTCAAACACATCTCGGGACCTTCGTTTGGTGAACAAAGGACTGTCAAAACCCTGCCCCTGGAAGCGTAGTTGGAAAAAATCATTAGGCCCCACATCGCGTAACAACCTTTCTATGAGCGTTTGCACCGCCTGATGTATAGCTAAAACACCGTGATCGGAGGACCTTATCTGGTGGAGGTTGGTAAACCTAAACTCCTCATAGTGCTCGGTGGCATTAAATCGCTCTACATCACGTCTGTAGCTTCTAATGCTCTCTAAATAGACGACCTCTGAATCCTCATCTTGAGGGATTTGACTTGTTGGGGAGCTTACTGCTGTATCATTTTGGGGGTTCTGGTTTAGTAGGGTCTCTGGGGGTCTTTTAAGCACACGTGTAGCACATATTCGGGCTTTCTTTAATTTACTTATTAAAAGCCGTCGCTGCTTGGCGCTATTAGCCCACTTTTTTTCTTTAAGGGACCAGGCTTTTCGAGGTAACCGTCCCCCTCCTATCTGAACAGTATGGGATGTGTCTATGTGCGCTGTACTCATGGAGGCCTCTGCTACATACCCACCCCTCGACCCCTCTATGTGTTCCGGGTGGCGAAGTGTTGGAGCTCTACCGCCAACAGCATTCAATTGACCGCCCCTAGGATAGTTTTCTCCTACACTTACGTATTGGGGGGTGGATGGCATCGGGGTATGACTCTGCTTGCATGGTTCTATGTACTTTTTACGCTGGAGTATGCGTAAGAAGCGCCGGGACTTTGTCAGTACTGTTTGGACCTTACTGCTATATTTTGATGTGTGTTCTTTTTTATTAGAACCGCTGGCATGGGGTTTCTTTAGGGTATGGCGCTGTCCTAGTCACGCCTGTATACGCCCTATGTCTGATCCCGCTTCCTGGCATGTATTGAGGAGCAGCCTTTTACACACGTCAACTCTTTGCAGTATCCTCTGCTGTGCCTCCACCATGGACCTGTCGCCGCTACCCCCAACCCCATTTTTAAGGCTGCGGTTTTCGCCTGGCGTTTTAGCTTTCTGACAGCCATTTGTATATCCTTTACATGCGCATCTAGTACCGGATTTGGGTCTACAGCGGCGTATTGTGGAGGGTTAGGTATGAATACGGTGTTTGGCTGTATAACAGCCTTTAACACCACAGGGGCCTCTAATGGTCCTTCATCCCCAACACCATTCGGTAACTGAGGGCCTGGGGGGATCATAGAAATAGGATCCCAGTGCGAACACCCCGGGGCATTTGGGAAAGGAGCCTCACTAAATGTCACCCCCGTACTATGAATTGACCAGTCGTCCCACCCTGTACTGTCAGTGTTTTATGTTGTCGGGGGTGTTGCGGAGCTTACACTGGACGCGGGGCTGGTTGGGTCGTAAGCTCCCTGTGGGGTGATAGGGGACATAAGGTCCGGGGAGTTTAAATGACTGTCGAAATAATCGATGGTGGTAACGGCTAAGTTATTGTCAGTGCCGGGGATGGGTGAATGTGTAACGGGGGTCTGCAAAACCCCCCTGTATGTGCTAGAAGGCCCCTCGGGCGCTGCTTCTGAGGGTTTATCAAGCTTGTCTACCATACTTGCCAGTGTATTGAGACAACTTTTGCTGCTGGTATACGCTCCTCCTAGGGGCTGCCCTTTTCCAGACCCGGGGCCCCTAAACCCTTCA
This sequence comes from Calotriton arnoldi, assembly GCA_963921515.1. NCBI lineage: Eukaryota > Metazoa > Chordata > Amphibia > Caudata > Salamandridae > Calotriton > Calotriton arnoldi. The sequence goes on from CAWUFW010007386.1 coordinate 507,313, forward strand.
GTAACGCCTATAGAAGGTTTTGAGGACTGTTCTACGGGGCATTCCTCTACAGACGACGCTAATTTATTTGAAACTATAGAGGGCGTCATAGGATGGGAAGAAGCCTGTGGTGTAGCCGGTTTGTTTAAGGATCCTTCCAATGTTTCTACTTGTAACGCCTGTACACCTTGCTTATTCTTAAGATAATTTCTTGAAAGCTTGTTGACTTTAGGGGTTTGAGTTTGTAACAGAGCTTCCATACCCGGCGTCACAGCCGGGAGGCCCAAAGAGAGCGCTGGGGTAGATGGATCGTTCCCCTTCTTAGCAACATTTTTTAATGCTAGATCTAAAGGTGTAGCTAGGGTCTCAGGGACCACCCGTTTCATGCGGAGGTCTAAAGGGGCTGCTTGGGGTTCCAGGACCAAAGACGGCTTCTTGAGGTTTAAAGGGCATGTCTGTGGTTCTGCGACCATTTGCTTCTTCTTAAGTGTGGGCTTGTTTGAGCTTAGAGTTCCTTTTGAGGCTTTGAGAGGGTTCAGATACACATCGGACACGTCGGTTCTCTGTTGCATGTGGGTGTAGTATGTGTAGATCTTATTCTGGCGTACACGCCTACTCACTCCTTTTGCCGCAGACCCGGTGTTCAGAACGGTCTTTGTTATATCCCTCAACGGTTTTGTAGACCTCTTAGACTTATGCATATCTTCGCCGTGGCTCTTTTGAACGGTTCCTAGAATGTAACATAAAAAAATATATATTAGAAACAATAAGGAACATAAGATGCTTACAATACCCATAGTAGTACATATGGTACTACATGGCGGTGCACCCCTTTGTTTGAGAGAATACAACCCAGAGAGTTCTTTTTTCACACCCTTTTTGTATAAAACACACCTTTTAGATGTCTTTTCACAGATCGTTTCTTTGCCACAGGGCCTTCTTTAGATGTTGAAGATTTCCTTTTCACAGGTCTTTCTTTTGGGCGCTGCGCCGGCTCTTGCACAATCACTGCTCCCGTGTTTGACTCCATGGACCCTGTGAAGAAAAAATAATCAGATTTACAGTATACAGATGGCCTTAGTAGCCCCCCCCTCTACGGCGCGTTCCTGTAGTTCACAACTACGGCTTTTGGGGTCTAGACACCCCATGGTTTAGACCTTTTAAAGAAGCAGCGCCTTTCTGATTTACCTGTAAGAACGGGGCTATCCTGTACACATGGCGACGCGTCTTGACCACCCAGGGGACATTCTATATCATCAAGAATCCATTGTAGTTCGGGATCCAGACCTATAAAACAACACATACACGAGAACACCATTAGAAACACCTAACTTCTAAGATATATGTGAACAAAACTACGCGGAACTATACACTTCAAAACACATGTACCTGTCTGTAGGGCTAGCATTTCAGAGTCTGTTAGGATTAATTCCGGCATGTCCTGCGTCTGGATAAATAGAAACGATTGTTTTAAAACTACACTTCATAAACATAATATTACAAGTTCATACATTCACCTTAGAAAGCGCCAATACACAACGCAGAGAGACATGCACCCTTACACAGCGTCTACATAAAACAGTACCTCGGAATACAGGCCCCTGATTATAGGTGTACAAACTGTAGACATGACCCCAGCTAAACATCATGGTTAAAGTTTGGGATAACATAAATATCTAAATTGAAAACAAAACTCAGTCATTTATTTTACCCTGGAAGCAGATGCACCAATAATATAGGCAGCTGGTACCTTTAGAATAAATAAGCCCTTAAACTAGGGGCTGCCATTTGCGTTTATAAAATAAAATAAAAAACACACACACACACACACTCTCTCTTTTTGCATGAGATGTTTATGGCAAGGTATCCATATACATGATACAATAAGTACCAGCAGCAGGTCTATTGGTTTTGGCAGGGGTTGGTAACTGCATAAGGTAGGCCTATTGGCTTTGTCACTGGTTGTTAGTTGCATAAGATAAATAAGCAGCACCTAAGCATGTATATAATATTGAAAAAGCTTCCATTTAAAGCCCTGGTGCCACACCAACAATACTGATGCTTAAAACCCTGTTGCGCACCCTTAGGAGACACTTCCCATGGGGGGAATACCTACCGGGAGCTCCCCCTCAAGGTTTCACGAAGGAAGACCCGCCCCATCCGTGATGTCATCACAGAGGGGAGGAGCTTCCTTCGTGAAACCTGGAGGGGAAGCTCCTGGCAGCCATGATACGGCCACCCTTGCAACCCTCGTGGTGGACCCTGAAAACGCCACCTACAACGGACCCCAGAGCAGCGCCGGTTGTAAGAGGGCTCTGGGGCCTTATTTAATTACTATTTTTTTTTAAAAAGCAGCGCGGCCTAACGCACACCAGCGCCATCCTTGCCCCCACCCCTGCCTAGCACAAGAGCCCCGGAGCAGCGCCCTTTGTAAGCGGGCTCCGGGACCTTTTCTTTTTTTTAAAAAAGCGCTGCCTAGCGCACACCGGCGCCATTCTTACCCCCAGCCCAGCACAAGAGCCCCGGAGCAGCGCCCTTTGTAAGCGGGCTCCGGGACCTTTTTTTTTTTTTTTTTTTAAATTGCGGCCTAGCGCACACCGGCGCCATCCTTACCCACACCCCACCACAGCCCCGCACAAGAACACCGGAGCAGCGCTCCTGGGGCCTTTAATTTTTTTTAAACGGGGCCTACCGCCCCAGCGCAGCCTGGCGCCTACGGAACGCTCCAACACCAGCACCCCCGGAGCCCCAGCATGGAGCACACAGGGCTCCGGGGGTTTCCTTTTTTAAAAACGGGGCCTACCGCCCCAGTGCACCCAGGCGCCTTCGGAGCCCCCCCCCCCAACAGCACCAGCACCCCCGGAGCCCCAGCATGGAGCACACAGGGCTCCGGGGGTTTCCTTTTAAAAACGGGGCCTACCGCCCCAGTGCACCCAGGCGCCTTCGGAGCCCCCCATCCCCAACAGCACCAGCACCCCCGGAGCCCCGCGAGCGCATAGCGGGCTCCGGGGTTTTATTTTTCAAAACGGGGCCTACCGCCCCAGCGCACCAAGGCGCCTTCGGAGCCCACGCCCCACAGCAGCACAAGAACACCCGGAGCCCCGCATGGAGCCAGAGGGCTCCGGGGCCTTTAATTTAAAAAACGGGTCCTCGCGCACCCATGCGCCACCGGAGCCTTCGCCCCACATCAGCACAAGAACCCCGGAGCCCCGCATGGAGCCAGCGGGCTCCGGGGCATTTAATTTTAAAAAACGGGTCCTCGCGCACCCTGGCGCCACCGGAGCCTTCGCCCCACATCAGCACAAGAACCCCGGAGCCCCGCATGGAGCCAGCGGGCTCCGGGGCATTTAATTTTGAAAAACGGGGCCTCGCACCCCGTCGCCCACAGGCGCCATTGGTGCCCCCATCCCCACAGCAACACAAGAACCCCCGGAGCCCCACATGTAGCCAGAGGGCTCCGGGGCCTTTAATTTTAAAAAACGGGGCCTCCAGACCCCCGCAGCGCCCTCGGTAAGAAGGGTATGGGGTGCTTTTATTTTATTAAATTCAGGGGTCGCGAGCCCCACGCCATACCGGCCCCACACCCCAGGAGCCACCCTGACCATCAAGGGCTCTGGGGCTGCCGTAATACACCGGCCCCATGCCAGAGCCGCCGAGCAGTGCCTCCCAGTCGACAGCCACACCACAGCCCCAACAACACTGCAGCCATTAGGGGACCAGGACCCCGCGCTGACTTGCGGCATTTTTGGGCCTCGCAGCTAATGGGCCTAGATAGCTCTCAACAAGCCCTTCACCATCCGCGACACAAGGATCGACCCATGGGTGAGTACTTAAACAATTTTTATTTATTGTTAAATTGTTTGGGGTTAATTTTGCGATTTCTGGGGATTCTAAGAACGTATGTAACATTGTAAAAATACTTCTAGGCATAGTTAAACTTTAAAATTACACCTATATTTCACAGCCCTCATACACCTTAAGCAGCCTGCCCCAATACCTCCTTAATCCCTACTTAAAACAGCGTAAACACCTTCATGTCTTGCGCTAAACACCCTTTAAAAATGCAATGCTGCTCATTTATATACAGGCATCAACATATTAAATAAGCCCATACACTCTTAAGCCTGTAACACAGCCCCTTATTTACGTACCTCCATTAATGTGTAGCAGGCCGCGTCGATCTGGGAGAAGCTGGTCTGGTCCATTGTTGGCTTTAAACTTCAGGGATGATGGGTCTGTGCAGCAAAGGTCGCTCCTAATGGGTTTTTGAATGGCTGATTGTGTCGGGGCTCTAAAGTATGGTTTTTATACCTGGCAGGGCATGATAATTGGAAGGAGGACCCTTTACGGAGGGGAGTGTTTAGAAACTTGTAGTACGTGTCATTATTGGTAATAGAGCATTGTAGTGAGGGTCAATATTGGGACCGTTTTCTGACCATCGCACGGCTTTGTTAGATGGCTCTTTGACCTGTGACATCTGATAATTAAACCTAGGGCCTGTTGGGGGTTGCGCTCCTGGGAAGGATGGTCGGATGTTTTATAAAGAAACCATGTACTATACAATTTAAGATGCGTGGGAAGCTTAGGACTGGCTGATTAGTTTTGCCTGTTCTCAACGGTGCTCTGGCAGGGTAACTGGCCTTTTGTTCTTGTGTTTTCACGTTGTGACTTGGGAGCCTAATGGATAGTTTTCTGCCCCCAGCTACGACGGGGATGCATTTCAAACTGCAACATCTGCTTCTAAAGAAAGACCCTTTTTAAAAAAAACTCTGCACCGTAAACCCTTCTGTTAGACAGCCCCAGATATCCCGGGGCTGGTGGGGGCTTAGGTATGCCTGCTCAGACGCCAACTGCCAACACAGCAGCCCTCGGTTTTAAACACACACGCACGTCACTTTTGGAGACACACATGTCACTTTTAAGGACATGGCGAAGGGATGGGGGACCTGTCACTTTTAAGGACACAGCGAGGGCTTGAGGCCTGTCACTTTTAAGGACAAGCGTCACTTTTAAGGACACAGCGAGGGCTTGAGGCCTGTCACTTTTAAGGACACGCGTCACTTTTAAGGACACAGCGAGGGGAGGGGGACCTGTCACTTTTAAGGACACACGTCACTTTTGGGGACACAGCGAGGGGCGGGGGACCGGAGGGGGACCTGTCACTTTTAAGGGCATGAATGGGGATGAATGGTATCCGCTTATACTACTTGCATCATCCTGAGGCTGGAAGATCTACCTGACCCGCAGGTGTGTTGCGGTTTCTCATTTCTCAACCATACCTTTGTGTAGCTGAGTAGATACATTGCAACAAAGGATAATGATTTAAACCCAGGAAATGAATAACACCACACTGTGCATCACTCTGGCTTGTATAGGTCGAGTATGCGGTGTGTTTAGGCTTCTGTTCCTGAAGAGTGCTGTGCATTCAACAAAATGATCCATCATCCCTTAGACTTCATGCAATAATTAGGTCTCTTCTCAGTGCTGATAATGTGTTGATTGGGATGGCTTTGAGGGCACCATCCTGCCCTGTGGCACAGGAGATAGTGAATAGGAAGTGATTACCGCCCATTCTTCACTGCTCACGCCTTGCACCCAGGGAGTAATTAGCCATTCACTCTGTGTTGACTCTTTGAAAGCTGCTTCGGAGTCTTTATGTATTTATTCTGCACAGTGATTTCGAATAGAGAGTGCTCTACATGAAGGACCTGCTGGGACGAGTGTGACATCACTTTAGGAGACCTGCATTTCTAGTGTTGGTTTTGAATATTGCTAACTTCCAAGGCAATGATACCTTTGAGAGGTTTTATTCCCTACCAACTGCGTTCAGGTCCAGAGAAGCCCTGGCATAAGGAGGCTTCTGAAGACAGAAGTAATAGAAAGCATAAGAAAGGTTACAACTTGAAATGTATAGAGGGTAAAATACAAAGGACACAATGAAGTGACTAGAAAGTGTCCATGATTCCCCAAAATACATGACAATCTATAGGTGTGAACAACCACGCGCTGAACCCAGTTCACAAAGATTTCATTTAGTGTTTTACAATTTCCTTTGCGCTGGTATATGGTAATTCACTCGCATCTATTTCCTAACCCCATGTGAAGGGAGTCTCTGAGTCTGAATACACCTCCGGCCTGATTCGCTAAGGTAAACTTACACTTTGTAGTAAGTTTACTACTGTTCTGGTATTCACAAACCACAAATTTAAGTCTACTAATAGTAATTTTATGATTTCGCAGATTCCACACATAAAAATATTGGCCTGTCCTATCTTTTTATTTACGGAGTTTTCAGAGTCGTAAATCTACTATTAGTAAACTTAAACTCACAGTTTGTGGATGCCAAAAAATTGTAATTTTACAAAAGTGTAAGTTTACCTTTGTGAATCAGGTCCTTCGAGTATAATTTTACTAGTAGTAAAATAACTAGTAGTAAAATTACACCAGTTTGCAAATACCAAAACAGTAGTTAACTTACTACAAAGTGTAAGTTTAGCTTTGTGAAAGAGGCTTTTTGTCTTTTCCCACTAATACCTTGCTTCTGCATGCTGACACAGGGCAATTATGTGTATTTTTCATCGGTTTCTGCAGCATTTACACCTCATAGTAAGTTTAAAACTGCAGCTAATTGCTCGAAAAGGTATCGCAAGTACATAAAAAAATAAAACATATCAGGACTAATTTGCAATATTTGGGCACATAACTCAAACTTAGATGCAAAAATAAATGCATTTGCACAGTCAAGATCCCATTCATAAATGATAAAATTCCTTAATCGCAATCTTTTCTTTCATAGAAAAAATCTGTATGGTGGACTATTTCCATGTGAGGAAATCTATTCGGTGCATCCATCATCAGGCTTGTGGGCATTCACCAAATTGCATGCAGTTTCCATTGTCGGTCTGCTCATGTCAGTATTGGACTGGGTGATTCAGGTTTATTAGGCTTGTTGCTCATCACATCCCTCATTCTAGGCTCATTGGTCTGGTTCCCCGTGCTGGCAGGGTTCCCTAAACCCCGGCCACCGCGGTAGGAGTGACCAGTGACATGTGGATGAGGGTCATGTGAATCTGGAACTGGACCTCATGATGTCAAATTAACTCAAACTGCTTTGGAGTACTGGACTGTTCATTCCTGGCTATGATTTCAGGACTTTAGTTCAGGCACTTTACCTTCCAGACTGGACCATTGCAATTCCTCATTGGCTTCCCGGACATGCATCTGACCCCACTATATATAAACTTGGACGATATATATGAAGAATCAATCTCGAGCAGAGTCGCGAGGATTTGGACTTGACTTCCACCAGATCACCCCAGGGGAGATTTACTATGTTGTCACGTAGCGCACTGCAGCAGCCGCAATTGAGAAGCAGAGAGGAGGAGAGCACCCAATTTTCTAAAATAAGCCACTCTCCTCCCCTCTCCCTTGCGCCGGCGCTGAAATCAGCTGCCGTGCGCCACGGAGACACCTTTGCGCCAGGGTGCAAGGGTGTCTCCGTGAAACTAGCATAGGTTTTGTACTGGAAGGGAATCCTTCCAGAACAAAATAAAATACACATACTCACTTGAAGCCTTTTCCCACTTTGTATGTGTGCTGTAAAGTGCAGCACACATGCAAAGCCGGAGAAGGAAGGAGAAATGAAACATTGCTCCTTCCATGTGCCTACTTTGAAAGGGCGCAGTTTTCTCATGCTATACCCTGTTTACTTTGTTTAGTAAATTGGGTTCAGCGTGAGAAACCTTGGGTGGTTGCATGGCAAAGCCATGCTCCTCCCTTGGTACTCCCCCATGGCGCAAAGTAATGCGAAGCAGCGCTATACGCTGCTTCACATTACTTTTCCGTTATTTCCAGTGCCAAACAATTTTAGCGCTGTAAAGTAAATTGAGAAAAAAAGATTTTGCGCCGATTTGTGTCACTTTTGTGACACAAACACGGCGCAAAATCTTAGTAAATGTTCCCCGTGTCTTGCAACATTCAAAAAGGAGCTGAAAATCCTCCTCTTCTGCAGACATTTTGATTTTGACTGACAGGCTTGTGATATTTAGCCTTCACCTCTGCTGTGTATTCTCCAACTTTCTCAGGACTCCACACTCTGGTTGTGGTTGGCTCTTGTCCGTGAGTGGTGCTACTTTTGTCTATACCCATATATTCTCTTATGTTCAATATCCATGCTTAACGTGGGTTCTTTGTGTAGCGCTCTAACGCCATTGGGTCACGCTACAGAAAACTGCATAAGTAAATAAAGTAATAAATAAACCAAGACCATCTTCCATATCTTGAATTGTTGTTTAGTGACTGAGCCTCTGTCCCAGCGTGTGCTCAGATGGGACACAGCGTGTGTTCAACGAGGGCTGGGGGGACAACGCTCTATTTGAGGTGAGGTGGGTCTTCAAACTGACCTTATAGCTCTCAGCAGCACTCTTCCCCATTAGCATGGCTGATGCCACACTTACAGTGAATGACAGCACAGGGCCCAATTAGATGCTGCACTTTCACTAAGTGTACGTGTGATGTCACCATTGCCAATCGCAAGAAAAATTATATGGGGCTGCAAAGGAGCTTTCCGTTCAAAGGAAAGGCTCGGGCATCTGGTGACAGATTCAGAGCGAGCCGTGGTGCTGGCCTGAGCCAGAATTGATGGTGTATATAGTCTTATAGCCCACAGCTGAGGGCTCTACTGGTTGTGAAAGCCCCTTGACCCAGAGGGCCTATAAGGAGGGTGACGGCGTTTAACAACAGGTATAGAATGAGGCAGAAGGGCTATAAGGCTATTAGAGCATTCCACTCACTGAGGGTAGAATGTTATACATTTAAAAGGGAGAAACTGAAAGACAAACATTGGAATGTTGGAGCAGAAGGTCTATATCAGCCATTATAAGCCCAGAGCCACTTGATTGTCTTCAATGGAGCTCCCAACATTCTAATGTTATAATACAGCCTCATAGCCTCCCATAGCGGGCTATACCGGCCATTAAAGGCCAGCTCCGGCGTTAAAGGCCCGAGGCTCAACATTTTCTAATTAGTAAAACAAAGGGCTCACGGTTGAAATCCCCGCGGGCTCTGTGAGGCCTTTGTTTACAGCTGTGTTTTCTTCTTTCTACTGGAGTCAGCGCAACTGCACCTCATGCAGCTTCAGGCAACCACTTTTAGCAAATCCCGATTCTGCCCTCATGCTGCAGATGGCAGGATTGGCTGGAGTGGGCTGACTCGACGCTCCAGCAGGCACAGGAGGCCCGTGCCTGCTGTCCACCTAGCTGTCTGAGACAGGTAGGTGGGGAGGTTTACACTGCGCATGTCAGGCTGGCCATCGCAAGTCAGCCGACCAAAGTGACTTGCTGGTGTAAACTGGTGGTGTGAGCACTACTCCTCTGTTGCCAGACAGCAGCAATGCCCCGCCCCCAAACACTGCTCGGGCTGGTAGGAGTGAAAAATAAAACGGTGATTCATTTTATTACCGTTTTATTTTTCACTTTTGCTGCTCTGGCAGCAGGGGAGTGATGCTCCTCCACCCCAATGGGGGGGGCCGCCACTGACAATGAGACAGCTGAATGAGGTAAGGTGCTGACTGTAAAGATGTTTGAACGGACTGAACACAAGCGCTGACTGAGCAAGAAAGTTCTGTGGGTAAATGCACATCATACTGATATGTGCAATTTGATCACAATAAGTAAGCTTAAACATTTCTAGTGTCGAATTCCTCAATAATTGCCAACCCAAAGCCTTCCCCCTATTGTCAATAATCCTTACTCTGGCTCTTTTGCTCCGATACAAGCGCAATGTGATTGTGGCTGCTCCGTGCCCATTAGCAGCAAACTGTGATTATCCCTGTTGGCGTGAGGCCATGCCCTGTCATCCATATAATCATCTTGGGCCAATTGGATCCAAATTTCGCAGAACCACATGGGATTTTGCACATGAACCACGATTGTTGTTTATGTCTCCCCAGCTCCGGTGCATACCACCGGCAGAGTCATAAAGCTTAAGCAAGCGCCTAGCAAGTAGGTGCCTAAACCAGAAACTCCAAGCTGTGTGACAATATCCCTTTGTATTTTTCTGTGTTCCATATTTGGGCAAGTAGAAAAATATTCCAAGAACCATGCCACACACCTCACAGTGTGCAATAGCTATTTTGTGTGTGAATCTATTTTGTGTGAATCTATTTTGTGGGAGTCTAGGTGGTCCCCATACTAATCTCATGCACTACAATAGTGTTGTATACCCAGGTCTGGTAACAGCACTGTGAATATAAACAAATCGATTATTTGTCAACACCGACCCCTGTACCATTTGATTTACTTGTCTTCCTAACCATAACACAATTAGTAAGCTTCACTATTGTACCCTACTTGCCAAAAAAATCTGCCTATGCTTGGTAGGGGCCATGCATGTCTGTCCACTAGAGAGATGTTAGTAGAGGGAGGTTTATGTTCACTTACGAAAGTTATTGGTGACAACTAGAGAGCGGTCTGTGCATGGCAGAGGGGGGAGTGTGAGCATGACAGAACTTTGTGTGCACTCTGCATGTGGACATGTGGAGGTCCCCTCCTCCCCCCACACACACAGCAAGGCAATAATGTCCAGCAGAGATCGCATTATTTGCACTGCAAATTGAGAACTTTCTGCAGACCAGAGATAATTGTCTGTGCAGTTGGTAAAGAAAGCTGTCTGTGCACAGCAGAGAAGGCGTTTGTAAAAGGTAGAGGAGGGTGCTTCTGTAAGTCAGGGGAGGTGTTTGTGAGGGACAGGGGAGGTGTTTGTGAGGGACAGAAAGCTGTGGCTGGAAAGCTGCCTGAACACTGCCAAGTGAGATATTTGTGGACCCTTCACCGCAGAGAGGGGTCCCTGAGGAAGGGAGAGAGTGGTGTCTGACAAATGAGGATGGCGGAGAGGGGTGTCAGTGTACCCCGCGAGGCAAAGAGATGTCTTCCCCTCTGAGAGAAATATCTGTGTGCACTGCAGAGCGAGGTGTCTCTGCAACAGAGAAAGGTGCCTGCGCTGATGAGGTAATATTGACTGAGGATGGTCACCATGCTGTCCAGATGCTGTTACCCACTGCTGCAGTTTCAGTTCTGACCACCGATAAGGATATGTGGCTACAGAGTACTGTGTACCTTGGAGGGAACTTGCATTTTGATGATCTCTCTTGTGTGGAAGCTGTTGCGATTGCTGCATCCCTAAATGGGCAAGACTGCTAGTCCTGCAACTGAATGTGGCACGGTTTCCCCGGCACAGTGAAGAGGCAGTGGTGTCACCAGCACAGTGAGTGAGGAGGCAGTGGTGTCGCCAGCACAGTGAGTGAGGAGGCAGTGGTGTCGCCAGCACAGTGAGTGAGGAGGCAGTGGTGTCGCCAGCCCAGTGAGTGAGGAGGCAGTGGTGTCGCCAGCCCAGTGAGTGAGGAGACAGTGGTGTCGCCAGCCCAGTGAGTGAGGAGGCTGTGGTGTCACTAGCACAGTGAGTGAGGAGGTGGCGGCGTCACCATCCCAGTGAGTGAGAAGGCAGTGGTGTCACAAGCCCAGGGAGTGATGAGATGGTGGTGTCACCAGCCCTGTGAGTGAGAAGGTGATGTTGTCACTGGCCAAGAGAGTGAGGAAGATGCGGTGTCACCAGCCGAGTGAGTGAGGAGAGGGTGGTGGCGTATTACAAACATATTATATAGAGGCAATGAGTCATACAAGTGTATAAATCAATGTATGTGCAGTAATCAAAGTTGCTGCACTGCGTGAAAAGTAAAGAGCACAACAGCACCATATCTACTAAGAAAAGGTGCTGTTAAACTCTCTTAAAATCTGCCTAGATGCGTCACCTTGTAAATATGGAGCAAGGAAAGCGCTACCGCTGCATCAAAAAAATGATGCAGCAGCAGTGCAATCTCCTTGTAAATATGCCCCTATGTGTTGCCAAAGTTAATAAATGACGTAATAAATGGGCAGGATCTTATTTCTTTGAATTTATGTCTTTCTGTCTTGTGGGTACCTATAGAAAATGCAGTTTTTCTTATCCATTTTCCTTTTGAATTCACCTTCCTTTTCCACACAGCTCCAGTAAGTATGTTTCAATGACATCTGCCTACTGTACAGGAGAAAAGGCCCCGCAGTGCCTCGCTTATTGCTCTCCCGTTGGCCATACTTACCAACTCTACTTATTTAGGCAGCTTTTTTGGCTGCACTGAAGTCTACAGATTCATCTAGTGTAAAACGAAACAGGTGCAACCCAGTATCCGTAGGAATCTGAGTATTATGTGTACACAAAGCGATACAACGAATTATGCCTTCTGGTCCTGTGAAAATGCACAGATTCCAAATGGTGACTTTCTTGGGACAATCAGGCATAATCTGTTTCTTCGTAAATGGAATTAAGGTGAGCATTGACCAAGAAGGAACCATTGTGTCTTTTTCTGTGTACAGATTCATCTGTGTCATCTTGCTTATGGAAAGTTATGAATTGGACTTAATAAAAAGGTCAAACCCAGCCTGTTGAACTTGACTTTCTCTGCAGGGTCACCCCCAAACTTTTTGCCCTCTCCCCTTCTGTTTTCTGAACCTGTCGTTGTTGGCTTTTAGGACTCTGTGCACTGTATCCCTGCTAACCAGTGCTAAAGTGCTTGTGCTCTTTACCTAAAACATGGTATAATTGGCTTACAGCTGATTAGCACATTTAATTACTTATAAGTCCTTAGTATAGGGGTATACCATATGCTCAGGGCTGGTAAATTAAACGCCACTAGTGGGCCTGCAGCACTGATTATGCCACCCACTTAAGTAGCCCATTAAATCAGGTCCCATTTATGCCATTGCAGTCAGTAGGCAGTTTTAAAGTACCAGTTCGACTTGGCAAAATAACTGCTTTGGTAAGCCTAACACTTTCTTTTTAATACATATGCCACCCCTAAATTAGGTCCTAGATAGATAGCCCATGGGGAAGGGTGTAATGTAATTAGACAGTTGGACATGTACTTTTAACTTTTACATGTCCTGGTAGGGAATAACTCACAAATTAAATTTTCACTGCAGTGAGGCCTGCCTCTCCCATAGGATAATATTGGGCTTCCTAATTACAATGAATAAGTGATAACTTTTGATTGGGAGCAAGTGAGAAAGCCATGTTTGGTGTCTGAAGAATTGTAATTTAAAATTCTCCTTAAGGGTAAAGTCTGATTTTAAGTCACAATTCTGAAAATGCCACTGTTAGAAAGATGACATTTTCATGCCCTCGCCATTTGGTGCCTTCAGCCTGTTCCTGTGTCACTTGACTGGGTGTTGTTGACAGTTGGCTTTTGTATATCCTCCCAGATAGCTACACAATAGAGGGATTAGGTGTGCCTGGATGGGCCATCTCAGACAGAATGGGGGGTGAGCTGTGCACAGCCCCACTTGCACTTCAATAGGCTGTGCCCTGCTCCCACACACAGAGCTTCTCACTGGCCTATTGTGCTTGCAGTCAGACAGGGACCAGGGCATGAAGGTAGCTAATTCCACACACTTCTGGAATGGAAAACCTCTGGAAACTTCTCCTACTTCAAAGGAGGTACCATGTATAAAAATAGGACCCTCAGACCCTCTCTTCAGTTCACTCCTGGACCTGTGGAAGAACTCTCAGTGGACTGCCTGCTGCTGAAGCCTGCTGTGTACTTCAGAAGGACTGTCTTGCTGCCAGGGGCGGCTCCTCCATTGAAGCGGAGAAACGTCGCCCCACTTATGTGCCCCCCAAAGTCCCAGGGATAAAAAATAAAATGGTAATTCATAACCATTTTATTTTTTATCGTCCCATCCTGAACCGAGTGTCTGGACGGGGTGGGGCCTGCTCAGTGAGCAAGGAGGAGCGGTGGGCAGAGGGCTGCCTTTGCACTTGTTTACAGTGCGCAAGTGTCTTTGGCCAGCCGTCTTGAGATGGCCAGCCACATATGCGCACTTTAAACCTCTCAAACCAGCTGTCTTAAGACAGCTGGGTTGAGAGGAAGTGCAGGCATCCAGTACCCTCAGGAGCGGCAACAGAGGCTGCTTCCACCAATCAGGGGACTGCTCACATGCTGTTAACAGCACATGAGCAGTCCTGGATTGGTCGAGGGTGTTTGCTGGGGCCTGCACTACAGACGAGGTGGACGTCGTGAGGATCAGTAAGTGCATTTCTTTTTTCTTTTTTTTTCTTTTGTTTGCCTGCCCCACCACCTTCAGTAGATGCCAGCTGCCACTGTTTGCTGCACCAAGAAGGACTGCTCTGCTGCATAAAGCCTGCTCTCAGCCCCAGAGGTCTGCCCTGCTGCTTGAGCCCTGCTATTCAAATTGAACCCAGGACTTCCAGGGTGACTCCAAGCGCTAATTGGATGGCCTACTGATCAGAACCTCAAGGGCGGAAAAGGCTCCAACCATCTTGAACTCACACCTGGACCCTGCCTGAGCGAGTCCAGACCCTTCAAGTGGTGTCCCTCCAGTACTGGGCCCTTCGCTAAAGGTGCCCAGATAGCCCAAATCCCAAACTTGTGACAAAACGTTTTGCCCACAAAATGCTCTGAGAACCGAGGAGACCTGGACCTACCTGCTCATCGAAATGCCCAAGGTGCATCATCAGTCTGCCTGACTTCACGGCAGCTCCCACGATGTTCTTCTCTGCAGCATTAAATCCTGTTCTACAGCTCCTTGCAGAAAGGGTATCTGGTGTCACATAGCCCTCATCAGCTACAGCCTGCAGCTTCATCGCACTGCAGATTTTCAACTTCCAAAAGAGTGACTAAGTCCGAATGTAGGAGCCTTTACTGTGACTTTGCCCAGTGGCATCCCGACCACAACACCTCCTCCCCGGACACCGCCATCTGCCTTGCCCCGCTGAACTTTACCTTCTCAGACATTTTTCCTTGAAGTTTCTTCTAAGTCCAAAGGTAAGCAGAGACCAGGCCCAATCCACTTTGTGTATTCGAACCAGGCTCCATCATGGTCAGCCTTAACTTTCAACTTTGCCGCGGTCTCGCCTGACTAGATATCTGTGGTTGGCACTTTGATCTTTTAGGAGATAATTTTCACTTCAAACTTTAAAAATTGATTACTGTGGTTCTACTGATCAGATTGTAGTCTTTTTCTTGTCAAGTAATTTCTTTAACTTTACTCTATTTTTCTAAATTGGTTTGAGAGTTTTCTTGTGTTGTGTTTTCACTTTATTACTGTTTATGTGGTGCATAAATATTTTACACATTCCCTCTAAGTTAAGCCTTATTGCTTTTGTGTCAAGCTACTAGAGCGTTAAGCATAGGTTAATTTAGTGACTTTTTGTTGTTCACCCTGACATGGATTGTGGCTTTTGCTTGAATAACCAACCAACAACCCAATTTCTCACACAGCCCCTTCATCCTGATGAGAATTACCTGCCCTATTAAAGTCAGACTGTGCTTTCAGAAGCATACCTTACAGCAGATGCTGGAATTACTGACACCACTGCACTTCACAGCCCTGGTCTGCGTGAAAAGATGTGTTTTAGTGAGGATGGGAATGGCCACAGTGCCCAAAGACACTTGGAAAGCCAAGCCGTTTATTACTCCTGAAATAATATGGGTTAGACACATGGAGTCATCTCCTCTGATCTGGATGCAAGGCGAGGTGAAGTGATTTTGTGTTGCACCACCAGGCCAAAGGTGATGTAATGTCGATTCCCATAATGTTATCCTTCATGATCATGGTTAGTGATTTTGAACATGAAAAGTCCTACCTCTTTATGGTCACAGAATGTTGACAAGGACACTGCAGTTGCTTGGAGTTCAGTGGAGCACCCCACCCTGCAGTTGCTTCTTCTCTAGTCTCTGTTCTCTTCCCTTCATGCCTCACTTCGCAGCCTGCCAACGTCAGCAGCAAGAAAGGTGGGCAGTTCATGGGATTGATGGGGAAGTAACAGCCTGCAAAAATATTGACTCGGCTGAGAGTGGGTGTTAAAGGATGACAACTGCTATTAAAAAGCAATGGCAAAGCCAAAAGGTGTCACCATGAAACTTATTGGCTTTGCTAGTGTGTCTTATTCCCCAGATGGCTACGGACCATGTGAACATAGGCGTGGTTGCCATCTTGAAATGTTTTTTTCTTAAAGCAAAAGAAAAATAATTACCTTTACATCTCTTGTCCTCGTCCAAGTCATTTCTTAAAGAGGAATGTCATCTTGGTGGAACAGGAAACGCAAACTGGAGTCACCCTCAGCTGGTTGCCACAATTGAGGTAACCTACCAGATGCACTTCCTGTTTTGTTTCCTGTTGGAAAGGGACAATGAACAGAGATGCAGAGGTTTTGCAAGAAGCTACAACCAATGTTTTTGTGCCAGTATTTTTCTCCCTGCTTGAGTGAGCAACTTATGGCGGGGGGAATTGGAAAGGATCCCCAAGCCTAAATTTAAGTAAGGTATTTGACCGGAACGCTAGCCAGCATGTCTTATCTGGCAAGATGTGGATATCTGTAGAAATTACTATTTCTTTGCGTGTTGTTTTGAGTTTGTTTGGAGTTTTGAAAGAAGTAACACACGTGTGTAAGGCAGCGTCAGATTGACAGGGTTGGCAATTGGCCATTGCCCGAGGGGCCTAAGGCAAAGGCTAGCTGGTGGGCTGGTTGTTTCCGCTGTAGATAAAGTCACATTTGCCTAGACCGGCTTGGCCACTGGCGCTAGACCTTAAAGGCTGCTGTAGCTTTAGAGCGAAGATCGGAGCTCATTTTAACCAAGTACAGAGAATTGCTGGCTCATTTTCTTGTGCAGTAGGACAATGGGCCAAACTAAGCAGGCACAGCATGTGGTGAGTCTCCTCCTGTTCCGACTCGCTCAGCATGACAGGGAGGCCACTGGGAGCGGATGTGCTCTTTTTGAGCGTCACAGCCAGCATTAATGTTACCTGGGGTTGGAGTGAAAGGTGGCTGTACGGGCAGATAGATTACGTGTGGTGGCCAACTAAAAGGCTCTACTTTTGTCGTCAGCAGCAGACAGATGAGCCACAAGCGCCCGCAGCCACCTAGACATCTTAAAAAATGGGAGGGGACTCTCGTTCACTACTGAACAAAAATAAAAAATAACGCAAACAACCAAAAAGAAAAATGTTTTTGACAACACAAACAATTTTTAAAAAAAATATTACTATGAAAAATGTTAATTCAGGACCAAAATGACAAAGGGAAAGGAGAATAGACATGGCCGGACAGTAACCAGATGGATTGAGCGAAGAGAGCAATGTGGAGAGAGACAAAGGGAGAATTGAGACAGTAGCATGAAGAAGAATGACAAAAATATGTGAAGAGGAAAAGGAAATCAAGTGAGGAAGAAGGGAAAGGTAGAGGAGAGAGGATAAGAGTGCTAGAGATGCAGACAGATGGGGGAGTGAGGGGGAAGAGATTAGGGAGAAGTGATGGAAGACAGTGGAGAGAAGGGCAGAAATTGTTAAAGATAGTGTTGTAGGGATTCTGCACATACACAGAGCTATGCACAGGATAATAGGACCTCGGAATATAGTGGTGAGCCAACCATAAACCTTAGCACCTAAAACCCCAACCCGACTAGCTTTAGCGTCTCATTAGCAACAATGTTACCAATGATTAGACAACCCAGAACACGGTATCTCTCTCTCAGGACTCGCAGGAGCAAGAACACCCTTTCATAACTCACTCATACCTGTCCACAACGTTCGTAAAAAGAGACATTGTATAGTTTAAAATGTTTATTTCAACTACTGTGCTCTAAGATACAGTACACGTGCCAGTACTATCAGCATGATGCATAAGGATAATATAATCAGCATAGTTACAATTCCATAGAATACAAACGGGGAAAGCATTTCATAAAGCAGTGGATATAGGGCTAAATAACCATACCACCCTCCCCGTGCTAGTAGCTAGTTTATTATAAAAACAGAAGACCTCTGGGCATTGTCAGGCGAACCCCATACCTCAATATCTAGATGCAAGGTTTACATCATCAGACAAGCACAGCTCTTCTCTCTGGAAAGGTTTTTCTCCAAGTGTCTCTAACCGTGAAATCACAATATTAAAAGCACACAAATTTTTCCAGTGCAGCTGTACTTAGTGTTATGTCTAAGTGCGAGGGACTGGCCAGATCAGCAAGAACAAGGGACGTTGTTTTTCGACCTTGTATATGTTGTGCAGACGTAACCCAAAGGGAACAGGAGAAAAGGTGAAAGACAGAAATGCAGACAGTTCTAAAATAGCCGGGCAGAAGCAAAGGCTGGAAAAACAACGGCACAGAGTAACGTGCGCAAAAAAGCATCATGGCAGCCAGGCCTAAGCCAACGTAGCAAGGCAGACCAGGAGGCCACAAACCACATGACACCCTCCCCTGGGCAGTCCATTGGCCAAGACATAGGACGAAGACAGTGTTCAAATAGACGGAGCAGAACAGAAACGTTCGGTTCGGAATAGTCCCCATGAAGGACAATGAATGGTAGAGGGAAAAAAAATTGCAGGACAACAACAACAAAAAAATCCAGCGAGGCAGGTCGCGGAAAGCGAAGGCTATCCTAATCCAACAGAGTATAAGTGCAGAAAAATGCCACACCTTCCAAGAGGACATCGTTGGAATTGTCGGAAAAAAGCGACGCCATCCAGTCCAATAAATCAAAACTGCAGTCATGTTCCTCGCAAGAGGGAGCAGCGAACAGCATTGCGGGACAACTTGCGTGATACTCAATATAACTTTGTTGTAGGAGATTCTGAGCAGGCGCCCAGATATCCCATTGTGCCAAAATTCCAAGTGCAGCCGCACGCGCCATGTAGCCAGCACCGGAACAGTCCCGTTCATGGGCCTCTAAGGGACCCACCAATTGAACAAAATCCGGAACCGACAAAGACGTATTGGAGAGGCAATAATCCATGGTCCATGAGAAAGGACAGCGGATGCAAGACATCACAGGTTGCACGCAAGTGAAATACGCAAAGCGAAAAGAAAGTTTATAGGACACACTCAGTGTCGCCAATGGCAGGATGCCGAAGCCAGCGAGGATGCGCTCACGGAGCATCTGGAGTCGGCCTGGGTCGAGAAGGGCCCAAGGAGGTGCAGCCATTGCGTAGTAAACAGACCAAAAGCAGTATACCAGCCGCTAAGGCGAGGATCAACGGAAAGCCGCCAAAGACGCTGGAAAAATGAATAAAAGCCAGTATTACACCAAAGATAGTCTGAAAGGAGGTTACAAGGCCAGAGCCCACAACCTTAAAAAAGTGCACCAGACCTTCAGTGCGTGATGCATTGAAAACACGGTGAATCAGTTCACCGAAATGTTGTGGGAGGTTAGTGTTCAAAAGGGCCTGTATTTCACTATGGGTACTCGCCACCTGGAGAATGAATGTCTCCCGGGCGGATGTGAGCATAACCTCCTGGTTCAATAAAAGCGCCTTTAGTCTGCTCAATTTATTGAAATCCGCCTTCAGAGTAGGAATGGAAGGCCAAACGGAACTATCTATGATGTCGTGCGGGGGAGGAAAAAGCACATTTTTGCAGCAGACAACCCTGTGTGAAACTGTAACAATATAGGGTATGGCGGCCAGCATGCCACAGCAGTCTTGATTATTCAGAAGCAGATAGCTACCATTTGCAAGCACAGTGAAAGTAGGGGAAATAGCAGGAGCAGGAATGCCCTTTAAAACACAAGCAAGATTCGGAGCCGAAACGTTACAAGCCCCGTGCAACTTAATGTTCTTGCAAATAAGGGAATGCCCCACAGTAGAATCACACGACTCCCCTGTGAGAAAAACCTCCTTCCCGTCCCTCAGACATTTATACATGAAAGGCAGGGACCAAAGTTCATGCAGGAAGGCACTGCCCAAGGGCTGGAAACGGCCCACAGGATAATGTTTCATGCACAAACTAAATTCAAACAAAGAAAAATGCAAGCCGATAACCCCATGAACGAGCCACACGGCAGAATCCAATTCCGCACAGAGAATGGTAAGGGCTCTATTTTCTCGATATGTAACAGAGTGTATGCTGCATCTTTCATGGACATGAATTGCTGTTTGTCAGTTAAATTAAAAGGCAGGAATAAGGCAGAGGTGTTCAAAAAGTGCCAAGGAACTTTACCCATCTTAAGTGTTTGCAAAGTCCATGCAAACTGCATAACTGAACGCAGTTGATTCTGACCATGATATAACACCGAAACATCATCTTGTACAATATCCACAACAGAGGACACAATATTCTCTAATGTGTAAACGCGGGAAGACAGGGTATTAATACTATTGTCAACAACAGCAAGCACCTTTTCTAAATTTGCTTGATCTATTTCCCGTAGACGGGAAGCAGCTTCAATTTGCGAAAGCTTCCAGAGTTCATTGTAAGTTTCATAAATGAATCTCTTAGGTCGTGGACCACGAGGCCCCAGAATAAAGTCGGACAGATCAATGTTGCCTGATAGGAGGGATAAATGTTGTTTAACAGAATCTAAGGAAGAGTGCTGCAACCACTGTTTAAACAATTTACCAACAGAATATGTTGTTACAGTACGAGAGTCAGAAAACCTTGGATCTGGCCAATCCTGTTTGTAACCAGGAACTGAGTCATGAAAACGCAGTTGGTAGGCATTAGATGCTATGGGCCAAGCCAACCAGGGTGACTGAACAAACGTAGAGACATTAAATGAATTGTTTTGAAACAGAGCTTGCAAATTTGTAAGGGACATATTGAATTGCAAGCTCTCGTTGGGAGTGGAAGACAATGCAGGAATGGAAGGTGCATTTAATTGTTTGGAAGTTGCCAAACCCCTACACGTAGTCTGATAGATGGTATTATTTAAAAAGAAAATTTGGGCAGGGATAAGGCAAGCACGATGCAAGGCTTCTGTGCCTTGCACCTGCCATGGCTTGGAGCCCCAAATAGATTTCAAGTCAATGGTGTCCTTCCAGTACTCATAACCACCCACAGCTAAGGCGTTCAAAAAGGAACCCGAATATAGTAATTTGGTGTCGGTCAACATGATTTTCTGTGTGGAGGAAGTGTTTAATTTAAAATAATAGGACCCAGGGTTTGATCTATCAAAGTCTGTAAAGTAAGTACATTTATTTCTAAGAGTTTGGGAGCTACCTGGCAAAGGGGTTGGACAATGCTCCCATTGGGTGTAGTTAAAAGGACCACGCAGTGCACTTGGTTTATGGACAAAGTGGTTGCCCCAATGCTGGTAACAATACAAATCGGCATAACTTGCAGAATTCATGTATAAATCTTCAGCATTAAAAGCAGCATAATATTTCAAATCGGTAAATAATGATTCTACTGCATGCACATCCCAATCGTCAGAATGAATATTACTTTTTACGACATCACCCATTGAAACACGGAGGACATTTGGTACATTAATAATTTCGGTTGGTCCATGAATTTGGAAATTTACTGCATCCCATACGATGCCATCAGCGACTGGAAAAGCTGAAATGTTCACAAATGTGTGGTCACGCTTCATGATGTGAGATGAAGAATGTGGAGCCAAAGTTCCAGCGACACAGTTCACTGCAGAGCGTTCTGGCAAATAGTGACCATTGATGAGTAGAAAAACACTGTGACAAAGCCAATGGACATGAACAGAAAAATCAGGAATAGTACCAACCAGATGTATGTCCAAGGGGGAATCAAAAAATTGTCTCTGAACCAGGATACAAAATTACTGAATTTGGACGGGACAAGTGATGAGGTGGAATCCGAGTCAAAGGAATAACGTGTTGGGCTCAGTGGCGTTGTTGGTAGGTGAGCCACCGACTCGTTGGCGGGGTAGGTATACTCAGTCTCCTCGTTGCAGGGGGAGTCCGGGTCGTCGAGTAAGCAATCAGGCAAATCTACCATCTCGATAGCAACATCAGTGACCGTTCGGGCAGGGGGGCCACAAACATTTGTCCGGGAAATGACTGGACAAGGGACCGCTGGTGTAACACTAGTCAGGATCAGCCAGATGTTGTAGCTTGACATTTTCCACTGAGATGTATCTGTTCTCTTTGCGACCAGGAAGCGGTGGTAAGATGACTGTACGAGTTCCCTTCAAGCCAAGGACTGGAACTGGTGCACGATAAGAGGGGCCGAATTCTTTTTGTTCTCCACCTTCTCTCGAACCAGATCTCCAATCTTCGGAAGCCAGCCGGCAACCGGAATCTGCAGCGCAGCGTCTGTGGCTAAAGGTAAATGTTCGATTGCAAGTTTGTCTCGGGCTTCTTGTAAGTCCTGTAACATAGTAGAATGGTTATCTACATCAAAGATGGCGGATTGCGCCGCCATGTCTAGACCATCAAGGTCGGGCACAAACATTCGTATGCCAAAGAGCATTTCGTATGGGGTCTGCCCACCCAGAGGTCTTCTAGGGAGATTATTAAGTGCACGTTGTACGGTATACAAGTGGGCCAGCCAGTTCCTGCCAGTACCTAAGACTCTAGCTGTCAAGGATTGCTTTAAGTCACGGTTCATTCGTTCAACAATCGAATTGCCCTCAGGCCGATATGGAGACGAAAATTTCACCCGCACCCTCAGTGAACCCATTGCGTCCTTGTAAGCCTTAGAGGCGAACGCCGGACCTTGGTCAGAATGGAAGGCGCCACAGGCGAAAATTCCCACAAAGACACGCAAATCCCTTATGACATTTCGAGGGTCAGCACTCCGTTGTGGCCAAACCCAGATGAAACGTGTGCACGAATCCACTGCAACCAAGATGTACTTATATGCAGTGTCAGAAGAAAATGGACCGCAGTGATCCAGGTAAACACACCCAAAAGGTCTGTTAGAAATGCAGAGCAGGGTCTGTGGTGGCCGTGTAACCGTGGAAGGCTTAATCTGCTGACAAACGTCACAAGAAAGCACATAAGTATGGGTTTGTTTGTATAAACCACGCCACCAATAACGCTGCTGCAAGATGGAAACCGTCGCAGACACGCCAGCATGAGCCGAAGCCATGCCTTCGTGTGCGGCCGTTATCAAGGAAAGTCTGCGGTCCGCGTTGGGAATCAGCCGATCACCAACGTCTGGAATTCTTACGTAAGGAGCCTGTTCGGGACCTAATTGATAAGAGTATTTGGAAGGGAAACCCCTAGGGTAATTAGCACCTTCCTTTGTTGCAGCAATAGCTGCTAAAATATCATTATCTATTTTAGACATGGATCTGGTAACTGCTGCGACTGAGCACGTGGCTACTGCTGATTTGGCAGCTTCATCCGCCAAACCGGTAGCAACTGCGTGTGCGCCCACACGCTGGTGGTCCAAGAGTGTGAATCACCTGTGTGAGTGGTAGATGTTGTTTCAAATCTGCCACTCAAACCCAAAGCATTTTATGCTTAATTGTGCTACCTTTGGCGTCTCTGTAGTCGTTTTGCGACCAAAAGAACAGATTGTCATTGTAAGACTGAACACAGTAGTAAGAATCGCACACAATGAGAGTGGTCACATCCGGATTAGCGAACTCAAGTGCGAGCACCAATGCGCGCAGCTCAGCCAATTGTGCAGTACTATCTCCTAGTGCCTGAGTGTGCACTACGGTTGATTTGAACTTACCGTTCACCATGGTACCTGCAACAATAGCACACGCTGCTGAATAAGCATGCTTGGAACCCGTGGCCGGTTGTGCCGAACCATCGGTATAGATAATACATTCGTATTCCTCAAGCGGTAGCAAGGACAGAGGAGGAGGATGAACAAATTCATACTGTAAAAACTCCTGAGTCTGAAGAGAAGACTCAAAGATAAAAGTGACATCCGGAGACGTCAAAGATGTTGCCCATTGTATCCAACGGGGGTCAAAGATGTTGCCCATTATATCCAACGGGGGCACCATATCCTGCCCTCTAGGGCAGGATATGGTGTTACCACCAGAATGCGTTTTCCCTGTGCCAGTGCGCGTTCCTTCAGAATCGCCATCTGCACTGCAGTCAAACCTTTCTCCACAGATGAAAAGCGCATTTCTGCGGAAGTGTAAAGATGTGACTTGTATGCAATCGGTACTGTGTCACCTTCGTTAAAGGTTAAGTACGTGAAACCCACTGCCCCTGGAATGATTCTAATCAACAGGTTTGTGTGGTTGTCACAAGTCAACAAGAATTTAGATTCGAGTAGGTCTGTCTGCAAATACTGCAGAATGGAGGAATGCTCCGGAAGCCAGCATGACTTCGAAAAGTTAGGTTGTATCAAGGCATACAGTGGCTTGATACGCTGGGCATATTCGGGAATGTAAGTACGCCCGAAGTTTAGAAAACCCAGTAAAGACTGAAGTTTCTTCAGAGTGGTTGGAGGGCACAAAAGTGCACATTTCTCCAAGAAATGGGGGGCTAAACCCTTACCTTCATTGTTGAGCTCATAGCCCAAAAACAAAACGGTAAATTCAGCAATGTGAGATTTGGCAAAGCTAAACTTGTAACCTAAAACCGCAAATTCTAAAATAATGCGGTCCACTCAGGAAAGATGTGGATATAATTCGTCGTCTGTCAGATAGATATCATCGACGTACGAACATGCATCTGGGTCTATGCCGTCTAACAAAGAGACAACACGGGCAGCGAATACGCCTGGACTGTTTTTGTAGCCCAAAGGTAAACGCCGGAATTTGAATAATTTACCACCGGAGGTAAAAGCGCTCCATTGGCTACTCTCCGGGGCTAAGCTGTGCGTGTAGAATCCATTGGATAGGTCAAGTGTAGTTTTATATTTTTTACGAACAAGACTGTCTACAAGCGCAGAACTGTGTGTGTTTTGCACCGCAAAGGTCCGACAATGAGAGTTCAAATGTCGGTAATCCAAAACTAAGCGGTACGATCCATCGGGTTTAGAAACTGCGAAAAGGGGATTATTCATTGGTGACACGCATGTTTCAATCACTCCTTGATATTCTAACTGTGTCAGAATTTCGGAAACGGGACCTTTTGCTTCCCGTTTGATGGGATATTGGGGTTGTGGCTGTGGCAGCGACCGCAAAGGAATATCATGGGGGGGAGAATCTTCATCCCAGCCCACGTGGTTGCGGTATAACGCTGGAGCCAGGGACATAGCCCACTCAGCTGCGAGAGCCTCCGCTTTGTCCTTGGGGACATGACGAGAAAAGCTCGGAAGGATTACCTCCTCCCCTCTACGTGCAGCAAGTACGAATGGGGGCGGCCAATCCGCCTCTGCCAACAGAATGTCGTACGAAGAGGTCAGATTCTCCCAAAAAATCCCTTTAATAACACGCTGAATGTCACCTTCGATTTGAATGACAATATTATATAGTCTGTCAGGGGGTGCCACTCTGGTGTCTGCTGTCTCGACAGTAATGAATGTGTCAGTTGCTGTCGCCTCCACATGAGGACGTAGCGCCTCCCGCACTATGGTAACTTCCGCGGCGCTGTATAGGATCGTCACTGCCCACGTCCAATTCAGGAGTCTCGTTCTCACCGTCTGTGGCATACCTCGCTGTTACAGCTGCAACCTTCTTCTTCTGAAACTGGGGGCGAGAACGTTGAAATTCTTCTGATTTCCCTCGGACTTGTTGTCGATGTTGGTCTCGTCCCTGTGGAGCCTCTCGACCCCTTCCTCTATCCTGGCGATCTCCTCCACCAGCCTGTGAAGTTGTTGGTGCCTGTGAAGAACCAGGAGAACGCGAATCTGGGACTTGAAATCTCTCTGGAGATTTAATTCTCGCCCTATCGCGCAAATCATAAGTGCGTTCAGAAGAGACGGAAACTGGGGATGCGCCTCGCGACCCCGGCTTCTTCTGTTGCTTACCCTGGTTTTTCAACCTCCAGCTCTTTTTGGTAAAGAACGGTTTCTCATCTTTCTCAGATTGAGTTTTTGGTTGTTGTTGCGATTGTGTTTGCGGTTTAGCAAAAGGCTTGACTCCCAGGCTATTGCGGCCAATTGTTTTGTAAGCCTGTTCAATAAGTTTCGGTAATTCGCGCGGCTTGTCCGGTTCTGGGATCAAAGCCAAAGCATTAGCTACTTGAAAGTTAACTGCATCGCCCTTGACATTTGCAAGGATCAAATCAGCTACTATGTCGAACACTCCCACCAGTCTCATCCCTAATTCCACAGCCGCTTCAGGGCCATGCTCATCCTGCACGCGTTTAATTACAGAGGGGAGAACCGTCATGGAAGGAGTGCCGAAACACTTTGCATATACTGCTGCGAATACCTTACCCCAGTTGTTACATTCTGTCAACTCTGGGATCAAGTCTTTTGGCAAACTAATCGTCAGAATCCTGTGTTTTTCCACGGGAGAGGTATTTGGAAAAACTGCCTCCAGCTGGTCAAATTTTTCTGCAAGCCAATAAGGAAAATCATCCTTATTTTGTGGGCGCTTGCCCATCACCGAATTAACCATGACGGGACTTATGGTTACACCGCCTGCTCCAGCTGGATGGGCTGCAACTCCAGGCGGGGCTCCCTGGAGATTGCCTGTAACAAACTGTACTAAAGCTCTATGCACACGTATCAAAGACGAATGCAAATTACGCAGTTCACCGACTGCCACCGTCATATAACACGGATGTGGGGTGTACCCGGCCAAAACAGGCCAAGTGGCCCCTTCAATCGATAAGGGGCTTAAACGAACCGCGGTAACTGGTTGGGGGAGGGCTCCATCAAACCAAACACGGTGTTGCCATGCCGTGAGCGGTACTTCAAGATTCCTATACGGTCTATAGTGATTAGGAACAGCGGTGGCTGTATATTCATGGAACAAATTATCAGTCCCATCCACCGCCGGAAAGGTGACCCAAGAGTAAAACACCTCAAAGTGGTAAGCAGGATCCGCTTGTACCACAAAGATCAGATCGACACCCGCGTCAGGCACTCCATACACTGTCAAGTGAGCCCGGAGCGCTGCGCGGCTATGTGCCGCAATTTGAACAGCCATTTAAGGCTAAAATGTTTCAACAACCTAATATGAGGCAGCACAATATAGGGTTTTATTTAAAAAAACCTTTTAACAACTTCAAGCTTGAAAGAACCTATAAAAACGTCAATATAGGAGGTATCACCGACACACACGCTTCCGGAAGCGTCTGCAAAGGGGGTTGTGGACAAGCACAAGTACTACTCAAGCGTCTCGCAGATAAGCAGCCCACTCGTTGGTTGCGCCTTGTTGTAGGGATTCTGCACATACACAGAGCTATGCACAGGATAATAGGGCCTCGGAATATAGTGGTGAGCCAACCATAAACCTTAGCACCTAAAACCCCAACCCGACTAGCTTTAGCGTCTCATTAGCAACAATGTTACCAATTATTAGACAACCCAGAACACGGTATCTCTCTCTCAGGACTCGCAGGAGCAAGAACACCCTTTCATAACTCACTCATACCTGTCCACAACGTGCGTAAAAAGAGACACTGTATAGTTTAAAATGTTTATTTCAACTACCGTGCTCTAAGATACAGTACACGTGCCAGTACTATCAGCATAATGCATAAGGATAATATAATCAGCATAGTTACAATTCCATAGAATACAAACGGGAAAGCATTTCATAAAGCAGTGGATATAGGGCTAAATAACCATACCACCCTCCCCGTGCTAGTAGCTAGTTTATTATAAAAACAGAAGACCTCTGGGCATTGTCAGGCGAACCCCCATACCTCAATATCTAGATGCAAGGTTTACATCATCAGACAAGCACAGCTCTTCTCTCTGGAAAGGTTTTTCTCCAAGTGTCTCTAACCGTGAAATCACAATATTAAAAGCACACGAATTTCTCCAGTGCAGCTGTACTTAGTGTTATGTCTAAGTGCGAGGGACTGGCCAGATCAGCAAGAACAAGGGACGTTGTTTTTCGACCTTGTACATGTTGTGCAGACGTAACCCAAAGGGAACAGGAGAAAAGGTGAAAGACAGAAATGCAGACAGCTCTAAAATAGCCGGGCAGAAGCAGAGACTGGAAAAACAACGGCACAGAGTAACGTGCGCAAAAAAGCATCATGGCAGCCAGGCCTAAGCCAACGTAGCAAGGCAGACCAGGAGGCCACAAACCACATGACAATAGAGAGAAAGCTGGAAAGCGAAAGTGGAGAAGAGGGAGACAAGAACGTGGTAGAGGATGTGGTGTAACAGCCAGAGCTGCCGACTTTGGAATTTTGGAACCAGGTTTGTGTCTGAGCGTTGGCTCAACATCCTTTGATTCTAGGCAAAATACGTAATCTCCCTGTGCCTAACAAAAAAATGTGTCCATGTAAAGCGCTCCAATACCTGTGTGTAGAGTTTGTGTTATATAAAACTACAAAAAAAGTGAATGATGAAGGAAATGATGGAGAGGAGAGAAAGGCAGAAGAGGGTGTCAAACATTTCCTTGTCTATGAGAAAAAAGGAAGGATGGTTGCTACCTCATATTCTAATTCTCTCTCTGAGTCTATGGCTTAGTTTAGAGATTGTTGGCATGCCAGGAGGTAGTGCTAAATGTAGATTGCAATCCAAAAGTGGAATTTCCTTCATCAAAGGGACGAGATGGTAAAGGTAATTCCACCTGTGGATTCTCCTTTGTTTTAGCGCTGCCTCCACACACAGGAGGACTTTCCTTACTGTCTGCAGCAGAGCAATAAAGGGGACAAATAAGAAAATAACATTAGGTATAGTACAAAGAAATTCGAGGGGTGTGAAAAGGGGCTAACAGGAGAAAGCAAGACAGGAGAAAAAGGGAAGGTTTGCAAGTCAGAGAACTTAACCAGAACTTCAAGGAGAGATACTAAATGACAGGAGGAAGAAGGGCATGAGAGATATACAAATAACTGAAGAAAGAGTCGAAAGGGGTGGCAGGAGTGGGAGAGAGAGGGGGGTTTTAAGACAGAGAGAAAGATAGGAAAAGAGACAGGGGAAATGTGAAAGACTGAGTGAAGCACATAGGTACAATGAGAGACACCAAAGAGAGAGAAAGAAGTAGAGTATGAGAGAAAAAGGAAGAACTAGAGAGGGCCAAAAATGATAGGGAGAATGATAGAGGAGCACACAGCAAGTAAGAAAGGGGTATAGAGACAGAGAGAAAGAAAGGCATTTGGAGTGAATTCTTGCAGCTTTTCCAGATTCAAATCAAGTCTCTACCCACAATACAAAAGACATCAAGAACGAAGTTGTATGCAATCCCCAAAGACATCGCTTGCAGAGAGGCTCCTGAGTGACAACCAAAAGAGGAAGACCCCGTCATTCCTTCATGGTGAACAGAACTCTCCAGACAGGAAGGATATGCGTGGTTCTTTGTGTCATTACCTGATATAATACAGGATATTCAGGGATCTTTGCTGGGGCACAGACTAAGGCACCAATAGGTGACTAACACATTCAGGCACCCAAAATAGAAAAAATGTGTAGGCCTGAAGAATAGGTGAGGAGATGTGTGTGTGAGTTGCAGTGGAATAATGGTGTGTCTAGTGGTGTGTCTAGTTTTGGCCAATGCTACTAACCCTACGAGTTTAGAAAGCTTAATGTATCAGAGATTTGTCCCAAAATTACTTCAGAAACTAAGCAACGTTTCATGAAAAGTCATTGTCCACAAATGTGGGCCACTTTTTAATTTGGTGCCTGGGCCTAATTTTGTTCCCAATCCGACCCTGGTGGAGGTTGATGCATGCATGAAGGCTGTTGAGAGTCCCCTGTCTTGGAGGATCTTGGGAATTGTAGTTGCGCATGTTCAGATTCAGTGTTTCATTTCAGCTTGAGTGTGCACGAAGGGGTATTTTTGTATTAGTTAAAGTGAGCCTTCTTGGGTGCAAGAAGTCTTTAGACTTAATGTTATGAGTTCTGTGGGCATTTTGTTAGCTTGTTTTCCAAGTGGGCAAGCATGCTACAGAGCGGAGACATTGCTCTCCATCTCCCCCCTGCTCGAGGGGTTTCCCTCGCTCATCTCCTCCTTCTAAATAGGGGGAGGGCAGTGAAAAGGAGAAAAAGAGGATTACGATGATTATTTTGAGAGGGGGTGAAAGGCAGAGAACAGGAGTCGATGTATACTGACTTATCTGAATCAGACTTATTTGAGGATGATTTTTCTATTGTGACTCATCCACAGGGAAATTATATACCTAAAGATCCGAGCCAAAATCGCTAACCATATCAGAGAGGATATGGGGTTTCCTGGTGAAGAAGTGGCAGGTTTTTCCTGTGTTGCAAAATTTTAAGAGTCGGGTCTGGTGGCTTATGGACTAATGCTTCACTGTAGGGGCCTGTGTTTGACCATATGGCAGCAGGTTCAAATTCTGGTAGGTCCTCTCAGCCTTCCATCCTTCTGAGGTCGATAAAATGAGTACCATTGAGTTGGGTAACAATAAACATCTGTAATTCAGCGCCCACATACCCTTCGTGGTGAATGCGCGCTTTACAAATACACATTATGTGTTTTATGTTAAGACACCCCAGAGTGTTGCTCTACCTATTAACAAGTACATGATGGATGTGGCACTTAAGGCCAGATGTATGACAGTTTTTGCATGAGCAAACGGGTTTGTAAACCCGTTTGCGCATGCAAAAACCAATAGGAGTATGTACCATTCCAAAATAGCGAGTCGCAATTTATTTGCGACACGCTATTTTGGAATTGTGAGTCACTATTAGGAAGGGGCGTTCCCTTCCTAATAGAGAGCGCAACCCCATGTACAAATGTTTTGCGACCGCAATTGCAGTCACAAAACACTTGCAAATTACCACCCTCTTCAAGAGGGTGGTAATGGGGTCGCAAAAGGGAAGGGGTCCCCAGGGAACTCCTTCCCCTTTGCAAATGCAGGGGAACATATTTTTTAAGGGTAGGCACTGGTCCCAGGGACCACTGCCTGCCTTTAAAAAATAAAACGAAAATGTTTCTTTTTTAATGCATCCCGTTTTCCTTTTTAATGCATCCCGTTTTCCTTTAAGGAAAACGGGCTGCATTTAAAAAAAAAAAGCTGCTTTATTAAAAAGCAGTCCCAGACATGGTGGTCTGCTGAGCCCAGCAGGCCACTATCCCCGGGAGGGCTGGCATTCCCAATGGGCTCCCAAATTGCGAGAGGCTCATTAATATTAATGAGCCTCGCAATTTGCGACCCCATTGGGAATCGCAAAACAGTGTAATAACACTGTTGTACATTTCATTTAGCGCCTCGCAATTTGCGACTCCCAATGAGTCGCAAATTGCGAGGCGCTAAATGAAAGGGTTGTACATCTGACCCCTAAATGAAAGGAAGTACCCAGACTAGAATAACATGTCTAGATTTATGTCGAAACAGTATCTTTTAGAAGCCCCAGAGGGTGAACTTCCTGATACAATCCATGTGGATTCATTGATGGTGAGTCTTGTGGGCAGGTCATTAATGGCTGAAGAAAACATCCTGAAAGAACCAGCGGTCAAGAAAGTTGATGCAGCTCTCAGGAAGGTGTATTTAGGTTCACATTGGGCTTTGCGTACCGGTTTATACATAGTGCAATCATCGCTATCAGATTTTAAAGAACTTGTGAAAGTAGTCCAGAGGCAGAAGAGTGTGCTGGCTTGTTGTAAAATATAGAGCAGCATGTTGAGTTCTTATCAGATATTGTCTTTGATTCTGTGAGGACAGAAGCCAGAACTTAATTTGAGTCGATGGTTTCCGGTGCTCGGCACCGGCACTTAATTGCCAACACCGGCTCTTATGACAGCCTGCCACATGGTGGCGTTGTTTGTTTTATTTAGAGATGAGCACAGCAACCATTGTTTATTAATTCAATATACACTAAAAAGAACATATACCTGCCACCCAAGCCATTCTTAAAGCTTTGGAGGTCTGGAATAGTCGTAATTGTCAAACTTGTAAGAGTGTGATGGTTAGTAGTAGTGTTGGTACAGTCATTGGCAGCGCTGGCAGGGGCATTGGGTGGTGCAAGCTGCAGTGATCTCCTGACGAGGGACCTGGCACTTATCAATTTACAAATTAAGCACTGGCAGCAGCCTTGTCATGTGGAGCATCGATAGCAGCCAGGCAAAATCTGTCCTTGAAAGATTAGGACACAGATTTCGCACAGTGGTCGGCAGCTTTGAGGTTTCTGTTTGGCGGTACCAATTTGTTTGGTACTTAGTTGGAAGACAAGCTCCATAAAATGTTTAAAGAGAGGAAGCATTCCTCCTCCTTTGGGAGACAGTCAAAATCACAATTTGTTAAACAAAAGTCTTGTTTTAAACAGTCGCCCCGGAGACAGCATAATTCTGAGAGTGTCTTTAAATATCAGCAAAAATTGTTTATTAGCATTTCTTCAGAAATATCAGAAGAAGTGATAAAGACAAGACCCTCTGAATAAAGACCAGTACTTCTGACTATGCTGGGCGTCAGAGGATGTTCAGGAGTTAGAGGTTTATTTATTGTATTTTTGCAACTTTATATAGTACGGACATGGCACAAAGGCATCAGTGAGAATTTTTCTCCTGTATGTTTTTGGCAATATTGGAGTCAGGTCAGATCCCTGAAAAGTGGAGGGGAGCAGTAATCAGACCTATCCACAAGAAGGGAGAGAGGAAAGCCCCAAAAAACTACAGACTTATTAATCTACTGGATATTGGGGAAAAGGTATTTTCCAAAATAATTCTGGGCAGTTTGAAAGACTGGGTGGAACAGCGGTCGATCGTGCCAGTGGAACAAGGAGGTTTTAAGAAGGGGCATTCCACGATCGATCACTGTTTTGCACTGTGGGCAGTGGCGCGGAAGTCTATGGAAAAGCAGGGGAAGCTATGCTGCTGCTTCGTTGACTTCCGCGCGGCATTCGATCTAGTGGACAGGAGATGCCTTTGGGAGACCCTAAGAAAATACAACATCCCAGAGGGGCTCTTGGTAATTATCCAGGAGCTACACAAACATAACTGGGCGCAAGTCATCAAAGATACAGACGGGGCCTTGACACCTAAAATATTGATTAAGAATGGTCTAAGGCAGGGATGTGTATTAGCCCCCTTACTGTTCGCAATATACCTGGCTGATCTCCCAGCCACTTTGGAAGTGAATAGAAGTGCCAGCCCTAAGATGAATGGGAAACATCTTTCTTGCCTGTTGTACGCCGATGACTTGGTAATCTTCGATCAAACGGAGATGGGATTGCAAAGGAAGTTAACTGCCTTTAATGAATATTGCATGGCTAAATGCCTGACTGTAAATATGGATAAAACTAAGATCCTATGTTTTGGGAAAAAAATCCAGAATTTTAATTGGTACCTGGGTGCTACCAAATTAGAAATTGTGAATGGATATAGATACCTTGATATCTGGTTCGAAAAGTCCTTAAAATGGGACATCCATCTGGTAGCCCGGAGCGCCAAAGCCCATACATCAGGATGTGGGCTAAGAACATTTAACCGAATTTATGGGGATATGTCACACAGACCATTATTGAAAGCCTATAAGGCAATGATACCCCCACAAGTGCAGTATAGTACCGAGGTTTTGTGTTTAAATGGGAAGACTAGTTGGGATATTGAGGAAGGAAATGTCTAAAACCATTGATGTCACTACCAGGCTCCTCTATGATCCAGGCAATCAGATTGGAGCTAGGATTGACATCATGGAACGTACAGGTGCAAGTGGCCCTTCTAAGATTCTGGAAAAGATTAGGATCTGAGGAAGTTACAAAAGTATCACACTGGTGTAAAGAGGAGGCCTTGCACAGTGACTTAAATTGGGCCAATGAGACCAGAATGAAATTGTGCACAATGTGTAAAAACCTAAAAGTGAAATTTGATCAGGCGACACTCTCGGTTGAAGCTACAAACGGGGAGCTTAGAACAGTAGGAAGAGAAGTATCCAGGCAACATGACATGATATACCTGAGAAAGAAAGTATCAGTTTGTTGTATGATGAATAGCTGGGAGAATGAAATGTGGTACCCCTACTTGGATACACTACCTAACGCCGGCTTGAGAGCCGAAGTGCTCAGATGGAGAATAGGAGTTAACCACTGGGTATCACATGTAAATAGAAAAGCAGTAATGGTACAATCTGATGGTAAATGTTGCTGTGGATTAGGTACTAAGTGTGACAATTTACATATTCTATTAGATTGTCAAAAATTTGTGCCACAGCGGAAACTGTTTTTACGACCCATCTTTTTAAAATATGGTATAACTGAGCGCCTGCTAGCAATTAAACTACTTACTGACATGCCAAACCTCGATATAGCAATCGCTATGGCAAAATATATGAAGGTGGTAAAAAGGACCTTGTTGGAACCAAATATGGTTGGATAGAAATTGGCATGGAAATAAAGTGGGGCATGCTCTAAGTAAATTGTGTTTAGGCTGTAACACCAGTTTTAAGATATATCCCGAGACTGTGTTTTTTTTATTGAAAATATTATGAGTATTTCTATAGGAAACTTGTAAGTTGTGGGAGGGAGGTAGGAATTGCCCTTTTAAGGTATTAGCGAAATTGTTTTGTATGTGTTTTAAATTATTTATTGTAATATGTTTTATGCTGTTTAGAGACCTACGGTCTAAATAAACGTATTTCTAAACTGAAACTGAACTGAAACAGTGAGCTTTACAACAAGCAGGATAAATTGGTTACAGTGGGTTACAGTTATAGTAATTAAACTCGGACGTTTACATCGTTAGATGTGTGCAGGAGTTACCACAAGAGACAGTTACAGCATGTTGGGCAGAAGACATACACAGTTAAGGCATCAATTTAGATGGTGGTGTCATATAACAAAGGTAGTTCAGATCACAGTGAAGAGAGTACTTATGTCTGGTTGAGTCTGAATAACCAAGATGTCTGTAGGAGGAGCTTGAGGTCCTTTTTGAAGTTGACTAGGCAGGTGGTTAGGCAGAGGGCGGGAGGCAGAGAGTTCTAGATTCTAGTGGCACTGCAAGAGAAAGACCAGTTCATGTATCGTTCTCCATTGAAGGTGGGGGTGTTCCAGGAGCAGGGATTGAGCATTCCTGGAACACCTGTTTGCTCCGGAGAGTTTCAGTTTCTCGTTTGGATAGGAGGACGAAGATGAGTGCAGCCCCCTGTGGGTAATGCAAGCGGTTTTGAATTGGGCCCTCGCTTCAATGGGAAGCCATTGAAGGGTTAGCAGGGCAGGGAAACTGCGGTCAAATTTCTTGAGACTTAAAACGAAGTGTGCTGCAGCATGTAGTGCTGCTTTTAGTGGGCCTAGGTGAACTTTGGGAATACCTGAGAGAATGGCAATTCTATAGTCTAGTCTGGAGAGAACGAGAGACTGCACCACTGTTTTGAGGTCTTGTTCCAGAATAAATTGTCTGATGCCCCAAAGCTGCCTAAGTTGCTGTTGTGCGCTGGTGGCCATGGCTGCGATGTGAGTGTGAAGGTTGAGATGATTATCAAGGGTGATGCCAAGTGATCTGACACTCTGGATAATGTCAGGCTAGCCATACAGAGCAGGAAGACTAGACATCCATTCTTGTACTGGTGTTTTAGATTTCGAGGTGAAATCAAAAGAAATTCTGTTTTCGTTGGGATGAGTTTTAAATAGTGGTTGGACATCCAGTTTTGAATCTTTGAAAGTGTATTTGAGAGCAGGGCAACATCTTCCGGGGATGAGATTTTCATGTATATTTGGGTGTCGGCGCAGAGGTGGAAGAGAATCCCAGAGTTTCTGAGAATCACACATAGAGTTTCTAGTTAAAGGTTAAAGAGGGTTGGGGAGAGGACCGAAACCTTGAGGGACCTCTTGATGAACGCTGACTGATCTCCAGAACGAGTTGCCCAGTATCGAAATTTGGGAACGGCTGGTTAGGTATGAGGAGAAACAGTTGAGGTCTGTGTCTCCAAATCTAGTGCTTTGTTCTAGAGTATGAAGGAGGTCCAGATGGTTGTCAGTGTTGATTGCAGCAGATAAGTTCAGGAGGACCCGGAGGCAGGAGTTACCGGAGTCAAGGATTCTAAGGGAGTCCTCGTCTATTTGGAGGATTGTAGTTTCTTGCGGAAATCTGATTGGAGAGTGTCTAGGAGGTTGTTTGTTTGAATGTGTGAAGCAAGTTGGGATGCTACGCACCTTTCAATGACTTTGCCTATAAATTGAAATGTGGAGACAGGGCGGTAGTTGGTCAAGTTCTCTGGATCGAGAGGTTGTTTTTTCAAGAGAGGCGAGATCTGACCCACTTTTAGTTGTTCTGGAAAAAGGTCTTGTTTGAGAGATTTATTGACCATTGTGGTCTATATGGGAAGTAAGTGTGAGGCAAGAGATTTGCTGATAGAACTTCGAATGACATCCTGAAGGTGGTTTGAGGGTTTTACTTTGGAGATTGCCCATTGCAGATCCTGTATGGAAATTGGAGAGAAAGATGACCAAGATTGTAATAACTTGCATGATAGAATCTCAACCTTTTCTAGGGAGTTGTTGGGGGGTAGCAAGGTATGGATATCTCTAAATTTTTTATCAAAGAAATCCACAAAGTAGTTGCAGCATTCTGTGGATGATTTAGGAGCTGAAGTAGTGGAGGGGTTCGTAGTCTGTGCAATGACCTCGAGCAAGCTCTCCAGTCTATTCTTTGTAGACTTCACGAGGGCTTTGATATTGGAGGATTTGTCTCTGAGGATTCGGTCTTTGTATTGTTTTCTCACTTTGCAAAGCTTAGTTATACTCAGATGAGATGACGCTTGCCTCAATTCTTTCTCACTTTTTCTGATAAGCTTTCTTTCTTCGTAAAGGTATTTTGAGAACCAAGGCCTACAGGGTTTTGGTCTGGAGAATTTGCACTTCAGGGGTACACATTTATCGATAAGGGATTCCATGCATGACTTATACTTGTCGGTGACCTCGGTAATATCAAGAATCAAAATTAGTGTGGGAAGGGCCATGATGGCCATTGCTTCTGTATCAAGGTTGGATGTGTCCCTGAACCATATTTTCTGTTGTTTGGTTTGTCCATATGTTTTGATATAAGAGCCTGATAGGGAGAACGGAATCTGCATGTGGTCAGATCAGTCGACGGGGATGGGATCATTTTAGGTTGGGTGAATTGGATGTTATCAGGTCCAGAATGGCGCCTTTGTCGTGTGTAGGTTTATGGCAGTGTTGTTGGAGATCATTGGCATTCAGAAAAGAGGTAAAAGTATCCACATATCTGTTGCCCACGCCTCCCCAGTAGATGTTAAAAGAAGATATTGGTGTTTGAGCTAATGAGTTCAGAGGTGAAGAAATCCATGCATTCCTTAATGAAGGTGTTGTTTTGATCTGGTGGATAGTCAATCATATTCAATCTGAGATTGGAGGTAGTGGATGTGGACAGTTCCACCACCATGCATTCAAAAGACTGAAAATGGGTCGTTGGGAGGGTCCTGCATCTCAGGGATTTTTTATGAATGAGTGCAAGACTTCCACTGTGTCCATGTTCCCGGTTGCAACGCAAAATGGAGCAGTTGGGAGGAAGAAGAAGGTCTAAAGCATGGGCAGATGAGACATTGAGCCACTTTTCTGAGAGGATTAGTATTTCAAGATTATGAGTCAGGATCGAGTCTGATATCTCTAGACAGTGTTGGACTGCAGACCGGCAATTGTGTAGCATGCAGTTCAGAGAGAAGCTGTTGTCTTTTTTGACTTCGCTGATCCAGAAGGGTAGTTGATATTTGTATGAAGTTAAGAAGGGATGATCGTGCACTGGGATGGTGTGTGTGCGTTTGAATGTGGTCAGAGATAATGTTGGAAATCGGGCAGCCCCGTGCTGGGAAAGAAGAGGAGGGGGTAGTGAAATTTGAAGCTGCGTAACTCTCTAGGAGATAGAGTAGGTATGAGTTGTCTAGGGGTGATTGTGTCAGTTTTGTTCTGGGTAGGCGGTTGTCTCTCGGTATGCTGGAAGGGCGCGGGGGCAGGGTCCGCAGGGGGTGATGAGGGGAGCAGTGACGAGAGGACAGAAAGTCACTTAGATGGAATAAAGCCGATGTGAGGGTATCCATTCTTCGAGGTGTGAAAACGAGGAAAGGAGCTTGTTGAACAGACGCCAGTTAAGTTCAGCACTTGTGGGAGGATTGAGGTGGACTGTCAGGGACGGACTCTGAGAGCTTCAGGTGCAGGAAAGAGGAGGCGTTGGTTGTTGGTATCTTGTGTTGGGGGATGTTAGGGCAGGGGACGAGAGAGGTAGAGAGGGAGGGTGAGACATATGGGCCGACTGTGGGGCTAGGAAAGGGGAGGGGACGTCAATTGGAGGGGGAGATAATGGTTTGTGAGAGGTTGGATAGGGACTGTGTGCAGATGGTGTAGGGGAGGGATGATCAAGGTCCAGTATTGGTTGAGCGCAAAGGGTTGTGGAGGGCATAACAGATTGAAGGAGAGTCCAGGGTGAGAGGTTTTGGCTGGGTGGACCAAAAGGGGAGGAGAATGGGTGAGGGGTGTTATGGATGGACGGAGAGGGGGAATGTGGAGGATTGTCAGAGGGCTTGAGGGTGAGATGAATGAAGTCAATTGTGGCCAGGATTGTGTCATTGCTTGAACATGATTTTCCCGTTGTCGTAGATGGATATGGAAAGGTTGCCTTAGAGGCCGCAGGAGAAAAAGAATTTGAGTTTGCGTCCAAAGAGGATGTGAGAAAGAGATGAAGATAGGAGAAAATTGCGTAGGGACCTGATCCATAGGTCAGTGTTGTGTGTGAAGAGGAGGAGAGCGGTGTTGAGGGAGCCTTTGCGTTGGCAATGGTATTGGTCTGGGAAGAGGATTTCAGGGAAGTCTCTCAAGGTCCTGTGTTTCAGGTTTATCATTGCGTGTATGGAAAGATTTTGGGGGTATTTGATCTTGAAAGCATTGGCGCCAGATCTGGAAAGGGACGATGGGTGGGGAACTCGGGACAACAGGTGTCGTCATCATGCTGGAGACTGATACTGGTTGGGAAGTTATAGGTATGACCTCAGCAACCATTGCTCGGGTAAAGAGGATCTCACGTGTTCGTCCACAGCCTTGTGAAATGCACTGTGTTCTTAGGGTTAGAAGGAGACCTCATTTAATAGTCTGAGGTGGAGCTATAAGTGGGGCTGGGATTAGGATCTTGATGTAATTGATATGGTGGGATTGGACAGTTATCAAAAGTTGGTTGGGCTTATTGTGTTGGAGTTCTGGGGCCAGTATTGTAGTAAAGTTGCAGGAACCTGATCGGAGCATAGCAGGCTTCAGTAGGGTGAGGTATTAGAAATGTAGGTAGAGGAGGAGAGGGGTGTTTGCATCTCGTTTGAGGAAAACACTGTATTGTGGGTTCGTTTTTGCTCAAAATGGCTCAAGCGGCAGCCATGTTGGAGACAGGCAGGCTGGTGTTGTAAGCAGTGCGCTACAGCCAGTTGCTCACGAGCAGAAAAGGGCCACTCACCGGTGTCTGAGTAGATGGACCACAGCATGAGAGAGGTCCCAAGCAGCAATAAAATACCTGCTGGTTGGAAATGTTATTGTCAAGGTTCTTTTCCTTGAAATGTCTCAACTGGTGGCCATATTGGAGTCAGGCAGGCCGGTGTTGTAGGCTGTGTCAATAGATACAGCTTGAGTTAGGCATTGTGGATTCAAACAACTCACCCAAAGCAGCAGAATATGGTGATTAGAGTAAGCAATTTTCCACAATGTAAATAAAAAAGACAGGTTTCAATGGCATGCATGCCAACCTTTTAGAAAGGGAAAGAGGGAGATTTCAAACAAATAATCGGGAGAACGTATTTCCCCCATTGACTTCTAACGATGCAGAGGCAATTTCAGGCTGGTGACAGACAAAAGAAAGCTTTTGTTTCTAAAACCGGGAGTCTCCCGCCAGAATCGGATCTATTGGCATATCTGCAATGGTTATCTGGGCAATTTTCTCCTGGTAGGATCGTGTAGCCCAATAGAGACCAAAAGTAGCCCAATACAACTAAACAGTGTCTAAACTCCCCCCGGGGCTCCTTCTCAATCCGTTACTGTAGTGTTCGAGGAAGGAATCAATGCCTGGTAGACAAGGTACTCAGCGCGTTCCGGCACTGTCTCGAGGGTGGAGAAAAATGTATCCAACATTGGATCCATCATTTCCTGAACATTTGGCAGAAGTCTACTTCAGTCAAGTGGGTGCTGACAATAAAACCAGATAAAATTAATGTCGTCATCACCAGACTCAGGGATCATACATACTCCTGTTCAATTTCTCAGAAGTGAAGCAACAAGACTTGGAACAAGCATTGGCATAGCCAATAGGTCTCGCCTTTGGGACCTTATAAGTGTTTAGCCATGCAACAGTTGATGTTGTTGCACCAAGGATATTGCGCTGGATAACTAAACACTTATAAGGTCCCAAAGGCGAGACCTATTGGCTATGCCAATGCTTGTTTTTCTTTGCAGCCACATTGGTTTCACTGTATTTTAAATGTATTACTGATGTTAGGTCCTTTCTTACGCTTCTAGTCATCAATCAAACGTCCATACGACCAGTGGAGAATCCTGTTAGATACTTGTGATGGAGCAGAGATCCTTGTATCTCAACCGCTTAGTAAAGTCATCAATCAGAATATTCTTATAGGGTGCACATGATAACGGACTTCTCTCAGTTTATTAATGGTATCGTCAGGGCTGGTGGGCATGAATGCTTGTGTTCATGTTTAAAACTATCACTTTTAATAAATGCTTCTTAATGCTCTGATGTAATCTTATGTGCCGAAATGAAATGCTTCTGCTTATTAAAAAAAAAAACACTTTTTTGAATTTTGAAGAGACTTTAGCATATGTTTATATAATTCCATGCCACATATTTTCATGATTCAGCTCGTGCACGAGCTTTTAGAACCAAGCCACAATTTTGGCTGGCTTCAACCACTGTTAATTTATTTCCTCGCTCACCTCACTATGGTCTAGCTTCTGTCAGGCGGGCTCAGGCACCAGAGAAACAGGAAATGTGTGGCAGGGTCGCCATCGCCCGTGGCGTACTCTGACAAAGGGATAGAGGTCTAGTTCTAAATTAAACGCGTGATTTCGTGCTGCCTTCTGTGCTTTTATTTCACAAGCTGAAGCAGCTGCATGACCGCGGATCAAGAATAAATGCGCCACGAGGCTCATTATTATTACGAAGTGTGAAGAAAACGTCTGCTGAGAGGTGTCCAATCAGGATACTGCTTTATCTCGCAAGCAAAGAGAAAGGCAGCAGCGGAGATTACTTCAAGCCCCCTTTGAGGAGTGTGTCTATTGTGGCCCCCTCGTATGTGGTGCGAGTAAATGTATAAATATGGATATGAAAAATACCCAGCGCGTCGAAATATGAACACATTTGGAATTCGGAGAAGCCAGTAAGTTGTCTTTCAGAGTCAGCACAAAGAAAAGACCAGCGCGCGCCTCGCGCTGAAAGTTAATAAAAAAAAATTTAAAAAATGAAGCTGATAGCCGCGCGGCCGTGAAAGTGACACGGCCGCGCGGCGCGAAAGTGAAAGGAAAATGAAGCTAACGAGGAGGGAGGGGGAGGGGGAGGAGGGGGTAGGAGAGGGTATACAGGCAGCTGTGCACGTCGCGCGCGCTTGTGCGCTTGCGAGCAGCAGGCATGACCACACGCTCGTGCACCATGGCCTTTTGCTCGCGCGTAACCGCCCGAAAAAGGCCACGACGCACGAGCGTGTGGTCAGCTTCTGAAACCCCCTTACATAAAGTCTCGCCAGAGCAGCGCTTGCGCGCTACTCGAGGCTCGACCTAAAAAGGGATTCAAATGTTGTGTTTGAAGAAAGCTATAATCATATTCCCCACAGACGAGAAGGGTAAGAGAGTGTATACGAATATATGACGTTACTTCGCATACCATTAGTGCGCATGTTTTTAGTGCGATGATTTTACTTCGCAATTACCATTTCTACGCATGTTTTCAGTGCGCATGCTTTTACTTCGCAAGTTCATTGAAATGAAATAAATATGCTTTTACTTCGCTTAACATTAGTACGCTTACAACTACAAAGCGTTTTTAGTTCGTAATAGGGGTTTTGGGTAGGGGAGTACTTTTAAAAATCGGGTATTATATTATTATTCGTGTATTAAAGTAAACACCCTTTTTAAAAAAAAAAATACACACGTTTTGTAATCATTCTTCATATTTATTATTTCCTTTACCCTTTAAATATATTATGTCCGTAAAAAACCTGTATTATTTTTATAAATAATAAATTTAATAATTAATTGTGTGTTCATAAATTGAACATTAAACGTATAAATCAGTATTCAATCAATTGTAAAATGCTTTATGATATGTCAACAATTTCTTTTCAATCTTAATTGTAGCACCTGCCACTATTTATACACATTCACATTTTTCATTTTAATCACAAGAATACACTAACCCTCAAACACTACTCTACCCTACACTACGCTAACACCACTACACTACCCTAAACCCTAAAACACTACCCCCTACACAACCGTGCCCCTTCCCCCAGTCAGTGCTCTACACTTTAACACTACCCAGCACGACCCCCCCGACACTACCCTAAACCCTAAAAAACTACCCTACACTACACAACCACAACACCACTACCCTAAACCTTTAATCACTACCCCCTGCATGAACTTTTCCCTTCCCCCACGCCTGTCCCTACACTCAATCACTACCCTGCATGACCCCCCCGACACGTCCCTAAACCCTAAAACACTACCCTACACTACACAAACACCACAGCACTACCCTAACTCTAAATCACTACCCCCTGCAAGACCCTCCCCCTTCACCCAGTCCGCTCCCTACACGCAAACACTACCCTCCACGCCCCTCTACACTTCCCTAGACCCTGAAACACTACCCTACACTACACATACACCACAACACTACCCTAAAACACTACCCCCTGCACTTCCCTCCCCCGACCCCTAGTCCTGTCCCTACTCCCAAACCCTACCCTTCACGACCCCCGACACTACCCTACACCCAAATACACTACTGTACACTACACAAACACAGCCCTACAACCTATTAGACGACCCCCTGCACGACCCTAAAAACTACACAGCCCCACTTACCTCTCTCTCCTCTTGGTTCACCTTCCACTTCTCCTGCTTCCTGCGTCAGAGTCGCACGGCATTATTTGGAATCGGAAGCGCCTACAAATGAAAACAACGATGTGGATAGCCTGCGAAGTTACGGTATTTGTGTCCATAGAAACAATTATAAAATTAAACGTTTATATTATTTTTTTTGCGCATTTTAATACTCTAACAATACTGAAGTAATTTAAAAAAAAACTTACATGCATTGTGGTAATCGTATTTGCGCAGTAACCTATTTGCGAAGTAACAGTATTTGCGTACTCGTAGCATGCGCAGTAAAAGCATGCTAAGTAATCGTACCTGCGAAGTACGAAACGTAGAAACGGTAAATTGTAGTAGTAGCCGCAAAGTAAAGGTAGAATACCGTATTCAATAGTCTTTCTAGTACTGAAAACATATGGAGGTTTTCGAATTTTGATATATTGGAAACATCTCAACACCTATGCAAGAAAGATTCCATTCAAAATGGGGACCTTGCATCATATAATCCTTTTATACAGATGAACTACTACTTAGCAATTTTAGATCTGATGGATGAGTATCTACATGTGCCATTGAAGATGTCCCATCAGAACTATCTGAGGTTTTGTGTAAAGAATCAGCAATGGCAGTTCGGAGTCCTTCTTTTTGGGTTGAAGTCATCCCTAGAGTATTGACAAAGATGATAGCACCTGTGGCTGCTCTGTTCCATCTGCAGGGGATATCAATATTCCTGTACGTGGACGACTGGTTGTTGCAAGCACCATCCCCCCATCAATTGGCCACCCAAATAAATCAGACTATAAATACTTTGGAGCATCACTGATTTTTCTCAAGAGAGCCAAGTGTCATCTCCAACTATCAAGGGATCTAGTTTTTATAGGCCAAAGGTATAATATCTGTGTGGGAAAAGTGTTTCTCCCTCAAGAATAAGTATATCGGCTAC
This sequence comes from Calotriton arnoldi, assembly GCA_963921515.1. Taxonomy (NCBI): domain Eukaryota; kingdom Metazoa; phylum Chordata; class Amphibia; order Caudata; family Salamandridae; genus Calotriton; species Calotriton arnoldi. The sequence continues at coordinate 551,058 of CAWUFW010007386.1, forward strand.
AGACTGTTTTGACACTGCTTCAGAGGAAAGAAGCAACAGCTTTCAATTGGATGGAAGAATAAGGCAACATGGTGGCCTGTGTGTTCATGGTCCGGTTGGGAGGTTGCATCTCAGACCTTTACTATGGCAGCTTCACAAATATTGGGCATCAGCTTTTCACAATCTGGGAAGGATGGTACCAGTATCTCAGGATATAAAAATGAAGCAACAGTGGTGGATGGTTTCTGACATCTTTCCAAAGGCATAGCATTTTGGACATCTCCCCACTGGTATTAACTACATATGCCAGTGCTGTTTAATGCGGTGCCACTCTAGAGAAATGGTCGTCCCATGCAATGTGAACTTGGTCAGAGTCACTGAAGACATTAAAATGAGAACTTGACAGCAATATTCAGAGCTCTACTCCACTCTAAAAAATGCTTACTACTTTTCAATGTGTTAGTGAGAACGGACATTCAGTGGCTGTAGCCTACATCAATCATCAAGGAAGCATGTACTTTCCATTGTTTAATGAGATAGCATGTTCCCTAGGTATGTGGGCAGAGGAACATCTTCTCTCGATTATGGCATTGCACATCATGAGACGCTACAATGTGGAATCAGACCAGTTGGGCATTGTGTTTGCTTCATGTCATGATTTAACTCTGTCATTAACCATGTTTCTATGGAAATGCTTGAAGTTTGCAACTCACTTCATGGACCTTCCAAAAAGAACACTGTTCTCCTAAGGTTCTGTTCCAGATTTCGAGAACAGGAAGCTTGGGGGATTGATACCCTTCTTCTGAATTGGCCAAATAGGTTACTGTCTGTCTTTCTACTGTTTCCATTGATTCCAAGGTTGCTGTTGAAGACCAGGCAAAAAAAGGTGCAAGTAGTGTTAGTGATTCCATATTGGCCAAGGCGGACATGATTCCCTTTATCAAGGAAGTGGTGATTCTACCTCCTTGGATCCTGCCTCGCTTTCCCATGCTATTAAAGATCTGCAACCCTCAACATCCATCAAGTCTCACCCTGTTGGTTTGAAAGTTGGAAGTTTGACTCTAATGAGTCATGGTTCACCTCCACATTTGGTGGAAGTCATTAAGACTTCACAGAAGCCATCTGCTCTGAGGTCTTATTCAAGACATTGGGGGATTTTTGATTCTTGGTGCTTACAGCATAATATATCCTCTATTTCATATCCTGTACATGCTTTTTTGCAATTCTTAGTAATTGGCTTCAGCAAGAATTTAGCCTTATCCACTTTAAAGTTGCAGTTGTTTGTGATTAAGGCTTTTTGTGAAGCAGATTCTTCTGTTCTTGAGACTGGGGCTTTGGTATGTCCAAGAGTTTTGCTATCGCATGTCCTTTGTGGCATTCTTCTACACCTCTTTGAGATCTTCCATTAGTGTTAAGGTCTTTGCAATCTTTACCTTTCAAGCCACTGGAAACTGCTGATCTGAAATTTCTCTCTTACAAAGTCTACTTCTTGGTAGCAATCACTTCAGCACATAGGTTGGGTGAACTCTATGCTCTGCTATGTTGTCCTCCTGTTCTGAAATTTATGGATGATACAGTCAGTCTGAGGCTAGATTTTTCTTTTCAGCCTAAAGTCTTATCTAAATTTCACTCTTCTCAAGAAATTATTCTTCCTTCCTTTTTTCCTTTCCCTAAATCTGAAGAAGAAAAGCTGTTAAGTTTATTGGATGTTAAAATAGCTATATCTGTTTATCCTGACAGGTCCAGTGCTTTCAGGAATGCGGGCTCTCTTTTTGTTACTTTTAGCAGTTCTGGACAAAGTTAAAAGGCCTATAAAGGAGCATTAACCTGTTAAATTAATGAAACAATAAGACTGGCTTATACAACTTGTTGGTAAGAAGCTGCGGGGACAAGATACGTAAAAGCGGGTTGTGTTGCCAGGTTTTATTAAAGCTGAATTTGCATTCCTGTATTTTAGTTTCCTTTCTTTTTATATGTTTTAGTTCAAGAGCAATATTGTTTGGAGACGGTTGATGGGAATTTATGCATTTTGGTCAGCCGCTGCACTTTCTTGAAGGGCCTGTCAGAGCCTGTATACTCAGGCCCGATGGCTATTTTGGGGTTGTCTCTGTGTGGGTGAGGTCAAAGCTTCAGCACTAATCATATGTGCATAACTATGTCTTTAAAGTGGGCTGATGCACAGACGGCAGCTGTGATAAGAAGCTGCGGAGGCAACATACGTGAAAGCTGGTTGTGTTGCCAGGTTTTTCTTAAAGCTGAATTTGCATTCCTGTATTTTAGTTTTCTTTCTTTTAATGATTTTATTGTAGAGCGTTATTGTTTGAAGACTGTTGGGGGAATGTATGCATTTTGGTCAGCCGCTGCACTTTCTTTGAAGGGCCTATCACAGCCCGTGTACTCAGGCCCGACGGCCATTTTCGGGTTGTCACTGTGTGGGTGAGGTCAACGCTCCAGCGCTGATCATATGTGCACCACTAATTCTTTAAAGTGGGCTGATGCGCGGACGCGCTGTGGCACACCACAGGCAATCTCATCTGCGCTCGTCAGTGCTTGGACGGCGACAGGGATGCTGCCCTTTTTTGCTCAGATGGTGAGCGCCTATCTTACACCCGGTCAGATCTCCTTGCACTTTGCCCTTTGGTGAGTAGAGAAGGGTGTGATAGCTGGGACCTCCGGAATGCCTCGAAGTGGTGCTGCACTCAATGCAATTGGGACTCTGAGGAAATAGGGACGAATGTAGAGACGATTCCCAATGGTGGTGTAAAGGGGGGTGCAGGGGAAATGGAGGGGAAGACCTCCCTAAGCTGTGCATTGGTTAATGCTCGCTCCATGATTAAGCACTGCAAAAAATGTGTGAACTGATAGTTCAGGCACAGTTAGACTGTTTATTTGTGACAGAGACGTGGGCAAGGGAAGATTCAGGTCCTGATTTGGCAGTGGCCACTCCTCCAGGCTATACCATGATGAGATTAGATCGGCAGCTCGGAGAGATGGGGGCCTGGCCATCATTTTCAGGGACCAGTTGAGTTGCTCTTTAGAATTGGTTAATACTTCAGCAATTGAAGGGTGTGGGGAGGGATTTTTTAGAATCAGAAGTAACCTCCTACCTTTCCTTTCGGGGTTATTGGTCTACCGCCCCCGGGTCCGAGAACACAGTTTATTCAGAATTGAAACTAGGTGATGGAATCATTTATCTCCTGCGCTAATCTGACCATCCTAGGGGAGTTTTATTTTTCCTTAGAAGAAAGCTGTAATGACATTAGAGTCCTTTCTGACTTGATGAACAGCTTTGGCTTTTGCCAACGGGTTGACTCTATAACCCACGTAGCTGGACACATGCTGGATGGTATTTATATCAACCATGTGGCCCTGTCTGTGCAAGACTGTCTTCCTTTAAGCTGGACTGACCATTATGTGGGGAGGGGGGGTTTGAGGCTCATAGGGAAAAGGTGGAGCAAAAGTGCCATCAAAGAGGAAAATCTTCATAAGTCTCCCACAAAATAAGATCTGCTATTAATGTCTCTAAGTAATTGCTTAAGGTGGCCTCCGCCAGCTCAACAGGATTTGGAGAATTTGCAAGATTCTTTCAGTAGGGTGGTCGCCTTCTTTAAAGATAAGATTCTGAAGATCTTCTTGGAATTTCAGGTATCTAAGGATGGCACAGTTTTATCTTTAGAAGATTACTCTGTCGGACAGACCACTAATGGTGAATTGTCTACATTCTCCCCCATTACGGTGGCAGAAATTAAAACTCTTCGGTTATAAATTACATCGGGTTCCCGAGATGATCTTTGCCTACCCATGGTATTGCAACTTGCACCGGATTTAATTGCTGCTTTATTTAAGAAAAAGTATCTGCAGGTTTTGGTGTCAGGAGGATATCCTCAGTGCTGTAGAGGATCATTCCTCTCTAAAACAAACCTAATGGGGATCTGGGAGACCTGAAAAATCTTCAACCTGTTTCCTTGCTACCCGCACCGACAAAGATTCTTGAGAAGCATATCAATCAGGAATTAGATCAGTTTTTCTCGGATCAGGAGCTGTTGGATCCTTCTCAGAATGGCTTTAGGAGGAACCACTGCACCGAATCGGCACTGATTGCAGTGGCAGACTCTATTTGCCATCAAGTGGATCAGGGAGGCGTGGCCCTTCTAATTATGCTAGATTTATCCGCAACCTTCAACACAATATCCCCACTTCGGCTGGTGCAAAGACTGCGGGAGGGGGATTGAGGGGTGCTGCATTAAAGCTACTAGAATCCTTTTTGGTGAATAGGACCCCAAACGGGGAGCTGCGGGGACTTCATGGCTGATTCTTTTCAGCTTCCCTATGGAGTCCCACAAGGGTCCTCCCTCAGTCCCGCCTTATTTAATCTTTATGTAGCCCCTTTGGCTAAATTGGTCCATTCTTTTGGATCTTAGGTATTGTCCTATGCGGACGATACCCAAATCATTGTCTCTATATCTGGGGACTGGGCTGGAGTAGCGGACAAGTTCAGGTCTTTCATGGTTGAAGTCAGCACCTGGATGCTGGTGAACAGGCTGAAAAATAATGCCAAGAAGACAGAGATTGTGGTGTTTGGCGTGGAGAATTCGGTGTGGACTGACTGTTGGTAGCCTGACACAAGTGGTCCACTACCTGTTCCGAGGGCCTCTGCAAAGAATCTGGGGGGAAATCTTTGATAATAGTCTGACATTTGACTCTCAGGTCAACAGAACAGGGAGCTCCTGTTTCTGAATTATTAAGTGCCTGAAGAAGATTTTCCCCTTCCTTCCTAAGGAGTTAAGAGTTTCAGTAGTCATTGTGCTTATAACATCTCGCCTTGGCTACTGTAATGCCCTGTGTTTGAATGCCAACCAGTATTGCTTAACAAACTACAAGTCAACCAGAATGCGGCTGCTCGGTTGGTGTTTGGTGTTGCAAGGCATCTCTCGGTGAGGGAGAGATTGTGGACCTTTCACTGGCTCCCAGTGAGGAAGTGGTTCATTTTTAAAGCCCTGTGTTTGGTCTATAAGGCCCTCCACCCGCCTTCAAATGGTATCTTCTAAACAAAGACAGTTGAGATCGGTAGGTCAGAGGAAAGTGATTGTTCCCAGACTCAGTAAGGCAAGATGGGGTGAGCGTGCCTTTTCTGTGACGGTGGCCAGGCTATGGCACACTCTCCCTGCACAGATTGTGAGTCTTAATTCTTACTCCGGGTTTCATAGACACGTGAAAACCTGGCTTTGTTTCGCAACCATAATCGCTTCTGCTTTTCTCCCCTGTTTGCTCTTGCTGGTTATAGCGCTTTGATACCTTTCTGGTTTTATGAGCTTTACAAACCTAAAATACAAATACAAGTCATGGAGAGTCATTACTTGAGGCTACTAATGGTCATTTCACCTGTTTGTTGCAACATCCTGGGCAGACTTTCAAGGAGTTTACTTGAAAGAGATCTGTTGAGCTGGTTGTGGGCTTCAGACATATATTAAACATTATAGACTTCAGAGAGTACAAGGTCTACAGAAGAAATTTGGTGTAGGAGTCTTGCTGTCATAAGCCACCTACCTGGATCCCAGATGATTCCAATGGGGCTGCAACGCTAGTTTCTGAATCCTCCGGAGCCTTGCCCTCGGTTTACAGGAGGAGACACTGCTCCGGTAGCAAATCCCAGGGGGAAGAGGGTTGGGATGGAGAGAGCATGTAGAGTCAAATGTGCTGTAGCCTGTCTACTCAACAGCAACACTGCAGCAGGCATTCACATCAGTCAGATGTATGGTACCGGCAGATATGGTACCTATAAACAAACAAATAATAAGGCTTTAGTCAAGTGTTAACTCTATCTCTTAAGATATCACCTCACAAAAGCTTTTCAAATCTCAACCAACCTTCAGTTTTGTTTTCATTTAGATTGTCTGTAGGGACTCCTTTATCAAAATTTTCCAAACTGTAGTAAGTATGATTTCAGCATCAAACCCACAAGCACATTTGGATGGGGTTAGCTTCACCCAAGTCCTCTCTGGCAGAGCCCTACCAACTGTATGTACAAGTTGAACAAAAACACTGGTTACTTTGTTTGCAGCACGATGTTGCGACTGAGCTCAGCGCATAGTAAAATCAAGTCTGTTAATGCATCTCTCCTTTTCTTCTTGTTCTTTTTTCCATCCGGGTGTGAGACTAATGCAGGATGTTCTTTGAGATGAGGTCAAAGTGGAAGGAACAAGGAAGCTGGCAAGACAGAGTCCTGGAAGCCGGGAAACATAAGTGGCAGGCGAAGAGGTTAAGCGAAGGGGGGAGTGTGGACGGTCTTTAAATAAGACTGCTTTAGAACGTTCATAAAGGTCACATTCTAATTATTTGTAACAAGGAACAGGTGGAGATAATTATCTTGATGAGGCTGCCTTCAAGGAGGTCACGTTCCAATTGCTTATAGCAAGGAACAGGTGGAGATGATTAATTTGATGAGGCTGTCTTCTAGAAGGGGTTTTAAAATGTTCACAAAGGCCGCGTTCTAATTGCTTATAGCAAAGAACAGGTGCAGATGATTAGTTTGCTGAGGCTGTCATCTAGAAGGTGTTTTAGAATGTTCAAAAGGACGCATTCTAATTGCTTATAGCAAAGAGCAGGTGCAGGGGATTAATATGATGAGGGCTGTCTTCTGGAAGGTCCACGTTGATGTCATCTATGTCGGTTGCTTGATGCTTATTCTGGTGGATTTTCTGGATGTTTCTGTGGCGCCTGAAACCTGACCTAGTAGTTCATCCAGATATTTGCGTAGATATTGAGTTTCAGGTTCAACGCCTTAACTCTACTGCAGGGCAGTGTTGCTCCTGGGAGGAGATCTATGCTGCAATCAAAGGCTCTGTGTGGGCGCCTGAAACCTGACCTAGTAGTTCATCCAGATATTTGCGTAGATATTGAGTTTCAGGTTCAACGCCTTAACTCTACTGCAGGGCAGTGTTGCTCCTGGGAGGAGATCTATGCTGCAATCAAAGGCTCTGTGTGGGGGCAGTTGGGTAGCTTACACAGGGTCAAAAACATATTGAAATTCCTGGTATTCTTCGGATAGTTAAATGTTTTCTGTTCCTTGGACCAAGGTGCAATGCAGAGGTATTCCCACCTCTGGAGCCTCTTGGTAGCAGGTAGTAGTGCAGAATGGTGAGTCCAAGTTTACGGTGTGGTGTACCCAATCGATGTTTGGATTATGGTGCTCTAGCCAAGGTACTCCCAAAATGATCCCAAAGGTGGGAGTGTATATTACATCAAAAACAGGTCGTTCAGATTCCCATTATCGCATACTAAGGTTAGAGCATCTGCCTGAAAACAAATTAGTCAGAAGACAACTCTGAACCATCTACTGCTCGCACAGGCTCAGATATTTCTTTGGGAACATTTGTGAGCCCAAGCTTGGCAGCTAGGGTCAGATGAAAGAAATTGCCTGTGGCCCCTGAGTCAATAAGCATGGATATTATGTGCCTCCACAGTAGGGATAGGATTACTGTGACTTGGATAGTCAAATGCAGCAGAATTTGTGTTCCTACATTGGTCAGATATTGTCAGATCTGAATGGTTTCTCTCAATAAGAAGATCTCCCTTCTGGTCAAAAGCCTTGGTTTTCCCTGTTCTTGATCGACCTCTACCCTAGCTTCAGCCTTAGTCTTTTTTGGTTTTGCTGAACATTCCCTAGCCAAATGACCTACTTTGTCACAATAAAGACATAGGCTTAGTTTACAGCGACATTCCTTTTCCTCATTAGATAGTGGACCCCTTATACCTCCTATCTGCATAGGTTCAGTATCAAGGGTCTAACTGTCTGACTCCTTCTTTTCGGTTATGAGACCAATTACTATGGTGTCACTGCGAGAACGGTCATCGTTTCGCTCGCCCAATCGGTGATCTAGCTTAACCACAAGATCAATTAATTCTGTACAATCGTCAGACAGATCAACGATGTGTGAGAGGAAATCTTTAAGGTTTCTTAACCCTCTATAGAATAAGGATGTTTTTTTCTCTTCTGCCAGCGCGTTTCCACCACTAGTCGATAGAAAGTAGTGATATAAGTCAGCAGGTCCTTAGAACCTTGTTGTAGGTTTAATAACTCATTGTCACTTGCTTGGATGAAAACATGTTTTGCACATAACTTAGTCATGGCAGCCTCAAAAGCAGAATGGTTGTACAAAATGGGATTGTTTGTTTCTCTTAAAGGAATTGTCCAGTTAGCGGATACACTTCCCAAATATGAGATTACAAACGCTACTTTAGCAGCGTCTTTGGGGAACGCCTGAGGTTTGAATAGGAAATGTAATTGGCATTGACTCATAAAGGCTGCAAATTTAGTACTGTCATCATGAAAGCGTTCTGGATCTGCTAAGGGCACAGGACAGGGTGTAGAGACAGATACATGCAGATTCTGGTTAGTAGTTGTAAACACCCCTCTCTGAAATCGTTCTCCAAACACAAGCTGGGTCAAAATTGGGCGACTATCCTTGGGTTAAGTATCCCTCCATTGTGTGGAATGCGTCCTCTCTCATAGCAACTCTTCCTTAAGTGTTGCATTTTCTGCTTTTAACCTATCAAAATCTAGTTGCAACTGCTGCATTAACTCATACAGATTGTTAGCGTCATTGAGGTCCCTTGATAAGGCACATCTAGATCGGCCGCAAATATTTGGTCTTAATTGGTCATGGCGCCGCCTGAAAGGAATGTTAGGTAGGTGGCTTTGCCTTCTGTCAAAAGCCACCTACCTGGATCCCAGAAGATTACAATGGGGCGGCGACGATATTTACCGAATCCTCCCGAGACTTGCCCTTGGTTTACAGGAGGAGACACTGCTCCGGTGGCAAACCCCAGGGGGAAGGGGGTTGGAATGGAGAGAGCATGTAGAGTCAAAGATGCTGTGCTCTCCTCTACTCAACAGCAACACTGCAGCAGGCATTCACACCGGTCTGATGAATGGTACCGGCAGATATGGTACCTATAAACAAACAAACAATAAGGCTTTAGTCTAGAATTAACTCTGTCTCTTAAGGCATCACCTCACAAAAGCTTTTCAAATCTCAACCAACCTTCAGTTTTGTTGTTTTGTTTTCATTTAGAATGTCGGTAGAGGCTCCTTTATCAAAACCTTCGAAACTGTAGTGAGTATGATTTCAGCATCAAACCCATAAGCAAATTTGGACGGGGTTAGCTTCACTCAAGTCCTCTGTGGCAGAGCCCTGCCAATAGTATGTACAAGTTGAACAAAAACACTGGTTACCTTTGTTTGCAGCACAATGTTGCGACTGAGCTCAGCGTGTAGTAAAATCAAGTCTGTTAATGTGTCTCTCCTTTTCTTTTTCTTTTTTTTCCTATCCAGGTGCGAGACTAATGCAGGACGTTCTTTGCGGTGAGGTCGAAGTGAAAGGAACAAGGGAGATGGCAAGACAGAGTCCTAGAAGACAGAAAACAGGTAACTGGCAGGTGAAGAGGCTAAGCTAAGGAGAGGAGTGTGGATAGTCTTTAAATAGGAATGCTTTAGAATGTTCATAAAGCTCACATTCTAATTGTCTGTAAGAAGGAACAGATGCAGATAATTAACTTGATGAAGGCTGCCTCCTAGAATGTGCTTTAGAATGTTCTCAAAGGTCGCGTTCTAATTGCTTATAGCAAGGAACAAGTGCAGGAGATTAATTTGATGAGGGTTGTCTTCCGGAAGGTTCACGTTGATGTCATATATGCCGGTTGCCTGATGCTTATTCTGGATATTTCCGTGGCGCCTGAAACCTGACCTTGCATATGCATGGTAAAACATTTGTAAAAGCTATTAAACCTTTTCAAACAAACCGGAGAACAGCAGCTGCAGCTAGTTATTACCAAAAGCATGTAATGTGGTCAAAAGTCAGGTTACAAGACATTTGCTCATTCATAAGTGTTGGGAGGAATGATATGTGTCATGCTGGTATATTGTGATAGTTAAAAGAGGTGAGTTGTGGCAGGAATCCTGACACTTGCAGTCAGTTGTGATTTAATCACTTTTATCTCAGAGCAATTAAATACACTGCGTTTTGCAAAAGATTGATGTTGATGTGATGTTTTATGGTTGATGTCAAAGGCCTACCCATTTTTTGCTTTGGTATATCTCACTAAGTAATGACTCAGCCAATGACTAGGGACATAGAGCTAATAGCCCAATTACATACCAGTAATCTTCATTAGTCTTAGTCCACGTCATTACAATGTGTCCACCCTTCCTGGTCCAGGCCTTTGACAGTGTTTTGTATTACAGGAAGTGCTTTTGGGAGGGCAACCCAATTAAACAATTTGGAGAAAGTTAGCAGTTCCTGTTTTGTTTCCTGTTCCAAAATCATGACATTCCTCACTAACTAATGACTGGGACTTGGAATAAGAACAATGAACATTACTGATAAGTAATCAGGCCATTTTAAAATGGACACCATTCAAGTACGTGGGCCATCCATCTTAGAATGTTTTTTCTTATATTTTAAGAACAATCATTGCAAGATGGCCACCATGAATGTGCACAAATGTGCAGCCACCATCATTTAATGATTTTGTCTCTCGGAGAAAAAATATACCTGAAATGCTGTTCATGTTGAAAAATTACCAGAACGGTACATTTTGTGTTAAAATTTCTCCTTGAAATTATGCGATATGTGGTAGTGACATATTCTTTGTAATTTTAATAAATTACTCTATGCAAACTTAACAAAATTACGCCAATTACTGCCGTAATTAAAATTCCACCCAGACCTAGTAATATGTGGTGTACTGTGTTCAGAGAAGCATCTTATACCTATGTACCTTACAGACAGGAAGACTAGGCGACTGTGCAACAGAGGAATGACAAACTACAGGGTGAAGATAACCACAAACCATTTGAAGAGAGGGAGTACATGACTTAGACAATGTTGCATGCTGAGTGCAAGAACATCTCACTGTTGATTTTGAATGCATTGGTTTGGAAACTCGAGGTATAAAAAGGCATGTTGGAATGGCATAGCACAATTATCCAAATAAAAATGTCTTCCCAGCTGTACTACACAAAGGGTTTATTGTTAACATTCTTATGGTATTCTATTGATTGATATTTGTTCAGTAAAACTACAATTCAAAGCCAGTTGTGATTAGGAATGTTGAAGTATAAAAATCACTGGTTCTAGACTGTGAGAAATTCTGGAAATCTGTATTTATTTTTTAAAAGAGGTGCTTTTTGGTCGCCCATAATATGCACCCAAAGTAATACTAAAACTGGGATACCTTTTGTATCAATGTGTTTTAAAGTAACAAAATAACCAGATAATTCTGCCACAGAATGTGCTGCCTATTGCTGCCTACTTTGCCTTTTCATGTTGCAGAATTTTTTCGACCCTGCAATATAATTTGGACCCCTGTTGCTGCATAATTCCAGACCCGTCAACTCACACAGTGCCACCGTGTGTCACATGATTTTGGCTCCTTTCACACAGCCAGTGAGGAGCAGGGAAGAGGAGCTGGAAACCACTACATAGAGTGGATTTCCAGCTCGTCTTTGCAGGCTGTAAGCAGCTGATGCCTATTAAGGGGTGTGAAATACCCCAGAACATCAGCAACAGCCTCAAAAACCCTTTGTTGACTTGTTTTTTGGGAAAGGGTGCGACATTGGTGGAGGGCAGAGTGCCTCTTAGATAACTCTTGGCGCGAGGCCCCGCCCTCTTTAAGGCCCCTCTCCTTCTCATACTGTGAAATTTATTTGTAAGTTGGCAAATCTGTAATTCCAATGGTCCTAGACATAACATTCCATACACCAACATAACAATAGAATATGAATGTAAAGAAGTTGGTAATGAGGGACTAATGAAAAAGAAGACACAAAGGCATTTTTCAATTATGTAAAAACATATTCCTGTAGAACTTTTTTACGTAATCTTTCATGGCTTTTTAATTAGCCCCAAAACATATGGGGAAAAAGTAAGAAAATTCATTAAATATTCATAGTTGGTAAGCGAGTACCACAAAAGTACATTTTACATACTACAACACGCCTTTGTAAATAGGCCTCTAAGTAATTAAGGAAGTAGAGGGAAAGAGCAAATTAGAGAAGTAAGATGAGAGGGAAGTGGTGCTGGGTAGGGGCTAAGTTTCCCACTACTAAACCTTTGTTTTAATTCCAGCTTCCCAATATGCATGTTGTATGATTTTTGTCAAATCAAGTCTTGTATGGTTTGCAAAGTTGCTTGAGCTCATAAGAGGAAGTTACCTGTGGGGAGAAATTGATCTGGGGAGATAAATCCTGTAAAGCTCATTTAAAAGGTCAGGATCAGTGAACATTTCTGTTAGAAATTGGGTTACTGGTTGACTGGGGTGTGAGCCATGGCCAAACACCAACCACAGTCCTAGTTAGGGCAAGGCACAAGAAAGCCCAAATTAACCTGTGCTCAACCCTTCTACTAGCTTGGCATAGAGGAGTGAGGCTTAACTTAGAGACAATGGGTAAAGTATTTGGGCAACACGTCAAACAGTAAAACAGTAAAAAAAAAACAACCAGAAAGATCCCATACCATGTTAGAACTATAGAGCTTAATTTAATAAATAGAATAAGCCCAAAATGACAAAAATCCAATCAGTAGAACCGGAGTTATGAATTTTTAAAGAATAACTGCAATATAGCATCTTAAAGCATAAGCGCAGCTATCTGGTCGCGCTGGACCTGTCAAAGGCAAAATTTGAGGCCAAGTGCGATGGAGCGGGGCTCAGATACAGTCCCAGATTAGTCCTACTGAAGTTTTACCTTCTCAAGTTTTGTGCCAAGGATCCCGTTTGCGTTGGAGAGGGTCGCGGGGAGCAAGGAGAGTGTCACAGGCGGTGGTAGGCATGTTGCAAAAAGCAGGCCGGGCGTCGCGGACGTAGGAACTGGACCTTTGAATTGGCGGTCCCCCGCGGACTGTCGATTCTGCTGTGCGAAGAGATGGGCTAGCAACGTCTTGCGCTGGTTTTCGGTGCATGCGATGCAGTTCGTCGTGAATGGGCCTGTTCGTGGTCGCAAAGAGCCCAAAAGCTTGATTTAAAGAGCCCATGAGTCACAGCAAGGGTCCAGGACCTGAGAGGCACCACTTGGGGGTCAGGGATTCGCTGCATACTGGTCCAGGAGCTGTTGGGGAACCTTTTATGTCCCTGAGGCTCAGATCAGGAGGCCAGCAGACTAGCCCTATGAGTCACTGTAGGATCCTGGGTTCAAGATGGAGTTGCAGGTCAAGTTCTTTTCCCCAAGGCAAGAGTGCAGAAGGTAGCAGGTCAGCACAGCAGGGCAGCAGCTCTTTCAGAGCAGCAGTCCAACAGAGTAACAGTCCTTCTAGCAGCACAGCAGTCCTTCTTCCTAGCAGAGTATAAACAGGTCCAGAAGAGTACTGAAGAGTTCGTGTCTGAGGTCCTTCTTTTATACACAGTTGTGCCTTTGAAGTGGGGAAAAGCTTTCAGAGGCATGCCTTTGAAGTGCACAGATGCCCTGCTTTCCTGGCCCTGGCTTTAGACTCACTACAGGGGGGTATGCAGCCCTTTGTGTGGATACAGGGCACAGCCTATTCAGGTGTGAGTGAGGCTGGGCCCAAATCCTCCCTCCCCCTCTGTCAGTGATGACCCATCCAGTCACACCTAAGATCCATTGTGTGTAGCTGTGTAGGAGGAATACAAACAGCCCAACTGTTGCCCACACCCAGTCATGTGATCCAGAGACAGGCTGCAGGTATCAAATGGCTAAGGCAAGAAAATGGCAACATTTTAAAAGTGGCATTTTCAGGATTGTAATTTAAAATCCGACTTCACCTTAAATTAGGATTTTAAATTAGGATTCTAGAGACACCAAACATGAATTGATTATCTCTTCCCATTTGGAAATTACATTTTTTTAAATGCAATAAGGCAACACCAATGTTATCCTATCAGAGAGATAGGCCTTACAGTAGTGAAAAACGAATTTAAGAGTTTTTCACTACCAGGATATGTAAAACTTAAAAGTACATGTCCAACTTTTCATTTACACTGCACCCTGCCCTTAGGGCTGTCCAGGGCCTACCTTAGGGGTGACTTATATGTATTAAAAAGTAAGGTTTGGGCCTGGCAAAAGGTTTACTTTGCCAAGTCGAAATGGCAGTTTAAACTGCACACACGGCCTCTGTTTTGGCAGGCCTGAGACAAGTGTAAGCGGCTACTTAAGTCGGTGGGACAATTAGTGCTGCAGGCACACTAGTAGCATTTAAATTACAGGCCCTGGGCACATCTAGTGCCACTTTACTAGGGCCTTAAAAGTAAATTATATGCCAATTGGGTATAAACCAACGTTACCATGTTTTAGGGAAAGAGCACAAGCACTTTAGCACTGGCTAGTAGTGGTAAACTGTGCAAAGTACTAAGGCCAGCAAAAACGAAGTCAGCAAAACAGGAGGTCTGAAGGACAAACGTTAGGGGTGAAATCACACCACGGATGCCAAGGCTAATAATTCCCATTTGCAAGTCAGATTTACATAGGTGGAGAATCTACTGTACTGGTATCTTTAGGAGTACAGTTTGGAGAAAGTGGCTATTCTGGAGGCTGCTGCATGTATTATGTGATGAACACTCAAACACAGTTTGAAGGTAATTTCCCACTAAGGGAATGCATACAAATGAGCTCCTTTAAAATTCTGGAGATTTTGCATTTCTGGGATGGAAAAGAAAAAAGTACAGTCAGATCTGTCATGGCTGCAAAGGAAGAGGTTTTTCCACTGGAAAATGTCCCCACGAAGAAAAGAATGCAATAAAAATTATCTGATTTTTTGTAATGTGGCAGGATAAGCATTTATTGATATTTTATTGTCAGATTAATTAACAGCCTAATTCTTTGTGAAAAAAAGATATTAATATATATGATCCTTTTCCGTCTTATGAGTCAATCATGTATCCTCACTTAATATACAACAGTGATGCATCAGGACAGGCACATAGGGCCTGATTCACAAAAGTAAACTTAGACCAAAAGTCTAAGTTTAGACTTTTTTTTTTTTCTTTTTTTTTGACCCACGTCTCTTTCCCATTTATCCCGTAGTGGCAGTAACGAGGTCTCCGCACCTGCGCGGATCCCTTGCGACAACCATTTTGTCAAATGTGCCCCGTGTCCCATTAAATATTGCATGGTGATAAGTGCGTTTGTAACTGGTTCGGTATCCCCCTGGGTCCATGTGTCTCTAATGTATCTCGATATGCTGGCATGTAGAAGGAACAATGTGTCCGGGGCGCCATGTTCACGTACAAAAGCCTCATGCGACATTAGCACCCCGTCTGAGAAGAACGCCCCCACATTAGCTATCCCTGCATCGGACCATGCCCTCAGAGTACGGTTAGACACCGCCCCTGTTTGCAAAGGGATCCCCAGTAGTGGAATGGTGGGAGCGTATGGTGGTATACGCTTTGTGTATCTCAGTGCATGTCTCCAGTATAGCAGCGCTATCCGTAGTAGTTGTGGTGCTGTTGATGGGATCTTGGCTTTCGGTAGTAGGAGTCTGTGGATATCACCCCGCTCCCACTCCCGGTGTGACACCCCAACCTCCTGCAAGTTACGACCTGCCAGCCAGTACGCCGGCCATTGCAGCTGGCTAGCGTAGCAGTACGCCTTCAAATCAGGCACTCCCAGTCCGCCCTTTCCTGTGTTCAGTTGTAGTTTCGCTAGGCTAATTCGCCTGCCCCCCGTCCCCCAAATCAGTTCTGTCATTAGAGAGTTCAGCATTTTAAAAATCCCTCCTGGTATCAAGACAGGCAGGTTGGTGAAGTAATCAAGCAGCTTCGGCAAAATCACCAGCTTAGTTATAGCAACTCTTCCAGCCACCGACAGGGGGAGCGAAGCCCAGAACTTCACCTGCGTCCTGAGGGCAGTAACCGCTCGGGACAAGTTGCCATCTAGTAGATCCACTGTAGTACGATAAATCTGTATCCGCAAGTATCAAAAAGTGTCTGGTGCTATATTAAATTCCCGGCGACCAAAACGCAATCGTCCGGTACGTGCAGGGCCGTTAAAAAAATAAGCATAAGATTTATCGGCATTGATCGTGAGACCAGACAACTCCTGAAATGAGTCAAACTGTGGGCAGGGGCTCGAGATCCATATCCATGTCCTTGATGTACAAAATAATGTCGTCGGCGTATGCAGAGACAATGTGTGTCATTGGGCCTCTCACTATTCCCTTACACCTGGATAAGGAGCGGAGCCTATGCAAAAAGGGCTCCAGCGCTAGTATAAACAGCAGGGGCGACAGTGGGCACCCCTGTCTGGTACCTCTGGCTACTGTGTATTGTGAAGATATGTGCTGTCCTGTACGTGCGCGAGCTGTGGGCTGCGCATATAATAGCCGCACCCAGGCAATATATTCGTCCGGTATGTCAAACCTGGTGAGGGTATAAAACATGTAGTCCCAGTGTAACGAGTCGAATGCCTGTTTTAGGTCAAGTGATATGCACCCCTCCGTTGTTCCTGAGTCAGGTGTACCCGCCATGATCTGGTGCAGCCGTCTGATATTAAGCGCCGTACTTCTCCCCGGAACGAATCCGCATTGATCAATATGTATCAACTTTGGAATTAACTGACATAGTCTATTGGCCAGTATTTTACTCAGTATCTTGTAATTCGAGAATTGAGTAGGGATAAGGGTCTGTACCCGGACATGTCGGATCCGTCTCTCCCAGGTTTCAACAATGAGACCACAGTCGCTTGTATCGTAGTGAGGGGGAGCACTCCTGCTTTTAGCGACTCCTGATATAAACATTGCAAATGTGGTACTAGCAAATCCGCATAGTGTGCATAAAATTCAGCGGGCAGACCGTCGTTGCCAGGGGTTTTACCGCGCGGTAAAGCTTTGATCGCTTGTCTAATTTCTGGTCCAGTCACCGGTCTCGCTAAGTCGTCGCGCTGTTGGTGTGTGAGCTGTGGCAGTTGTAGCCCTTCAAAGTAGGGCATGAAGTCAGTGTCAGTTTGACCCGTCGGTTGTCTGTATAAATGTTCATAATATACCTTAAATGCCGTGTTAATTCCCAATTGTGTGGTGGTGATACCGCCCTCATTGTCACGAATCTCTAAGATGGGGGATGGTGTGAGTGCATTTTTAACCAGTTTAGCCAGTAGGGGGCCCGCCCTGTCTGCTTGTGCGTGTTGTTTCTGCGTGTAGAGTTTAAAATCTATTACTTGCAGTTCCTCCAAGAGTTCCGCATATTGTATGTTTGCTTCCCGCAGTTGTGTTAGTTGTTCATTCGTCCCCGCCGCCTCCCCTTCTAGTGCGTACAATTAGCCCTCCACTTCCGTTAGTCGGTCTACAAGTGTGTGCCTGACTCCTGCCTTCGTACCTATTGCCACTCCCCGTATAACTGTCTTGAAGGCGTCCCAATCTAGTTGGCGTGTGCTAGCTGACCCTGTGTTCTCTGAAAAATAATTAACGATCGCCTCTGAGAGTGTGCTGCGAAAGACCTGGTCCTCTAGTAGTTGGGGTTGTAGTCTCCAGGTCGGTATCGGGGTCGGGATCCTACCCCATTGCAGTGATAACTCCACTGGGTTATGATCTGACAGTGTCTTGCCCAAGTGCAACACACTGTCAATAGAAGTAAGCAGCGTCTCCGAGCAGAAAAGTCTATCTATCCTAGTATGTAGCCGATGTGGTGGCGAGTAGAAGGAATATTCTCTATTGTCCAGGTTTTTCACCCGGCAGGTGTCATGTAGCCCCCAACCCCTAGCCCATCCTTTAAGTGCATCCGCCTGTTTCCGACTCTCGGTCGCGTGCAGTGGGGGGTGTGACCTGTCCAGATCTATATCTAACACTGCATTGAAGTCACCCCCTAACACCCATTGGTATTCCGACCACTCTGACAGCGTCACGCTAAGCGTCTCTAGGTATCTATCTTGTTCTGTGTTCGGGGCATATAGACTCCCGATGACAATGTGTACCCCATCCAATAGGCCGTGGAGCAGGACGTACCTTCCGTGTAGGTCGACTCTCTGCTCCAGTAACTTAAAAGGGACAGTGCTATGCATCTAAACCACCACCCCCCGGGCAAATGCCGAATAAGTCGTGGAGAACAGTTGTCCCCTCCATTTTTTCCGTAATTTATTCGCTTCATCGTGGTTCAGATGTGTTTCCTGAAGTAAGGCCACTTCTATCCGCCTCCTGTTTAGTTGTGCCAAAATACGATGCCTCTTATGTACCGACCCCATGCCTCTCACATTCCAGGTGCAGTATTTGTATTTGTTATGTATCGTCATTTTGAAGTCGGGGGTGCGGTGGTCCTAGTACATGTGAATTCCTAAGCCTGTATGGTATCATGGGTGTAAGGGCCGAGCAAGCATTCCCAACGAACTTCCCAAACATTAGGTTCCTCCAAACAACAATAGAGGACCAAACATGAAACACAAGTCCAACATGGACTCCTAGTAATAAATGCCATAGTGCAGTCGCTGTGGGGGAGAAAGTGACAACTGCCCAGCTACAAACAGGCATTGCACTGCGTAACGAAAGAATGAACTCTATAGTTCCGTGTACTACCCCATTCAGTCCCAAACATCTGGACCCCCCTTCATTAGCTTACAATAACAAAACAGTATGTAGAGCGTCATATACATTACCACTCCCGACCATCCCAGCGATACAGATCTGAAAGAGACACGTTAGTGACAGATTCCTTACCTTAGAATATCCCCAGGCGTCAGGCTGGATCCGGAAAGTTTTTTGCGTAGCAGTACCCTTGCGCGTCGGTAGGCGGCGTCGTGCGGCTCCGCGTCCGTCGTCGGCGTCGTGATCGCCGGGATGACGTCGCGGGCAGTACTTAGGCGCCGCCCCTGCGCGCTGACGTCAGTTCTTCTTTTTCCGCGCCAGCAAGCGCAGATCCGGGAAGAGCAGTGCCCTGGTCATTTTTTGACCAAACTTTTTGGTGATTTTTTCACTGTTTTTCTCCATCGACTTCAAGGTGTCGTAGGGATGCCCGGGTTTAAACGTTGCGGCACCTGTGCTCGGATGATGTCCGTCACAGACCCGCATTGGGAGTGTCTCTTCTGCCTCGGCCGAGGCCACGACACGGAGTCTTGTTCCGACTGCCAGGCCCTCCACCCGAAAGCTTTGCGAGAGCGGTCTCGAAAGCTCCTCGAGGCCCGGCATTCGGCTCCGCAGAAGCCCCGGTCGCGTGAGAGGTCCAGGGGTCGATCGCGGAGTCCACACCGGTCGTCGGCATCGAAGTCTTCTTCGTCCGGTAAGTCAAAACACAAAAAGTCCAAAAAGCATCGTCGCTCTAGGACTTCGCCTCGCCGGTCTCGCGACTCGGCTGAGGCCCCTCCCGGCACCGTCCCCGCCCCGCGGCCCCGGACATGCCTGTGGAGTCGCCCCCGCAATACCCGTCCTTCCCGGGTTCGGGGCGGATCCGGCCCAAGTGCAGGAATTCCTGTCGGCCATGGCCCGCCTCTTCGGGCCTCAAGGTCCCTCCGGTGCGCCTTCGGGCCCCGCGGGCCCTGATGGGGTTGCTCCGGCGTCGCCGACGGCTCCGGCCCCGGCGTCGCCCGTGCCTCCAGCCTCGATCCCGGCTCCGGCCCCGGCCTCGATCCCGGCTCCACAACCCCCATCGACGCCGGTCGACCTAACGACACCTCCGCCGGCGCCGATGTCTCCGGTGCCGTTCTTGACGCCGCCTGGGGCTCCGGGCGGCGTCGTCCCCCAGTTCCTTCCGGCTCCGGACATGGACCCGGACCGACGTCGCTCGACGCCGGTTCCGGCGCCGATGAGACCTTGGGTCCCAAATGTCCCTCCTCCCCCTTATTTTGAACCTGAGGAGGACCAGGAGGAGTGGGAGGGGTCTGATGACCCTCTGGCACAACAGTGTCAGTACGATGAGGACTGGACAGAGGGTCTAGGGGATGCCAGTGGTCTAGATACTTCCCCTGACACTGGCATGCTGTCTCCTCCCGTGGCTACGGAGGAGGGAGCCAATTTTGCAACGGTGTTGCGTAGGGCGGCTGGAGCCTTACATCTCCAACTCCCTACTGTGGCGGTCAAGACTAATCTCTTGACAGAGGTGCTTCAGCCGGCAGCCTCCTCTACGGAGACTGTGCTGCCGTTTAACGACGCCCTCACTGACGTTCTTTTGGGCGCCTGGTCCAAGCCCAACACAGGGGCTCCTGTGGATAGGAACGTGTCCCGACGCCATCGCCCAGCTCCGGGCGACCCCCTGTTTCTCTCTGTCCACCCCACCCCTGAGAGCTTGGTTGTCCAAGCCTCCGCTTCCCAAACCGCCTTCCCTACCGCCCCTCCGGATAGGGAATCCAAACGCCTGGATCAATTTGGGAAGAAGGGTTTTCTTCCTCCAGTGCTGGCTTGCGGTCCATCAACACCGCTTGTCTTTTGGGCCGATATACCCACTCCTTGTGGGATTCGGTGGCGAATGTTTTGCCCCAGTGTTCTGAGGAGGTCCAGACACTGCTTTCCCGCGCCATTGCGGAAGGAAGGGATGCGGCCAAATACACAATAAGATGTGGCCTTGATACCGCCGACTCGCTGGGCAGGTCTATTGCGTCGACGGTGGCGCTACGACGCCACGCCTGGCTGAGAACCACTGGTTTTTCAGGGGATGTCCAGAATACTCTCATGGACATGCCCTTTGATGGAGTCGGTCTTTTTGGGTCCAAAGCAGACCATGCGTTGGAGCGCTTTAAGGACTCACGGGCTACTGCAAAGTCCCTGGGCCTTTCTGCTACACGCCCTCCGCTGACTTCTGCTTTTCGCCCCGATCGTGGCCACGGTAGGGGCGCCCCTTCACGTCAGCAGCCCAGCCACCGGCCCGCGCAGCAGGCGTCTTCGCGTGGCCGAGGACGTGGATTACGCCGTGGCGGAACGGGCAACCAGCGTGCGGGTCAGGCCACCACCTCCAACCCGTCCGCGGCCTCCAAACCCTCCTAGTCCCTCCTTTCAGGTGCACAGCACGCCGGTAGGGGGCAGGGTCCGCCATCACCTTCCCCACTGGCGTACCATCACCTCGGACAGGTGGGTCTTGGACATTGTCCGAAGGGGCTACTCCCTCCCCTTCGAGTCCACCCCCCCAGCCATGCCGCCTCAATTCCACCGCATGTCAGGGGATCACTTGGTACTTCTGCAGAAGGAAGTCACGGCCCTCTTGGCCAAGAGGGCCATCGAGCATGTTCCGACCCCAGAAGTAGGGCGTGGTTGCTACTCCCACTACTTCCTGGTGCCCAAAAAGGACAAGGAGGACATGCGTCCTATCTTGGACCTCCGGAACGTC
Organism: Calotriton arnoldi; assembly: GCA_963921515.1. Classification (NCBI taxonomy): domain Eukaryota; kingdom Metazoa; phylum Chordata; class Amphibia; order Caudata; family Salamandridae; genus Calotriton; species Calotriton arnoldi. The sequence continues at coordinate 572,283 of CAWUFW010007386.1, forward strand.
AATCGCTTCCTCCGGAAGGAGAAGTTCAAGATGCTCACCCTAGCTCAGGTCTTGACTGTCCTCGACCCTGGAGACTGGTTGGTAGCGTTGGACTTGCAGGACGCATATTTCCACATCCCCGTCCTGCCGGCCCACCGGCGTTACCTTCGGTTCACGGTAGGCCCGAGCATTTTCAGTTCACCGTGCTCCCCTTTGGCCTTACCAGTGCCCCTCGGGTGTTCACGAAAGTGTTGGCGGTGGTCGCAGCTCATCTGCGCCGGGCAGGGGTTTCAGTCTTCCCCTACCTCGACGACTGGCTGCTGAAGGCGGGCTCGTCCCAGGCAGTCGTCTCCCACCTCCAGACTACGGCCGAACTCCTGCACTCGCTGGGGTTCTCCATCAATGTGCCGAAGTCGCATCTGATTCCTTCTCCACAGCTCCTTTTCATCGGAGCAGTTCTGGACACGACGCAGTTTCGGGCCTATCCTCCCGAACGGCGAGTCCGGGATATTCAGGCTATGATTCCGATCTTTCAGCCTTTATCCTGGGTTTCGGTACGGATGACCCTGAGGCTGCTGGGCCTCATGGCCTCCTGCATCCTGCTGGTCAATCATGCCAGATGGCATATGCAGGCTCTGCAGTGGGACCTGAAGTTCCAGTGGGCGCAGCACCAGGGCAACCTGTCCGATCACGTCCAGATCTCGGAGGGGACTGCAAAACAGTTGCAGTGGTGGCTCTCGAACCGGCAATGGGTCATGGGCAGATCCCTCTCCCTTCCCCAGCCAGAACACACAGTTGTGACGGACGCGTCCCTTCTGGGATGGGGCGGTCACATGGGAGAGGCGGAGATCAGAGGCCTCTGGTCTCCGGGCGGAGTCCCGGCTCCATATCAACATTCTGGAGCTCCGGGCGATCCGACTTGCACTCAAGGCATTCCTTCCCTCTGTCAAAGGGAAGGTAGTGCAGGTGTTCACAGACAACACCACCGCCATGTGGTACTGCAACAAACAGGGCGGGGTGGGGTCGTGGACCCTTTGTCAGGAGGCTCTGCGCCTCTGGACATGGCTGGAACATCAGGGCATGTTCCTGATGGTTCAACACCTGGCAGGTTCCCTGAACGCCAGGGCGGACGAACTCAGCCGCAGGTGCATGATGGATCACGAATGGCGTCTTCACTCGGAAGTGGCGCAAGGACTCTTTCTACAGTGGGGAGAGCCTTGGTTAGATCTATTCGCCACCGAAGAGAACGCGCAATGTCATCAGTTCTGCGCGTTGGAATTTCCAAGGCGGCACTCGCTCGGCGACGCTTTTCGTCACGAGTGGAGTTGCGGTCTATTGTACGCCTTTCCGCCTATACCACTTCTACCCAGAGTGTTGAAGAAGATTCGGCACGACCGGGCCCAAGTCATTCTTGTGGCTCCGGACTGGGCTCGAAGAGTTTGGTATCCCGAGCTACTCAATATGAGCGTAGATCCCCCAATCCGTCTGCCTCTTCGGGAGGATCTTCTGTCGCAGCAGCAGGGGACGGTCCTCCACCCGAACCTGTCCAGTCTACACCTGCTTGCGTGGAGATTGAGCGGCAGCAGTTGATTCCTTTCGACTTGCCTCCCGAAGTTTGTGATGTGATTCTGGCAGCCAGGCGTCCCTCCACTAAGGTGGTATACGCCTGCAGGTGGAACAAATTTGTGGCATGGTGCACAGCAAAGGCTGTGAATCCCCTTTCTGCCCCTCTTTCTGAGGTCCTTCTGTTCCTTCTCTCTCTGGCCCAACTGGGTTCTGCCCTGGGTACCATCAAGGGTTATCTTTGTGCTATCTCGGCCTTCCTCAGGCTCCCTGATCAGCCCTCCCTTTTCAAGTCCCCTGTTGTTAACCGGTTCTTAAAAGGCATTACACACCTCTTCCCTCCTGTTCCGTTTGTAATGCCTCAGTGGGACTTGAACTTGGTTCTTACCTTTTTGATGTGCGCTCCCTTTGAGCCTCTACATAACTGTCCTCTTCGTCTTCTGACTCTGAAGACAGCCTTTCTGGTGGCCATCACCTCCGCTCGGCGGGTGAGTGAGCTCCAGGCTCTATCTTGCAAACCTCCCTTTCTGTCTGTTCATCCAGACAAGGTTGTTCTTCGGACGCGTCCGTCCTTCTTGCCAAAGGTGGTTACTGCTTTCCACATTGGGCAGACCATCACTTTGCCCACCTTCTTTCCGCCTCCGCATCCTTCCAGAGAGGAAGAGAGGCTCCACCGTCTGGACCCAAAACGTGCGCTCTCCTTCTATATTGACTGCACAAAACACTTCCGGGTGGATGACCAGCTCTTTGTTGGCTACGTGGGCGCCAAAAAGGTCGGGCGGTGCACAAGAGGACCATCTCCCGCTGGGTTACCTTGTGCATCAAGACCTGCTATTCTTTGGCTAAGAAGGAGCCTCCTGTTGGGCTGCGTGCCCATTCCACCAGGGCAACGGCTGCTACCACGGCCTTGGGCCGTGGTGTTCCGCTGCCGGTTATCTGTCAGGCAGCTACGTGGGCCTCGCTGCACACGTTTACAAAGCATTACTGCCTTGACAGTCAGGTCCGGAGGGACGGCTTCTTTGGCCGTTCTGTCCTCCAGGACTTCCTTGTCTGATCTTTGTTCGCAGACCCACCACCGGGGTTGGTATTGCTGGGGTATCTATTCTAAGGTAAGGAATCTGTCACTAACGTGTCTCTTTCAGATGCACAAGTTACTAACTTGTGTAACGATATATCTGTAAGAGACAGTAGTTAGTGACAGATTCCTTACCGCCCACCCATCCTCCCCGTTCTGCGAACTGATTTCTAGGGTTAAGGACATCCCTTTCAGGGCCCTAGTATTTTTCAGACACCTATGTCAGCTTCTTGCATGGCTCTGCGTTCCTGGCGCGGAAAGTCGTGTACAGAACTGACGTCAGCGCGCAGGGGCGGCGCCTAAGTACTGCCCGCGACGTAATCCCGGCGATCACGACGCCGACGACGGACGCGGAGCCGCACGACGCCGCCTACCGACGCGCAAGGGTACTGCTACGCAAAAAACTTTCCGGATCCAGCCTGACGCCTGGGGATATTCTAAGGTAAGGAATCTGTCACTAACTACTGTCTCTTACAGATATATCGTTACACAAGTTAGTAACTTGTGCTTCTAGTAGTCTCTGGCCAGTTGTGCAGTAATTGAAGGAAACAGTGTTAGGCTAGACTCCGATTCAGAGCGCACCGTTGCTGCATCCGATGACTGCGACGAAGAAGCTTTAGTTTGGGCATCATGCGCGGCCAGTGCCGCCGCCGTTAGAAGGGCGTCATTTTGACTGTTCGTGATTTGCTCTGGAGTTGGGCCATTGTCTGTTGCTTCCGCGCCTCTTCTGTCATCTGCTATATGGTTCCCTGGATGCCGCGGCGTGAGCATCCGGCTTGGCTGACCCGACGGTAGCGAGGTCTGTGAGGCCAACAGTGTAAATGTTATTTCCAACCAATCCGCCGCTTCCTCCGCGCTGTCAAAGAAGATGGATTTTTGCCCATAGATGATCCTCAGTCGTGCCGGGAAGAGCAGCGCGTTTTTCAAATTTCGTGCTCCCAACTTTTTCTTTATGTCCTGGTAAGTGGCTCTGGCTTTTTGCACCGCCAAGGTGAAATCCGGGTAGAGAGAAATTGTTTTATTTTCGAAGCGTATAGGGGCATTCTCCCTCGCCGCTCTCAGTATCGTGTCGCGATCTTTATAGTTCAGAATACGTGCTATTAATGGTCTTGGCGGCGCACCTGGTTGAGGCGGTCTTGGTGGTACTCGGTGTGCCCTCTCCACACTGTAAAGGGTCGACAGCCCCTCTTTCGCCACGTGGTCTCGCAGCCAGTTTTCCACAAATTGAGTGGGATTCGGCCCCTCGCTTCGTTCTGGGATACCAAGAATTCTGACATTATTACGTCGGGACCGCCCTTCGGCGTCGTCCACCCTGTCTTGCAAGCCCCTCAACTGGCGTTGAAACTGTTAAAGCTGGGAGGAATGCATGGTCTGCTGCGGTATCAAGTCGTCCAGGGCTAGCTTATTCGACTTCACTTTGTCCGTTAGCTTCTTATGGTCCGCTTGCAGCAAATTTAGACTAGTGGATAGCGCCCCCATTTGCGATTCAATCGCGGTGCGCGAGTCACGTATTTCCTTCAGTATTAAGTCTAGTTTGGCAGCGTGTTGATCAGTTCCCGTGGGGGGCACCACCTCGTTGTCCGAGCTGTTTGAGGGGTCACTGTTAGGTGCGAAGTGGGCATCGTCGCTGGTTGCTGCGTCGGGCTGTTTAACTCTATTGCGCCCCATATTGCCACTTCGGACTCGTGTGGTCCGGAGCTCCAGCGTAACCTCAGTATAATCCGCACAGTATACGTAGTTCCGTCGCTTCCACCTGTCCCCAACGATCCAGACCGCAGTCCCAGTCAGCAGATGCCAGTATATGGTGCCTCGGAACCCCGCACCCCACCAGCGCTCTCGGTACAGCACCTCGGTCTCGCTGTAACTGATTCCGTGTAGCTTGTCGCTGTGTTAGGACCTCTCCATACTTCGGCAGAACTCACCGCTTCAGTACATTGCCGCATCCCACCATTTCAGTACTTACATGCACTTCTCAAGTCACTGCCGGCCGGTATTGGGGGCCCGTCGCTGTTCACACATCCGGTGCGCAATTGCCCACGCCTCCAGGGCCAACAACAGCAGCGTCACAAACCTCGCATGCACACAAGTATAAGTGACTATTTTCACTTCCCAGCTATCGTGCCTTCTCCAGCTCACAACAAGGTGTCTAGCAGTTGTGTAGCAGCCTCCACCTAGCTTATCGTCTTCCTTAGCATTCAGGTGGTCGCCAGGCAGGTCCTATCACACAGCAGGACGGGCGCTTTCAATATGCCTCTGCACTCCCCAACTCCCGAAGATTGTGTGTGGCACAGACCTTATGTCCGTTTCTGGTAACTACCTCGGGGGTCGGGGGGGTCTGCCGGTAGTCGTGCTCAGTTCTCCGCTCCTGGAGTCGCGCTGAGTGTCAGGGCCGGTCCGGTGTTGCAGCCGATTCACGCACTCAGCGAGATGAAACAGCTACGCCAGTGCCTCCGGCCGCCATTTTGTATCCGCCACACTCACTGCGCCGATCACCATCCGGAGGCCAGCCACCCTCGCATCGCCTCATCCGCTGTCTTCACACACCAGGTTCCGCAGCTCCCCGTCTCGGGCCTGAATCTCCGGGCCCGGAGCATGTCCCGGCGTCCTCTGTCTCATGCGGGTCACAGTGCCTCCGGTCGCGGCCCCGCTTTCCTCTCTACGCCCGCCTCGGCTTTCAGGACGCCGCCACAAGGCATCGCATCCACTGTCCACAGAGGTCGCAAGTTTCGTCCAGGGGTGCCCGGAGTAGTCCGCTCGTGGTAAGTACGTTTTCCTGTTATCAAGGGTCCAGTTAATGGCAGGATAGATTGTCTAGTGTCGGGGTTTTGGGACGGAGCTCTTCTAGCTCACGTCCTCCATGTTCGGCTGTTGGCCACGCCCCCCAAGTTTAGACTTAAAGTCTAACTTTAGTAGTAGTAAAGTTATACTTTTGGTCTAAGTTTAGACCAAAAGTCTATCTTTAGTAGTAGTAAAGTTATACTTTTGGTCTAAACTTAGACCAAAAGTCTAAGTTTAGTAGTTGTAAAGTTAGACTTTTGGTCTAAGTTAGACTTTTGGTCTAAATGTAGACTTCAGGTCTAAACTTAGACTTTCGGTCTAAGTTTACTTTTGTGAATCAGGCCCATAGTATTTACAAATTAATAATCTCTGCTGGGTATTACTTCCCAAAAATCAAAAAGGCTTTCCAGACTTAATTTACCTTAATGCCAAAGCTGACTGGATTTGTGCTTGCTATGTATTCAAACAGTGATACCTAGCAAGTGTGAATCCTTTTACCACTGTGTAATTGAACACCACAATTGAGTAAAGTCATGTATGTGGCAATCCCACGCAAGAGGGATGAAGTAGGCATTCCAAGGCAAGGTTAGACTTGTGTCTTAGAGATTAACAACAAACTTGGGAGTTAGTGAGCATTCACAAACTCTCCAAGCCTTTCTCAAAATGTTCCCACACTGCAAATGGCCAGATATTTGCTCCTGCAAAGCATTAGAGTACTTTATTTTCCAAGGTGGGTAGGGGATCAGAATGATGGGGATGCCACCTACATCCACAAATTGACGTAGGTGGCAGGGGCTTCTAAACGACAGAGGAAAATAGGAGAAATGGGCACATACACATAAGCAATGCCTTCCACCGACGCAGGCTTGTACGGCATATTTAATTTTTCTTTGTGGGAATACCAGCATTGGGAAACATCAGGGATTAGGACATCTCTGGGTAGTTCTACACCATGGAAAGCGACTAAAAATATCAATTGCATTTAACACTTACTCAAATTAGTTGCTTGAGAAATAATTGTCTTGTTTATTCGAAAAGAAAAACTGAATTAATATAATTCTCTACTGAATTTCTAGACCTCAATGCCTAATTGAATTAGTATGTGATTATGAGCTCATATTCAAAGATACAAAAATGTACTTGAAAGTAATTTGACATTACAATAAAGCCTCGCAACACTTCCTAAATCCATTATTTTCTTGTATATGTTTATTTAGGAAATTATTTCTATTTTCTCTGGTTATATTTATAACTTGGATGACACAAGGTCTCTTATATGCAGGTACACAATATTTATTAGTAGGTAATTATTTCTGTATCAAATCTCTTATTAAAATGTATAAATCTGATTTCATAATTTCTTAAGCGCTAACAGTTCCACCTCCCACACTTTAGTGGATTTTCAACCATATTGTGAAGTCTGCATGATAGACTTCTATGCCTACACCTCACGGATTTTGTGTATAAGAAAAGTATATGAAACTCGTAGACTGTAGTCTATATATATTCGTGCATCTATGTCATTTTAATGGCTCATGGCCTTTTTCTCCTTCCCAATGCTACAGTTCTGGAAAGTTCATCAGTGCACAGCGCTCAAGCAAAAACAGGGTTCTCAAATACCCTTTCAAAGAGTGTGGTCAGTTTCATTTAGTTACAGATCTGTGCATCATTGTCAATCTTGAAAGTAACCCTTACACTAAAATAATAAATTGTGTTCTATTAAGTAAAGACCCCAGATCAATAAATGAGGTTTTGGTCCATATCAGACAAGGTAGGGGCATCTATTGATGTATTGGTCCCAAGCTGGAAAGGTAACCATGGTGCAACAAGACAAATGATGCACAGCTGTCAACCACCTTGTTCAGTCTAATAGCATTATTGATTCTGTGTGATCAGGGGAATACTTGCTTTACAAGCTATGGATTTATCTAGAAAGATGTTCACTAGCAGGTGCCATAAAAAGAAGCGGGCCATGAATAGATGCTTTACAAGGATTGTGCTATGCTTCGGCAGGCCACTATTAAAGCAAGCCGACAGAAGCATAATAAGAAGATAATAAGGATTTAAAAAGTTATCTGCAGTTAAAGATTAAAATAATCAAGTTGTGTGACTAGTGGCAAGTTTAAATAGAAGAAGAGGTGATGGAGTCAGAACCTCATGGCCATAAGGTAAAAAAGTCCTGTTAGTTTTGGTCTCTTATGTCTCATGGTATGAAGGGAACCAAAGTGGGCACTAAAAGTGGGAGGACAATATTAAGGACAATCTGAAGTTCGGAAATCTGCGAGAGCATTAAATCTCCAAAGTGTTCAAGGTCCTGGCCCAGTGGCTAAAACTGAGTGCAATTTTTTTAATCTAAGCATCTTTACCTTTATATCAATCCATCTTAAAGCAAGGGATTTAAAAAGTCAAATTGGTCCCTGCAGCAGGTTAGTATCTATTGGCAACAAGGAAGCCAAGTTGAAGCAAGCTAATGTTTGCATAATAGCCCTCCTCAAGTTTGAGGAATTATTGTTGCTGAATTAATTTTTTAACACTCAAGAGCATAGGTGGACAACAAAGCTATCTCACCTTTGGAACAGGCTGGATTTAGATTCCAGTCCTGTGGGATGAAAAATATCATGGGTATATGTTGTTTGGCCTCCCAGAGCTTCCACCCAGGCTAAAAGGCTGCCTAGCTGAATACTTAAATGCCTCTGACTAAATAAGCTGGATCAGCTGTTGGGCTCAGCTGGTCAATTATATCACAGATTGGGTTCTTCTTGATTCGCGGGTTCACAATGACTCCTGTGTAACACTAGATCTGGGGCTAGCACAGGCCATGTATTAAACACGGTCTTAAGCGAAGACGCATGCTCCCACCAACTTTATTAAATTTATATCTGTCTGATCTGCCATCCCATCTCAATAACATTGCATCATTGCCTACCACTCTGGGGGGGTTTCCGTGACCATCACTGATGCAGGCTGATCACCTGGTGTTAATTAACCAGACAGAAACTTATAAATCAAATGGCAACTTATATATAGGTGAGCTTTCTTATGGTAAACCCGTTGAAAACTACAATCCAGCAGGAAAAGGACCAGCTTTTGTTGGCCTCTTTCAGTAAGTCACATAGCACAAGTAAATGCCTTAACATATTTTGGAATGCCGATTGCATCTAGCTTAAATTGAGGTCTGAAACCTTTCTCCATTGCCAACAAATTCAAAATTATTTGGGCACATCTGCAATTACTGAATAGACAACTCAGGGGACACATTGATGACATCAGCTTTACATGCTTTTGATTTTAAAATGAATGCCGGTGCTGTGTATGCTGTAGTAGTGAATTCAGGTTTAGAGGATGAACCACGTAACCATATTGAATGTAGTGCCTTGAGACGCCTACTCTATCTCCATAAAATAGCAATTACTGGCATTAAAGTTAGGCACATCTGCATTAAACTAGCTCTCAGATAAATTAACAGCACTTTATTTGTTTAGAGTGAAACAATCTGACCCAAAGGTCAGGCAAAGGTCAACAGGGCCTTTAATGCTAAGGGCAGTGCCTTATCATGCATAACATGACTGCAAGATGTATTTAAAATTGATCTGTTAACAGAAGCTCACGCTTCATCCAAAGGATAATTTAACAAGCAATTGAAAGACAATGGGGCATATTTATAAAGTATCAGGCAGCGCAGCATGGTGCAACGCAGCAAGTCACCTTGCTGCGCTGCGTGATAGTGATAGGGCAGGAATGCGCCACACTAAACAATATATGGCGCATTCCTGTCAATTCTCAGCACTGGTGCACAATGTGCTGCCTAGCGTCAACGCAGGCACCCTTGCACCATGGGCAACACAAAACATTCATAAATAGGCCCCATAATGTTTAGCTAAAGTTTTGTTAATTATGTCCAACATATAACAAAGTTAACACTTTTTGGAGAGCTGCTAGTACATATTTATATAATTTTCCTCAGAGTTAGGGGCATATTTATGAAAGTTTTGCATCGTCCTTGCGCCACCTGAGGGGACCTAAGTGCGACGCAAAACCTAAGTCGGATTTATCAAGCCACACAAGGCCACCTTGCATGGCCCTGCATAGCTTGATACTTTGCCCTGGGAAGGTGTTCCATGGGTGGAGCGTGGGTGTTCCCACGCATCCACCTATGGATTTTGGTGCATTCCCAGGTTTACCAACACTGGCAACCCTGGGAATGCGTCAAAATGCTACGCCTCCTCAGGTGATGCGTAACAAGGAGAATTATTTTTATTTCTCCTCATTACTACCTCTTTCCATGTGTGCTGCAAAAGCTGAAGAGGAATAAGCCTCTCAGGATTGTTCCTGCACAAAAACAATCCTGCTTACAAACAGGCACCCTTGCACCATGATGCAAGGGGGCCTGCGTTGGTGCTAGGCAGCACATTGTGTGCCAGGGCTGGGGAATGGCAGGAATGTGCCGTATATTGTTAAGCACAGCCATGCCTGCTCGTAAGCTATCACGCAGAGCAGCAAGATGACATGCTGTCCTGCGCTGCATGATAATTTCAGAAATATGCCCCTTATTTTGTGAAACCATTTACAACTCAGGTTCAGGGAACCTTTTTGAAATTACATTTTTGACAGATTCCTATTATGTGTTTATTAGCATGGCTATTTTTCCAGGTACTCTTAAATGTTGTAGACAATGTTCTATAAATGTAGTCTTTACAGCTGACAATGTTTGCACCACTAAACAGGCACTTACATTTCTTGACAGGGGCCCTGTTTGTCTGTGATAATGTTTTTGAATATTACCCCAAATAGTATGGCTTTGGTAATTGAACCAGTATGCCTTTTCTTTTTAAGTTTATGTAGGATTTAAGCATGTGTATAGCAGTGCTTTTATATTTCTTCTTCTAGTGGTTTTATTTGATTTATAATTGTCATACAATATTTAATATATTCTCTTCTTTTCATTGCACTGTATATACGCTTACTATTTGCTAAAATTAGATTGTTAGCTAAATAGCAATTAATAAATATATTCATGCATGCATTCATTCATGAACAATTTGAAATGGGTTGAGCAATAATATTCGGAGCTACATTGAAACAAATGTATCACAGGTGGTAGGTGAAAATTACTGACAGCTAATCAATACGCACGCTCTTTATTTGCCCCTCTAAAACGTAATAATGTCAGGGTTGTTCAGTGAGTGGTACTGCAGAGATTCAGTTTAAAATGAGGCCTACCTACTGCACTGGTCCAACTGGAAGTATGACGTAAGTTACAATAGTTGGAGGAGATCCTATCTCTAGGCAAAACCTGCTTAAGTTTGCTGTGGGGAACTTTCCAAAGCCAATGTGCAGCTGGGGAAGGGGGGGTCGGGGGGGATAGAGGGGGAGAGTAACAGCCCATAGGGGCCTACAGGGGCTATGGCAGGTGAATGAAATGCCTCATAAAAAATAAAAACTCCCTAAAGACACAGATAAAGTTTTATGTTTCTGCAAATACAAACCAGTAAAACCCCTGAAGTTTGCCAGTGGTAAGCAATGCTCACAACACACACAATCACTCACACTGCCACCATGCTTTTCTCATACACAGAGTATGATGTGCGCTGTGTACAATAGTGATCCAAAAAAGGTTTTGCTGGGTTAACTCAAGTAATTATGCTGCATACATACATACAAATACATAGTGCTTCATAAATTATTGTGCTACGTTTTTCTGTGGCAGTAAAGCTTTGCAGTTTGATCATTTTTTAAACACAAATTAAGTTTTTGGTAAAAGTTTCAATTCATGAATTCATTGCTTTAACTTTTTCATCAATCTGAGCAACAAAATGTTTTTTAATTATACAGCCAGTGGTGGATTAAATAATGGTAAGTAACGCAAATTGTATTTATGCGTAGAAAATCCAAGGGATGCAGAATTACAGGATGACAGGGGGGCTAGGTAGAAGGACCTGGAACTTAATGTGACTGACAATGCAAACTTGTGCTTACAGTGGGGAGTGCAGTTCATGTATTTTTGTTCCTTCCTTAGACCAGCCGGCTGATTCTGCCCGGAGGCAAAGAGGAAGGTCCTCAACAAAAGGCTCGATGGGAGATAGCCTCTTGGCCACAGCTACACAAAATTGAGGCAATGGTGGAGGTGGAGACATTGATGGAGGCAGTGGCAGATGGAGTAGCTCCCACAGCCTCCCAGCTGGCAGTGAGTCGTCAAATCATCCACACACGGCTGAGCCACACCACTTCTGCACCCCAGAGAGGCCAAATACAACATCCTTCTCTCCACAACCACCAAGGTCCTCCATCATAAGGTGCTAAAGGGTCAGGAGACCCAAGGAGAGGGCCACAAGCACATAAAAAATATTGGCCATTTTAGAGGGGTGTTTTTCTTAGAGAAGCAGGTGCATCAAATGCAGGTGGTGTGGGTGGGATATGTTGACAAAAGGGTTGATTGGTTTGTGTTTTGCAGGATTTATGTAGAGGTGTGCCTATTGTGGGTTATGAGGCATGGTTGATTTTGCAAAGAGGAAGTTTAGGTTTGTGTTTTGTAGGATGTATGGAGGTTGTGGGTAGTTTATATGGATGAGGTTGGGTAAAGGTAGTTTAGGTTTGTGTTTTGTAGGGTTTAAGGAAGCAGGTTGGTCTCTTGTGGATTGTGTGGGTGAGATGAGTCCAGCATATACAGTTTATCACCGCATTGAGGAACTTCCACTGAAGGATGATCATTCACCACAATTGAGATGTCTGAGAAATTACTGTCTTCCATTTTTGTGTCTTGTGGGGGATGCTAATTTTTAGGGATGAAAGGCTTATTCATTTTGATCATTGTGAGTGTCTCCATGCTCTGAGAAGACAGACGGTCCTTCTGACCATGGCAGTTGCATCAGTTGCACTGAATACTTTTTTCAGATGATACATTGCAACATGATACGGAAGATATTTAATTCCCACCTACCGAGTTCTGGCCAATAGATCAATGGGTCTGTGTCTGCTGGTAAACAAGGTTGATCATCCAGGTACTCCATTAACATCTTCTTTGTTGTGGTAGTTGACATTTGCTGCTGGTTTCCTTTATATGGGCCCCAGCTCTCTGGACCTCACTCCCCCTTTCCATCAGGAGCATTCAGAACCATTGACAGTTCAGGAAAACACTGAAGACCTGGCTCTTCTCTAATTAGGGTCTCTTTCTCTCCTCACTGTTTTAAGCCACTGCTGCAATCTTTTTCTTGCAATGGACTAGCGCTGGGATGCCCCGTTGTTGGGGCAGCTATGCGCTTTACAAATTTTATAACATAACATAACTTGATTAACCCGTTCCGTGCTTATGACGGAACCACGCCGTCATGAGCCACGGGCGCCGTGTCCTCATGACGGCGTGGTTCCGTCATGCGGCTGCCGCTCGGCCCACGCGCGATTAATTCCCCGCCTGTGCGGGCGAATTAATGAGCCGGCGGGGCTGTGATGGAACCACGCCGTCATGAGCACACGCCGCCCGTGGCTCATGACGGCGTGGTTCCGTCACAAGCATGGCGGCACCGCGCTCACCCCCCACCCCACCAGCGCCACGGCGGAATTACCGCCGCAGCCAAGGGGTTAAAGCCCTGGAACTTCCAAAAACAAACCTACTACAGAGGATGTTTTTCATGGTGCTTCTGATGTTGGTTTTGAAGCAGGTGTGGTTTGCGATGGTGATTGTTTTACCAATGGTGAGTGTGACTCTTGTGACTTTCTCCCAGAGATACAAGCGTGCTCGCCAGAGGTTGGTGATGACAGCACTTGAGTTATTCTTTGCCATGGAAGTTAAAATCTTTGATCTGTAAATTCAGCTGCTTTGTTGAGATTAATTTCTTATAAATGGCCGCATCCATCGCTGAAAAAGGAATGAAAGTAGACAGTCCTTATTGATACCATGGATCCAGTGTAGTGGCACACATGTACTCTATGGAGGCCATGATTTCTCGGTGCAGTCTGGTATGTGTTAGGCCTGGGTGAAATTTCAATTATGCTGCTTAATTTGAGGAAGTTCAGGATTTCATGTTGCACTTGTCACATGAAATTCCTGAAATTCCCCAAATTATGCCACTTCGAATAATTATATGCCAATCACTGTAAAATGTTACAGTAAATGTGCAACTTGCGGTAAATATTTACCATGAATGCACGGAAAGAACAACACAAGTGGCAGTTGATTGTGGTGCTTTTGGCATTTGCACTATTTTTTTCGTGTGAAATACTTTCTTTCATCTAAAATTGATGCAAGGATGCATTTCAAGCTAAAAATTGTGCAAACAATGCATTTGAATTTTGTGTAATTACACATTTGCATGGAATGCGGAAAAAAACGATGGACAGAGATGCGGCCCGCATGGTTACCATTGGTGTTATTCAATCCATCACTTTTTCGTATACGTTTTTATGTACCTTGAAATAATCCTTGTCCTGGTTGCTGCCCTTTCCATTTCACGTTTTACTTTATTTTGCATTTTCTAAGAGTACTTACTTTTTCCATATGTTGTTTCTGTATTTTTTTTTCATGCAATGTATGACTGTGGATTGAATTGGCTTGAGGTGTGTGGTTGAGTTCATGTTGTGGGTGGGTGTTTGTGACATTCAAATCTGGAGCTGAGACGGAAGGAAGTGTGAATTTCTCACAGTGCCTGTCAGTGGGTCAGAAAGGAAAGGTGTTTGTACTACATGCACATCCAATTCAATGAAAGGTGCTAAGGGAAAAGAAAATGCAGTGCAGTGCGTGTGAGTGAGTGGTTGCGTTGTGTGTTTAGGGGGATAAAATGGAGGAGATGAAAGGAAGTATGTGCAGAAGGGCAAAGCTAAAAGAGAGTGTGAAGAGGAAAGAGATGACGTGAGATGTGCAGATGGAGAATTTGAGAAAGATGTAGGAGGAAAAAGGGCACAAGTGTCTAACAAAGTGAGAAACTGCAGTTGAATGTGGTGTGAAAGGGAGAACAAAGGTGATTTAAACACTCTGAAAACCACTATCCCTTCTGCAGACCTAAGTAATGTTTAATTCACACTCTCATATTTTTCAACAATGAAACATTTTCAATTTCAAATATTCACAATAAAAACATTTTAAAGCCACACCCATAAGTTTATAGACTTCATGAAAAGGATTCATAATTACACTTCTTTTGCTGCACACATTTCAGAGACCGCCTACCTTTTTTATTCCATTCAGAAGATGTATATTTAATTGTTTAATTACAATTTTGTTGCTTTCCTGGGCTTCTAGTATGTTTCAAGGAGCTGATGTGGCAATGCACTGCCTGAGCATATCACTCTGCATCCATGTGGTACTCAACTGTAGATAGGGTTGGACAGTTCTCCCCACTTTTAGCTGGGGGTGTCATGTGTTAGACCTGGCATCCTTGGCGTGGTTTTCTCCCTAACATTTTGCCTTCAGACCTCCTATTTTGCTGACGTCGTTTTTGCTGGCCTTAGGACTCTGTACACTTTATCACTGCTAAACAGTACTAAAGTGCTTTTGCTTTCTTCTTAAAACATGGAAAAATTGGCTTATTCCCAATTGGCACATTACATTTACTTATAAGTCCCTAGTAAAGTGACACTACCTATGACCAGGGCTTGTCAATTAAATACTACTAGTGGGCCTGCAGCACTGATTGTGCCTCCCTCTCAAGTAGTACTTAATCAAATCAGTCTTTTGCCAGGCCCAAACCTTACTTTTAATACATATAAGTCACCCCTAGGGTAGGCGCTGGACAGCCTAGAGGGCAGGGTGCAGTGTATTTAAAAAGTTGGACATGTACTTTTTAGTTTTTCATGTCCTGGTACTGAAAAACTCCTAAAGTCGTTTTTCACTACTGCAAGGCCTTCGTCTCTTCTAAGCTAACATTCAAGTTAACTTATTACATTTTATAAGTGCAATTTCCAAATGGGAACAGGTAGTCAGTTCATGTTTGGTGTCTTTGAAATTTTAATAAAAAATTCTAAGTTATGGTGAAGTTGGATTTTAAATTACAATTTTCAAAATGTCTGTCTTTTGCTTTCTCACACTAAGTGCGCCGGATATGCCTAGATGTGGGTCCCGGGCTCACTATGCCACTGGATTCAAGATAGCCTGGCTGATGAGGGGTGATACCCCGAAACCGGTCCCAGCATGCTTATTTCTTGTCTAGGGAGGACCTGGCTTGGCAGTTCAGGCTGGACTGTTCCCAGGAGGAGCAGGGTCAAGACTGATTTGCATATGGCTGGATCTAAACTGGGGTGGCATGGTGATCAAAAGAACAATGGATTTAACCCAGATCTCTTGACTGGGGGTGAATGTTTGATTTGTTCCACATTTTGTCCATCAATTGTGCGTCTTTTACTTTTAGAAAAGTAGCATTTTCCTGCCGTAGCATTTGGGGCCTGCATCCTGTCTCTGAGCCACATGACTTGGTGGAGTTGACAGTTGGGCTTTGTGTATTCTTCATATACAACCAGACACAATAGGAAGCTTAGGTGTGACTGGATGTGCCATCACTGCCACAATGGGAGAGAGGAGCTGGATCCAGCCCCATGTACATTTGAATAGGCTATGTCCTGCCTCAACACAAAGGTCTGCATATCCCCTGTAGTTAGTCTGGAGCCAGGCCCAGGAAGGCAGGGCACCTGTGCACTTCAGAGGCATGCCTCTAGAAGCTTCTCCTCACTTCAAAGGCACAACTGGGTATAAATACTGGACCTCAAACACCAACTCTTCAGTACACTTCAAGACCTGTGGATTATTTTCCAGGAAGAAGAACTGCTGTGCTGCTGAAAGGACTGACATTCTGCTGGACTGCTGCATTGAAGGACTGCTGCCCTGCTGTAATGACCTGACCTCTCTTGATTGCAGAACCAAAAGTGACTCCAAGGGCTAGTTGGCTGGCTTCCTGATCTGAAGCCTCAAGGACACAAAAGACTTCAAACAAATTTGCACCTGCACCTGGAATCTGCCATCTGTGAGGCTACCCTGCCAAGTAGTGCTGTCCCAGTGCTGGACCCTTGGAAGTGGGTTTAAGGTGCTCTGCTAGCCTCACTGGATCCAGCGGAACCCTTACATCTCCTCTGCTGCACAAACCTGAGCACAACCGAAGCATTGCGCTGCTGCATGGATTGGACTTGCCGCAAAGATCTGCATCGCCTTCGCAGACTCATTGGAACCGCTGCTGCGTGACACATCCTTGATGCAGGCCCTCTCATCCCTCGTTGACAGCAGCCTCAGTGACGGACTCCAGATCGCAGCCTCGCAGCTCCTCAGGCCCCGACTCTGCACTGCATCCTCGACGCCGTACTTCTCATCGCAAGCCCTGTTGACAAGATCCTCTATGGCGCAGGCCCTCGCATCGCAACCTCGCCGCATCTTGGAACTGACGCATCGCTTCGGCTGAACGACGCATCTTCACCGTAGATCCTCGTGACACTCTGCAACTCAGGATTTAAGGTACTCTGTTCAGCAGGCCTAACTGGGTCCCTGTAAACGGTCAGTACTCCATCGCGGTCGGACAGAACTTATGATTTTTGTCCCAGCCCAGCGCAACCAGAAATCCACAGTTGGCGCCTTGTGCTTTTTGGATATCTCCTGTTCTACTGATTGAATTTTTGTCGTTTTGGCCTTAAGTTATTTTTTAAAGAACATTCTATTTTTCTATCTTGGTGTGGGATCCTTTGTGTATGGTGTTTCCACTTTATTACTGTTTGAAGTGTTGCACACATACTTGCCTCTAAGTTGAGCCTGACTGCTCTGTGCCAAGCTACCAGAGAGTTAAGCACAGGTTAATTTAGGTTTGGCTTGTACCTTACCCTGACAATGATTGTGGTTGCTGCTTGACCAGGGCTCACACCCCAGTCAACCAACAGCCCAATTTCTTACAATAACTAAATATGAGAGGTGGCTAAGTAGACATGAGGGGCACCATTGAAAAGTGCCAGTGAGGGAATGCGTGAAAAAGGAGGCCATTGAAGGGGGCGCCAACAAAGTCTGTCACACGAAGACACACCATCTCTAAAGTTAGCCCTGCCAATACGCAGATATATATATATATATATATATAAAGAGAGTGAAGGTTGGATAACAGAAGAGCGGTTGAGTGAGAAGAAGAAAGGAAATGAGAGGAAAGGAGCAGGGGGAGAGCAGTGTAGGTGGTCACTACAAAAAAAGATAGTAGAAGGACAAAGATTGCAAAAGCAGATGAGCAAAAGAAAAGGAGAGCAGAGGTTTCTTCTTAAGTTGGAGGGAATGTGGTTGGAGAGTTTTTATCACTACCAGTCAAGCCTGATGCTTTACATGCACAATCATATTCAGTATCCCAGAATTCCGCTTCACTATTGATCTCACTGTATGTTAACTTCTTTGGTGGGCATAGACCAACAAGGAGGGCGCTGAGATGCTGCTTCTAAAAAGAGTTTATGTTGTACCTACCTTGTAGCCGCTGGAGTACTTCCAGACCTACCAGTAGCCTTAATGCGGTAGACTTTTAGCAGGTCACCCTTTTCCCTGGTGAAAAATGTGACCCAGTTCTAACTGCCTCATTAAAGAAAGGAAAGTATACACTTGCATTATAACCACAATGACCTGCACCGTCTGTCCTTCCCAACCTGCATCAAAATCTGTTACATTAACTGCAGGCACCAAACATCGCTGCACTAACCTACCTGGGCAAAAATCTAACCTTTTAAGGCAGCCAGTATAATGCAATAAGACAGAATCTCCAGGGCTTGAAAGCAAGTAGTGCAAAAAAAAAAAACGGAGCCAAGCAATGTCCTTCTGAAGCTCTAGAACTGCCTCTCTCCTCCCATCAGGCTTGTTTCCACCATGCTCATGCAAGAAAGGTCTTTAAGGAGCACCTTGCGGACTACTGAGAAGAGCACCACCAGGCCCTCTGCCTAAACAAGATGTTTCTTAACCCCCAACCAGTAGAGGGTCTAGAATTGGTCCCTCTAGACATAATGTTTTTCTTCTTACTACTTACATACTACTTTCCAGGTAACTTTGTGCTACGTAAATACCAGTGCATGCATACATACATTAGATAAAGTATTCTAATTAAGTTCAGTTTTGCAGTTATCTCAGAAGGATAGTGCACACAATTATGGGCTTGAAATAGATGTATGTATGTATGTGTATGGTATTTCTACAGTGCAAATCTAGCCAAAAGGCAGCACAGCACTGCACATAGTCAAAGGCAAGCATACCGTCAACGAGTGATAGGAGAGGAAGCTGGGTTGTGGACACTTATTACATGGTGATGCAATGTTCTTTAAAGATTCTATTCTAGGGGCGCGCGCACGGCGCAAAACAAGATGGCCGCCTGAATCGGAGCTCCGGTCCGCGACGGAGACGCCGAGATGATTTAGGCGGTTTCAGCCTTCGTCTGAACAGGAAACAGTGATTTCCTATCATCGGAAGACCCTCTACATGCATGGTGATGTTTTTGAACTTTTTCATGCCTTCTTTCGTCATTTTTCTCCGATGGTTAATCTCCTCACTCTCCAGCCGCCATTTTGTCTTTTGAGGAACTGCTTCTCTTTTTCAACCTTTCTTTTTGAGGGGAGAACCTCACAGCATGTTCCTTTTCATTCAATGACTTTATATACTTATGGCATGGTGCAAATTGCGTATTCCTGATTACTTTGGCTGGCTTTACGTTTTTGAAGTACTGTCTGGACATCTTTCCTATGAGCAGCGTTTTCAACGATATTCTTCTTCATACTTTTGTTGACATTTCACCTTAGTGACTTTTACTTTACTGGTGTGTTTCTACTTTTATGCTGGTATATTCCCTCTGGACCCTTCTATACTTGTTCATATGGGAAGAAGCAAGACCTTACTTTTACAAATAGGAAGGCTCCTTCTGGCGCTACTGGATCCTGCCCGCCTCACGCTATTTCTTCTTCACACACTCCTGACGCGATGGCGCACTCTAATTCCTCTAGGCAGGTAACCTCGCCTACTGCTTTAATTAAAGCTCCACCCTCTACCTCCAAACGTCTTAAGCAAGATCCTCCTTCTCCACCGAAACCTAGCTCTCCTGTTTCCCTGGACATTGTGCTCGACTGAAATTCGCGCCTGCGTCCATTTGTTGAAGAAACAAATACTCGTTTACAAGTCTTGGATGCTAAATGGAATTCCATGGATTCCCGCATCTCAACAGTTGAACAACAAGTTGGAGAGCTACATGATATGTCTACCAAGGCTGCTATCTTAGAGAAGGAGGTCATTCAGTTGAAGAGGTCGGCTGAGGACCTTGAAAACTGGAATAGACGCAACAATTTGCGTTTATATGGTCTTCCGGAGGGCGTGGAGGGTGATGACCCCGTGACCTTCTTCACAAATTTTCTCCCAAAACTTCTGGATCTCCCTCCATCTACGTCTTTGAGTATTCAGCGTGCTCACAGGCTGGGTCCACGTCTAACTTCTTCTTCAGCTCCTTCCAAGCCAAGGGGAGTGATTTTCCTTTTTGAAATTTACAGACCTTCTGCAAGTATTAACCGCTACTAAGGCCAAAAAACAATTATCATGGTCAGGTTCGAAGATTTTCATCTCCCAAGACGTCTCTTCAGCGACTGCCAAGCGTCGGAAGGAATTTCTGGATATTCGGCCTGCTTTACGCACCATGGGAGCAAGATATGGTTTATTCCATCCCTGCTTATTTAAAGTTACTTTTCAAAACAAGACTTCCAAATTTGAAGATCCGGTGAACTTGTGGAAATATATTCAGTCTCACTCGGCGTCGTCAATGGATACTGCTGGTCCTTCTTCCTCTACAATTTCGTTGCCATGACTTTTCTTCTTACTGTAACATGCTTACTCTTCGTCATTTCACATGCTAATTTTTTCCTTACAGGTTCTTTACTGGATGTCTAGTATGTCTGTTGATATTTGTTCTTTAACATAGTTCTCTCTTTTTTCTCATTTTTCGTCTCACAGAAGTGTCTTTCATATTACCTTGTGTTTCCATCTCCTGCTCGTCATATACATCTCCCTGGTGCGTTCCGTTCCTCCTGTTTGGGTACGGCGTCTTCATTTGTGCCCCGCTACCCCTTGTACTCTCATTATTCCCTCCCGAAAGGTACGTATTACAGTCATTAATCCCCCTTTCTTTTGTATTTTTGTCATCATAATTCTTCTCCTCTTCAATGATTAACATGTACTGTCTTTTTGGAATATCCTTCTTATTCCTCTTTGCTCTTTCCTTCTTCCCTTTTTATTCCTCTCATCCTCCTCCCTTTTTAATTTCATTCTCGTTATTATCGTCTTTTTCTCTTGCATTATTGTTGATCCTGTGCTTATAATATTGATCCAATTCTTTAAAATTCAAAGTCATCTCATGGAATGTTAAAGGTTTTATTAACCCCATAAAGAGGCAAAGAATAATTTCCCATTTAGCTACCTATAATCCCGATATAGTTTTATTGCAAGAAACCCACCTGTCAGAATTAGAGGCTTTGAAACTTAAAAAGCAATGGGTGGGTTTAGTCTTGGTATCCCCTACAACTACGAAGAAGAATGGAGTAATTATTTTAGTGCATAAACGTTTAAAATGCTCTGTTATTTCTAAAGAGACTGACTCTGATGGTAGATGGTTATTAGCTCAGTTACTTATTGATAATATCCCTCTTACTGTTTTTAATGTTTATGGTCCCACTCTGCCAGATCCTTCCTTCTGGCCTAGCATCACAGAAAAATGTATCCAGCACAAAGATGAATTCTTTATTCTAGGAGGAGATTGCAATCAAGTTATGGACCCTTTTGTTGACCGACAATCCCAGGTCCGATTCACACCACACAAAACACATAAACAGTTTCACTCTACAATAGCTCAGACCCATCTGATTGATGCCTGGAGAATCTGTAATCCCGACAGTTCTGAATTCTCCTTTTTCTCCCCACCTCATGGCACTCTATCACGATTAGACTACATTTTTCTTTCCCCTGCCCTATCTCAGAATCTTATTTCCTCTTCTATTGAGCCTATTGTCATCTCTGATCATGCCCCAGTTGTTGCTGTTTTTGATCTGCTTCGATCGGGCCCCAGGTCGTCTAGAAGGCGCATTAACAATTCCCTTTTACAGGATCCAAAGTTCTCCTCTTCCTTTACTTCCTTCACAGAAGAATTCTTCTTTTTAAATTCTTCCCCTGATATTTCTCCGTCACTTTTATGGGACACTTTTAAGGCTACTGCCCGTGGTTTTATTATAGACTTTGTTGCCAAGAGGAAGAAGTTCTTTCTCAATAAGGAGAAACTCTTGCTTGCTAATATTAAACGTCTTGAACACCTTTTTTATACATCTTCTTCGGAGTCTTCCCTACAAGAGTTAGTTCGTGCTAAACTAGATTTAATAAAATAACTAATGATAATGCCTCTTTGTGAGAAGTTGGCCTGGCATATGCTGTCCACTAATTATAGTGGGCACCTTGCACCAGTCCAAATCGACTCTTATGGTAGGTAGGTTAAAGACAACCTTATTGAAAGCTATCCTAGTGGTAGCTATGGAGAGCAGCCTTCAGGCTAAGTCTTGAAGGAATGTAAAGCAGCTTGTTTTACCAGTCTATAATCTCTTGAGTGACCAAATGAAAGAGCACCACACCAGGTATATATTCAAAATATATGTATTTATTACTAAACACACCCCTCTAGTCTCTTTATGAGGCTAGAGTTCAAGTACATAGGTTATAAGATCTTAAATCACAGTAATAGCACAAATACACGTTTGGGCCCTAGGGGCGTACTCAAACCATATACCAATAAAATGGTATGCGAACCACGACTGAACTAGACACTAGGCCTAGAGCCTCTAGAAGTGCTTGGACCACAAGGAACCACCCAAGGTAGTGACACAGGGGACCCACGGAGACGCGTGCAGTGTAAATACACAACCGCGATACGCCGTTAACTTCTATGGAGAAAGTCGGGATCGGGAAAATAGAGGAAAGGGACACTTAGAAGAGGACTAGGACAAAACCCTTTGAGATCTAGGACTTTGAAGAGTCTCTACCCACGGGAGCACCGGAGTACTCGTGTTACCTCACCCAGGGAAGCCGGGTGCATAGGTGCCTTTCGGGGTCGGGTTTCGCTCGTCGATTCGAATGGCGATCTGCTGCAAAGTGCTGCTGGTGGCCAAGAGAAAAGTGTCCGGTGGATCCAAGAGTGGATCGGAGTTCTGGTGAACCTGAAAGCAGAGGGGACAGAGTCTGGGTCACTAGCCAGTGACCAGGAAGGCGATGGACAGATGCCCACCGATGTCGAGTGCTTCAGGTGCGTTGACGGTCGTCTTGACTCTTCAGCCACGAGGTCCGGGAGCGTTGTCGGCGACCAGGAGCAGGATTCGGGCTGGTGCTCGATGTTTGTCGAGTGCTGAGGTGTCGGCGACCGGATTGGACCCAACAAGCCTTGGCAACGGCAAGTCTCGAGTAAGATGTAGATCGCCGATGATGCAGACCAGCAAGGTCGGGGAACTCACCCAGCGAGGGTAAGTGAGGGCAGGCCTGGAGCAACCAGGATGCCAAGTAAAGAAAAGATTGGC
This sequence comes from Calotriton arnoldi, assembly GCA_963921515.1. Classification (NCBI taxonomy): domain Eukaryota; kingdom Metazoa; phylum Chordata; class Amphibia; order Caudata; family Salamandridae; genus Calotriton; species Calotriton arnoldi. The sequence goes on from CAWUFW010007386.1 coordinate 595,189, forward strand.
CTTCGTTAAGGGCTACTAGCCAACGGGCTAGCGACCGCGAAGGAGCCTCGTGACGCCGCACGTGGAGCTGGCTTACAGGACACTCGTGGAGTGGGGGCCAGTGATCTTCGGTGCAGGTGGTGCTGGAGGCTAGGGCTACTCGGAACCCAAAGCACGACTTCTTGGGAGACCCAGAAGATGGTGCACTTGCAAGTGTGCTCGGTGTCCAGGGGTCACGGTCTCAAGTCACCCACGATAGCCACGGGCCTCAGCTTTGCTGGGGACTCAGGGTAGCCTCGGGAAGTCTGAGAATCCACCTCTGGTGATGCGATGACTTCGGCGTCCGACGGGAGCTTCAGTGATGCGAACCGGACAGATGCTTTTTGGTGCCTGCCAAGCAGGGGAGTCACTCCTTGACCCCAAGGGAGATTCTTCAGTCCTCTAATCTTGTCGTAGAGCGTCGAAGGTCCAGGATTCAGTGTCAGAGTTTCGTCCAGGTATAATCTGCTTTGCAATGGCAAGGTTCCCCCTCTTATACTAAAAAGAGGGGATGGACTAGCTCTATGACCCCACCTATGGGAGGGTCAAGGAGGGGGTGGCTACACCCACTTCCCTTTGTCCAGTTTCGCTCCAGAGCAGGGGCAGGTAGCCCCTGAGCTGGTTTGAACTGGCATATGCACAGAGGAGCCTTTTGCTCCCCAGTGCAGGACTTCAAAGCACTCTAAAGTGCACCCACCCAGCCCCAATACACATTATCCTGTCTGGGGAGGTGGTCACACCTCCCTGCAACAGGAAACCTATTGTCCAGGCCTCCCCTGCCGGAGTTTCATCCAGCAGCAGGAGGCCAGACTTGTGTCTGTGGCAGCAGCATCCATTTTGTGATGCCAGGGCTTCAGAAAGAAGTTACCGGGTAAGCCAGAGTTAACATGTCTTTCCCTCTAGAAGGGTGGAATGTTACCCCCGCCGCCAGGATTGGCGGGGGGTAGTATTCCAAGATGTTTGACACCAAACACGACATGTTTAGGTGCAGCCATTCCAAAGTTAGCATTTTACAGCGAGGATATAATGCGCTTAAGAGTATATGGTCAGGCTGCACTACAAACAGCATCAGAGATGGTCTCCGAACGCTGCAGAGGGGCCCTGCTCATGCAGGGGCACCCTCTCACATAGGAACCATGCACTCTGCCTTTAGTATTGATAAGGCCTGCCTTAGGAGTGACTTATAGGTTTATATGTGTGTATGTATTTAGTGATATAGGTAACCTATATCACAGTAAGAGGTGCATGCACCACCCTACCCAGGCTGCAGTAGCAGACCTGTGGTGTCAGTTTGGATGGCCTTCCAGGGGTGGCATAATACATGCTGCAGCCCCTGGTAGGCCTCTGAGGTACCTATGCCCTTGGTACATAGTATACCATATACTAGGGACTTATAAGGGCACTCCAGATTCCAATCAGAGATGTGCCTAAGGCACATGGAAACCTTTTTACAGAGAAAGCAGATAGACTGGGGCCCTGAATAGCAGGATCCCAGTCCAACTAAGTCATAAACCAGCAAAACACCATAAAAAAAGTGGGGGCAACCATATAGTCAGATTCCACCTTCCTACACTCTTCGTTTCTCCTTCGATCTTCTGCTCGATATTATGGCGGTCGTAACAAATCTGGCAAACTCCTGGCAAACTATCTTAAAACACGGAAGGAACGCGTTCTGATTGAATCCATTCAATCTTCAGATGGACTTACCCTCTCTAAAGATCAGGATATACTAAATGAATTCACAGAATTTTACAAGACCTTATACACCCGGAATCTAACCCGTCATCTTCTTCCATAGATGCATATCTCAATAACGTTTCTACTTCTCCTCATGCCGACCTCGATTTTAGTTTATTAGAATCAGATTTGTCTATTCATGATATTTCCCATTCCTTAAATTCACTTAAGAAAAATAAAACTCCAGGCCCTGACGGCTTTACGGTAGAATTTTTCTTCATTTTTCTCATCTTCTTGTTCCCAAACTTTTACAACTCTACCAGTTCTTTCAAAAACTGGTGTTGCACAAGGCTCTTTCCTAGATGCTTCAATCTGTTTAATTCACAAGGATGGTCGAGATCCCAAGCACTGTAAAAACTATCGTCCTATTTCCCTGGTAAACGTTGATTATAAGATCTTTGCTAAATTACTTGCACTCCGCCTTGATCATCTTCTTCCTAAACTTATAGGTTTAGAACAATGTGGTTTCGTCAAAGGGAGACTAACATCTGATAATTCCCGCTTATTTTTTAATGTTTTAAACAAAGCCTCATCTCTTTCCTATCCCTCGCTGCTGTTTCCATTGATGCAGAGAAAGCATTTGATAGAGTCAATTGGTCCTTTTATTGAAAGCCCTTCAGTGGCATGGTTTCGGTCCTAAATTTATATCCCTTATATCTTTACTATATTCAGCTCCTAAAGCATCTGTAATAGTGAATGGACTCGTCTCAAACTCCTTCAACTTGCATTGCGGAGTACGTCAGGGTTGCCCTCTTTCACCTCTCCTTTTTATTCTAGCACTTGAACCTTTTTGTCACATATTCGCCAGAACACATCAATTTCCGGCTTTGAGTATGGTGACCAACACTTAAAGTTGTCAGCTTACGCTGATGATATTTTACTTTTCATTTCCCATCCCGAATCCTCTATTACTCCCTTTTGCAAGAAATCCATGACTTTTCTCTTATCTCTGGCTATAAGATAAATTCTGATAAGACAGAGATCCTTCCTCTCACTAAATTTTGTTTTAAGCATCATTTTGATGCAACTGGTTTTAGATGGAATAGTTCCAAAATAAAATATCTTGGCATTTGGTTTAATAATTCTATACTAGATTCAGTAAAAATCAATATGAAGGAGGTGACTGATCGTATCTCTAAACTCCTTTTATCTTGGAACCCTCTTTTTCTCTCCTGGTGGGGACGGCTGGATTCAATTAAAATGATGATCACCCCTATTCTATTATATACTCTCTCTATGATACCCATTCACATCCCCATTATATATTTTAACAAAATTGACTCTTTGCTTTCTCAATTTTTATGGAAAAATAAAAATCTAGAATCTCCTTATCGCTTCTCCGTAAGACCAAAACTCTAGGAGGAGTACATTTTCCTGATTTTCGTGTTTACCATAAGGCCGTTTGTCTTCGACTAGCTTCTAAATGGCTGTCTACTGAACTCCCTTCTTCTACACCGTTATGGCTTTCCATTGAACGTTCATTGCTCACGCCCTTTTCTTTCAAGGAAATTCTTTCTTTTTCGTCCAAGGTTAGGACTTTATCTCTTCCATTATTTAAGCACACTTGTTCCTTACTAAAACCCCACCTCCATTTGGAGATTACTTCTAGAACTTCCTTTCTTCAATCTCCTCTTTGGTATAATCGCCTTATTACTCTTAATAACAAACCACTGTTTTGGAGGTCTTGGAGAGAAAGGGGAATTATATGGGTTCAAGATTTGTTTGACGGGCTTTCCCCATGTTCCTTCCCCCAGTTTCAAACTACCTTTAATTGCCCCCGTTCTTTTTGCGCAAATTTTCTGTCTTGATGGCAATCATCTTAGATGTTTTCTACTCTTTACCTTCCAATATACCCACTTCCGCGGAAGATCCTGTTCTCACTCTTTTGCGTGCTTGTCCCAGGGCCTCCCTTCTCTATAAAACTCTTCTCTCCCCTAATTCAATTCGTCCAAAGTCTAAGGTTGAGGCTGCTTGGGAGGCGGATTTGGGCTGTCTTTGGAGCATAGATTTTTGGAACAGCCTCTGGGGCAGATCTCTGAAGATTTCTAGGTCTGCATCTACTACTCAATCTCTGTTCTTCTTATATCATAGGTTATACTATACCCCTCTATCTATAGCTAAATTTACTCACTCCGGTGATGGCATTTGTTGGTCTTGCCAATCCCCCTCAGCTGATCTGAGGCACCTTCTCTTCCTCTGCCCCGCTGTTGTTTCCTTTTGGAACAATGTCTGGAGGCATCTCTCTGTCATTTTCAATCTTCACATTCCATTATCTAACACCATCCTTTTCATTGGAAGTTTATCGGAGTCCTTGGGATTGTCCTTACATGATAGGGGTTTATTTGATTTGATGTTGGCTTTAGCCTTCCAACAAATTACACTTAATTGGAAATGCTCATCAAAACTTTCTGTGAAAGCCTGGTGGAATAACGTTTGTCACTATCATAGATTAGATATTGCTTTTGCGTCTTCTGTTCAACATATTGTAAATAGAGATCTATTTTGGTTATCTTTATCTAATTATTTATCTAAATGCTCACTTCAGGTTACTCGTACATATGCTGAAAATTTTTATCCTCCATAGATATTTCTTTACATTTATTATTCCTTCTTGTTTTTTCTTTGCATTTCCTATTGTGCTAATACTTTACTTGCCTTTTGTATAAGATAAGATAAGATACGTTAACATAAGTCATGATCAGTTCTAGTTTAAGTTTTACAATATGTATATTCAATTGTTTTAAGCTTGACATGTTGATAATTTTACTCTCATGATCTTCAATTTAGTATTGTAATATCTTTTCCTCATTTCCCTCCCCTCCCTTCTTCTCCTTTCCCTCTTATCCTTTATTATTCCTAAAATGTAAACGACTTTCTACTTTGCAATCTTTGTCTGCATGCGTTATATTGTATTATGGATACCTATTGTTTATGACCAATTCTTATGTAATTTTACTCACTTAATAAAGTCTATCAAACACAAAAAAAAAGATTCTATTCTATAGGTCTTGTAAATTGCATGGCTACCAGAAGGCTTCCCAGCGCTAGAACAGTCAT